>OZ014531.1:172272091-172897091 GCA_963966105.1 Volucella zonaria | reverse complement strand
GTTCTTCATCTTCAAACTTTTTTGGCTGCCCAGGACGTTCATCGTCTTCCAAGCCAAAATCAGCACTTTTAAATCGTGCAAACCACTTTTGGCACGTTCGCTCAGCTAGCGCATGTTCACTATAAACTTCCACCAAAATACGATGACTTTCGGCAGCAGTTTTCTTCATATTAAAGTAATGAAGAAGAACTCCCCGCAAAAACACTTTTTCAGGTACAAAGTTCGACATATTTGAGTGAAAAAAAATTATTGTTGTTTACGCTTCAAATGAATGACATACGAGTACACTGAAATGACGTACAATGACAGTAGCTTTCCAACGCATGTTCCAATGGAATAATACAAGTTACTCCATCTCTTAGCAAACCGCACGAAGTTATAGACCCAATATTTTGTGATCTCGTTTGTTTTCTTATTTTTTTTTTTAAATCTTTAAAAGAAGTATGGCAACCCTATTTCACTCAATTTGATTATTTGCCAAATGAGATTTCCATGGTAAAGCTTTTTGTTTGATAGTTGCGTTGTGTTTTTGCGTGGAATTGTTTTTAATATTTTTTAATGTTTTATAATATTTAATTAGTTATAATCAAGCATCGAAATGTCAAGCTTGGTCTATACTATAAATCATTAAATCAATAACAGTAGTCCAAATCAGTTCTCATTTCCATAAACCATCATCATGCGCACTGTACAAACAAACAGAATTAAGTACTCCTATACCTCAAGTTAGGTATGGCAAAGTGAATTTTTAATAAAAGTAGACTTCGGCTACCTTTAGATACAATGATCGGATTTTAGGCCAATTTTATATTACACATGAAAGGTTGTACATCAAATACGAGTACATATCTATACACATAAGTAGGTATCTACACATTTACCATATATGAACAATGTGGCGGTTGAACATTTAAAACTGATAACAGGAATGTAAAGGCTTTTGGTGGGTTTTCAAAAATGTCGAAAAACCTTAATTTGCTAACTCTCTTTAAAGGTTTTGGAATGTTGGCCTACATTTGAATCTTTCAAAGCTACAAAAAAGTATCTTTTTCGTGGAAAACATGAATAAAACCACAAGCGGATGTAATTTCTCTTTCTATATTTATAGAAGCATACTCGTATGTATAGACCTAAATACATGTATATGTTCAAGCATGGAGCTATAGATTGACTGGCGACCATTTTGTTTTATACGTATCATGAATCGATATTTTATGGCGAAATATTTTCCAACTGTTTCCAACTTTTTCCTTATAAGTAGAATTTTTTGATTTTTATATTTTGTAAATGTACGAGTAGCTTCCTGTCTTAGATAGATTTACAGTGTTACTCGTATCTCTTAAGGACCATCGGTCAAGTGTCATTATCATATGACATATGTACATATGTATGCTTTCCATCAAACGCATTCGTTTAATTACATGCATACATACTTGTATTCACGAAGGAGGCAGAGTACAATGATCCGTCAGCGGAAGGAAGTCGGAAGAGCAGATAAATTCGTCAAATTTAAAAATATCTATTCACTAAAAGAGCTCAAGAAAGAATTAATTAGACCTAAACGAGTGACAGAAACATATTGTAAGATGTGTCTCTTGTTGATTGACATACACATACATAAGTAGGTGTCAAAGTTTGGCCAGTATCTAAATTACGTTTTGAGTCCTCTTCTGCAGAGTACTCGTATTCTTCAAATCTGATCTGTTGTAATCCAACTGAGAATTGTAAGTTTGACATCGAAGTTTGGTCAGGGGAATGGCTGGAGCGAAAACAAATGTCAAAAATAGGCGCTCCCGCCGCAGACTCCGTCAACGTCAACAAAAATATGGTATTCATATGCGTGGGGGTTTGCATAGATGACGTAAAAAGGAAAACAGCAGTATCCAAACTACAGGCACATTCAATACATCGCAGTTAGCCGTGTATACATATACATATACGAGTAGCTGTCAGAGAAATTAGTTTTTTTTTATTAAACAAGTTCTCATCTTTCGCCATCATTTTTCAAAAAATGTCCGTCCGTTGCATCTTGTTTTATCTTATAGATATATGTACATATATATATATATATATCATATTATATTTGTTGCTCAACTATCTATAGCATTGACAATGGGACGAGTTTTAGGAACAAAAAACAAGAAAACTCTTGGCAACGAAAACATATGGTTGGCCTTTGGATTGTTTAAAATTTTACAAATTTTTGTATCTTCTATGAATGGCAATGAACTGAAAGCTCTTTGTGAGCTTTTTTTTGTTGTAAATTTGTTTTTGTATGCATGAATTTATTTTAATTAAAATAATTTATAAAAATTAGCTACGGGATATTATGTCTGGGTACCTAATGAGTTCGATTTAAAGGTTTTATGTAATGGGAAACAGAGGCATGGTAAGTCGTTACGTACAAACATATATGCATACATACTATATAGTTGTATCTATCGTATCTAAACATAAATATGTGGGTGGTATTGTGGTTGGATTTTGTAGATTAGTTTGTCCGCAACATTCGTGGGTGGTATGGAAGTGGTTTTTGTCACTTTGCTGACGAACATGTTGGGAGTTCTACTTTAATGCTAACCTGGGTTAAGCTGGAGAAAATGCACGATTTGTGGTTTCTTGGGCAATTCAGAAGCATAGATTTGAAATACATCGTGTGCTACCGTTTCAGAAATAGGTATGCCTTGCTAATGAGCTGAATTGTTCAATCATACCTACTGTCTATTGTGTCCTAAAATTTTGGACCGTAATTTTGGGTAAGGAACTGGATAAATTGTCACCAGTTTCCCACGGGTCTCCCCTCAACGACTTGTTCACATGACAGCCCTACAATCAGAATCAGAGTTTGTTTTGACCGTTTTGAGCCAAAGTTTTGGATTTGGATACCAAAATTTTATTTTAAAACAATTCACACACACACACGTAGTAGACATATACATTCTCAACGCATGTATATGTATACACCCTCAATATACTCACAAAATGCGCTGCGCTCCCGACCGGTTGTACGAAATATTGCCGCCGCCATCAGTGCTCTCTGTCACGTGTTGTTAACAGGGCGTGTATCTAAAAGTGTGTATTTAAGTATTTCAGATTTTTTTTCCATATTTTATTTTTCAAAAAGTATTCAACTTTGTGGCAAATAATTGCAGATACGAGTTATTTTAAAAGGTAAGTTGAAATTGTTGCATTTTTGAAATGTTTCTTGCAAAAATCACTGAAAATTCCCTTTTCTGTTTGCTGGCTTTGCTTTCATTTTTGTTTTTTTTTTCTTTTCTTTTTATTTTTCTCATGAGAGTCTCATTCTCGTTGAGTATCGGTTTCTCTCTTTCGCTCTCACTTTCGTCGATTTGATATTTTTCAATCGTTGCTGCTGCTCTCGTTGGCTTGTTGTATAAGCGAGTTTGAGATTTTATTCGATTTTTTTTTGTTTTTTTGTTTTTATAAAATTGAACAATGTTCTGATGACCGCTATTTCGGTACAGTTAGAGCTGTGGTTGAAAATTTTAAGGCTAAGCATGAGCTCATTGAAGACTAGAGGCCTATTTACGTTAGAGATGACACCCTGTACTTGAGTTGATTGTTTTTTTTTATTCTTCTTTTCAACATTTTTGATTTGGGAAGCTGAAATTTTAATCGCTTGGAAGGAAGTCAGCAATCGATCACATGTTGGATGAAGAAAATTGTTCGTGTATCCGACGGCTGTTGTGTGCATATGGACTGTTGCGGTCTATTACGGTAGACATACGCCGCCACCAGCTCCGAACGTTGGTTGGCGAAATGATGGAAGAAAGAACAAAAGTTCGTTTATCGCAATATACATATTGTTGCATGTGTATGTACACGTGTATGCACAGAAATATACATTTCGCTTGTGAATAGGGTTGCCAATAAATTAATTTCTTTTTTTTTTATTATTGATTAATAAATTTGATTTTTGTTAAACATTAAATAATAATAAGTAAACATTTATTTATCTATTCAAAAAATTATTATAAGTATTCGTTAAATTATTTTTATTTTAAATATTAATTTGTAATATTTTGCTTGTCAATTTTCCGCAATTTGGCCATCTCACTAAACAATTTCATTGTCAGATGGGCTAAGAAAGGATATCTGTGAGCTTAATGGTTTAATGGATTGCTGTTGTAGGTTAACGCTCACTTAAGTAAGTTCCGACTGACACATCTAGTCATACTGGTTGTCCTTTTTCTAAATGAAATGTGCAATGAGTTCAAATTTATGGTCTCTTAATACTTGCCAATCAATAGTGCTAAAATTTAAATTTAGATTACTTGCGTCACTGAGCGCCAATCGTTGATCATCTCTCTTAATTTTTCGATTATAATTCTTCGGATATTCTACGTTTTTCGTTTAAAGATCTTTATAGCAGAGGTCTAATACAGTCTCTGGTGTGCCCCAGGGCCCCGTTTTGTTTTCGACACTCTTTCTAATCTTCATTAATGAATATTGTCTGTTACTTATAATCCGATATATTCCTTTGCTGACGACAGTACTCTTTGCTTTTTATATTCGTTCCTGGACTCACGTCCCTGTTCTTTTGTTGTAGAACGGGAACGGCAGCGTATGTTGAGCTCACTAAATTCCGATATAAACAGCATCACTAAATGGGGAATCTCCAAGAGAGTAGAATTTACTGACTGCTGTCGTTAAAGCGAAATTTAAGTACCCAGCACTTGCATCGTCGGAACCGAAAAACTTTTCATTCACAGTATGTGTGTCAATGACATTACGTTGGAATGGCAATATTTCGTGCGGTTTGCAAAGAGATGGCGTAACTTGGATTATTCCATTGTTATTATTCCATTGGAACATGCGTTGGAAAGCTACTGTCATTGTACGTCATTTCAGTGTATGTCATTCATTTGAAGCGTAAACAACAATAATTTTTTTTTCACTCAAATATGTCGAACTTTGTGCCTGAAAAAGTGTTTTTGCGGGGAGTTCTTCTTCATGAAGAAAACTGCTGCCGAAAGTCATCGTATTTTGGTGGAAGTTTATGGCGAACATGCGCTAGCTGAGCGAACGTGCCAAAAATCGTTTGCACGATTTAAAAGTGGTGATTTTGGCTTGGAAGGCGATCAACGTCCTGGGCAGCCAAAAAAGTTCGAAGATGAAGAACTGGAAGCATTACTCTATGAAGATTGTTGCCAAACACAAGAAGAGCTCGCAGAATCTTTGGGTGTCACTCAAGCAGCCATTTCAAAACGTTTAAAAGCAGCTGGATATATTCAAAAGCAAGGAAATTGGGTTCCACATGAACTCAAGCCGAGAGACGTCGAAAGGCGATTTTGCATGTCCGAAATGCTGCTGGAACACCACAAAAGGAAGTCATTTTTGCATCGGATTGTTACTGGTGATGAAAAATGGATCCATTACGACAACCCCAAGCGCAAAAAATCATATGTGAAACCCGGCCAACCAGCCAAATCAACGGCAAAGCCGAATATCCATGGCGCGAAGGTAATGCTCTGTATTTGGTGGGATCAGATGGGAGTGCTGTATTATGAGCTACTAAAATTTTGTGAAACCATCAATGGACAACGGTACCGAACACAATTAATCCGTTTGAAGAGAGCAGTGGCCGAAAAACGCCCGGAATATGCGACCAGACACGAGGCAATAATTTTCCATCATGACAACGCTCGGCCCCACGTTGCTATTCCGGTTATGAACTATTTGGAAAACAGTGGATGGGAAGTCTTACCCCACCCGCCTTATAGCCCAGACCTTGCCCCTTCTGACTACCATTTGTTCCGGTCGATGCAGAACGCCCTCACTGAAATACGGTTCACATCAGAGCAGAATATCAAAAATTGGCTTGATTCATTCTTGGCTGCCAAGCCGGCGCAGTTCTTTTGGGATGGGGTCCACAAATTTCCAGAAAGATGGGAAAAAGTCATAGCTTCAAATGGGCAATACTTTGAATAATACTATTTTACATGTTTTTTTAAATAAACGTTCAAATTTTGAAAAAAAAAACCGCACGAAATAAATTATATACCCAATATAAGTCATTCATCCGCCAAAAATTGGAATACAATGCCCACACATCTGGTCAGACGCTCCTAAAACCTCTCTGTACCTGCTAGATAGGATTCAAAACGCCTCCTCAAACCCTTAACCGTAACACTCGCCTCGCTACGAATGCTCATCGATTTATTTTGAGGCCTACTTTCGGACGTACATTGAAATATCGTGATTCTTTCCTGAGCCGTACAATTCGCTTATAGAAAGCCCTTCTAGCTCTTTATTCCCTGATCAGTATAACCTTCTAACATTCAAAACGATCGTACATCGGTACCTCTCTTTCTTTCCTCCCCAACTTTCCTTCGCCCGCGCTGTATGCAAACACTTTAAGGATACCTTAACCCATTGAGTGTGGAGTCTGAATAAGAATACAAATTTCACGTTGAAATCGGCTGGTAAATGAAACCAAACTGACGGGTCTGGAGTCCTTGGTCACGAGTTGCTATTGAAAAAACCTTAAAACGACTACGCCTATGACATTTGATACTGGGGCTTTAGAAACAGTAGGTGCAGGAAAAATGGTTGCAACAGGGGTTTACTCTTTTACTAATCCTATTGTCCTGTTTCATTTTTCCTTTTCGAAAAGACATTGCCACACCGTTGAACGATTTTGCTTACAAGTATCTGTCCTATCAACTGGCAAACCTGTTCGTTAGAGATATTTTTGGAACAGAAAATTCGTAAAATGTTTTGGAGATTCTTTTTACGAAACGTTTGCAGCTTTCTAGTGAAAGTGGTGGTCCGCAAGCTGCACCCATGCATATAACAGCACGATTGGCTTAATCTAATTTCATTGCTTCTTCATATTTTAGATAACATTCCAGACTCTGCTTCTATATACGTCTGACAATATTCTATTTGGTTTAAAGATTTTGTATGCCCTCTTCCATCTGTAATACCGAGACTGATAATTTTTGTCTTTGCCGAGTTAATTTTCAGATTTACCGTGCCAAAGCCTATCTTTCTAGTCTTAATATTGTTCTATGGGGATCTAGAATTCTGTGAGAGAATAAAAGATTCATATTTATATCGTCAACCAAGTCTAGATGTTTGAGATTAGATGTTAGAGTTCTTTGAATTTCTTCGAAAAGACAGAGATATGCCGTTTATACTTAAAGGTTTATTGTACATTAAAATCATTTGCCTAGCTTTAATATAAGAATAGCAATGTTGGATGATGTACGACGACAAGTAAAAGGGAAAAATGACTCGGAGTTCTCCATTGAAAAGCTGAGCAAATCAGCTGGTTTTTTCATGATCAAAGTAAGTCGTTTCGACTGCCGCGCACGAAAAGCAAACGACAGATTTTACAGAAGCCGAAGTTAACAAAGATGTGAAAGGAATAAGCAGGGGTACTAATCGGAAATCTTGGGATTGAATGGCTTGCGATTTTATTCAATAAAATAGTGAGAGGCGAACGAATGCCTAATCAGTGGAGGGAGATCTATCTGATTCCACTGTATAAAGGCAAAGGCGACACTAGAAATTCGAACAACTACCGATCGGTAAAGCTAATGTCGCATACTATAAAAATGTATGAGCGAGTTCTAGACAGTCGACAATGGAATATTATTAAACTTCATGGCAGTCAGTGCGGCTTCCAGAGATCCTATTTGGCATTAAGATCTCAAAATGTACTCAAGAGGTATTGTATGTAAGAGTGATATATATACGATGATGTTCAAACGAAATTTAAATGCACAGCGGGAGTAACTGGAGAATTCCCGAGTTGGAGTACACCAAGGCAATGCCGTGCAAGATTTTCTATTGAAGCAGCACATCAACGAGTCCAGAACAACTTCTTTTCTTTTCGCCGGTGATATTGCTATTGTAGGCAACGACGTGACATCCTTTCAAACAACTCCTTATAATTGGAGAAAGGCGCTAGAAGATAACGGATTACGAATCATTCGTACTACGACTGAATATCTATCTGTATTACCGATTTTCCGAAGCGGCAGATCCAACTCCGGACATTTATTTAGAAATAGTCATCATGCCAAAGTGCGAATAATGACAGCGACGGAATTGAAAATCTTACGCATGCCAGAGGGTGTAACAAAACAAATTTTATAAGAAATACGCGTATCCGCGGAAGTCTCAACATTAAGCAACCGATAGTAGAGAAACTTCAAGCTGAGTAACTTAATTGGTCTGGCCATGTTCAACAAATGTGTCGGAAAGTCCGGGTCAAAAAGCAATGGTCAAGTTATAGCTGATATTCAAGGAAGGGGCCAAACAAAAAATAATTGCAATAGGAAGAAGAAAGGCCTCAATTATATGTACACCCTGCCTGATTCGAACTGCAACCAACTTCAGACTGCTATAATTTCCAAACCGTTCATGACAGTGAGCTTAAATTTTGACACTTGACAGATAATTTTATTATTTACAAGCCTTTTAAACGGTTTCGGTCTCAGTTGTGTTGCAAATTTTTTATCCGCTATGGAATTCAAACGTGATAGTGTGATTGCTTTATATTTGTCTGGAAAACCACAAGTAGCTATCGTTAGAGCCCTCCAGCACCTCAACGTGAATAAATCATTTGTGTCTCGAAACATAGCTCGTTACCGTGATACTGGCAGCGTTGCAAAACTCCATGGAGGTGGTTATAAAAAAACAGCAACATCGGCAGAAATGGTTCGGAAAGTGAAGGCTCGAATTGAGCGAAATCCGCGTCGAAGTGGAAGAAAAATGGCTCGTGAGCTCAACATATCGTTGGAACGGAAGCAACACATACTGAAAAAAATGAGCTTGGGCTCAAGCCATTGAAGTTCCAAAAAGCACACGACACCGCAACAGGAAAAAGTTAGAGTCGAAAGAGCGAAGGAGTTGCTACTTTTGCACGAAAGTGGTGTTCCGATGAGTCGCCATTTGTTATGGAGCAATATATCAACAAACAAAATGACCGAGTTTACTTGCCAGAGAGGTCCTTCGAAAATTTACACCTTCGGACGGCCACCAGAAAGCAGGCATCATGGATGGTGATGGTTTGGGCCGCCATAACCGCCTATGGTCGCTCTCCGCTCGTATTTTTGGACCGTGGCGTCAAAATTAATGCGATCACATACCGTGAAAATACCTTAGAGGCAGTATTGAAGCCTTGGGCAAACAATCATTTCGGTCGGAGACCGTGGTCATTTCAACAAGACTCGGCACCGTCTCACAAAGCGCGCGTCAACCAAGATTGGTTAAAAAATAATGTTGGATTTCTCTGTCTAGGGTATTTTGAAGGCGAAGGTTGGCACTAAAAAATACCAAAGTTTGGACCACCTCAAACAAGCACTTTGCCGGGAATGGGCCAAAATACCGCAGAGCCACTTGCTTTGGTACAATAAAATTTATCAAAAAATAAAAAAAATTATAGCATTTTAAAAAGTTGGAGTTCTAGTCATTTACCCTGTATATATTACTTAATCTGGCTCTTCCTGCACTGAAGACCCTGTTAACAGCAGAGTAATAGTCCAAGTAATATTAACGATACTAAACGCTCTCATCATATTATTAATTTGTTATTTTCTATTCCTTAATGGATATTTCTTGTAAAAAATTTGACCGGTATAACGTAACCGGTATAACGTAACCGGTATAACGTAACTAGCTGCTTTATGCTCCACAAATTTTAATTTTAGATGTTTTTTATTGCACAAAAAGACTCAAATTTAATAAAGAAAATAAAAGAAATTTAATTCGGATGGGCCTGATTAATTTACAACTTTTACCATAATCTCCGAAAAGATGTTGAGAGTTATAATATGATAGTTAGGAAAGGTCCTTCTTCTCCTTTTTTTGGTTTTTCTTTCACTGGTGCAGTGAATAGGTTCGTTCATTGCTACTCAGGATGGTCTGGGTTCAAATCCCAAACACAAAATTTTACTTTTCATTTACGATTTATTTATATATTTTTTTATCTTAAGATATCATAGGCTTCTTTAAGATCGATAAGGAAGATGTCAGCTAAAACTGTAGGTAAAATGAATCCTTGAAAATTTTCTTTTCAATATTGTTGTATCAAAGCTATTTTTTTATCCTTAAATCCGAATGGTTAGAATCCGGAAAACGTACGAAAATAGATCAAATTGTTCATATTTATAAAGCGTGTTGATTTAGATACGGCTAAGCGTGAGTGACTAAAGAAAACAAATTACAAGTGCGCGGTCATGAGTCTTTTTTTTTTTTAACACAGCAGTGAATGAGGTTCGGTTAATTCCAGTGCAAGGACTAGTGAATAGTTAAAAAATAAAAAAATAGAAATTATTAATTTGCCGGTTATTTTTGTTTTTTGTTTATATACAACCAGTGCGGGTTTTAAAAAAAAGGATTGAAAAAGTCTGTCTTAATTTAAATTTGGAAAGTTTTGGTTAAGCGATAGTTTTAAAATAATCACGAAACGGCTGATAGTAGACTACAGAAGTGCAAAATTGTTATCAATTTGATCGCGTTGACAAAGTTCGAAATATACAAATTTGAAAACTTAGACAATACGTTCGATATTGGTACGAATACTATTTAAGCCACCGGTTTTTTTTTAACGTGCTTATTATATAAAAAAAGAAGTCCTAATCGACTGTCTTGTTGCCGTGGTCAAACGGATAAAGCTGAAGAATCTACCTCGAAATTCTAATATCATGCCAGCAACTATTGTACATACATATGTATGAGGGTAGTCCCAGAAGTACCCGACCTGACGTATAGATGGCGGTTGTTGTTTAAAAAGAATGACAATTGTAGAAAGCACCAACCTTATAAAGCTTAAATTTGAAGTTTAGCGACGCTATGTTTAGTATTTGTTCGGCAGCCATCAATAGTGAACGCTCTCAATGAATTTTTAAATAAAGAAAAAATTTATTTTGGTTATGTGATACAATACTTTCATTTGAAAGGCCTCAATCTAACCAACATCAAAACGGAACTGGATTCCACTCTAGGGGAGTCTGCTCCTTCGTTTACAACAACAAAATAATGGGTGGCAGTGTTTAAGTGAGGCCGTACGAGTTGCCAAGACGAGTATCGCAGTGGCCGACCAAATGAGGTGAGTTCACCAGAAATGTTGAAAAAAAATCTACAAAGTGGTATTGGATGACCGTCGATTGAAAGTGCGTGAACTAACAGATATGGCAGGCATTTCGGAAAGCACTGTACATCGCATTTTGAGTGAAAAATTGGACATGAGAAAGCTGTGCGCAAGATGGATGTTGGGATTACTCACAATGGAACAAAAACATCGTCGTGAGGATGTTCCAATCGAGTGTTTGGCGAAGTTTCAATAAAGCAATAAAGCTGAGTTTTTGCGTCGATACTTAACTATAGATAAGAAATATGTCCATCACTTTACACTTGAGATAGTCAAAACAATGGACTCAAAGGGGAAAATCGGCTCCAAAGAAGGCGAAGACAGTTCCGTCAGTTTCTTGGGATGCGCATGGGATAATTTTCACTGATTATCTTCAGAAAGGAAAAACAATCGACGGCGCATATTATGCGCACTTATTACAGTGTTCGAAAGTTGAAATCAAGAAAAAAACGGCCATATTTGGCGAAGAAAATAGTTTTGTTTCGTCAACACAATGCACCAGTTCACCCATCCGTCATCGCCATGGCTAAAATCAATGAGTTAAAGTTCGAATTGCTTCCTCATGCACCCTATTCGCCAGATTTAGCCCCTTCAGATTATATTCTATTTCCGAATTTGAAAAAAATTGGCTCGATGGTGGTAAAAGATTTGCCAACGGTAAAGAGGTGGAGTCTGCGGTTGATGACTATTTTAAGTAGCTCGACGATTCTCACTATAAACAGGATATCGCAGCTGTTGAACATCGCTGGGAAAGTGTATTGAACTAAAAGGAGACTACGTAGAGAATTGAACATTTTTCCCCAATTTTTTGGTGTTTTCTTTGTTAGGTCGGGTACATCTGGAACAACCCTCGTATGAGTATGTGAGCGCAAATAAATAGCACTTCACAATATTACTCATATGACTGTTAAAACAGAATACTCAGAAAAACACATACACAAGTACTTCGGTCTTCCGAAGGTCACAAGTTAAATGATGTAGGAAATAACTTCTACAAGAAACGTCGAAGCAATTGGTTACTCATGCTCAGCATATCGAGCTGGAAAACAATTCCTTTGCAGTCTTTCCGTTGTCACAGATTATAATATTTACGAGTAGATAGGCGTCGATGAGCATTCGTTTGATCTGTAAACGGTGGGTTAAGTCATCTTCAGAAGTTGTCACGAAAAACTCAACTATCAATGAAAGCAACCGTCTTGTAACGACGTTCAGTTGCTTCTGTATTATTGCCGTGGCCCTTTCGATGACAAATCTGAATCTATAAACGTATGCAAACGCAATAGGAAAGGTTCAGGTTCTAACTAAGCTCTGTACGTAACATGATGGCGTAAATCTATTTGCGAGTGAGTTTTATGATAAAATAAAGAACCTTGTAAAAACATTTATACGAAAGACTGGGTGAAAACACGTGTTAAACCAAAGCGTTAAATGATGTGAAAAAATTAAAAATATGAACGTATCAAAGGTAATGTTACCAATGTTCCTGAGTATACGAGGTGTGTTGGAAAAGTAATGTGGCTTTTAAAATTTTGCGAGCAACGTACATTCGATTATCGATTTTGTTTTTTTTGCTGTGTTGGTACACATGTCCCGAACATATGTTCACAGTTTCAAGTATTGTATATAGCATACTTTGTTTGTTTTTGACAGGTAGAAAGGTTAGACGTGTTTTGGCGTGCTCGGCGATTTTCAATTATTATAAAAGATGGAGCAAATAATTTACATCAAATTTTGTCTAAAAAATGGAATCAAGTGCTCTAAAACACTTGAAATGTTGACAGTGGCATACGGTGAGTCTGCTCTAAGTAAAAAAAAAAATGTTTACAAGTGGTACAAGCTCTGCCAAGATGGCCGAGAAGATGCCAATGACGAACCTCGCTCTGGACGTTCCAGGACATTAACAAAAGATGATAACGTCGAAGCTGTGAAGAAAATTGTTTTGAAAAACCGTCGAATTACCATAAGAGAAGTTGCTGAGGATGTTGGCATATCGGTCGGCTCGTGTCATGCAAGTTTTTTCGTATGTTTTGGGCATGAGACATGTGTCAGCGAAGATTGTTCCGAAACTTCTTAATTTTGATCAGAAGCACCGTCGCATGAGCATCGCTTTTTTGGCCAAAAACAACACTATAATCATGCCTCAGCCACCGTGTTCACCTGATTTGACCCATACGATTTTTTCCTGTTTCCAAAACTGAAGAGATCTATGAAAGGACGGAGATTTGCAACGATTAAGGAAATAAAACCAGCATCGCTGGAAGAGCTCAGGGCTATACCAAAAAGTGCTTATGAGAAGTGCTTCGAGGATTGGAAAAAGCGTTGGCACAAGTATATTATATCTGAGGGGGACTACTTTGAAGTGGACAACATTAATATTGATGAATAAATAAATATTTTCTTATAAAAATATAAAGTCACCTTACTTTTTGAACACACTTCGTACTTGCACCTTTAACCTTATTCAGATATCTACGGTATACATATGAAGTGTGATTTTAAGCTAATGAATGTAAAATACTACTACCAATGGTTTAGGTTATGCTGTAACAAAGTTTATAAAATTCCAGTCTAGAAGGTCGGCTGTCGGCTGCACAATAAAATTTGAGGAGTTTCGCCCAATAAGTCTACGAAAGTAGTTAAAAAATTTTTGATTATTGTAGGAGAGACCATCTGTTTGAGACAGCTATTGGGTTGGCAAGAAACAAATTTCAGTTTTTTTTAAGAGTAGATTGCGATAAGTTTATTGATTTTGCTTTTTTTTTAATTTTATGAGCATGTGAAGTTTGTGGTGTTGATTGCTTAACAGAAAGCACTTGTCAGTAAAGGGTTTAAGAAATTCCGCTCTGGAGATTTTTCACTCAAAGGCAACCAAGTTTCTGCTAGACCATCGGAAGTTGATGATGACCAAATCAAAGTCATAATTAAATCAGATAGTTATTGAAAATCACTTAAAACACCTTGGACTCGTAAAAAAGCTTCATATTCGGGTTCCACACGAATTGAAAGATATGCACTTAACACAACGAAACAACATTTGCGCTATCAATCTCAAACGCCATGTAATTGATCCTTTTTTGAAATGAATCATAACCAGTGATTAAAAATGGATCGTTCACAGGCACATCAATCAAAAACCATTTGGTAGAATTATTTTGAGCTCTTTCCTAGGAACTAAACGATCAATTCAGATATTTTTGTCAACAACTATTG
The DNA here is from genome assembly GCA_963966105.1 of Volucella zonaria. Taxonomy (NCBI): domain Eukaryota; kingdom Metazoa; phylum Arthropoda; class Insecta; order Diptera; family Syrphidae; genus Volucella; species Volucella zonaria. Next base: position 172,882,756 of record OZ014531.1, on the reverse strand, counting down.
AAACTGGAGGAAGCAATCAAAGAAAAATGGCCAGCATTGGAAAATCGTGAAGGAATCGTATTCCACCATGACAAGGCTAGACCACACACATCTTTGGTAGCTCGTGAAAAAATAATGAACCTTGGTTAGAAAGTGATGCCACATGCCGACCTTGCACCATAAGATTTTCATTTGTTTCAAAGTTTACAAAAGTCTTTGAATGGTAAAACTTTTACCAGTGATGATGTCCTGAAATAACATTTGGTTCAGTTTTGTGCTAATGAGGGACAGAAGTTCTATGAGCACGGAATCATGAAAATAAAGGCTGTCCCAAAATTCACGGAAGATCTCAATTTTGTGTGTTGCCAACGAGAAAAACAAGATAGCGTGACAGCTGACAGTTCAGGATTATTAAAAATGGAGCGCTACAAGAAAGAACAACGCGTTTCCATTGTTGAGCAATATTTTAAAAATAATGAAGGTTTCGCAGCAAGAGTTCGCAATTTTCGTAAAAAATATGGTCGGAATAGTGATTTAACTTCATCAACTGTGAAAAATTCAATTCAAAAATTCAAGGACAGTGGATCAATTAGGGATCTTAGACACTTCCTTGGACGTTCAACAAATTGTTCAATACAAAACATCGAAGCGCTTGTTGCTGAAAGTCCAAGAACATCAATTCGGCATCGTATTCAAGAACTGGATATTTCGAGAAGCTTTCTACAGCGTATTCCCACGAAAGATTTTCATCTTCGCGCATACTACGCACAGCGAAGAAAGTCCGTTGAGTGGGTTATTGAACAACAACAAGTGGATGTTGATTTTTCAAACATAATCATCTCATCAAAATAGTCTCATATTAATGGCTTTTTTAATCGTCAAAATTGTCGAGCTTGCGGTTCAGAAAATCCGCGAGTGATTGTTGAGAAAGAAATGCATCCACAACGTGCCACTGTTTGGTGCGAATTGTAGGATGGAGGCATCGTCGGAACATTCTTTTTTAAACATACGACTGGTCAGGCAATAACAATTAATGATCGCTATCACTCTGATCACTATTGCGAGTCCAAGAATTAATTCAATTACTGCATGAGTCATTTCTTGGACTTGTAAATTCCCGCGAATTAATGCCATTGGACTTTTTTTTTTGTTTAAGTTTAAGATTTATGCCAACAAGCCCAAGACCAGAAACGCCTTGAGGGAGCAAATTGAGCGCCGTATCGTCGAAATTCCGCCACATTCATGCAAAACTGTCATGGAAAATTTCGACAAAATAGTGCGTATGTGCCAGCAGAGTCGAGGAGGCCATTTACCCGATATGCTATTCCATACAGCTTTTGTGCGTGAATTTAGGGAATTTAATGAATTAATATAAAGACAGAATAAAAAAAATTTATAATTGGCTAAAGTTTATTCTATCAAAGTTATTATGACAACCAGCTGTAAAAATATTCAGCCAGGTTTGCCATTTCATCATGCGTCGTCTTACTCCTGTCGAACGTGCGGAAATTATTAAAACATTTTATCGGAATTCCGGCTCAGTTGTAAACTACTCAAAACAAAATAGGGCCCGCTAAGTTGCTAGGTTCTTATTTGAAAAAATGAGTGATTATAAACGGTCAGTTCCATGAATGCATGGGTCGGTAAAACGTTCACCTTGTCTTCTCCACACGCGTACTTGTTTCTTGTCACTAAAAAACTTGACCTCACTTTCGTCTGTAAAGAGTACCGACCTCCAGTTGTCCATAGTCCAATTCGAATGGTCACGGGCGTAATTTAAGCGCGCTGCCCGATGTGCAATTGTCAGTTTCGGTCGAATAGCGCGCACTCTGAACCGTTGATCATCTACGTGGAGTCGATTACGTATGGTTTGATCACTTACTTGAGTGCTAGTAGATTGCCGCAGTTGCTTTTGTAACGTCCGGGCAGTCTTCTTGCGCAGCTGTGACTCTGATTCCTCCCAATCCTGCTCTCCTTGCTACACTCCCGGTTTCTTGGAAGCGTTCCCAGGCGTTTCGGATAGTTCGCAGCCACTTAGCGACAACGCTTAAAATTAGACTGTGAAAACAAGAGGCAACGGCAAAATTGTTGCTCAAAGTATTGATAAATACTCATAGACATGCAAGCTATACAGTTAAATACTTCTGTAGTATAAATACATACGTAACGTGAATTTCGTCGTGAAGTCGGTCGTCATCATGGCATCAGTGTGAAGGTAATTCGTCGCACCGTGGAAAAGTTCGAGCGTGAGTACGCTCTTTTCATCTTAAGTCATCTACCAGACAGAGATTGGTGCGAAATGAAGAAAACATTCCCACTGTATTGGCCTGTATCGAAGAAGACCCAGAAATATCGCTTCGGTGCCAATCAGCTGAATTGGGCATCGCCAGAGATTCAACCCGACTTATTTTGCGGTTGGGTTTGGACCTACATCCGTGTAAGACTTAAAGCCAGACGACCATAGACAGCGCCGGAGATCCGGATTTTGGCCAAAAAAAAGCCACCTTCTCGGTCGAGGCCCATTTTTGGCTCAGCGGCTATGCCAATAAGCAAAATTGTCATTATTGAAGCGAACACAACCCACAAGTGGTGGGCCAAGCAACATTGCATCCACAAAGATTGACTGTTTGATGCAGTTTATGGCATGGCGCATTATCATCGGAAGGAGACACCATTATCGTCAATGGTCTTAGGTATAGAGCGAATGTTAACCGACTTTCTGTGGTCAGAGCTCGACAACATCGATAGATCCGAGCTGTTGTTCCAACAAGATGGCGCTACATGCCATACCAGCGACGCAACGTTTGAAGTCGGGAAGGAGAAATTATGCGAAATTTTGCAGTTGGCCGACGTGATCATGCGATGTGACACTACTCGATTATTTCCTCTTGGGCTACATTTTTATTTTTTTATTTTTTTTTTTATAAAAAGAACTTAACACTCAAGAGGGTATTACTACTCTTAAAATGCCGGAGCACGTGTTAAGTTTTTCGGAAAATTGGATAGAGAGAAAGATTTTTGGGCTCAGTGGTTATTTCGCTCCATGGGTGGCATCCAACTTTTAATGGGGAGACTAAATTATTATTGTAAATTGGACTTGATGTTGTATTTAGGCAACCATTCATCTCACAAGATTTTAGTTGCCTGAAAAAAAGTTTTTCGGTCACGGCTGGTATTGAACACCGAAACGTCCGATTGGGAAGCCAACACACTACCACTTGAGCCACGGCCACCCACATCAAGTCTTTAGTCTACGCTAACAAGTAAAAAGTTGGACCGGCGTTCAAAATAAAGCCAGAATCAATTTTATATCTCACATCGTTGTTGTTTTATTTTAATTTTTTTCTTATAGTTCCTATCTGGTCATTTAATATAAAAAAAGATCCTTATTTCGCATTGAAAAACTCAGATTACGTTCTTGCCAACCCAATAATTTGAATCATTAAAACAAAAGAAAGTGGTGATCCAAAATAGAGTAGTCTGTGCGATGGCACCAACGTCGGTCAATTTAACCATTCTCCCCAAGTAGCGCAGTGGTAATGCAAGCACGTAGCAGAAACGTGTCGCATTTAATTATTAAAAACATATTTAAATGGTTAGTAAAAAAGCTACATACTTAGATATTGGCAACCCTAAAACAGTGGATAGCCATATATTAATTTTATTTTATTTTTTTCCATTTCAAATTCGAATTTTAGTTGTAATTATTATGTTTTTTTTTAAATTGTTCCTGGATTTTTTTATTTCCTGTATATTAAATTTCATCTTTTATCGATTTATTAAAGTTGTTTGCTTTTTCTTTTGTTGGAAAAAAAATCATTACATTCGTATAAAATCACCGCCTCCTAATATATCAAATTACAAACATGCGCGTTGTGTAACTAAATATAATATTCACTTTCATACTACAATATAATATATAATAGATAGAATTATTTGTAGTCATTTTAACTATTTGTAGTCCGTATTAATAATTCATTTGTTTTAAGTAGAACCTAGTTCGTGAACTCAAGTGAGCACGTAGGTACATACGAGTACTTTTCTAAATCATGAGACATAGGTTTTTATTTTTAAAATTGAAACAAGTTTTTTTGGTTTTTTTTTTTTTTCTGATGAGATGCAAAGTCATGGTTCTTATGGAAAACATTGTAGTCGGCGATGAATTTAATAATTGTTTTGTATTCTTTTAGGATACGTTTTTATGTGCAAATGTAGGTATACTCGTACATAGGAATACAATAATTATTTAACTTTGAAACTAGTAAATATGTACATGATGTGATGTACTTGTACGTAAGATTGTATCGGAACTATGAAGCTACAAAATTTGAGAATATGAAAGGTTAAACTGCTTTTAGATACTCTTGCGGTTACAAGATTCATATTCGCTAACATTAAGATTTATTATGTCTGTTGGTACATGTTTGACGACTGTGTACATATTCACATTTGAAAAGAGACGTCATTTTGAATTTTCATGGAAATCGATATTATTGTACCTTCCCGTTTCCAAAACAGATATAAAGATGCATTTATAAGATTTCTTTCGAATATTTGCTTTGATAATAATTTTATCTTATCGTCTCTAGATTGGTATATTACTCGGTCGTATGTAGATACGTAGATACAAGTAATTTTATTGCTGGTTATAGAAAATGTTGATGGATGTGATACGAGTATCTAAACTGTTTCGAAATCGATCAGTGGGATTTATAAGGTCAAAAACACGTTTGACCTATAAAAAATGAAATCTGATAAATGAGTCTGATATCAGATCTTACGTGTCATTCAAATTCGACTCCATTTTACACTCATGACTTTTATGGTGGGTCGTTTACCAGCTATTATGAAATCTAAGACTTGTAATGGATATTTTAAAATGAGTATTACGGCACAAAAGGTTTTGAAAAAAGTTATCATATTTGGAGCTGTATAGCATTCTCCTTTTTTTTTAGTAACCGTTGAAATATGTAACGCATATTTCATCGAATTCTGCATATTTTCCCCACGTATCTGGATTGCTACTGCGCTGCTTGTGGGTTGGCCGGCATATTTTGGATCATCTCGCACCTGTAAGTTGCTGACGTTTTTGCATTTGACTGGTTCAATTATTTTTCTCACGACTCCTTCTTCGAACCTCGGCTGAAACTTGAGTCTCTATTGCTTTCTGGATCGGATTTCCCGACGATCTTTGTTGATCATGGCGAAACCATCTGATTTGATCAGCCTGAAGTTTGTCTACTATCGGTTTCTTATTCGACGAAATTGTTGGTACACCCGCTGTAATATTTCGGTCGTTGTCATTCTCTCTTTAGGCAGGGTCTTCCAAACTTTGACAGTTGATAGCGGCCATATTGTTCAAGCTACATCTGTCAAATTGGCTGTCATTTATTCAGTCTCTTTTGCCAAACCACCATGAACGGACATAGCGTTCAAAACAAATTGTTTTATCAAAATGGGTGTTCTGTTTGGGCAACGTTCCGCGCGCTTCGCCCATTTTACGGTCGCCATAATCGTCCTACCGATAGAACTATTCGCAGTGTGGTGGATAAATTTGAGACCACTGGCTCAGTAAACGAAAAACCAACACCCGTAAGTCAACGAAAAGCAAGATCTGCCGAAAATATCGCCGCCGTCCGTTAAAATGTGCAAGAGAATACGAGGCAGTCGATTTCGCGTCGCTCACAAGAACTGGATATTTCGCAGACCACAACTTGGCAAATTTTGCGTCGTGACTTGGGCCTGCACCCGTACAAAATTCAACTTACCCATCAGCGGAAGGTAAACGACCATAGATAACGACGTATGTTCGCAGAATGGGCTCTGGAGCAGTTGCAAACTGACCCTAATTTTCATCGAAAAATCATCTTCAGCCATGAGGCCTATTTCTGGATGAATGGGTACGTCAATAAACAAAATTGTCGAATTTGGGACAATACCAATTCTCATGAGATCCAAGATCATCCAATGCATCCCGAAAAAATCATTGTTTGGTGTGGGTTTTGGGCTGGCGGCGTCATCGGTCCATACTTCTTTAAGACCGACGTTGGCCAAGCCATCACCGTCAATGGTCAGCGCTATAGGTCGATGATTACCAACTTCTTTTGGCCTAAATTGGATTATATGGACAACAACGACATGTGGTTTCAACATGGCGGCGCTACGTGCCACGTAGCTCACGCCACATTGGAAATTCTGCATGAGCGATTCGAGGGCATGGTCATCTCACGTAGAGGTGATGTTAACTGGCTAACGAGATCGTGCGATTTGACCCCGTTAGACCTTTTCTTGTGGGGTTTTCTGAAATCGCAGGTCTATTCCAATAAACCATAAACTACAGCGGCCTTCAAAGCCAACATAACTCATGCTATCGGTCAAATTCAGCCTGATTATGCGCCCCACCCAGAGAAGCCGCGGCGCACATTTGAACGATGTGATATTCCATACATAATGGCATCGATAGGCTTTTCAAACGAATAAAAAATTTCGATGATATCACACATTGTTTTACTTAAATTTAAAGATAGGAAGCGCTTAATGAAAGACCCTTTATTTCTCGTACATCGTCCAACATTGCCATGGGTATGTTAAAGATAGACCAACGACCGTCATGTATAGTATAACAAACTTTTGGGGTTAAGCGCCATTTCTCTGTCAGATATTTTCCGACATTTAAGCCACCTGACTCTGTGAGACGTAGAGCCCAAACAAGAGCTCTGGGAACTCTGTCGAACGCTTTTTCCAAGTCGATAAAGATGATAAGCAGATCTTTCGAGGCTTGGCTATGATTCACCATCATTGCTAGTAAATTTTTGAATGGAGTCATATGTCGACCTGCCACCCACAAAGCCGTATTGACTGGCATGGGGTACAATAAATTAGCATTGCCGACTCTCGTATATTTCGAAATCATGCGATTCTAGTTTCACCGATCGGCAGTTGTTGCAATTCTTGGTGTCACCTTGTCTTTATACAGCGAAACAAAATAGCTCTGCCTCATTAAAAGTAAAAATTTGGCGATGCACAACATCGGATGGAATGGTACTGCGCGAAAATTCTTGGTTTAGTTATGTGTTCAAGTGCCCTTTCCAACAATTGTAAATTTCGTCGTTTCCCGGTAGTAGGTCTCCGGCACGTCTTCAGTTTATTTCGGCGATTGAATCTTTTCCAAGTTACGAGTACTTTCTTCGATGTATTGCTGCAATTTACCCGTGCTCTGACTACTGCTTTTCGGCTGCTGATAAGTTGTGAGGATACCTCTTCTAATTACCGATATAATTCCTGTATTGCTATCGAAAGTGCTCTAACTTCCAGTTTGTTGGCCTCTTTTTTTAATAAGTTCATAGTGTGACCCAATACGCACTATTCGTCCGCTACTTGGTCAACGCTTGAACGGCTTACCTTTTGTTCCTTACCTACATTCTTGCTCCATTGTTTCACCAGCTTGTTTCCTTATTCAACATTTTCGCACTTCTCTTACGTTTTTCTTATAGGTTGTTTCACAAGCCTTGCGCGTTTTGTTTTTCTTCTTCGTTTATGGCATTTTGAAGGTATTCTCGTAAGTAAAGTGCCCATAACTGGCCTCCATCCTTGTTCGTATTTTACTAGTATTGATCAGTGTGAGTTTTTCACGAACAATTCCATCGGCAAAAGTTGGTGCTGAATTGCTAGTGGTTCGCCTAAGAACGCTAGAATCTTCTACCACCTTTTTCATTATTCCAAGGAAAATGGTAATCTCTCTGGCTTTGGTGTCCCCGCAGTAGTACGAATATGTAATCAAGTATCGTCCTTGCTTAGTAAATAATGTATTTAGGAGAGCAAGACCATATGATTTGATTGAATTGAGCACATTTTCTCCCTATGAAAAGGTTTTCCTCTCTTGCTATTCCATTTAGAATCTCATCACATTCGCGCCAAAATATTTATTTTTTTCGATTTGTTGCTTCCTGCTAACGATATTCCAAGTTACGTGTTTAATTATCGGATTGATTCCCATTAATCGGTTGCAGATTTTTGATACGCTTACGATCTTATCGAGGAGTTCAGCTGTCAGGATTGCTATCATCCTGACTCTTTTTTTGTTCCGGTTTGTAATATAATAACACATATTTTACGCTTTTTATCAACATTTATCGATTTTACGTTGCTAGAATACGTTTTCTAGTTCGAAATTTTTGCTCGCCATTGTGCCGACTTTCCAGCTTGCGATACGCAGTTTATTCCTGAAAACAACAGTTGAACTCTGATACGAATATTTCTATTCGCCGCAGGATCAATGCCCGACGGGGTAGCGTATAAAAATATAACTGATGCTCTTAAAGTTCAAAATAAATCGTGTAGTAACCAAAGAGCATAGAGTGCCATACATATAACGTTGCGCTTAGTAAGGCAACATTCACTGCTTGTTATACTAAAAAAAATACTACGGGTCCAAGTTAACATAAATTGATGCAGATACAGATACAGATACATTACATCTTTTGGCTTTAGTGTAAATCCTAGATTAAAAGCATTAAGACGGTATACCAATCCGTTTAATTCGTATGAAAATAACCCCATCCCTATTAGTGATCCGCTTTACACATGTCATAAATCATTGCTTCATGCCGTCCACTTTTCCGCAGTCGTGAAAAATTGTACAAATGTTACCCATTGCTGAAATTCTAATCAGTCTGGTGATTTCAGACCAATCTGCATGTTGCCATATTTAGAGAAATGTTTTTAAGAAATTTTTCAGAAACTTATTCCATAGCAGAGACTCAAACACCTATCACTTCATCAGCTAGGAGTACTTAACCCACGCCAGTCTGGATTTTGAGTTGCTTTACTGCTACTACTGCTGCAATCTCGAAGAATTTAGGTAAAATACATATTTCGATACGGGTTTAATGACTGTTCTTTGTCTGCAAGATTTTTCTCTAAATTTTTTTTTTTAAATTCTCTGCTAGTTAGAAACTGAAGAGCTCTAAGACTCATTCGGTTTTTGCTCCATCCGCCCGAAATTGGAGTACAATGCCCACATCTCGTCGGGTGCGCCAAAAACATCTCTGCACCAGTTAGATAGGATTTAAAACTGTGCGGTAAAACTCATAGGTGTTGCTAATATCGTCTAAACAATGGACACCCTCGAACACCGACGTAATGTCCCGTGTCTCACTCTGTGTTATCGCTATTTCCACCACCAATGCTCGCCAGTAGCATTCCGCCTGTTCAAATTTTTAACCGTAACACCCGTCTAGCTATGAATGCTCATAAGTATACCCTCAAGCCCGCTTTCGGGCGTACTCTAAAATATCGTGATTCGTTCTTAAGCGGCACAACTCGCTTTGGAATGCCCTGCCTAGCTCTTTATTTCCCAGTCATTACTATATAACCTTCAAACATTTAAAACCAACATTCACCGGTACCTTTTTTTCCATCCTCCTTGATTGTCCATCTCCCGCGCTGTGTGCAAAAATTTTAAGGGTACTTAAATCCCTTGAGCGCGCACAAATTATAAAAAAAAAAAAGATCTGCTTTACGATTGTTACTTAAACTTGACTTTTTAAGATTTTTGATGTAATCCCATTCACTCTACACTTATCTTTTGCAAAGCAGTAAGTGCTATTGGCAATCAGCCTAATCGTTGCTGATTAGGTCTGCCAAATCAGTTCCTCTTAGTCACACTATCATATCTCATAGCCTTTTTAACATACGAGTCCGTGACTTTTTGAATTTCTGACCTCTTTACTGAAAAAGCAACACTGCTCCTGTCAACAGGCATCTGTCAGTTGACTCCTGTCAAAATTTAAACTTGCTGCGTCAGTTAGTTTGTGTTTGACAGCTATTTTTATCAGACTACTCACTAATTTGAGGAGAAAATGGAAAAAAGTGAATTTCGTGTGCTTATTAAGCATTATTTCTTGCGAAAAAAAACCATTACCGAGACCAAGGCTAAGCTTGATAAATACTATGGGGACTCTGCACCATCGATTTCAATGGTAAAAAAGTGGTTTACTGAATTTCGTTGTGGCCGTACAAACACTGAAGATGCCGAACGTCCTGGACGCCCAGTTGAGGTCTCTACACCCGAAACAATCGAAAAAATTCACGATATGGTGTTGGCCGACCGAAGATTGAAAGTGCGAGAGATTGTGGAAGCCGTAGGGATCTCGCATGGCTCAGTGGTTTCAATTTTGAATGATCACTTGGGCATGAGAAAGCTTTCCGCAAGATGGGTGCCGCGTTTGCTCACAGTCGACCACAAACGCAATCGTGTAACAACTTCACAGGAAGGTTTGGCGTTGTTTAATCGCAATATGGAGGAGTTTTTGCGCCGTTTTGTAACCGTGGACGAAACATGGATCCATCACAACACACCAGAGAACACACCAAACAACAGTCAAAACAGTGGGTTTCTAAGGGTGAATCGGCGCCAAAGAAGGCCAAGGTGGGTTTGTCAGCCAATAAAGTTATGGCGACTGTTTTTTGGGATGCACGCGGGATAATCCACATTGACTACCTTCAAAAGGGAAGAACAATCAATGGGGAATATTATGCCAACTTATTGGACCGATTCAATGACGATTTGAAAAAAAAACGACCTCATTTGGCCAAGAAAGTTCTTTTCGACCAAGACAATGCAAGGGTGCACACATGTGCAGTTGCCATGGCAAAAATCCATGAATTGGGCTATGAATTGCTCCCTCATCCACCCTATTCTCCAGATTTGGCTCCGAGCGACTACTTCTTGTTCCCAAACCTGAAGAAATGGCTTGGTGGAAAAAGATTTGACTCCAATGATGAAGTCATCTCTCAAACAAAGGCCTATTTTGAGGACCTCGACAAATCATTTTTTTTGGAAGGGATAAAAAAATTGGAGAAGCGTTGGACAAAGTGTATAGAGCTCAAGGGAGACTACGTTGAAAAATAAAATTATTTTTTTATCAAAAAATCTGTGTTTTAATCCAAAATCCGGACTTATTGACCCGCCCTCGTATGTACATGTTTGTTGAATAACAAATATTTAGGAATATGAATATAAAAATTCACATCTGCAAATCCGGATAGTCTGGCTAAATGTTCAGCAAGTACCTACTATACATAATTACATCTGGACCAGAACTATGATAGAAACGGCATTTCGATGCCCATCTTTAAGAAGGCTGCAACACACAGCATGGTAGCCTGGGGCCAGTGATTGCCAGTATTGCCATTAGAATCGCACCGATCAGCGAAACCAAGCTACGTTCGATGCGTTTAGTATTTTATATGAAGGACCGCATTGCAACCTTGTGTCAACCTGCGTATTGTTTGCGTTATGAACTTGTTAAACTTGAGCTAAAATCACCAATCTCTCTTCAGTTCATGGGATAAAACGCAAATGAGAAACAATACACCCACCAGCCAGTTGGTTTAAGAAAGCAAGACCCGTGTATATTGTACCCTTAATTTGTATCTCTACTCCCGCCTAAACAAACCACAAGGATGAGGTGGATGATGTTGATATAGCATCCACAAAAAAACAATTTTTTCTAAATAAAGAAAGGTTTAGAGAAAAAGGAAAAAGAGACACTGATGCAAGTTGGTTTTGAATGTTCGCAAGTTATAATGGCTAGAAAGTAAAGATTTCGGAAGGGCACTTCACAAGTGATTACGATATCTTAAAGTACGTCGTAAGGTGGGCTTAAGGATAAACTGATCAGTGTTCATATACGTAGCGAAATGAATATTACAGTGGAATGCTAGTGGCGATTTTATTGGAACACTTGGTGAAGAAAGAGCGATAGGCCAAGGTAGGCAAGGAGTGTCAATTGAGGGGACAATATTGCCTATAAGTTTTATAGCACAGTTCCGAGTCCTATCTATTATTAAGTGCATCAAGTTTTAGTAAGGTTTTAGAAGCACCTGACCAGATATCATTGGACTCCAATTTTGGGCGAATAAATGATTAATATACGAGGGTTGTCTGTATCCGCAACGTAAAGGTAGCGGCACTCGTCAATAAAAGCTATTTATTTATTTACTTTATTATCAAGGGAACGATGCAAATTAATTTGTAGGGTCCGGGATTTAACGCCGGGGTACTATGCCCATGTGGCGTTTTGTCAACAGCATGCGGGGAGAGTACAATAAAAGCTAGTGGATGCTAGTTGTGCATCTTTTGACAGTTACTTATCGAAGTTTCAGTCATTTTGGACGCGCAGTTTTTAGTTGCCAGTCGTTTGAGTGAGTCGATGTGAGTGTTTTTTGTGAAAATTGGAAAAACTGAGTATCGAGCTGCTATTAAATTCTTGTTTTTGAAATGCAATATGCCTACGCAAATCAAAAATGAGTTGGACTCTGCGTATGGGGACTCTGCACCATCATTTACCACAGTGAAATTTTGGGCAGCTGAGTTTAAACGTGGCCGTAAGAGCTTGGGACATGATGAACGTGCGGGACGTCCAAAAACTGCAACCACTGACGATAACATTGCTAAAGTTCACCAAATGGTGTTAGACGATCGCCGAATTAAAGTGAGAGAGATAGTAGAGGTTATGAAAGTGTCCAAAGAACGTGTTTGTTACATATTAAATCAAGATTTAGGCGTGATAAAGCTGTCCGCGCGTTGAGTGCCGCGTTTGCTTACGTTAGACCAAAAACGTGTTCGAATGAGCATTTCCAACGCCCTGTTGGCGCAGTTTAGGTGCAGTTTAGGCGCAATAAATCTGAGTTTTGGTGCCGATTAATTACTGTAGATGAAAGTTGGATACACATTATACGCCCGAAACAAGAATTCAGTCAAAACAGTGGACTGCAAAGGGCGAGCCGGCTCCAAAAAAAGGAAAAACTGTTTTTTCGGCTGGGAAAGTGATGGCGACTGTTTTTTTAGTATAGTAAAATTATCGATTATCTACAAAAAGGAAAAACCATTACAGCAGCATACTACGCATCATTACTTGCCAATCTGAAGATAATCCTGTTTCACCAAGACAACACCATGTTTCATACCTCAGCGGTTGCCATGGCCAAAATACATGAATTACGGTTTGAACTGCTTGACCATCCGCCTTATTCACCAGATCTAGCCCCAAGCGACTTCTTTTTGTTCCCTCATCTAAAAACCGCGCTCGGAGGACAAAGATTTTCGTCAAATGAGGAGGCAATCACCTTCGTGAACATTTATTTTGCAGAGAAAAACGCCAAGTAGTATTTGGACGGGTTAGAGAGATGGGAGCATCGCTGGGAGAAGTGTGTAGAGTTACAAACAACCCTCGTATATAGGGCAAGATTAGTCGAAGTGAAATATTTCTTACATCGCTTGAGGAAAACCTAGGCGTTTCACAGCACTTAGGGTTACTTCAAACATGTGGCCATTTCTATGTAGGTTATTATTGACACATACACACATAAAATTGAAAGGTTTTCAGTTTCGTCGATGCAAGTGTTATTTATGGATAATGACTGGATGTTTAAATTTTGCTTTTACGGCAGCATGCAGAGTTGTTTGTTGGAAGCACTAAATTCTACTCAGTTCGTGGTTTCCGTATTAGCTATGTTGTTAACATTGGAATCTAGTGAGCTTAACATACGTTGCCGTTTCCGTTCTGCAGCCGAAGACCAGGGAACGAATAGGAAAAGCATAGACTACTGTCGTCAGCAAGAGATCAGTCAAAAGATCATTAATTAAAATTCAAAAGAGTGCCAGAGTTAGAACGGAACCCTGGGGTACACCATCGTATGGATATCAGACTTGAAACTGTATGCTAACTTATTGAAACCAAATCTCATCCGGACCAATGCAATCCATATCTTTAAAGAAATATCGATCATTTATGATGCTGTAATGATCTCCATTGCTCGTGACGAAAATACATAGATATACTCTCATGATACCACCAGTATGGGAATGGCTCGCTTTTGTGAATATAATGGATTCTAGGGTTTCTTTCGTATTGGTCTCCTTCCGTATTCGACGATTTGTTTATTTACTAAGTCGTTAAGACAGAAATGAGCCTAATCACCTAATCACCCAACACAATTGTGCGATAAGAGAATTAGAGAACGAGTCAGAATGCAACTGTTTATCTCTCTAATGTTCTGGCGTCACACCACTTAGACTGCAGTACCTCTAGTGACATTCTTTAAAAAAGGGCGTCTTAAAAATGACAAAATCACCTATCTATTCGAGTCAACGACTAATTTTTAATGTAGAAAAATCGTTCAATCACTCATGATGATTTGATACACCTTACTGGTAATAAATGTCAAAAATGACAGCTCGACTTAACAGTTAACATTATCGCAGGTTCTGTCTACTCGTAAGCAAACAAATGAAGCACACTTCAAAATTACTTCCCAAAAGTGGCATTTTAACATATGCATACTTCATTCGTCACGACTCTTAATACCATATAATGTAATTGAAATTTTAGTGTTTCGCTTAAAATGTAAATTTTCTGGTAGCCCTTACCCGTAGTGATATCCGCTCTTTATCTCGAAAGAAAAACCTAAACAAATACGAGTACTCCGCAACCGGTGGTAATTTTAACCGCAACTTCATACATACTATCTTTTCCTACATGAACACTAGTGTTAATCATATTTATCAGATGTGAGGAATGTAAAATCTGAAATAGAAAAAATAAAAAAAAAATCCAATTCTTAATCTCAAAATGTTTGCTTACTTTTAATTCGTAAAAAAAAAAAACTTAATCCTAACTTGGCGACTTCAAAAATCGCTATCTTAAGTTAATTTTAATTTTAATCTACATTTTATGAATGTAATTCGAAATTGAAAAGATAAAATATAGTTAGATTTTCTTTCCAAGATATACACAACACATTGAAACGCACGAGTACAAATGTAATAATACAATAGCTCCTGCTTATCACTTCCGTCTTGATATCGATGCCAAGGCTTTTTTTGCAGCCACACTTTGAAGTGTTCGTAAAAACATCAATTGCTCGATGTTGACTTCTCTCTGCAGTTCTGCCCACTGAATCACCGTGTCGATAGCATTAAATGCTTCTTCAGCTGTTGGCTTTGGGATTTCCTCATCTGTCATTTCTTGTACTTCGTTTTGATCATTGTCATCGTCGATAATTTCGGCTGGTTCTTCTTCTTTTATATTTGCAGTTGGTATCACTGAATCTGGTCTTTCCTCATCTGCTATTTCCCATTCACTCTGTGTTCCATTTTCATCCATCAGATCGTTGTTGTCACTTTTCTTCTTATTGACAGGCATTTTCAACGGTGTCACAACCAAACTGTCATCAGTGTCAACTGTCAATTCATCCATAGATCTGTGTTTACTCGTGCTTATAACATTCTGATTGGTTATGTCATGGCGGGCTTTAAATCTTCTCAACCATCCTCTGGTTGCCTTAAAATTAAGATCTCCATTAAATTCTCTGTTCAGTCGTAGGGCTTCTTCACAAATCATTTGATTTGACAGAGCAGCACCCTCATCTGTTTTTGTTTTGAACCATGTATAAACAGCTGCATCTAAGTTATAATCTTCAGATTTTTTCATCGTCTTTCTCAAATAAATGGCAGCTCCAATTTGTGATGAGAAATTGAGAATTTTCTTTTCGCTCTGTTTGATGCCCCATATGGTGGAACGACAAACGTCATATTGATTTGCTATATTAGTGACAGATTCGCCATTTTTTAATTTCTTCAAGATGTCACATTTTTCTTTGATGTTAAGTACGATGCGTTTTCTTTTCTTATATGAACCACCGACCGCGACGTTGGTTGTCGACGGTGTTGTATCTGACATGCTGTCGTATAACAGAACCGATTCGCGACACAGTTGAACGTTAACTGACAGCCAAGTGAAACTTGTTCCTCTAACGATTGTATGTGTAATGGCATTGCGTTGTTAGAATTGAAACGTCGTTATGTGTGCACAAAATACTCTCGAATAATGGCAATTGCCATAGGGTTTCAGTGTGTATATAACGGTTGGTAGGTGTTGGTTTGGTAAAAAAAAACCCAACGTTGGTACCAACGAAGGGTTGCTTCTTTTTTTATCTGTGTTTTTGTGTTTAAATAAGAGATACAAAGTTGTTATGTGCAAATTGTGGCATCTACTATTGAAATTATGAATAATTTGATTGTGCTGAAACATTTTGACTGAGATTCATATGAAAATAAACAGCCGGATGTTGGTGGATGTTTTCCAGGCGCAGTCGCTGAAAATTGACGAGTATTGACTGCTGACTGTTGACTATTGACTGTTGATTGTTGACTGTGTCGGGCTCTGAAGTACTCAAAACAACAACTAAAAGTTGATTTACGATAACGCGTATGAGTCAGTTTTTAGTTTTATAATACGAGTACATCGGACGGTGATAACGTTCGACTCTAGATTTGAAGATTTTATTACTATTTGTTTGTGCTCTAGAGTAATACGATGTCATTTTAATTGTACTTCAGTGCGCGATTGTTCATTGGGTTTAAATTATGCAGATTGCCTTTAATGAAGCAATAGTTCTCGAGACTCTGATTATTACTATGGAGTAAACTCACTCCTAGGTATAAATAACATACTCGTAGAATATGGAAATCAGTTTTGTTGGAGTGTCAACCAACATCCATATGGGTGTTTAATTTCAATACGCGAACGTCTATTACTACTTATGCATGCATGTGATTTAGTGCAAGTCGAGTTGATATTTTATTATTTTAAATGAGTGACAACTAGAGCATAAATGGTGATGCAAAACTTTTCTATGGCAATGTTGTGAATTTGAAATTCTAAGAAACGGCAGTCATCTACATAATCATGTTCAAACATATCCAAAAATAAGTCAATGAATTTGAAAATACAAAACGCATTCCCAAGATAACAATTTAATGAAATATGGATAGAAACAGCTTAGTCATATCTTCTTCAGAAAAATGTTCTTCGGAAGCCTGGTGTTGAACTTACCACAAGTGCTACTACAAATTATATCGCAAAAACTCTGTTTGATATCCAATTTTGAGTTCAAATCTCAACAGATAGATCTGAAACTAAAGGGTGAGCCAACAGCTAGTGTGGAAGATTTCAATAAATTAAACGCAGATTTATTGTGAAATCAATGTAGAATTTTATTGATTAATAAAGTTCGATCTATGGCAATTATGAATGGAATACAACATCGTTCATGTGACCACCACGGCTCGGCTTCTGTTGCAAGCGACCATCCGAAGGCCCAAAATTATCGATGACTTTTTGAACAATAAGTGGTTGGATGTTATGTTCGAGATCCTGAATTGTCGCTGGGTTATTGGCATAGACCTTACTCTTCAAATAACCCCACAGGAAGAAGTTTGAAGATGTCAAATCGCGTTACCTTGGAGGCTAATCAACTTCTCTTCTAACCGAAATAATGCGGTAGCACCATCCTGTTGAAACCAGAGATCGTTGAAAGCAATAGCCGGTCAACATGTTGCGGTAACGTTCTCCATTCACTTCGGCGACGAATTGAGGTGCCTGGCTGGTTTTGAACACTTTCGCTCACAGTGGTGATGTTTTCGCGTGTACGTGCTGGCCGAGCATGCTGATATGGAATTTGACCCGATATCGAACCAGTTTCTTCAAAACGCTTTACCATTGCACGAATTCCGGACTCACAAGGACGATTATGTTGACCGAAAAATTTCCGAATTTTACGAAATGTTACTTTTACAGATCGCTCATTTTCGTAATAAGATTGAATAACAAAAATGCGTTGTTGCGTGGTAAACGACTTCATGAATAAAATTGCCAAAGATTGTATGACATCTGTCAAAAGGATCAATCACATTGAAAATTGACAGCCAACATCCACACCATCTGTTGCCACAAGCTTTACATATCCAATGCTGCTGTCATCGAAAATGTTTAGTACTAAATGGTTTTAGTCTTACTTAGTATTTTCGCGCACATCCGAATGGCTATTCCATAATTTAGCAGGACAGTGTGGCGTTGGTGGATCATTGGCCGAGTTGGATTTATTAAATCTTTATCCTATCGGGTAATTTGAAGACTTTTCTCTCATTGGAAACACAAACCTTAGCCCGACCTAATCTATGTACTATCGCTGGACTTTAAGGACAAGTGGTTAATAAGCACGACGGTGGACAACTGGCATAGAGTACGTGAACAGTCTACAGTTGAGGTGGAGATAAAAAACCTCCTTATGAATACTTCTTCGATATGCTTAAATCTCAGATCGCCTCCAAGAATAGCTGGTGAATGTGTAAGTGCTTTTTCGTGTTATGACATCAACTGCTGCCAGAACTTTGAATCAAACCGACGGAAGTTTAAATTTAATCAAACAACCTCCTGCAAACGTCGAAATGGTCGTCAACAAGTACATCTTTCACGACATAGTATCAGATAAATTCTTTCAAAGATTGACCAACTTTTCCACACAGCGGTAAGTGTCATTATGATTCCGTTCATACTCAAAGCAACCTAAACCAGGAAACCTAGCAACCAAATAGGTGGTGCACTAGTAAATGTGTGCAGATACTGAGTACTTAGTAACGAAATATGAGAGCGGGAATGATTAACTAGAAAAAGTTGCGTAACGTGAGTTTTGGGTTTGAACACGTAGCCCGCCCATGCTCAAGGTGACTTAAAGCTCAATAAGGGACCAGAAATTGATAGAATTCAATTTGAGTCTGCTGGTTAGAAGAATTACTGAATGGATTAAAACAAGAACATGTTGGAGGAGTTTGAAGCTGGTTTTAGCAAAAATTTCTCAACCAAATATTCACATTGCAATGAATAGCAGAAATTCGTAAGATGAAACACAAAACATCCTTTTTATGTGGACTTCCCTGTGGATCTCGAACTCATGTCGCAGGTAAGGCTTTCGCTATTAAGTTATGGACCCTTATCGATAATGATCAACATTTAAAGAGCTTTGTATGTAGACAACAAAGCGTGTATTTGGAATAGTAGTCTACATATGTAAAGGGACTTGAAGCCAGATTGCATTCTTAGTTCGGTACTATTTATATATCATATATAGGAATGACATCACCGATCAGAGGAGAAGAGATGAGTGAGACTAAAATTCCAGCGCTTATATTTGTACATGATATCGTTATTTTAACTGATTCTGTAGGTACCATGCAACTTATGATAAACAGGTTGGACTCCTACCGCAAAACTTTGAATTTGACTGTGAATTCTGAAAAGCCTAAACGCGGAATTTAAGAATGGCGTGAAAATTAGACGTATCAAGTAAAGAAAATAACATCTGAAGCTTCGATTTGACCTGTTAAGCAACAAAAACAACTTTCAAGCTTCAAAGCGAACAACTGTTTATGCTTTTATGCTACAAGCGGATCGAAGCAGACAAATTTGGGAGTATCGCTCGTTTGAACTTATGGAAAAATTTCTCTATCTTCCAAAAGGGATAACTTTCAAACTGTGGTGTCACTTTTGGCAGAAATTTACGTTCGACAAATTGTAAACTAAAACAAGAAAAACACATTCGTCTCACTGTTAAGCAATGCATACTACGAAAACAGGTGACAACATAGAATCACATATCTGGGATGGAATATCGAAAAAAAAAGCGCAGATTCTGCGAAAAGAAAGGTCCTGCAATCGAAAGAACATTAGACAATCCCGACTAAATTCAGCCGCCAAAGTTAACAGTATCGTGTACCTACTTTTTTAAGCAGCACTTCAAATCACTGTTAAGTGTTCATAATATAGAAATAGTGATATGTCAACAAGAACCTTCCAACCACACGAACAAGCAATGTTCCGTCTGAGTATAGGAGAAGTTTAATGAGCTATCTGAAAGCCAAAGTCCAATATGTCTATAGACTTTGTTCATTTCTAATGACACATATCCTTAAATATCGCATTCAACATACTATTAACGTGCTAAGTCTTCCTGCAACACAGTAGTATGATGGCGTGACGCAGAGGTTAAGTTCGTCGACTACAAAACCAAGAGTTTGGGTTCAAAACGCCGTACATCGGCAAAAATACAATCAAAAGTCTAATCTTCTGCGTATGATACTCATACAGTATTTCGCTCTTCTGCTATTTGGAATCAGCAAGAAATGCACAAAATGACAAGAAAAACAACATAAAGAGTGGAGAGAATAGGTCTGACTACTGCGCAATTGAAATTCATTATCTGTGGTAGATTCAGTGTTACACTAAAAAGATTCAATGCTTTGAAAACTACTTTTCGTAACGGATAGGTGCGCTACAATTTGATCTCTTTACTCTCAAATTGCAGCAGATAGTGATAAGGACAGATGTAAACCCGAAAGATATACTCTTCAATGAATCGTGATGATATCGGGATAATAGATTTATTTACGACGACGGTATAGTTACTATATATTGGCCATAAGTTGATAGGTAGATATACGGATTGGATCCTTACAAATTCTATCATTTCTGCTCTAAAGCGCGATTATTGGGTGATTAGCGGGAAGGTTAAGCTGTGGCTGAACTTCTTTTTGTCGAGTACAATAAAGGCGAATGAACATACGACCATACCATTGCGAACTACAATATAAGACGACTGCACGAAGATGTGATGCGGATATAGTCAAGAAAGTTTCAGTCAAAAGTATTTCCAGATCCCATTCCTCAGGAAGTACTAAGTAGAAACTCTGTTGGAAACTTGTTTCTTCGAGTTTTAGAAGACCGGATGATATTTTTGGCTTATCAAGAGCATCGTTCCAACCCCCAACTGAAAAATACTTAAATGGACAATACTCCCAGCCCGAATGACGTTTTGCCAATTATGTCCTTAACTGAATTGTCAAAGAAAGAAATTGAAGTTAAGTTCATATTTAAATAGGAAAGCAGTGTCAGTTAACCATTCGAAATATTTTTTTTTAATACGAGTATGACAATGTCCTACAACTCAGCCCCTTATGTTCAGAAAATGAGGGTCAAGTAAATTTTCCTAAGGCTTCTAAGTGCCTCATACAAAAGCTTGAAGCTCGAAAGCGGCTTGAAGAATCTTTACTAATTATAGAGAGCTTTGTCGACGGTTGCTCTTCAATATTTATAATTTTATCAGATTTCGTAGAGAGGGCGGCCCATCTCAGCCGATATGTGTACCGAACTGAACCTCAAAGAACCTATTCAATCGAGCGTCAATTTGGAGTATTTCCGTCAATAATTCTTGGTACGAGATTTCAAAGACTTCTGGCTCCCCACTCCGATTTTTGTAAAGAAGAAGAGGAAGCGATGCGCTGAAACTGACAACTTCTGTAACGATGACGATATATTCCCTGAGACGAGTAAACATCAATGTGAGTTTCAGGGCTCGCGGTGGCGATCAATATATTGTAGTCTCATATTATATAGCAATGTGGGTATCTAACACTAAATGAAAGTTGATGTACTTTGGGAAGCACTCGCATGGGTTTTTCATTTGTCAGTCACACCACCGATGACACCCTTCTCTTCTCGTATCATCGCGCAAGTTTTTTTTTTTTTTTATAATTTTCGCACGCTTAAGGGATTTAAGTACTCTACTCTACTCCACTCTTGGGCGAAGGAAAATTAGGGAGGATAGAAAGACGGGTGTTACGGTTAAAAGATTGAATGGGCGGCGATTTCTATGGAGCACTGGTGGTGGAAATAGCGATAAAACAAATTGAGACAGGAGACATTACATCGGTGTTCGAGGATGTCCATTGTTTGAGTGATATTAGTATTACCTATGAGTTTTATCGTACGTTTTTGAATCCTAACTAGCAGGTGCACAGATGTTTTAGGAGCACCTGACCATTGTACTCGAATTTTGGGCGGATGAATGCCTTATGTATTGAAGTCAGATCAGAGGGGGTAAAATATTTCCTACATCGTTTGAGGAAACCTAGACATTTCGCAGCATTTTTGACGACACCGAATATGTGGTCATTCCAACGTAAGTTGTCATTGACACACATACCGGGAATGAAAAGCTTATCAGTTTCGACGATGCAAGTGCCATTCACGAATAATGGCTGGGTGTTTAAATTTCGTTTTAACGACAGCAGACAGCATTGTGTTTTGGAAGCATTAAATTCTACTCCGTTGATAGTTCCCCAATTGGTTATGCTGTTGATATCGGAATTTAATGAGCTTAACATACGTTGCCGTTCCCATTCTACAGCCGAAGAGCAGGGAAGTGAGTCCGGGGACGAATATGAAAAGCAGGAATATATTGGACTAGATATAGCAGACAAGAGATCGTTGATGAAAATTAGAAAGAGTGTCGGAGACAGAACGGAGCCCTGGGGCACACCAGCATTTATTTTGTGAATATCAGACTGGAAACCATCCAAGAAAACTTGAATTTAACGTTCTGAAAGGTAATTTCTAATCCATTGGAGAAGAGAGTCATCGATCCCAACAGCACGCATTTTCGACAAGAGAGCCTGATGCCAAACTCTCAAATGCCTCAGAAATATCAAGTGCAACTATCTTGCTTGCGCCAGATTGATGCACGCTTTGGTTGCACTTTTCGGTGAGACATGCCATCAGATCACCAGTGGGCCTTATGCTACGAAAACCGTACTGCCGGTCATTGAGAAGTTTTCGTGTTTCGACATATTTCATGAGCTGACGGCTTATCAGCGTTTCCAGGGCCTTGGAAAGAAGGAACGCAAGTGCAATGGATCTGTAGGAGGAAAGAGAGGAAGATTCGCCTTTTTTAGGTACGGACTGGACAAATGCTGTTTTCCATCTGCTCGGAAAGAGTCCTAACGAGTAGGATTGTGTGGATACCGCCCCTGCACCAAAGTTGGGTGCTGAAAAGCAAAAATGAGGCAAAGGAAAGTATTCATAAGTTTTTAATGCAGTACGTTTGATTATAGGAAAATCAGTACAGAACTAGATTAGATAAAAAAGTTTGTTACGAGTGGCATACCTCAAGGTGGGGTCTTATTCTCGCTATTATAGGAAGACCGAATAAAGTCGAAACTTGGTCTCTTGATCAAAAAACACAAGATATCAGCTTCCGAAATGTCAATATTCGAAAGGATTACTGTGCTTCAGAATTGGATCTTTGATAAACAGAAAAGTTTAGAAAAGCCTATAATTTCGTCTGGCAACAGAGAAGACCTCAGTATGACGTATGACAGTCGGAAAGCATAGTTTATACGACATCATAACCACGACACCGTCTTGAAATGGCTTGCGACTAATTGACTTCGATGCGGTGCAAAATATCACTACACCTATCACATGGGTTGCTCACCTCAATGTTCACAAACGAAAATGGCGATCGCAATATGATCAACCATGGTTGAGCAGCAGGGAATGATCATTTCCCAGGTTTGATCGGATGAGGTATGCCCGATAAATGCAACCTCTGCCGTGTTCCCGATCCACAAGAATGGAGACCCTCAAAACTGTCCCAGATATAGAAAGATAACAACATTTTGTCTGCAGCGTTGTGTAAATGCTTAGAGCCATTTGTCAGTGATCTGAGAAAAAATTACCGACCTCTATCGTTTTCAAAGTCGAATATGACAACGTTTTCAAGAACAAGCAATACAGAGCCATGTCTAGTTTTGACATCCTTGCAACCTCAGTCAGATTGTACAGAAAAACGCTCGCAAACCTTAAAAAGCTAAAGTCGTCTCTCCGAGACCTTTGATGTCAAAAACCCTTAGACAGGGTGATGCGATGTGATATTGAGAGTGCAAGAACTCGATCTCGCCGGATCATAATTGGTTAACAATTGTAAGGCTTTTGCGCGGAAAAGAGTATTGATCTTGCCGATCAGATAGCAAGAAATATGGTATATAGAAATAAGCAAATCAACTGGCAAAGTCCTAAAGTTCAAACCACCGAAGTGTGCAAGGTGATCAAACATAGAAAAATCTAAGGTGTGTTAAGATGGTCAATAGGTCATAGGGGAATCAGGGAAACTAGATACGAGTATGTAGATTATTACCAGAGTGGCGAATTTTTGTGAACAGCGTTTTAAAAAAAAAAACTGCATACAAATATCACCATGGCTTACCTCGCTAACTCCATTCGTAGAGTTGTTGAAGTTACCAGTAGAAGTTAAGCTAGGATCACAACAGGAAGTCCTCAACTGTGATCAGTCAGTAGTGGTCGTGTTCTAAAACTGGCTTCTAAAATTTCTCATAAGTGACCTATTGCTTTAATTAAAAATGACATGGTTAGTTCAAGTCGTTCGTTTCTGCTTTAGTCATATTTCTCGGATAATGCGTGGTTATTAAGGAACATTCGAGAATAGTGGAGAATTTACATGAACACTTAACGTCTGCGACACTCAAAAGGCATGAGCTACTAATTGAAAGTGATGATCGTTATCATTTGACACAATTTAGAAAAATACAAATAAGTTTATCAAAATAAACATTGACACATAACGAAATTGAATGTGGTAGATAAAAACGTTGGTTACAAGTTTAAATGTACTATAGTGTGAAATGATCAGTTAGGTATTGTATTTGTTTAACCAATATTGTATTATTAAATTACCGCTATTATGCACATATTAGTTATATCTAAGTATCGGACGTTAAAGTGTTATTGTTGATGTAAATATTGCCACTGCCATTAAAATATTTATAAATTGTCTTGATTATGGACATACGGATACGTATTCGTATATTCAACACAGTATAGGCCATTTTAAACTGCTGCTCATCCGATTTTAATGTGATTTGGCTTCCTGATCAAGTGCTTGTTTGAGTGAATTATGGCCAGCAATCGGAAAGGTTTTATCGTTGAGTCTGTCAGCTCGTCTGCTATCAATGACTTTTTGATTGTTTATACTACTGTGAATATTGTTTATAAATAATGAATAAATGCGACGTACAGCCATATATTATAGTGCATTTATCTTAAGAAAATAAATTAAAAATAATCTATACAACTACCGTACACATACATACTCGTACACATATATGGAAAACCATTGCCTACGGTTTATATTGACTTGTGCTATTCTCTTTTATAATATCTGCACTTCAATGACAAAATTATTGGCCGCTAAATTACTTTTGTCTTCGAAATTAATATTCTGGTACCAATGACGATATAAGTTTTCTGCATGGAGTTGCGTTAGTTACCCTTAAAATTGGAGTGAGGGCTGCTTCTTTTTTGAGCAGTATGATCCTTTGTCCACGTGTATGCTAAATGCCGGTTTCCAAAACCCCTTACCAATATCTAATAAATAGCAGGAAGAATGGAGTGGTTTACTTACAATGTAGTACGAGGGTAGTCCCAGAAGTACTCGACCTTAGGGAGAAACTACGTAGTCTCCTTTTAGTTCAATACACTTTTCCCAGCGATGTTCAATACCTTCGGTACCCTGTTTATAATGAGAATTGTCGAGCTTCTTAAAATAACCATCAACCGCAGACTCCACCTCTTTACTGTCGGCAAATCTTTTACCACCATCGAGCCAATTTTTTTCAAATTCGGAAATACAAAATAATCCGAGGGGGCTAAATCTGGCGAATAGGGTGCATGAGGAAGCAATTCGAACTTTAACTCATTGATTTTGGCCATCGCGATGACGGATGAGTGAACTGGTGGAATGTTTTGATGAAACAAACCATTTTTTTCGCCAAATGTGGCCGTTTTTATTTTATTTCATCTTTGAAACGCTGCAATAAGTTCGCATAATACACGCGGTTGATTGTTTTTCCTTTCTGAAGATAATCAATGAAAATTATCCTTCGCGCATTCCAAAGAGCTGACGCCGTGACCTTGCCTGCGGATGGAACTATCTTCACCTTCTTTGGAGCCAATTCTCCCCTTTGAGTACATTGTTATAAATCGACACAAAAACTCGGCTTGTGAAACTTCGCCAAACACTCGACTGAAACATCCTTACGACGCTGTTTTTGTTCCATTAAGTGTAATCGCGGCACTCATTTTGCGCACAGCGTTTTCATGTACAATTTTTCAGCCACCATGCGATGTACAGCGGTTTTTGAAATGCATCTACCATATCTGCTAGTTCACGCACTTTCAATCGACGGTCATCCAATACCATTTTGTAGATTTTTTTCCAACATTTCTGGTGAACTCACCTCATTTGGTCGACCACGGCGATGTTCGCCTTGGCAATTCGTACGGCCTCCCTTAAGCTCTGCCACCCAATATTTTATTGTTGTAAATGAAGGAGCAGACTCCACCATAGTAGATGTTGGTTGGATTGAGGCGTTTCAAACGAAAGTATTGTATCACGTAACGAAGACCAATTTTTTTCACATTTAAAAATTCATTGAGAGCGTTCACTACGGATGGCTGCCGCGCAATTACTAAAAAACATAGCGTCGTCAAACTGCAAATTTAAGCTTTGTAAGGTTGGTACATTCTACAATTGTCATTCTTTTTAAACAACAACCGCCACCTATACGGCAGGTCGGGTACTTCTGGGACTACCTTTGTACTAAATTTATGGATGGGTTCAATACTGAATAAAACTTCCTTGGCTCACGTCGAAATGTAAATAGTTCCTTATTTCACCAAACAAATATATTTGTTTCTGCCTTGCTCGCTAATGTAGTTTTCGTTCCCAAAGGAAAAAGTTCTCATCTTGTCCCGAAGGACTTCAGACCTATAAGTCTATCAGCTTTCCTCCTGAAAACTCTATACAATATACAAAAGTTCACTGCCAACAGTACTGTGTAGGTCACCGATTGGAAGTTAGACGCAAGTTTACCTAATGGGAAATGAAGTCGTTCTCCACAAAAGGTGACCAGCAAACAACTTACGCACGAGATAGAACACTGCAGAAAGGTTTTCGTCTCGGCATGTTTTCAGTTTACTCTCTAGGATAACACTTAATATAGATATTTAGCTTCGTTATAGATAAAGATAATGACGCCTTTAAAACTAGATGAGTCAGCTTCCTCATCACCGTGAATGGAATGACCTCAGTTTTGAGGGGATGAAAATGCCCAATGCGTACTCCGTTTTGGCGAAGGCACAATCAATTCTGTACGTCACGTTTTGAAGCCGTTCTCAATCTTATACGAGTATTAGCCAAGATCTTTTCGCAATATTGTCCATCTATTGGACGGATTGTTGCGATAGACGTTGGATTGATGATTCCAGATTTTCCGCCACGCTTTCAGTTATAGTGGCAACACTCACAAGAGTTGTTTCTTCTGTACGCACATTACGTTGACGCGTTGTTGGCTTTGCCAAAGGGTGTTTTTTTTTTTAGAGGTATACAAATTCAATTTGAAATAAAACACTTGACGCTAATGTTAAAGTCTCTGATATTAGCTTTATTTAATAGATAATTGTATGCCATTAGTGTTTAAATATGATATCGGGCATATGCGCGCCACGGCTAGCTCGAATGAAGCGCAATCGTAAAGTCCAATTTTCGACAACTTTATTGATCAACTGGGACCGTATATTAGCAATAACGAGGCGAATATTGACTTCCAAATCGTCCAACGTCTCTGGGTCATCGGCATAAACTGGTGACTTTACATACACCCAAAGAAAGTAATCGAAAGGTGTGAGATCGCAGGATCAGTTCACAGGTCCATTACGCGAAACTATAAGCTCAGCAAATGTTTCCCGCAATAAATTGATAGTGTCGCGCGCCGTGTGGCATGTTGTTCATCTTGTTGAAACCAAAGCTCTGTCACGCCAATGCCATTCAACTGGCTCTCGCTCTCCATTGAAGGTAACCTTCTGGCCGGCATCGTCCTTAAAGAAATATGGGCCGATGATTCCACCAGCCCATAAAGCACACCAAACAATGAGTTTTAATGGTTATAAGGGCGTCTCGACAAAGGTTTCTGAGTTTTTTCCACTCCAAATTTAGCAATTTTGCTTGTTTACATATCCATTTAACCTAAAATGGGCCTCATCAACTTTGTGTTGAAAATGAGGATCAAGCTGAATCATGTTTTCGGCCCATGACTTACGACGCGTATAATGGTGACGTGGTTTCAACTCTTGCGCAAGCTGGATCTTATAAGTTTTTAAGCCAAGATCTTTCCGTAAAATCTTCCACAAAGTGGATGGGCATAGCTTTAATTGCTGTGCACGATGGCGAATCGACTCATTCGGATTCTCTTCAACACTGCGCTCCACAACGGCAATAACTTCTTCTGTTCGCACTGTTTGTCCATCGTGGTCCGAATAACTTGCTCAGATTATGTCGACCGTAAAATGGACGTAGCGCATGATTAGTTTGGCAAACCGAATCATGGGTTTCAAAATAAATTTGCACAATTTGCACGCGTTGTTCTGTCGATAATCCATTCATCATAAAATGGCAAAACGTACTAACTACAAATCAACTTTCAACTGTCAAATTGACAATCCGTAGAAACAGTGTTGCAAGTTTAAAAACCAAACCTCTAAAAAAAACACCCTGTATGTAGTTACGAAATTTGTACACAATACGACGAATAGGAAGCTCAGGTTTGAGGACTAAAAAATCGGGTTATCTTTAAGTTTCGCGAATTGAAAGTCGATTTTCCAGGTGTATGCATAAGTTTTTTCCGGTTTCTTTGGTAAAAAAAAATACGTAGTTTTCTAGGGAAATGATTTTTTTTTGTTCAAAATATTGGCTGTCGGCTTCTACACATTTTGCCCATCTTTCAAGAAGCCAGAAAAACTGCTTGTCTTTTGCGGCAAATTACTCGTCGAGCCATTTTCCAACTTGCTCGAAATCGTTGAAGTGCTGCTCTGCGAGCGCGTGCCCCATTGATGCGAAAAGGTGATAATCAGATGGCGCCAAGTCTGGGGAGTACGGAGGGTGTAGAAGGATGTCCATCCAGGCGATTTTAAGGTGTTTTTCACTAGTAGACGGCGCGTTGTCGTATAACGAAATCACTTTGACATGTTTTCTGGCCCATTCCGGTCGTCTTTCGATCTTCCCCATTGCTCGTAAACGTCTGCTGATTGTTTCTTGTGACTCATGTAATGCTTCTGCTAATTGCCGTTGAGTTTGCATTGGGTCATCATTCAATAACTCCTTGAATTGCTCGTCTTCGAATTTTTGTGGTCTACCAGAGCGCTTACTGTCTTTCACATTGAAATCACCACCTTTAAATTGTCGATGTTCACCATATGTTTCTACCAGCAAACCATGACTTTCAACAGCCTTTTTATTTTGAGTAAATAAGAAAAGCAGTGCGTGCCGCAAATGTTCTTTTTCAGGCACAAAACTCGACATGATCACTGAACGATAAAATAAAGACGCGGACCCAACTTGTGTGCGTTTGTAGTAGAGCTTCAGATCATTCACGTGAATAAGGTGAAAAACGTGTTCACGTTATCACGTGATTTAATATTCACGCGAATGTTCACGTTAATGAAAATTTCACGTAAAATGACGTGAATCGCGTGAATAACGTACACAAGTACACAAGAAGAAACATAGAAGGCCATCAGAAATAAATTCAAAAGAAAAAAAAAAACAATCGTTTATCTTATTGAATTTAAATATTTTTATTACAAAGTATTACGATTTTGATAAAGAAAAATTAGCATATCAAGATTTTCTGGAAGCAAAGAAGTTCTTTTATTATTATTTATTTATAACAATGTTTCCGGCTGTAGAAAAACAACGTTCTGAGCTGACAGAAGTTGCTGGTTTTCACTAATATTGTTTTGCTAAGAATGCAATAGCGGGATATTTTACTGCTTTGTGTTTCCACCATTCAAAAGGGTTAAACGTAAACCTTAGCTGAGGCTCTTCTAAGTATGATTGGAGCTACTTTTCAAAATTTGCTGGATTGACTCTAGTTTCTTGGTAAAGAAATTCCAACTCCTTTTCTGTACAGTCATTGTTTTCTGTTTAGCTAGAATCTTGAAGCTGTGCTTGAGGAAAATTTTCTTCAATAAGTTGTTTCAACTTATTTTTTATTGCACCTCGAACAAAATAGTATTCATGCTGCAGATCTTTGTAGCGTGGAACTAGTAGAGAAGCAATTTGTCTTGATGATATGGTTTCAGGTATTTCACTTATCTGTAGGTCCAACCGTTTACGTAACTTGGAAGAAAATAAATTTTTGATTTGTTCTATCATTTCGGAATCAGCATCGGATTCTTCCATATACGAGGGGCGTTCAAGATATTCTCGGTATCGGGGTGAAGCTGTGGTTGCATATATAAATTGACTTATTTATCAAGTAATACTATTATTTTAGTGCATTCGTGTAAAATTTCATATAAATGTGATTATTAATTCGCGTTTTATCTCTAGTTAAACAGAATCATAATGGCAACTGAGGCGATGATGGTGAAAATTGAGCATCGCTCTGTAATTAAATTTCTCACTAAGCAAGGAAAAAGTCAAAAAACTATTCATGAAGAGATGGTGGCTGTTTACCAGGGTTCCGCACCTTCATTATCAACTGTGCAAAAGTGGTCAAGTGAGTTCAAGAGAGGCAGAGAGAGCATTGAGGACGACCCCCGCTCCGGCGCCCCGGCTACTGCTTGTACGGGAGAAAGCATCAAAGAAGTCGAAAAACTTGTTCTTGAGGATGCCCGAATAAAGGTGAAAATGATGGCAGAGATCACCAAGCTTTCAATTGGTACCATTCACACCATTCTTCATGACCATCTTAACCTTTCAAAGGTCAGTGCAAGGTGAGAATCGCATGCTGTAGAGAGCTTTTGGAGATGTGTAGTGAGAATCCGGACGGTGTTATGGATCGAATTGTTACTGGGGACGAAACATGGGTCCACCACTATGACCCTGAAAGCAAACAAGAGTCCATGCAGTGGCATAAAAAAGGAACAGACCCCCCGAAGAAGTTCAAAGTCACTCCGTCTGCCTGAAAGCTCATGGCCACAGTTTTTTGGGACTCAAAGGGAATCTTGCTCATTGAGTACAAAAAAAAAGGTGAAACCATCAACGCCACATCCTACGCTTCCACTTTGCATAATTTGCGGGAGGAAATTAAAAAGAAAAGACGGGGTAAACTCGCAGCGGGTGTGTTGCTTCTTCATGACAACGCTCCTGTTCACACGGCGCGAGTTTCCAAGGCTGCTGCGCGAGATTGTGGTTTCGAAGAAATCCAACACCCACCCTATAGTCCAGACCTTGCCCCTAGTGATTATTTCCTGTTTCCGGATTTGAAAAAATGTCTTCGTGGAAAAAGATTTTCGGATGATGAAGAACTCAAGTCGGTATTTTGCAGAGAAAGAGGAAATTTATTATTTTGAGGGTTTAAAAAAGCTTATCTCAAGATGTAACAAATGCATTGATGTTAGGGGAGATCATATTGAAAAATAAAAACAATTTAAATTGAATTCGCATTTTCCTTCATATCGATACCGAGAATATATTGAACGCCCCTCGTACATTTCTAGTAGCTTATGCGCAAGTGGTCGAACCATTGATGTTGGTGAGCCCTCCCTGCTTAACACGCTGGTGAGAACTTGCATCGGGTTGAGTACGTCTGCAAGTTGTTTCATCAATGTCCACTCCTGTTCGGATATTTGCAATTTTATGACCGATGCAAATGAAGTAACAGTTCGATCTGCTAATATGTTGGTGATTGGGCTTCGGTTTTGTATCAGTCGCTGCAGCATAAAGTAAATGGAATTCCATCTTGTATTGTTCGCTTGTAATAAAGATTGAACTGGCAAAGACAATTGCCTCTGCTTCTCTTCTAAAGCATATTAAGCTACACTAGAATGCTTAAAATGTCCAACAAGTTTGGTTGCTTTTTCGATAATTGCTTGAGTATGTTCCGACGAGATCGACTTTTTTTTACTGCTATTTGAAGACTGTGAATGACACACGTCAAATTTTGGTACTCTTGTGTTTCCTCCAAATTTCCAACTGCCCTCACCATGTTAGCAGCATTGTCGGTGACAACAGCCATTACCTTTTTATCTATACCCTATTTACTTAACGTATTTTTCCATATTTTGAAGTAGATTTTCAGCAGTGTAACGTACATCTATTTCATTTGTGTTAAGAGTGTACGAATGTTGAATCCAATCTTCATCTATAAAGTGCACCGTCATAGTCATGTAGGAGTCCTGTACAGCAGAGGTCCAACAATGAGATGTGCATCATACTTTACAAGCCTTTTCTAATTTCTCCTTAATTAGGTTTTTGTTTTTGCTCTCAAGGCCTGAAGCCGCTTTTTGATTGCTTCTTCTTTCAAAGGCTTAAATTGACGGAAACCCTCGCTGGAAGAAAAAGATATTGGCATTTGATTCACTGCTATCATATTTGCCAGTGCCTGGTGGATTTCTTCCATTCTTTCCGGGAAACACTGCGATCTATTCGAAAGCCTTGGAAATTTGTTTCTGTGTGCCGTAGATGTTGACGGTTGGGTATTACTTTTTCACCTTTGTTTCGAGCATATTGCCATACCCAGCTAGGTTTCATATTTTTAATTATATACACAACAATCTGCAATCCGAAACAGATCAAGTTCAAAAAAAAAAATGTGTCAGTGCAGTATAACACCTCAGTTTATATACATTTGCAAATTCAAAGTGGCGGTACACTAAACGATGATTCTGATTATGATTTAACTTGTTAATGAATTTGCAATGAGTAAAAGCCCATCATAATTTTTTTTATGAATGAAGTAATAACTCTTAATTACTAAACAGTTCCCGAAGAGGGGATGTCTAAAAATATCCGGAGTTTCCAAATGCTAGGTTGTTCATAAAGGAGTAAGTAGGTAGAGACATTTGTAATTTGTTTTGCTTTCAATCAGGGAAAACCAAAAATTTTCAATTCTCATTGAAAAATTCTTCGAAAACAGGAAAAAAGACATTATTCACGCAATTTACGTGTTCACGTTATCCACATAACTTCACGTGTTAGCATATTCACGCAATGTAAGTGAAATTTATGTTCACGTGAAGGTGTATTTAACGTTAATCACGTGAACCCGTAGTTAAATGTCAGACGAATAACACGACCTATGTGTCAAATTAATACGCCGCATACTTTTCGCTGGCGCCATCTCTTAGTTAAGCCGGAAAAAACTTATGTATACGAGTACACCTGGTATTTCTCGTGTAAATCAATTCAAGATGATTTGTATCGAATTTAAATAAAAAAACTGTCAAAAATTACAGCATGTTTTACAAGTTATCCGTTTATAGGAAAGCACTTTAATTTCTATATATTTAGTCCGACATCAATGTTTTAAAAACAACTAAACGTACTTAACAATTTATTAAAATCTCTACTTAATTTGGAACACCCTGTACTGTTTTTTTTTTCTTTCAAATTTATTTTTTTTTCACAAACTCCCTGTACTTCCAGAAATATGTTTTCTTTCATGTTTACCATCCATGATGTTCACCATCAATCTTATCGACGTAATTACTAACTATCGTAGATATATGCCCGGATATTTTGCATTCATGCATGTTTGTATCTAGTTGCATAGCAGATACATATGGTTGGATGCGTATTGTCCCGTTATTTGGACTACTGTCGTTTGTCGTTTGCAGTCATTTTAAGCAGTGTAACTACTTGCATAAATGTATCTACCGGCTGCTAAATAACTCCTAAAGGTACACTATGATTTTTACTGTCAGATTGCTTTGATTCAAAAGAGCTTTTAGAGCTTTTTTTTTCTTTCTTTCTCAATATCCCATCAGCGTACAATGCTAAAATTTTAATTACGGAAATTGTTCCGTACAGTTTGTACAATTTTCCGAATAATCGCAAATTCCAAGAGTCGTACTCAAAATTTACAAAAATTTTATTGAACGACACGGAGAGTTTTTTGACCTTTGAATACGAGTAGATTGAGATTTGCATCAGCTTTCTAAATGACGTGGTTTGTTGTGTGACGATACACACGTTTGCCACATGTATCTATGTACATGCACATGTACGTGTTTGTATGATAATGAGCTCGTATCTGATAAGTCTTATGACTTTTAGAATGTATATTTTTCTGATTTAAAATATGAAACTTTTGTTTGATAAGACGGAGAGAAAGTGATTTTACAGCAAACCAATGTTTCTGGCAGGCCGTTCGTTGGTGAAGTATTGAAGTCTTTCAAGACTGTATTGACGATGCAAACGGGAAGTCCTATTTGTCATCAGCTAAAACCTGCTCGAAAAGATTCACTTTCAGCTGAAAGATACGAGTACAACCAAAGATATTCTAGATTTTGTATGTAGGAAATGACGTAACCCAGTCGTGATTCATGACTATACCTACGAGTAGTTCAAATTTTGTATTATACATATTCTATTATTGATTCCCAAGACGTTGTTGTTGTTGTTGTTGTTACCTATGCAAATTTATATTGATGTACAATTGAGAAATTGTCCTGAATTTGGTCGTTTACATTGACGTTCGTCATCTAAAAATATTGCTTCCCTTCAAGCGACCTGCCAATCATGAGTCCCGTCTTGAGCCAAGTTGATTTCTAAAATCACAGTCTTTGAAATTAAGTGCTACAGAAATACATATTCACTGCACACACACACACACACACACACATTTGCAAACACAAACACATGCAGATACCAAGTTTTTATACATATAGATATCTACTCTCAGAGCCAACGCTACCTATCGGTTAAAAAATAAAATGTCTACACCATCAGTCCATCTCTCCACGTGTCTTTGTTTGGGCGTGTTTGTGACTAAATTCTTAAATAAATTTATTTTAATTAAGTTCCCAACTCTACAAAATTGGTAAGCATTTTTTTTTTTTATAAAAATCATTTACCTATAACAAAATTTATATATATTTATTTAAAAAAAAAATTAAGTAAATTTTTTAAGCGTGAGCAAAAAAAAAAAAAAGAGGAAAATATCTTTTTCATACAGAGTACGCGTACTCAGTATGGAAAAAACCAAACCTACCTACCTACCGAGTATCTGTATCTTTACACTTATACAATACATAGTTGCGACAGCATTTTTGCCTTGCCTGCTGTTGTTCGTCGCTCGCTTGCTGCTTTTGAGTTCTTTTCACCATTTCACTTGTCTTCTCTTTCTGGCTCGTTAGGATTTTGATTATGTGTGCAGTCACTCGGTCGATTTTTAATGTTTTGCAAAATTTTTATTAAATTATTATTGCTTTGATGCAATAAAAAAAATATATATATGTACTATAGAAATATTTACAAAATTGTCTTCAGAGTATTGCTGCATTTGCATAAATGAAATTCGGAAAATTTTAATTTAAATGAATCTGAAAGTTATTTAGATCTCCCGGGTACGGGACCGAAGGTACTTTTAGATACCTGGTTAAGTTTAAATCAGAAAGAAACCAATGAAGAAAGATTAATAGTATTCTTAATGATTTTGCCTTAATCGTGTTTCCTGTCTCGGTAGATGTCTGAAAAAGTTGGGGTTTTATTTTTTTTTATTTTTTTCGGCTCCCGTCTACCTACGAAAATTTATGAATCTTTAAGAGAATGAACAGGCGGATCGCGTTCCATTGAAACGGACAAAGCCTTTTTCGCACCCTTGTGTTCAGCTCACAGGTCATTTGCTTCTCTCGTATCTGTGATACTGTGAGCTGTTTATAGTTGTAGATACTGGGTGTAGATACGTAATGACGCAAACTAGGGTTACCATGTGAACTTTTGCTTGTTTTTGTTTTTTTTTTTTTTTTTTTTTTTTGACAAATGGGTGGGGTATTTTAAATTATTTTTGTGTATAGGTATTGTGCATATATACACATGTTTTTATATACATACTTGGACTTTGAAATCTTAGAATTTTGACCAAGGCTGAGTTTTGCTTGTACCCATGTATTGTCCAAGTATTGTATTTAGTTAGATATGTTTTAAAGATACTGTTTGAATTTTTTTTTCTCTACGTAGATAGTCATGGCGGTACGGTTACCCGGTGGTTTCAACTCTGGGATATGGGATTAAAGGTGTAAGATTTGCTTGACGACCAAATAATGCCTAGCGTTCACACTATAAACATGGCGGCGCGTGCTCTTGTTACAGTGATAATTATTGATAAAATACTCGAAAATCAAGAAAAAAAAGAATAAAGCGAATATGGATTAAACCATGGGTCGGAAAACGTAATATCACCTTGATCGAAAAGTTCCCGCACCACACCACCGTGTGGCGCTCCCATTGTTCCGATTTGAGTTCTGTTTTTTTTTTTTTGTTAAGTTGGTAATTCTGTTGTTGACATTCCCTCTAAATCTTAGTGTTATAGCTTGACATTTGCAAAAGTTACGTAGCAAAGAGTACATCTATCTCTGTGTGTGTTGTTGATTTTTTACAATTTTAGAAATAAATTTAAATTTGCAACAACGAACTTGTATTAAATTTTGCGTAAAAAACGGATTTAATGGTGCGCGAATGTTGGAAAAGTGTTTCGGCAACGATTCTCTAAAGAAAACGGTCGTTTATCAGTGGCACGAGCGGTTCAAAAGTGGTCGTGAGTCAATCGAAGATGATGAACGCAGTGGCAGACCATCGACATCGAAAACCGACGAAAACATTGATGAAGTACGGGTAAAACAAATGTTGGTCAATAACCGCAAATTAACCATCATAGGGATAGCGGAGGACTTGGGTCCGTTTAAGACATTTTGGTTAATGATTTCGGTTTCCGTCGTGTAGCAACAAAGTTGGTGCCAAAAGACCTCAATTTCATGCAAAAAAGAGACTGTGTTGACGTCGCAAAAGAGATGATTTGCGAGGCTGAATCCGATACCATATTCATCAAAAAAATCATTACTGGAGACGAGACGTGTGTTTATGAGCTCGACACGCAATCCAGACATCAGGCAAGTGAATGGCGTTCACCAAACGAGCCGAGACCAAAAAAAACTCGTCGTTTTCAGTCAAAAAAGAAGGCAATGCCCACGGTTTTCATGGATTACAACGGTGTGGTGCATCATGAATTTTTGCCAGAAGGCCAGACTGTAAACAAAGAGTATTATTTGTGCGTTATGAGACGTTTGAGTGAAGCAATTCGCCGAAAGAGACCAGAATTGTGAGCAGAAAATTCGTGGATTTTGCACCGTCGCACAGTGCCATCATTATTCGTAATTTTTTGACGAAAAATGTAACAAATACCACCCAACAGCCACCGAACCGAATTCACCTGATTTGGCTCCCTGTGACCTCTTTCTGTTCCATCGAGTTAAAAAACCACTACGGGGAACGCGTTTCAGCAGCCGAGAGGAAGTAATGGAAAAATCGCAGGAAGCACTAATGGACACACCGAAAACCGAATAAAAAAAATGTTTCGAGGATTGGATCAAGCGCTGGCATAAGTGTGTTGCAGGCGATGGGGATTACTTTGAAGGGGACAATATATTGGGTCTACAAGTAAGTTTCCAGCGTTTGTCAGAGATGGCGCCACCAGTGGATCCCGGGCAGAAATGTCAGACCCCATGTGTTTTATTTGTAGGTTTTGTATCTGTCAACAACTTTGCAGTGTTATATATGAGCAGTTCTATCGGTGTCGTACATTTTATCGAGCAAAATCATGGCAAGTTTCCAGCCAAATAAACGTCATTTGCGGGAAGCGCTGCTTTTATTCTTTAATATGAAGAAAAGTGCGGCTGAGGCCTATCGTTTGCTTTCGGAAACTTATGGGGCGGAATGTATTGGTGAATCGACGTGCCGCGAGTGGTTCAAACGGTTCAAAAGTGGTGATTTTGGAGTTGAAGACAAAGATCGCCCCGGAAAGTCGAAAAGTTTTGAAGACGAGGAATTGGACGCTTTACTGGATGAGGTTCCGTGTCAAATTCAAGAAGAACTTGCTGCATCATTGGGTGTCACGCAACAAGCCGTTTCCCTGCGCCTAAAAGCACTGGGATTTATTCAAAAGATTGGAAACTGGGTGCCGTACGATTTGAAGCCAAGAGACGTTGAACCGGCGATTTTGCATGTCCGAAATGTTACTGCAGCGGTATAAAAATAAATCATTTTTGCATCGTATTGTCACTGGTGATGAGAAATGGATTTATTATGATAATCCTAAACGCAGAAAATCGTATACAAAGCCCGACGAGCCCGCCCAATCGACGCCGAAACGAAATATTCACGTGAATAAGGTCATGCTCTGCATATGGTGGGATCAAAAGGGTGTCGTATACTACGACAAAGTTGTAGCTTCCGATGGACGATACTTTGAATAAAGCATTGTAACTATGTTTTCATAATAAATCTTCAAATTTTGGAAAAAAAACGCTGGAAACTTACTTGTAGACCCAATATATTTAGATGAATGAACTTGTATTTTTAATTTTCTGATGAGGAGTTACTGGGAAAAATAAGTCTTCATATAAGAAAAGAAAATACAGTATTGAACCTTTGTCCGCAACCCTAAGTCGATCAAGCAAGTCAAAAAGTTGGAAAATTCGAACTTCCATACGACAAATCTGACGACATGTTGTAAGGGCGTTAACACTCCTACGATTTGGTCCATCAAGCAAATCGTATAGACAAATGGTAGAGTGTGAACGCCGCTATTCGCAGTTGAAAGTAAAAGTCCCCCGTCATATCTTCTCCTCCATTCGCCATGTTATCAAACATCCGACGAAATTATTTTGCACTGTGAGCTTCTTACTATTTGATCGCCTTTTTTTCCGATTTTCTAGTACTCGTATTATATGTTATAAATAGGACTTTCAATATAAGGGTTCCGCAGAGTTTGAATTCGTTCTTTGACTAAGGAGCACCGATTGGTTAATTATTCTTTAAATTTGCCAAATCCTTGACTATTACGAAATTATAGCTGTCGACAGTAACGTTTGTTCTTAGTTCGTCGACTGTGTCTATGTGTCTATTCGTTCCCGTCCTTATCTACCCTTGACCTTTTTCTTGATTGCCGTAAATAAATCAATAATGGCTTGTAATAGACTGACGATAGTATCACTTGAAACTCACTTCCTGTGGGTTGCCGTGGCCCAAGTGGTAATGGGACTGGCTTCCAAATCGAAAGGTTCGGTGTTTGATTCCCAACCGCGCCCGAAAGACATTAATTCTTTCAATTAACAAATATCAAGTAAGATGAATAGTTGACTAGAAATCAATAACAGGCCAACTTCCACTAAGAATTTAGTCTCCCCATTAGATGTCACCCATGGAGTGAAATAACCGCTGAGGCCAGCGAAATGGTACCCCATTTTCCAAAAAATTTAACACATGCTGAAGCATTATAAGTGTATTCATACCCACTTGAGTGTCTTTAATAAAAAAAAAACCCCGTCTAATTGACTTAAAACATTGTGGGTTTTAACAATTGTACAAAGAGCAGAACGTGCTATTTATTTTTCCGGGACAAAACTGAATAAGTTTTACCGGATCCACAACAGCTTTATAGAGCTCCATATGATATGATATGTTGCGGGAAGATGCCTTAAGATCAACGAAAATATGATCGATGATCTAGGATTCTTAGATTGGAACTTGGGTAGTGTGATGTTAGTGACGTCATTTTGAATCGTGTAGGGATATGTCTCAGTACTATCGTAAGATCTGAAATCGCAGATTGGATTAAAGTTTTGGTGCTCTGGGGTTAAAAAGGCTCTGGAAGACTTCGATCAGAACAGACTGCTTAGTTGTTTTTTAGTATTTTTTTTTTTGTTGTAGCTGCCTTGTGTTCTTTTATATTTGCAGGAGAAACGTCTTTGATTATGAGAAATGGAAGCTGAGACATTTCATATTTTGTCCTTGAGATTTCGGATTAATCCGGAGTAAGCAAGATCTTTTAATTACCAATCTAGGGCTACTTATACATACGCTTTGCTGTTTCGTGTGGGTATGTTTTCCTTAGCTTTATACATAGTATACGAGTATAGTTTTGACAATGTTCTCAGAAAACAGTTCGTTGGGTT
Source organism: Volucella zonaria (assembly GCA_963966105.1). NCBI lineage: Eukaryota > Metazoa > Arthropoda > Insecta > Diptera > Syrphidae > Volucella > Volucella zonaria. The sequence goes on along the minus strand of OZ014531.1, from coordinate 172,843,064 downwards.
CATCAGTGAGTTTATAAAACTTATCCATCAAGCCTGGTTGCTATTTAAGTTTTGAGATATGGCAATACCGGTGTAGCGTCCGTAAGTTTGAGGTTTTTAATGCTCAGAACATTTTGTCATACGACTGCTATATGGGTTTTGTTAAATCTTGAACATTTTCGTGTGATGATTTTTTATGATGAAGCACCATCCGTGTTTCGCTGATTTTCCAGGACGAATTTCGTGAAGGTCGTCCAAAATTGGTTGTTGTGCCAAAAAACATCGATGCTGTGCGGGACTGATATTGCAAGATCGTCATGTGACTTATCGTGAAATTGAGGAATGCTTGAGCATTAGTTCCACTCGCAGTCCGGTGAACGTGTCGGTTTTGAGGCTTATCATAACATTGTTCGCTTTGCCGCATTGTATTTTTAAATTATTTGTTATTCCTCCAGAGTTGAATCAGGGTTTTCTTTGATCGTCCTCAATGTCATTGTAGGAAATGCTGCCAGTCGTTTTCTGGACTTGATGCTTATGACGTAGTATTCTCGGCGAAGTTAATAGAAACACGATTGACAAAGGCTCCATCGGTCGGCGGTAAAGTCGCTAGAGTATCCTTAATCATCTTCCTAACCAAGTATTTTTTTTAATTCGGAAACGAATATGAAACTTATTCCAGATAGTGTTAATGATCTTGGTCAATGTTGGTCAAATGAACGTTTATTGATCAATCCTTAGATTAGGAAGCAGATAAAACTTCCTCGCTTTCGAAACCAAATCTTCAAGTGATCCTCCTACAATCGCCAACTTTTTTGCTACATTTTCCAAATAATCATTTGCCAACAACTCCTTCGTACCAGATCCCTCTTACTTCAATGATGTATCAAATTTCTCTGTTGGTCCCTTTCTCACTCAAAATTTCGATCCTGCAGTTATTGAAGAAAAGTCACTAAATCTTAATTTTGAATTTGTACCTGGCCCAGATGGACTCCTCGCCCTGTTTCTTAAAAAAATGCTTTTTCAACCCGTCTCTAACCATTTCCTACCTTTTTCGTCTATCCCTTACAAAGGGAGAATTTCCCCAGATTTGGAAGACCTCTTTTTTTATAATCCCGATACACAAAAAGGGATCTACGCATGAAGTTACCAATTATCGTCCCATTGCTAAACTCTCTCATATACGAAGCCCTAAGCTTCAAATGCAAGCCTTTTATTTCGCCCCGACAACATAGTTTTCTAACAGGGTAGATCAACTATCACAAACCTATTTGAATTCGTGCCTTTTGCTCACTCAGCCTTAAAAAATGGGAAAGATTTCGATGTTATCGCAACTGGTTTCACTAAAGCGTTTGATCTCCTTCAAATTGTCTGCTCTCGGCATTGAGCCTCTTTTATTAAAATGGATTTCTTCTTACCTGGTAAACCGATATTATAGTGTTCGGTTTAGATTCGCCCTTTCTGTTCCATTCCTGGCCTCATCTGGAGTACCACTAGGCAGTCATCTTGGCCCTCTTCTCTTCATTCTTACTATTAAAGATGTTGAGAGCGTCATTAAACACACCTCCCTCTCCCTTTACGCTGACGACACAAAACTTTTTAAAACTATTTCTTCTGCCCATGACTCTGCCCTTCTTCAAGAAGACCTTGATCGGTTTTCAATCTGGTGCCTCAAAAACTATCTAGAACTTAATATCGCCAAATGTCAATCTATAACCTTCTCACGTAAATGCAACCCGTCTCCTCTCCGATTTTATTTTCTCTATGGTCAACCAATTCCCATGGTTCCGCATATTATTCGACTGTGAACTTAATTTCCGTTCGCATATCGATAAGATGACTTGACTTTATTAAACGGTGGTCCAAGGAATTTTCCAGCTCGTATGTAACCAGATCTCTCTATGTTACTTTTGTTTGTCCCCTGCTTGAGTATGCTAGCCAAGCTTAGTCCCCCTTTCACCGGGTTTATGTTTCCCGAATCGAAGGTATTCAACATCGATTCCTCCAATTTGCTCTCCGTGGTCTACCATGGAACGACCCTCCCTATTCTTATCAGGACCGCCTCAAACTTCTCAATATAAATTCGTTAGAAGAACGTAGGAATACTGCTGACATTCTTTTCATTCATCGACTTCTTTCAGGTTGCATCGATTGCGCATCCATTTTGAACTCCATTTCCTTCAATACCAACCCTCGAAATCTACGTTATCCGTTGACCGGAAGGTCAACTCAAACCTCTCCCTTTTTGATTTCCACCTGAGCATTCCTCGTCTCAAACAAGATCTCCTCCATCACTCCCTTGGTCCCTAGTTTTTCTGTTAGTTTTTAGTCCTAGTTTTTAAGTTAGATTAAGCTTGTATTAAGCCAATAAATGGGGGCCCCAGCCCCCACCAAAATAAAAAAAAATTAAATTTTATAGTAGTTTGTGGCTTTGTTATCTAGTTGACTTCTCTGTCTAGCTCAGTGTTAAAATCGCGGAGCACGTTATGAATGAATACACGGCAGATGAAATCCTGCACGTATTATTTACGAGCACTTATGTTACGAGCACTTATGTTAGATTGACAATATGGATCGATTTAGTAAGATCTTTTGGTGGCGAACCACAGGAATCCTTTGTTTAAATCCGACCAACAGGACGCTAATTTCTATAACAATCGATGCCGTCCCCCACATCCTTGTTGAGTACAACCGCTAACCTTGAAGGAATAAAGGACAACAAAACTATTTACCATGATCATTTGATTGAGATTTGAAAAATTGATCAAATCCGATAAAAAGAAACTCAAACTATCTCATCAATCTTTTAATTTAGCAGCAACCGGGGTAGATGATGACTGACAAAGCAAGCTTGTATTGGCTGCAATGTGGTAGAAAAGTGATGTCGGAATTATTGGTCATGCTGTCACTAATCTAACTAATCGTTCGATTAATGGAATAATTACGAGTGGTACCTGCATAAAAGTGGATCCATGGTACGAACGATTACTTCCCCAACATCGCAAACCATCACCATCAACCGATGTATCGATGCTAAGAGATCGATCTGATCTGCTGAGCCTGCGCTTGCGCCTGCTCCTGGCTCGAAGAAGACTACCGGTAAGAATGTGTACGAGTACTCGCCTTCAGAGGATCGCTGCGCTCTACGATCAAAGAAAGAGAGAGGAACCTCGAATTCTTCAGAGAAAAAAGAAAGAACACGAGAAGCGAATGATCGAAGAAATGAAGAAGTGCTACTCCGTGAACGTGTCAAGCCAACAAGAGCTTGTAAAGATATGGAAGGAAATTTAGTCGTAGAGATGATGTGAGTACTGAGAATATGAAATATGGTAATCGCCTTTGCAGACTGTTAAACGTCATTGATGATCTCGAATTCTGCTATCAAGGAGGACGCACGATTCAACTTGGGCAATAAAAGCTAAGATTCCCGCCTACCTGATCAAAATAAAGTGACATAACAAGCTATTTAAGGCGGCAGACATCAAGATTTTAAAGATTTAATCGGAGAAAAGTATGCCTGAAGAATAAAACTCAGCATCGTCGTGCATCTGCCTCCCTAGCATCTTTTACAAGATATGCTGAAAATCTTTGTCAACGATCTGTTCACTTGTCAAATATTCACAATAAGGCAGATTCTAGAGAAAACACCAGTTCGGACACCTCTTTATCTATTTAAAGGCCACATATGATAGCATTTATAGACACAACCTATGCACAGCCATGTCCTGCTTTGGCAAACTCCCAAACGCGTCAAGTCGTGCAAAATGATGATGGAAATCGCTTGCTGGTTTTTTACCAAATTCTTCCCTGTCATGTGACTCCTTTAACTTCATACTTAAGAAAATGATGCGAAATTCACAGACCAGCATCAGAAGGAGAATTTTACAAAAGTATGCGCAAATATTGGCACACGTTGTGACATTGATATCACTGGCAGAACTTACCGAACTGTCACTGGTGCATTTAAAGTATTGACACAAATGTGATGAAAATGGATTTAGCTGTGAACACAAAACCAATATGTTGTCAGACAGAACGTCATAACAGACAGCTACAACTTTGAGGAAGTTCGAGATTTTCCTTGCATCAAATCCGATATTAATTCGGAAAATCAGAAATCAAAAATCAAACAAAGTGTTACACTCGCCAATTGCTGTTTCTTTGACTCAAGAAGGCAATTGAGTAATAAGGCCTTACCAAGAAAAACTAACGAGACTTTATAAGGCCCTGATTATTCTAGTCCTACTCTATGTCGCAGAAGCATGGACACTACCGAAGCCGGGTGAAAATATCCTTGGTCATTTTGAATGCAATGTTGTTCGAATTCCGTTAACCAAAGACCGCGCTAACAGGAGACGCTTTTTGGTTAATGGCCAGGTCCACCCCGGACTAAAAGTATTAGGTGCGCAATTAGTTATGGATGGAACTGCTGATCAGCCAGACTATGTGCTATCGAACGGAACAAGTAATAATCGGACAGCGCAATATCTGGGGAATATGGCGGGTGGGGTATGAATTCCCATTTGAGTGTTTCCAGGTAGGTCCTAACGGGTTTGGCAACGTGAGGCCGAGGGTTGTCATGCAGTAGAATCACTTTTCGTGCCTCTGCTTGTATTGCGGCCGTTTTTCGCACAGGGCTCGCCTCAATTGCATCAATTGAAATCGATACGGCCCCCCAGTGATGCTTTTCTTGGGTTTCAACAGTTCATAATATGTAAATAACGCCCACCTGGTCACAACAAATACACAGCATAACCTTTGTAGCGTGAATATTCGGCCGAACCGACGACGTAGAAACATGACCGGGCAGTCCCCATGACTTTCTTCTCTTTGAGTTCCTGTGATGAATCAATTTTTCATCACCCATCACGATGCGGTGAAGAAACCCCTTACCCGTTTTGCCGCTGGAGCAGTTGTTCACAGGCGAAAAAATGACGCTCAACGTCCCTTGGCTTCAAATTATAAGGAACCCAAGTTCCTTGTTTTTTAATTATCCCCAACGCATGCAATCGCTTGAAAATGGCTTGGCAGCTAACTCCTAATGCTGAAGCAAGCTCTTCTTGCGTTTGGCACGGATTCTCATCGAGCAATGCCTCCAATTCAGCGTCTTCGATTGATTTTGGCCTTTCTTCACTCGGACGATCGTCAACACCGAAATCACCGTCTTTGCAGCTACGGAACCAATCACTTAGAGCAGCATTTCCGTAAACTTTTTGGAGCTCTCGATGCGCTTCAGCCGCCGCGCCGTTTTCTCCGAATGAAAGAGTATATGTCAAAACGGTTTGTTTACCATATGTTTAAGCTTGGTTCATGACATTTTAGATATGTCAAAATCGACCATGGCTGGAGCCATCTGTTGAGAACTTACAATAGTTGCGCACCGAATACCTTAAGCAAGTTTAGTGGAAGATATATGTTATGGTTAGTTGGAGCATCCTGGAGTATTTTTTCTTTGATGTTGTTGATATGTGACTTAAGACCTGTTCCCAAAATTCACTTTATCGTCTTGACTGTAATGGAATATATATGGAATGTGTATATTTTTCAAAAGTGTAACCGGCCGGCCGTTTGTAACATTTATAATTGGCGGAGTTTGTTAACACATCATGAATAGACTCACATTTGAACAACGGTACTACAATAGATAATCGAAATTTACTTTAAAGATTGATAGTCAATTCGCACCACTTAAAGATACATAGTTTCGTAGATTTTCTCATGCAAGTAGTTAACATTTTGTAGATTACGAGTATCAGTTGTAAATGTTTAAACGAAAATTTATCACTAGTTTTTGTTTAAATCTATTATCTTTTTAATTTGTATTTAAAAAAAAAAAAAAAAAAAAAAATACCCAAGCGCTAAATTGACATTCTACCTGTTTCAGGCGAGAACTGCTCATTGCCTACTAAAAATAAGTAACTATGCGCACCCCATTGTCGTTTGACTAAGAACGGTTTTCACAAAGTGAGTAAGAAAATAAAAACAAATCCTGAATGGATAGGAAGAAAATGTTAACAGAGCAGCAGAAACAAACAATCTTCCGATTACATAAATCCAAGTTAACTAGCCGACAAATAGCCAAAGCAGTTCAGTGTGCCCAATCAAGTGTTATTCGACATTTACAAAAATTTCAGGAGCAAGGTCAATTGCCGATAGTAAACTGGAACAGATCGAGACGAGGTCAACCACCTTTGGCATATTTCCAGAATTTTTCAAAGGCATTTCGAACTCTTGAGATCAAAGTAGGTTTTGAGATTTTTTTAAATTTATTGCATTTATTTAGTTTACACATACCATATATGTATTGTATATTGTTTTTTTTTTTTTATTTAATTACATTCGAAATTTTAAAAATCCTAGTGTTACAATAGTTGCGACTTTGTCAATATATTAAGTTGCGTACAAAATCAAAAAGATGGAGCCGCTGTAGCACGATGATCTAGATGTAAAGCACCCAATAAAGCTATATTCTTGTATCCGATTTGGCTTTTGCTGACTTAGGCATGAATTTTATGACCGCACAGAGTATTTAAGCCCCAGTATTCTAACTGGTTAGATGAGTACTTTGCTATTGAGTCATCTTCTCGTCAAAAAGTGTGACTTATTCAAAGCAAATTGGATAGAGCCTGTTTCTATGGCTATGGTCCTCCGTATCAATAGTTAAAACGTGACACCTACTACTTGCATGTGTATTTCCGTATATATTGTAGACAAGTTTTTTTTGAATACTTCTCTAGCGTGAGTTTACCTGGTGTTGATTTGGTTTAGGATTCGGCTCGGAAGCATGTTTGTTCAATTTCGACTGCTTGGTTTAGGTCTTCCCTTATTTATTCTAGAACTATGATATATTTGCTGCTTTCTAGTCTATTAATTACCATTACATCATCCTTTTTCATTCCTTCGGGAAGTATTTACTTTTCCAAGCTTTGATTTTCAGCGGGTGGAGCATTTCCGCTTTTTGTGAGATGCTAGAAGGGTCGCTGATATTCGGAAATGTGTTGCTATGATATGTAGCATTTTATGCTTCGATTACCACCTTAGTGATTCTGTCTCTTCAATTTTTGATTCCAATGTTGCGTTATTGCCACATTTAATATAACGCTACACTTGTTTTTTCTTTAGTGATTCTGGACATCTACTATTGAGGTCAGTATATTTGCTTCAGAATACAATAATTTTGTTCAGAGTACAACAGAACAGTCCTTCTACAATATGTAGTATGCGAAAATTATTCTTTAACCACACGGATCTAGTATTTTCAGATATTTTTCTCTGCAGAAGTGTATAATCTTGTTTTATAGTCCTGTCGCTGTTTTTAGAGTATAGAAGGGTTCTAAGAATATAGACTCATTCAAATTGAAGACGGAAACTTCCAAGACTTAGGAGGGGTGACAGGAACTCTGAAAAGAATTACAAATATCGGTTACATCTTGCCTCCTCTTACATTCTGCTGTTTTTTATTTCCAATGCAATCATTTATAGTGACCACAAGCATCACTTCTACTATAAGACTTGGTGGTCAAGAATCAAACATATCTCTAGTCTGGCAACTGAATAGTAACACTACCTTAATAATAACCGAAAAAGAGAGTCATTAGCTATCGTTAGTTAGATTAACCAATTAAGTTTAAACAGATTTTTCAAATTTAATTATTAATCATTTAGGTGCAACTAATTCTAAGAACTAAATAAATTGTAGACGAATTGATTAATTAACGCTTTAAGTTGTCAGCAAAAAATATTAAAAAAACTAATTAGTTTGTTTCTCCTGCCTGCAATGAGTTTGGTGTCGCCATAATATTTCCGATATAAGGACTTTTCTACACCTCCTGTCCAGCAAAATGAAGTTAAGTCAAATAGCTAGAAAGCCTACGAATTTAAGTTTATGGCGTGCTTGTCTTAAGCCTGGTCTTAGATTCTAAGTTCTACGAGTAGAACATCAGGTGAACGTTCCATGAAAAAGTAGGCCGTCAGTGTAGTCTAGGTGGTTCAGTTAATTCTCCACAGGATTCCATTGCTTTCGCTTATTATCGCAATAAAAAGAATTGGTTTTCAAATAAAGGGTATCCAGCGGGAAGTTTTCAAATTTAAATTGCAATTGCTCGTAAACTAACAGGGCTGGGTAAGTGTTCACTGTTGAGCAATATTTAAATGCGATGATTTATTGGTTCGTGCGGGTCACGCGTTTTGTAGTCACTTCAATTTTCAACAAGTAAGTGATGGGCCGAGCACGCAACTTATGTGATCGTGGGTTCAAAAGTTTAGTTAACCAAAATCCTTCGGGATCATCAAAGTCAGCAGCGACGCCAGAACATGTGGCTAAATTATGCGCAATCCGCGTAAATCTATAAAGAAGATTGCGGCCTGTACTGGAATAAAAAAAATCAACAGTGAACATTATTTTGAAGGTGAAACTAAAACTAAACGAATGCTTGGAAACATATTTTTTACTGACGCATCTCATTTTCATATCGATGGCTGTGTTATTAACACATGAGATACTGGTGCACGAAAACCCTAGAGAACGCCATCAAAAACCTTTGTATTTTCCAAAAACGTCAGTGCGGTGTGCAATTTCTGACCGAGGGATTATTGGCCCTTGTTAAAAAATAAGCAAGAGATAGTCAGTGCTGACGTGTATTGCCAAATAATTGAGTTTTGGTACCGCAACTACGGCTCTTTCCCGGTTTCAACAGAACCCAGTTTCAGTAAGACGGGGCCACTCCAAACACAGCTAGAGTTTTGATGGAGAAGCCAATGGAGTTTTTTCCCAATAAATTAACCAGCAAGTACGGAGACACACTCTGTGGACCTCGTTCACCGCGCCTTACATCTTTTTTTTATGGGGATTCCTTAAGTCGAGGGTTTACAGCAACAATTCCCGAACAATTCAGGCCGTACAAGAAAATATCTGCCACGAAATTGCTACTATTGAACTAACGCTTCGCTCTTGTGTGCTCACAGATTTAGGAGTCCGATTGCTGAAGTTTTTTTTTTTTTTTTGTTTAATATTAAACTTGAAAATTTTCGCTACCACCGGAAGAATTCATAGACTCCGCTAGTCTTAGCCCTTCATAGGATAGCTCATGTTTTGCTATTATAGGTTTCAATTGCTCTACCCTAAGTCTTGGCGTAGTTCGAAAAAATTCTGCCGTCAGCGACTATCGCATTGTTCTTCTTAAGATGCAATATCTGTGATGCTAGAAAGGGTGATTGGTATTTGAGAACCTATTCTCGGAACCATCGCACAGTGATAGCTTGGATCTCTTGACCTAGGGGAAAATTCCCAACACGTTATCGAGTGAGTAGATTTCATACGTGATCGAATGAATTTGCGATGATGGTACATGATATCTAAAAGTCTACTGCAACTAATTTCTGACAGTTGTCAATAAAAAAAATTTGACAAATAAAAAATCCTGTGACAATGATAAAATTTTTAAATTTATTTATTTTATTTAATTTTGACTAAAAAAACTGTAAAATGTCAGTAGAAACGCATAAAATTTGGAAAAATATGTATGTAAAGGGTGTTTTTTTTTAGAGGTTTGGTTTTTAAACTGGCAACACTGTTTCTACAGATTATTAATTTGACAGTTGAAAGTTGATTTGTGGTTAGTACGTTTTGCCATTTTATGATGAATGGATTAACGCCAGAACAACGCGTGCAAATTGTGCAATTTATATGATTCGTGCGCTACATCCATTTTACGGTCGACATAATCTGAGCAAGTTATTCGGACTACGATGGACAAATAGTGCGAACAGAAGAAGTTATTGCCGTTGTGGAGCGCAGTGTTGAGGAGAATCCGAATGAGTCGATTCGCCATTGTGCACAGCAATTGGAGCTATGCCCATCCACATTGTGGAAGATTTTACGGAAAGATCTTGGCTTAAAAGCTTATAAGGTCCAGCTTATGCAAGAGTTGAAATCGCGTGACCATTGTACGTCTCGTAGGTTCGGTGAATGGGCCGAAAACACGATGCAAGTTGATCCTCATTTTCAACGCAAAATTTTGTTCTCTGATGAGGCCCATTTTTGGTTAAATGGATACGTAAACAAGCAAAATTGCTAAATTTGGAGTGGAACAAACCCGGAAGCCTTTGTCGAGACGCCCTTACAACCATTAAAACTCACTGTTTGGCGTGCTTTACGGGTTGGTGAAATCATCGGCCCATATTTCTCTAAGGACGATGCCGGCCAGAATGTTACCATCAATGGAGAGCGCTATAGAAACATGATTTCTGACTTCTGCGTTCCTCAATTGAATGGCATTAACGTGACAGAGCTTTGCTTTCAACAAGATGATGCAATATGCCACACGGCGCGCTGCATTATCAATTTATTGCGGGAAACATTTTCTGAGCGCATAATTTCAGGTAATGGACCTGTGAACTGTACTCCACGATCCTATGATCTCACATCTTTAGATTACTTTCTTTGGGGGTATGTTACTAGTCCATGGCCATAAACCAGAGATTTTGGACGATTTGGAAGTCAACATTCGCCGTGCTATTGTTGATATACGGTCGCAGTTGCTCGATAAAGTTGTGGAAAATTAGACTTCAGAATTGCGCTTCATTCGAGCTAGCCGTGGCGCGCATATGCCCGATATAATATCTAAACACTAATGGCATAAAGTTATCTATTAAATAAAGCTTTTTTTCTTCTAGCTTCAAGTGTTTTATTTCATATTGATAAATATACAATATGATATATTTCTCAACGATGAGTAACTCGATTACGTATGCGGTAATTTGCCCCTGACCCTCGTATGATATCAGCCCAAGCTATGCTTTTTACCATGTGTTATTTGGATCTTCATCTACAGGCAAGTAGTAGTATACATAGTCCGATTCACAAATCTTCCTTATCCACCCTTATAGATCATAGTTTCGATTGACTACACGAACTTGTGAATATTCTAGCGCTCTTTATTTGACATACATTTTGTTCTCAATGTCCTTGCGATTAAAAACATTCAATTGTTAATTGTCAATCACAGTTGAAGTATGTCATATGTTAGTTGTTAGTTATCAGTTCCCCAATTACAATTAATTTGATTTCGAGTGATTATTCATTACATTACATATTTAGTTGTGGCTACAATTAAACCTTAATAATATTAGTTTTAAGTGAAAATTAAATGCGATTAATAAAATAGTGCTTGCTGTTGCAAATAAAAATGGATTCGACATCTTTCATCCAGTTTGTATTGGTGATTAATAAAAAAGACACAACGAATAAGTAAGAGTGCTTATACAGGATGCACAGTGGAAATAATGTTTAGAGAAATGATTACCAAGTTGCTAATAAGGGCTATCTGATGAGCAACTATGACAGAAAGGAGGAAAAAAAGTTACAGAACGCCAAAGAATATGACTCAACGGTGTTATTGATGACCTATACTCAACAATGGGTTATTAGTAGGGTGTAGTAAAGTCCTTCAGTTATTGATCAATTCAGCAGACCTGCATCCGAAATACGCAAACTGACGGATCAGTTCAACTTTTTGTTGTTTTTGGATTAAAACGGAGAGAATCGAATTAGATTTTCTTTAACGTCAATTCCATTTATTGGAATAAGATACGGGAATTACAAGTTACTACCTACTTGGCAGGCAATATTCTTCTAACAATGCAGACTTATACAAGAAATAATGACTACATTTTCATACTGGCATTGCTTTAAGGAGAGATGAGTCCAAGACTTAGATTTGATAGATCAAGATGAAAGCAGAAATGGCTAACCTACTATTGGCACTATGCACACAAACCTTCACGACCATCTTAACCTTTAAAAAGTGAGTAAGAAAATGAGTGCTGAGAATCCTCAGGCTGTTATAGGGAGTAATTGAACCTCTGTGGTGAAAATTCGTCAGCTATTCTCACCCCTGTAGTAGCATAAGAAGGGTACAGACTTTTCAAAGGGAATTTAAAGTCAAGCTCTCGGCTGGAAAAATCACGGAAAATATGTTGTCAAAACGAATTTCCATAATTTCAAACGCATAACCTTACGCATTTACTCTGCGTAATTTCAGGAAAGCAGTCAATAAAAGTTGATGAGGAAAATTTATTGCAAGTTTGCGCTTCTTTACTGAATAATAGTTTTGTTGGGGAGTTATGGAGTTATATGCGATTCGACCAGCTGTGTTTGCGTACAAAGTGCAGGTAATCCCTACGAATAATGATGATCTTTTCCACCTTGCGATTATGCCAAAACCGGTGAGTATTCGTCTACGAATGCTTATATTGTCGGTTAAGGGACACTTCTTATCAACGTATCATATGCACTGTTGATAGTCTCATGCGGTGTCTTGAGACGCAAGCTAATGAGTCGATGAGTCTTCTTTGGGTTTAGGTTTAGGTTGATACCGAACTGTTTTTGGCCATATTGAAGGAAAAGAAATGATGAAGAGTTTTTTATACGCACCGTCCTAAAGAGCAAGCGGCTTTAAATGGAAGCGCACTTAGGTTCGAATTAAATTTAATATACTGCGTACTTCCTTTCTGAAAAAGGATCAGTGGCATTATGTATACACATATTATGTAAATGACAATAAACTGTGATTTAAACTCAAGATAAAATGAAAAAGAGTATAAACTTATAACAATTTACATTTATAATAAGACTGCAGCCATCTAAAAAGAAATTAATGGAAGCAGAAAACATTTTCAAATGAAAAGCCTAATTACTTTTGCGCCACCCTGTAATTTCATAAAGATTAAATATTTAGTGCAGTGTTGTGAATTACTCAGCAGAAAAAATGTATCTCAGTTGCATCTCGTTTTTGCAGGGGAAAAGATGTATTCTGTATTCAGTGGTCTAAGATTCGGTGTGAAGCTGTGTTTCTTGTTGCTCATTGAACAGGATCAAAATTATCCTCCACAGCTGCAGTGAAGTAGCTCCCAAAGAGATATAGTTTTGTTAGAAAGTGAGTGAAACGATTTTTCGAACTTACAATAGAAATGCACAAAAAACCATTGAAAACAAAGTGCTTACATTTTTTGAAAAATATGGCAACGAAAGTTTCAAAAAGAAAAACAAGGCAAATGCTATCCAGAGAAAGAAAGGTCAAGAGGTTTCTTCGTTCATTTCCCCAAAATTATCCGTGAATAAGATTTTAATTTCAAAGCCGTCCCGGCTAACCCTTTGTTAGCAGAAAAACAGATTAAAAAAAAGAGTTGATTGTGCTCACTGTTACACGGATATGGTTTGGACCAAAATTATTTTCACTGGCGAAGATAATTTTTTTTTAAACAATATCTTAAGATGTCTTCCATGGTAAACAGTGAAATGTCCAGCAAAAGTGCATATTTGTGGCTGTTTTCGTGTGACAGGATTCGTTAACCTGGTAACCCTTACTGGGAATCTCGCTACTCAAAGAATGATCTAACTGTACAAAAAACCATTGTCGGTCTATGAATTGCTATTCGGACGCTAAAACCGGAATTGTTTCCTACAAGAGAACAACGATCGGAAACATCAGAACGTCATAGTTGTATTTGTCAGGACTTAAAAGAGGAAAATGACGCCAATGTGTTAAATTGGCCATCTCAATCTACAGATGCAGATCCGACTCAAAATGTCTGAAGCAGAGGAATAAAGAAAATGATGTGAAGAAAAGAAACAGCTTATAAACTGCTTTAAAAAATGATAGTCATCAATATTTACGCAGGACGTGGAAATATTGACTGAAAGTTGTCAACAAATGTGTCAGGCAATAATTGGAACTAAAGGTGACAATATCATATTAAGGATTTTGCATATTAAAGGATTGTTTAAACTTTAAAGTCGTTGAAATAAATAATGTTGTTTCTTAAAGTCAAGTTGTAGTTTCACACGGCCTTATCAAATACATCAAAAAGCAGAAGTGAGTGTAAACACGCCTTTTTACTGATATGCTCCGTTGCAAGGCCAGCATAAATAAGATTGCCCAAAATGCCCCAAGAATTTTGTGCTATCTCTAGATCAAGAATCATCAATCCCTGTTTTTGAATTACACCCAAAACCTCTTAAAGTTACCTGTAACTCAAACTTCTAGTTATCTGGCTATGATCCAGATACAGTCTAAATTATATTTCTTAAACGCTACGAAAGGACTGCCCCTTCACTACATTTAGAAATATGGTACATCATCTAACATTGTTTTTGAATTTCTACACTCAAAAACTCGTAAAGTTGTATGTTGCTCGAGTACAGAGTTTTGCATTAGATTCACCCCGAATTGTTTTTTTGAGTTTTGGTAAATAAGTAGACGTATGTTTAAGATAGCAATGAAATTTTTATTTTGATTTGAAATATTAGGTGCGCAACAAAGTTATTTTTTATGAAATTATAACTTTATGGTGAAAAAATCGTTACAAATGAATCATTCAAAGTATAGCCCATCGCTAGCTACAACTTTTTCCCATGTTTCTGGCAGCGCTCGAATACAGTTACGGTAAAAGTGTTCTTCTTGTGAGGCTGTCCACGAATTAAGCCATTTTTTGATGTTTTCATATGAGCGGACCATGTGCCATCGAACGGAGCAAGTAATAATCGGACGGCGCAATATCTGGAGAATATTGCGGGTGGGGTAGGACTTCGCATTTAAGAGTTTCCAGGTAGGTTTTAACGGGTTTGGTAACGTGAATCACTTTGTGTGCCTCAAGCATTCAATCGCTTAGAAATGGCTTGGCGGGTAACTCCTAATGCTGAAGCAAGCTGTTTTTGCGTTTGGCACGGATCCTCACCGAGCAATGCCTCCAATTCAGCGTCTTCGAAGGATTTTGGCCTTCCTTCACGCGGACGGTCGTCAACATCGAAATCATCGTCTTTGCAGCGACGGAACTAATTACGGCACGTTGTTTCACTTAGAGCAGCATATCCGTAAACTTTTTAGCTCTCGATGCGCTTCAACCGCCGCGCCGTTTTCTTCGAATGGAAGAAGAGAGTCAACACTTCGCGCAAATGACGATTATTTGGCAGAAAATGAGACTTAACCAAAACAAAATCATTAATGTGTCAAAACGGGTTGTTTACCATATGTCTAAGCTTGGTTCATGACGTTTTGGATATGCCGAAATCGACCAGCACTTACTGCTGGAGCCATTTATTGACAGAACTTAGTTGCGCACCGAATATAATTGGTAATATTAGTTAAGTAATGACATCATTCAAATGATGGACCTAAGTCTCTGGTCTGTTGTTGCTTCAAAGAAAAAAATTTAAGGTGTTAAGTCACACATACGAATCACCGCACTGTAACGAACTGCAACCAAGTCTTCCGGTTCCAATTTATCCCAAAAAACTTTTGTTAACACCGAGCGATAGGGCTTTCCATTGTTTAGCATTATCTAAGAA
Source organism: Volucella zonaria (assembly GCA_963966105.1). NCBI lineage: Eukaryota > Metazoa > Arthropoda > Insecta > Diptera > Syrphidae > Volucella > Volucella zonaria. The sequence goes on along the minus strand of OZ014531.1, from coordinate 172,827,742 downwards.
GGCGGCCGTCCGCCATTTAACCGTAAATGTGCCTCATCAGTGAAAATGTTTTTCCGGTGAAAATCAAGATCTTCTTCCATTTGCAATAGACACCCCAATCAGCGAAAGTCCTATACGACCAAATGTAGTTTGACTTTAGCTCATGACTCAGTACGATCGTGTATAGTAAAGTAAAATACGCTACAGGGACGTCCGAGCGATGTCCAGCTCTTGAAAACGCTGCGGAATCGATTGATAGTGGTCTGGTCCTACCCACTCGCACAAGCCCGGAATTTTCTCTTCTTTCCATCACTCGCACGGCAACATTATGAAATGAATTCGAGCAAGTCCATTTGAATGATTCCCCTAAACCTTCTATTGTTCGTTTATGGGGGCAATTATGATACCCGAAAATTGGAGCTAACGCACGTGATATGCACCTTATACATGTCCTATGTCCGAAGATGGTATGAAAACCATTTATTTATGGCGTTTTCGGTTGGTTTCTCTCCGGAAGTTGGGCAATTCGGACTCAAACGGAACACTACAATTTTTTTTTGACTTTGAAGCCAAACACAGTCGATTGCTCGAAACCAAAATGCATTAGTACATTCTGACATAAAATCCAGAAGAGAAATTTTGCTTCAGAATAAATGAGAAGAGCACCAATTTTTTTCTCTCTGGAGTGCAATGGAAAACGCCATTCGAATCTCAATTCGTGCCAAAAATGGGTGTTCTTTCAGCTGTCATCGAACTCCTTTGGATAAAACTGCTAAAAACCCGAAGTGTCACTCACTAAAACGTCATTATCTAGGCACACATAGTAATACATAGTAATACACGTATGCAAACATATACATATATACGAAGCCAGCTCGTGGCATCGCTTGTATATGACCGAATACATACACATTCGTCGTTTGCAACAAAAACGCTACCTATCGGCTAAGTCACATAACCTTTATGTACCAGTCCCTTTCTTTATGTGTGGCAAGTCAGGCGTGTTGTTCATCTATTGCCCAACATAAAAGTTAAATACGAGTAAACTAGCAACATTTGCATCCGCTGGTGAGTTTTATATGTATCTTAAGCCATATTCGTATTCTTGAACACATTTATAATAATTCTTTCGATTGAAAACAGCAATTTTGACAAAATTTGGCTGATTTCCGCTGTCAAGAAATAAGCGGTAAATGTGCTTTTCTTTTTGACACACGCAGCTGCCTGAGGTTTGAGTGTTCCCCACTGTACACTCTAGAGAGTATTTTTTTTTCTCTTTCATTGCCTTTCGATTTTTTTCTTCTCGTTGTGATGGTTGTGTGCTCTTTCTCTCTTTCTTAAGTTCTGTTATTAGTTTCGGTCTATTATTTTGTTGTTTTTGTTTTTTCTTTTTTACAAATATTGGGAGGCTTGTAAACCGGTTCAAATCGAGGTTTTTCGCTAACACTGCTGGTAAGATTTGTACGATGAAAGGTCTTCAAAATGTCTGTTCTTGTCAGATAAATCTTAACGTGTCAGCTGTTCGTCAAACTGACCTAATATTTCTGTCATTTTGTTAACTCTCGTCTCGTATTGAACATCTGACAGCTATCTTACATATGGGAATATTATTGAGAGGTCAATCTGCGAAATAGGTCGCGTAAAGATTGACAATTTGAATGGTACAAGTTACCTGCCACATGTCAAACTTCTGCTTTTCAAATATTTATTCCCGCTATTCGAACTAAGACGTCTCTATGCAAAATATGTCAAACAGTTTTTTTTTTTGTTCGAAATAGATTTGTGTTGTATAATTCCACCCTACCTAGATTTTTCCCTTGAAAAATTTATTGGAACATGCGCATTTGAATCGGATAAAAGAATATAAAAAGAAGAAAACGATTTGACTACCTAATCACGGGTGATCACCCCTGTGTAAAATTTCAAGAAGTTTATGCAAAGATCCAGGGGTTGCCTGAAACGCTAATGGAAACAATTTTTTTTTTTTTAAGATAGTTTACCTGCACGTGTAGAAGCCACATATCACTAAAAGGTCTAAGATATACAACCTGTATGTACCTATGCATAGATTTTTGTAGATATTTCTTTTTTTTTTGTTGTTCTTATAACAAACCTTACCAAGCTCATAAAATCCGCTGTCTGTCTTTAATTATCTAAAATTTTGAAAAGTTATAACCTTTGGATGTTCCAGCAAAAATTAAGCGAAGAAATGTACAATTGAAATGGTGTCATGGTTCGATTTAACTTTATGTTCGTGCTTAGAGATAATTTAATGAAGATTAGTTGTAGGGTTGCCACCTTCAAAAATTGTTTATTCTTTTTCGGTGATGTCAATTTAGGGTGAAGACAATAAGAAATCTGTTTTTTTTTTTTTAAATGTTTGCATACATCGCGGGCGAATCAGGAAAATCAGGGACGATGGAAAGAGAGGTACCGGCGAACGTTCTTTTTAAATGTTTGAAGGTTATAATGACTAAGAAATAAAGAGCTAGGCAGGGCATAGGCTCGCCATAAGCGAGTTGTACGGCTTAGGAACGAGTGCTACTGGCGATTTCTTTGGAGCACTGATGGTGGAAATAGCGATAAAACAAAGTGAGACACGAGACATTTCGTCGGTGTTCGAGAGTGTCCATTGCCTGGGTGATATCAGCATCGCATATGAGAAAATTGGCTGCGGTTGGAAGAACGGCTTCCATAGCCATTACAGGTGCGCTCCGTACCACCCCTACGGCAGCATTAGACACCTTTTTGCATGTGACAGCGCTTGATTTACAAACCGAAAAACTTGCTGGCAACAGTGATATACGACTCCTTCCTTGGTCGACTTCGACATTCTGTATGATATACCACCTTCCCGGAATAACCACCGTGTGGCGCTTCCATTATTCCGATTTGAGTTCTGTTTTTTTTTTGTTGAGTTGGTAAATCTGTTGTCGACATTCTCTCTAAATCTTAGCGTCATAGCTTGACATTTTGCAAAAATTACGTAGCCAAGAATACATCTATCTCTCTGTGTGATTTTTTACAATTTTAGAAATAAATTTAAATTTGCAACAACGAACTTGTATTAAATTTTGCTTAAAAAACGGATTTAATGGTGCGCGAACGTTGGAAATGTTGGAAAAGTGTTTCGGCAACGATTCTCTGAAGAAAACGGTCATTTATCAGTAACACGAGCGGTTCAAAAGTGGTCGTGAGTCAATCGAAGATGATGAACGCAGTGGCAGACCATCGGGATCGAAAACTGACGAAAACATTGATGAAGTACGAGTAAAAGAAATGTTGGTCAATAACCGCAAATTAACCATCAGAGAGATAGCGGAGGACTTGAACATTGCCTATGGATCCGTCCAAGACATTTTGGTTAAAGATTTGGATTTCCGTCGTGTAGCAACAAAGTTGGTGCCAAAAGACCTCAATTTCAAAGAGACCGTGTTGACGTGCGTCGCAAAAGAGAAGATTTGTGAGGCTGAATCCGATCCCACATTCATCAAAAGGATCATTACTGGAGATGAGACGTGGGTTTATGAGTACGACACGCAATCCAGACATCAGGCAAGTGAATGGCTTTCACCAAATTAGCCGAGACCAAAAAAACACGTCGTTTTCAGTCAAAAAAGAAGGCAATGCCCACGGTTTTCATGGATTACAACGGTGTAGTGCATCATGAATTTTTGCCAGAAGGCCAGACTGTAAACTGTAAGACTGTGTAGAGTATTATTTGTGCGTGAAGCAATTCGCCGAAAGAGACCAGAATTGTGGGCAGAAAATTCGTGGATTTTGCACCATGATAATCATTATTCGTAATTTTTTGACGAAAAATGCAACAAATACCATCCAACAGCCACCGAATTCACCTGATTTGGCTCCCTGTGACTTCTTTCTGTTCAGTCGAGTTAAAAAACCACTACGGGGAACGCGTTTCAGCAGCCGAGAGGAAGTAATGTCACCGATAGACATACCGAAAACCGAATATAAAAAATGTTTCGAGGATTGGATCAAGCGCTGGCATAAGTGTGTAGCAGTCGATGGGGATTACTTTGAAGGGGAAAATATAGATTTAGATGAATAAACTTGTATTTTTAATTTTCGGAATAAATTCCGGGAACTTTTTGGTGGTAATATATCCAGAGAGGGAGGAGTGGCAACAAAATGCAATAATCAGGTCGAATGAAATTGCAATTTTCATAGATGGCTCAGAAACAGAGAAAGGAACAGGTTCTGGTATCTTCTCAGAAGACCCAGACCTAAGAGTGTCTATAAGACTACCGGACGCAAGCCGTATCTTCCAATAGAGGTTCTTGATAATGCAAATGAGATCGGTATCCGAAAGAGATATCGCTATCTACATCGATAGCCGGGCCGCACTCAAGGCAATGGAATCAACCAACGTCAATTCTGATACAGTCAGGGGCTGTCGCACAGTTCTCAAGGCACTATGCAGTCAGAACCGGGTAAGACTGTGCTGGGTGCCAGGACACTGCTGTATTAAAGGAAATGAACAAGCGGGCAAGCTTACAAGAAAAGGAGGGCTACTCGACAATAGGTTGTGGGGTTGTCAATATCAAACTACCCCTTTGCATAGTGAGGGGCAATATCGAGGAAAAAATCATAAAGATTGCCAACCAAAGGTTGTCAAGTCTTGATGGCCACAGAATATCCAAGGCTCTTTGGCCCCTTTTTAACGGCAAAAGATCTAGGAAGTTAATAAAACTAAACAGGGATAAGCTTAGGACAGTAATAGGAATCCTGTGAGGTCACTGTCGCCTGCGGCAGCACGCAAAGATATTCAAATTGTCAGATACGGATATCTACAGATTCTGGGATGATTTGCAAGCTGTTGAGGACATAACACACAAACTGTGTGAATGCGAGGCAATATCACGTTGTCGAAGAAAATTTGTAGGGAAATACTTTTTCGAAATACACGGCACGAACTTTAAAGGCCTTCTTGGTTGTTGCAAGAAAATTGGGTGTTTTGCTAGGACGATTGTTTAGGTTTTGCCATTTGAAGACAATTGAATTGGTTCCACAGAGACTGCGATGGGCCCGTTTTGGTGCATAGCATTTCCATCACACCCCTGTTTAACCTAACCTTACCTAACATTACTCTGAACTTAATAAAATTGCTTGACTCAATTACAAATGGCAAAAACAAAAAAAAAGCGTTTCGGCTTCTTTCCACACTTTCGACAATGACAGCAATGTTCTCGTTCGGCCGCTCGTCACCAAGGCGCACAGATACTGGCCGATCAGGTGGCTGAATAGAGTGATTGTCCTTTTCATAATATAATGTGATGCTTTTCTTTTCTGGAGCATCCGCCGTGTCCTAATTTGTCGGCCCATTTTATCGACTTTGATGTCTGCTTTATAGCAGTTGGGGTCTCTACCAGTTGTTCGGTTGCCAGTGGCATGTTAAGTCCCCTAAATCTTTGGATGAATGCATGTGGGATATTTGGCATGATCTGATTTGTCATGTAAACTTCCACATAAGTAGCGAATATACAGATCCCTATTGACATCTGAACATTTGTTGTAAGGGCTTGCTTGAACTTAAACAGAGGACGGTGTCATAATTGTTTGCCTGGCGTTGCGCATTCCAACTATACAGGACTATTACCAGTATTGACTGCCGGGTTCAAAAGTCTCGTTTGTGAAGAATATATCAATCCTGTTCTTATCTTGTTCTGATTTCTGTAACAACCCAAGAAGTAGTACAGTTTTGCAGATATGCGCTATCAACCGACCGTGAAATGAGAATCCAAGTTCGACTATCTATTTTTATTTACATGCAATTAGTATTTCGTTTACAAATTTCTGAAATTTATTAAATGCACCTATGTACATATGCTGTGTTTAAATTGTCTAACTCTATGAAGAAGTTGAAAGCATTTTTCAATTTGTACATTTAACAAATTGAGAAATATAAAAAAAAGAATACTTACTTTAAAGAGATTGTCATTACCTTCATTAAATATACGTATGTGCATTTAAAATTTTTCAGATTTAAACAAATTAAAAAAATCCAATTACTCGTGCATAAACATTCTGGCACTCGTCCGATGCTGCGCATGGAATCGTTCAAGGACCACATTACTGAGTCACTCAGGAAATGTAACCTCTCAAACCCGACCATAGATGAAGTACCGCCCAACACAAAACACTTGATCTACAACTTGTACGACAGATACAAACGATCGTTCAATAGTGGCCAAATCGGTAAGAACCGAGCTGTAGAAAGAGTTATTTGTATAACAGAAATGGATAGGGCACTTATCCGGAAAATAATCGAAGAGCATGAACTGAAATTGAAAAGAACAACAAACTGGGCGGGAGGAGTGACTGATAAAACAGCTAAAATCATTAAGGATAGGGTCATGTTCATTTGTTTATCGAAAAATCGTGAAATTACGATCCGGAAACTTCGTGCTGAATTGATAAATGAGAAGGTATTCTCTGGCAGTACAACGAGTTTGTACAGCTTATTGCATCAAATGGGCTTTTTCTATAGCAAAGTAACTGGTGGGTGGCGATATTTTAACAACAAAAAGGTGAATATTACTCAGAAAATCTATTGGTGTTATTGGTGTTATTTAATTAAATCAATCTCTTTATTCATGAACAGAGATTTTACTAGAAATTTTTAACCACAAGGCGTACAGATGTCCTAGTTATAAATTGGTCGTTTTTATTTTATCCCTACATCCTCGATTAATCCTATGCTCGCTCTCATATGGGCTATCCTTTGTCTTAGACCTAAGAATTGGAACCGAATGATCTGTGAAGATAATACAACTTCACCAACAAAACAAAGTCAGTCGTTTGCTTTATTGTATTTGGCAGGAAAAACAATCCGATGTCCTTGTTGCCTCAGGAGTTTAACAAACATGTACTCGTGCCACTATCGTCGTGTACACATTTACTCTAAGGTTCCTCAAAGTAATCTAACAATAACACTATGTATGTGGTTGTCTCGACCATTCTTTTTAGCTTATGTTGTAGTCCTAAACATTAAATTTATTATCTCAGCAGGACGAGTACATTTCGTATGGAGTAGTTTGATCATGGCATGCTTCAAGCATGTTTTTCTGATAAAGCTTCAAGTACCTTAAACATACCACTGAAATTTTTATTTTTTAATTTTTAGACATAAGAGACTATGACTATAACGTTGGCGCGATTGACATGTTTTGACTCCTGTTTAACTCTCTCTTTTCCTACTTTCTTTACAGTCAATCGATGAACAAGTAACTTGTAATCCTGAAACCAATTTTAAAAGCTCATTCAGAAACATGATGGAAGTAAAGCACTCCCCAGCGGGACAATTAGAATTTAGAAACACAAGAAATGGACTGCCAGAAGAAGAAGACGACGATCTCACTACGTTGTTCGTCGATGATGTTCAGAAGGACCTGACGCCATCTAGCGATGAATGCGGTAAGGATTTTTTAATTTTTTGTTTTCTAAAATCTGTATCACCTCACCTTGACAATTTATTTCTTTGTAGATTCAAAAGTTGCCACGATAAATGGTATCAGAAAGCACTCAGAAGAGACAGACGACATGGAAGTTGAATTGTTAAAAAGGGATTGCGCAAAAAAAGTAGCAGAATCAGATGATTCCGAAAACAAAAAAGAAAATGAAGAAACGGAAGAGAATAAAGAAGACATGGATATATTTGATCTAGGCCTAGATGATGAGCCAGAGTTGAAGGCAGAAAATGGAGAAATGACTGATGCATCTAAGGTGAGAGATACTGGAGATGATCTCGATACTTTGCTATCAAAAATCAATGACTTGGTTGAGGATTGCATAGAGCCAGAACCTTCTAAGACAGATGAGAAAAAACAAACAACAATTCCAAACGAAACTCTAATGGAAAAGGTTAATATGGTGATTGATGAAGACCTCGATGATATTGTTTGTTTGGATAGTCCTCTTCCAGAGGCGGGCAAAGATGATGATTTTATCATTGAGGAAGCCCTACGCACGGTGTTAGATACCACTGAAACCGAAACTGATAATTACACTGAATACAAAGAAAATAAAATTGCGCCGAAAGCAGAAGAAGAACCACCAAAAGAATTTGGAAACGCCCTTGCAAGTGAAAAGGAATCAGAATCAGAATCAGACAAAACAAAACTATTTACAGACGATGATGACATTTTCGTGATCGAAGATGATGATGATGAGGAGCATATAACAAAGGCTGACTCACCGAAAGTTGAAGAAAAAGTGGTCGAAGAACCAAAGACACCAGAAAGTAGAAAGATAGAGGAATTCGTTGCGCCTGCTGATGAAAAGCAAAACCAAATTCCAGAAGTAGCTAATGAGACCAAGACTAACTATGATGATGATGATGATGATGACATTGTGTGTTTGGATGATTCGTTTGAGGAAGCCGAGCTGACAGGCGCGACTAAAAAATTTGAAGCTGAGGAAGCAGCACAAGAAGGCGGCCTAATAACGAAAGATAGCCAGAAACCGGATGAGAATAGCCATATAGCGCCAGATAAACAGGAAGAAACATCTAAAGAGGCGGTGGACAAAACGCCAATAGCAGAAAAAGAACCACTAAAGGAAAACGTGGAGGTAACTACAGCAGTTAAGGAACAGGAAAAAGAAAATTTGAATTCAAATTCTCAAATATCTTCCAAAGAAGAAAAAAAGAGTAATTCTGAGCCAGCAAAACTAACAAATGTCATTAACGACGATGAAATAGTAATTTTGGATGACGACGATGATGAAACTGAAGGTACAACCTGTTCCGCAGTAGCTAAGGAGGTTGAAAAATCATCCGCAACTGATGCAGATCAAACACCTTCTAGTTCTGCTGTAGAAAAACCCACCTCAGCCGAAAGCGCCACCGTTAAATCATCAACTATTCTATCCGACAACTCTGACAATGCTCGAGATTGTGTTGAAGAAAAAACCGAAGAAACGGAAATCCAAACAGAAACTGAGACCGTACAAGAAAAGGCTCCCATCATATCTGAATCGAATAGCTGCAGCAATAGTAGCAATCTACTTAAAGAAGCAGTTACCGAAACAGTCGAGGAGCAAACTGAGCAGCCACCCGCTAAAAGATTACGCCTAAGCCAAGACGAGGCAAGTAGTCGACATTCCACTGTCAGCCAAGAGGACACCAAATCAAACATCGTCGACGATGATGAGGTCATTCAAGTTAAGGATGAGGAAAACAAATCTCTAAAACGAGTTCACAGCACTGATTCAATTTCTTCTGATTTCAAAAAGCCCAAGACCGAGGGAAATATTTTAAAAACCGAAGAAGTCACCTCAGAACCAATTGAGGAAAAACCCGAAGTCAAACCACTTCCATTGTATCCTCCACCAAAACTCGAAGGGCCCATGATTGACTTGAGTTTGGACTTCTTAAGACGCTTCAAGAAATCCATTCACAAAATGACCAAATCCGACTTGGAAGAACTAGTTCTACAGAAAATCGTAGAAGCCATCGTGCACAAGAGTGAATTTAGTGAAATGCGCGATTTAATCGAGAAACAGGAGAAAATTATCTCTGGACATCGTACAAAAATTTCTGAGCTGAATAAACAATTTCGAGATCTGGAAATGGTACACAATCGTGTGCTCAAAGATCTGGAGACAAAGAACTCTCAATTCATAATGCCAGTGAAGATAACACGAGCAGTTGGCTTGCAAGTGTTTTTCCCGAATAAAAAATACGATCAACCATTGGTTCCGCCTGTAACTCCTACAGCTCAAACAACTCAGACGCCATTGTCAAGAAGCATGAGCAATCTTAACAATAGCACACCAGATAGTTCATCATTCCTTAATTCCCCAGCAACAAGCAGTAACGCTGCCAACGCATGCAACATTACTAAAACGAATCAAACAAAAATGGTCAACAAATCTCAACAGCAACAAACGCCAGTGCAGCGTCGCGGATGCGTACAAAAATTGACACCATTACGGCCAGATACACCACGAAACTCTCCACTAAATCGAAGTGTGCCAAGTAGTGTGCCAAGCAGTGTCGTGTCATCATCAACTCCATTGCCGTCGGTGCCAAAGGAATCGCCAAACAACATGAAGGTACTTAATCGTGGGATTGTACCCAAGAACTCAATTAATACACCACCACAGCAAACAAATGCAAACGTAGTATCATCAACTCCACTTGGAGCGACGCAATCATCAGTAGCTCCAACTACTGGATTTATGGACAGACAAAAGACTGCGAACGTACCTCTTTCATTGAGAGATCCCTCAAAAATAAAATCAATTACAAAGTCTTATCAGTCAGATCCACAAAGAGTATCAAAGCCATTGCCACCGTCAGCCACAATTGTAACACCACAGTTTCCGCCGACTGTGACAGCAATACCCAAACCGCCGAATAAATCTGTCATCGACCTAACGGACGAAGACGAAATTCCAGCGGCAGCCACCAATAATCAAAGACCTCCTACAGAAGTAGCTACATCACCTGCACCACCATCACCATCACCAATGGGAGGAATTGCTACTCAACCCGGCAACCGCCCATATAAAGTTTCTGTTGTTCCACAGCAACAACTACAGCCACAAAACAAGCCTAACCCCCCTAAACAGACACCACAGCGCCCACCCGGTAAGTGTAAATCAATTCAACTTTCACCAAACACATTTATTTATGAAGAATTTTCTCTGCTTTCGTAGTTCCAATAGCGCCGAAGCCAAATGGTGTTGCGATTTCTGTTCGACAAGTTCCAGTCAATCAAACAAGATATCGTCATCCTGCTCCCTTGCCTAATCAACCAGTTCAAAGCAGTAATCCAGCATGGAAATTACCGCCCGCTCGTCCAACAATTCGCATCAGTAATCTAGACAGTGGCATTGTCATCTCATGGACAATTGAAGAGACATCTAAAGATAAATATGCAGAAAGTACTAGCTATCAGATTTATGCTTACCAAGAAACCAGTGGTCCACCATTGGTTGAATCATGGCGACATGTGGGCGATGTTAAAGCGATGTTACTGCCCATGGCTGTAACATTGACACAATTCCAAGAGGGACAGCGTTATTACTTCGCTGTTCGGGCAGTAGACGCACACAATCGTTGTGGTCCTTTCAGCTTTGCCAAGACCTGGAGTTAATTGATTTTCACACATTGACAACATCGTAATGCTTAAGTTAGTCTATATCCCTAATTTTTAATGATAATAAGATTAATTTGTCATCGGAAAGTAAATGAAATCGTAGTAATATTACTCCTAACTTGTTACTCATAGGATAGCAGGGCAGTCAAAGAAGACAGAAATGCATTTTGTTGTTTTTTATGTAAACAATTTTTACTAATTTGTTTTCATTTTTAATTATTACGGGTTAGTGAACATTGTAAGACTAACTTTAACCTGGAAAGCGATCTGTGTTTTGATTGTGGAACAGTGCATCTGTAGCTTTTAAGAAGTTGCAACACACTTTTCTTGGAGCATTTTTAAATTTTACGCAATAATTCTGTCTTCTGCCTGTCGACTGGTTAGGTATATAAATTCCTTGCGTAAAGTACATGACGTTTCATATTTTTTTTTTTTTTTTGATTTGTTTAGATAGATGAGATAGAGGTTTAAATTGTGAGCAGGCTAACTGTGTTAGGAGTCTCCTGCTAAGAGTGACTTGTTTTAATGGAGAATGGAGATGTACAAGATTTAATTTAAGTTTTAAGTTATTCCCTTTCATAAATATTTTGTTTTCATTTTCTTTTTTATTTGAACATTTGGACAAGACACCACACATAGCTTACTTACGGATATGTCAAGTAATTTATCAGAAATAAAAATTAATAACAGAAACAGGTTTTCGAGTCCGTTCTTGATGATATAAACTTCTTATGTGGCAAGAACACAGATCTTTTCGTTGTTCTTTATCCAAAGAAGCCATAAGATACTACCAGGTCGAGTGGTTTGCACACAGCCCAAAGAAGGAGAAAAGAGATAGTGATACGAATACGGATACGGATTTACGCTCGTTATGAATGTTTGAAGGTTATAATGATTAGGATATAAAGATCTCGGTATTGCAGTCCATAAGCAAGCTGAACAGCTTAGGAAAGCATCAATGAAAGGATAAGCTGATGGGGATTCATTGCGGTTGAAGGTTTATAGAAGCAGAATGTAAATGGGAACAGCGATAGAAGAAAATAAAGCAACAAGTCTCAAGTCGATGTTTGAAAGTGGCAGGTGGACATTCGCAATTTAGGGATAATGATGGAGATGCCACTTTGTTCGAAAAGTTCCCGAAAAAGTGTGTGGCGCTCGCGTTTGACTTGAGCAGCGAATTGTGAAATTAATATTGGAAATTTTGAAAAAGTATTGTGGCAATGACGCTCCATAGAAAATAGTGGTTTACGATTAGCGTCCAGCCGTCAAATGTCGTTGTGAAGACAGCGACGGTGACGACCGTTCTGGCAGGCCAGCGACATAAACAACTGATAGACCATATGAGGAGCATGCCGATGATATCAAAGATTTACTAGGCGTAAACCGCAAATTAGCCATCAGAGAGTTAGCAGAGATGACCAGCATTACGATTGGATCGCTCACGGCAGTTTAACCTATCAATTAGGCTTGAGAAGCTTCCCTGCACAGCTGGTACCGAAGGACTTAATTCCTTACAAAAAAAAACAGCATGTGGCCATTGCAAAAGGCATGCTACGTTTAATGAATATGTATTTGGACAAGATCTCCGAGACGTACCATTTGCTAGCGACGATAGGTGGATTAATGAGTACGAACCGAAAACCAGACATTTCGAGTGCATCAAATAAGCCTAGATCAAAGAATCCGCGCCGTTAAAATAGAGAATTATGCTCACTGTTTGCGCGGATTACAATGATGTTGCGCATCATGAATTTTTTCCTGAAGACCAGATCATCAAGTTTTTACTTAACATATGGCAATATCGGTGTAAGTCTGACGTTTTTAATGGTACACGTGCTCAGAACGTTTTATCATAGGTGTTTTTTTTAGGGAGAAAAATTCCAGTCAGCCAGAAAACGGATTTAAATCGTGAATATTTTCGTGAAATGAAAAACAATACTAGGTGGAGTGAAAACTAACCTCCTTGATCGCCAGAATGCGCTGCTACAGCAAAAAAGGTTATGGTGCCTTGAAGTCCGTTCATATTTAGGCAGACATGCCAAATTTTAGTGCGATACTGTGTTTAGTTTTGTTTTGACAGCTGATTGTTGTTGACGTGTTTTGCATCATGTTGAGTATGGACAAAAACGATTTTCGTTCTCTCATAAAACAGGCAAAACGGCGAAGGAAACAGAAGAAAAGTTGGATAAATATTATGGGGCTAATGCTCCGTCAGATTACACCGTAAAATATTGGTTTCGAGAGTTTCGTGGTGGCCGTTACTCTACTACCGATCAAGTCCGCAGCGGTAGGCCCTCCGATGCGGTTATAGAGGACAATGTCAAAAAAATACATGAAATGGTGTTGGCTGACCGGAAAGTGAAGGTGCGCGAGCTAGCAGATACCGCAAAGATTAGTACTGAGCGCACACGCTATATTTTGGGCAATATTCTTCATATGAAAAAGTTATCCTGCCGCTGGGTGCCGCGAATGCTCACTCCTAATTAAAAACACGAACGCGAGAGCACTTCGAAAGAGTGTTTGGACTTGCTGATGCGGAATCGGGCGGACTTTTGGCGTCGACTGGTAACTGGATTTGGATCCCTCGGACTATTATCTCTTCCCAAACCTCAAAAGATGGCTCATCAATAAAAAATTCATCGACGCCACGGAGGAGTATTTTGCAGACCTTTCGGACGGGATGAAGAAGTTGGAAAGTCGCTGGAATAAGTGTATCAAACGAAAAGAGGACTATATTGAATAAAATAAAAAAAAACATTTGAAAAAAAATTTTCACATTCCCAAGGAGGTTACTTTTCACTCCATCTAGTAGTTTGCCGATTAATTCGCTTCGACTTTTGGTGATGAAGCACTATCCTGGGCATTAGTTCCACTCACATGCATTTAATATTACATGAACATTTGCCTGTCAAAAAGAATTATTCACGTTGGATACCGCATAATCTGACAATCGCTCAAAAAAGGCTCGTGTCGGTTGGTCCAAAGAAATGTTGAAAAAGTTCAATCGCGGCTCTTCAAACGGCGTCTAGAAGATCGTGGCAGGCCACGAATTATGGTTCCATGCAGCCAACTGTATGGGTATTTCAAGACGAACCAAATCCTAGAAAAGTTGTTAGCGCATGAACCACGCCGAAGCAAATGGTCGCCTGTTTGTTCGGAAAATCGCCACCGTTCTAGTAGTGCAATGCAGAACGGTCAATTCGGAATGATACACCACCAATTGTTTGCTAAAATCTTTGGAGAAATAACGAAAAGTAATCACCGAACACGAATCACTCTCCACTATGACAGTGCGAACTCTCACAGGTGCGGCTCATACAAGTGACTTTTTCAGCACTCAAAACAACGAATTGATAGGTCATCCGCCTCACTTCTCGGATTTAGCATCCAATGACTTCGTTTGATCCCCGCACAGCAAAAATAAATTGCAAGGTCAACGTTTTTCGATGCCTGAAGAGGCGGTTGATGCGTGTAAAACGCATGTTTTGAAGTTACCTTGTTCGGAGTAAAGAAAGTGCTTCGAAAATTGGTTCAAACGCAAGCAAACGTGCATTCATCTTCATGGAGAGTGTTTTGAAAAACAATAAAGCCATTTTCGATGATAAGTACTTGCTTTTACTTGTTTTTTCTCAAATCTGCAAAGAAAATTTGTGGATTTTATATCACGATAACGCTCCATCTCACAATGCATTGGTTATGTGTTTATTTCTTGCCAAATTCACCTGATCTAGCGCCGTGTCACTTTTTGTTGTTCGGCCGACCTAAAACACCTTTTAACAGCCGAGAAAAGATAATGGAAAAATCGTTGAGCACATTGAAGGCCATACCGAACATCGAGTACTAAAAATGTTTTGAGGATTGGGTCAAACGCTGACATAGCCTAAGCCGCATAGCCGCCTGTGAAGGCGGCAATATCGATTTAAATGAAAGAAACATGTGTTTATTATTATGAAAACAAATTCCGGGAACTCTTTGATCAGGCCGTATGCTTGGCTTCAAAGACCTGCATATCGTATTCATCGATTTGGGGAATACGTTCGAAAGAGTTCCCAGAAATATACCCGAGAAGCATGTTGGATGGTACCCGATATGTACAATCGAAAGTTAAATCCACATCGGGAATAAATGGAGACTTCGGAATTAAAATTAGGGTACACCAAGGTCAAGTCAACAAACACCGTTGGTTTTTAAGGTCGTGCTAGATTTTCTGTTGAAGCAGCAACTTTAGAGTATCGAACGGCTGGTAAAGTTATCAGCCAACTCTTTTTAATGATTGACTAAAGGCGCTAGAATATAACAGGTTGCGAATTGGTTGCACTAAGGCTGAATATCTGAATTGTTGGTTTTTTGAAACCGCAACTCTAAATCCAACTGCTGACGCTTATTTAGAATTTAAATAGTTAAATAGCGGTTAGCCACCCATGAAATTGCGATGACAGTGGCTCCACTGCCGCGAAATCTCTGCAGTACTTTATAATAGATAAATACAGCTTAAACTTAAAGGTTTGTTACACACGATAGTCTCTCGCCCAACTTTTACATCGCAATGTTGGACGATGTACGAGAAGTAAGAGGTGTTTGTTAAAGAGCTATAGCGCTGTTTTTTAAACGTGAGTTTGAATAAAAAATCTTGAAGCGCATGCTGTGGATCCAGTTTAAGGCCACTCTTTCGAGCATTTGAAGTAAAAATACTGAATATTTGCTTGCAAGTCCTGATTAGCTGGCGGTTTATCAGATTACACCATAATAAATAGCACTGTAAGAGTGATTGCATGATCTATGGCCAAATTCACTGTGTCCATTTCGAGATAGAACGTTGTTGAAGCTCTCAGAAAATCAGTAGTTTCATGGGCAGATATACATGTAGTGCCACCCATTTGGGATCTTATATCGCCCGGAAGAATGTATCCGTTCCAAAAGTCGATCAAGCATATCTAGTAGAGGGACGAATTTGTTGTGATCAATACGGTAGAAATCGAACACAGAAATTCGCAATCAAAGTGAAAAGGCGCCGATTTATACAATTTAACGTGACACGTAAAAACAAAAATTCCAACAAATACTATTGGCTACTAAATTAAGTTAGCGCCTTGAAATTCTTGCAGTGGCTAAAGAAAAATGAAACAACATAGGTCCTTCGGCAAAAGATACTAGCGCCACTTGTACATTTTATATATTTTGTGACCCGGCGCATCCTTAGGTGGCGGATAGAGGAATGCCATGCTCTATGCCTCCGCGGACCAAAAGTAAATTGGAAATGTCCCAAGTCAAGATGTTGTGGAATATGTGCAGATAACTGAATGGTGCAGGGAATCAAATTTGTGCATCGTGTACGTAATGTCCTTACGATATACCCGACGCCTTCTCATAGTAACTAGCCTTACACCTGTATAGGTGCAGACTAACCTTCCTCGCTATACCCTTAGATCCAAAAATGAACCAACATAACAATGTGCGGAGTCAGAAGAGGAATTTCTGCTCCGGTCCCAAGTATCCCATATTGAGATGGAGACTAAAGAGTTAACTCTCTCATCCACAATGAAGGCTAAACGACCGTTGACCAAAACTGACAACGAAGGTGCCCAAGGACAAAAAGTTCCGGATACTGTTGCAAAGTCAGCAACAGACTCTAAGGTCCAACAGGGATTTGAATATTTCACTGTACTATAGCTCAATCGAATTGCTGCCATGGTAAAAGATAGCATGTAATTAGAAGAGGCAGAGGACAAAGAAAGGCATAAGATATGTACAGCAGAAGTTGATAACCCTGGCTCCTCTAAAAGATGAAGGTCCACAGACAACTCGCCAAAGGACCAACCAATAAAAAAGTACAAGGCTCATCGCAAGGAGGGGCTAAGCAATTGATCAGTGATCAGCTCCACTTAGAAGCCAACAAGCTCTCTAATGCAGTTATGGATGGCCCTTTAGGTGCAAAAGAATTACCCTACAGGGATGCTACAGTCCAATGTAAAATTGCCATTATGCACTCAATGCATATTGAAATGTCGCTGACCGTTCAACTAATCTCAAAATCGAGAAATGCCTGCTCGTGGAGGTACGAGTAGATAAATCAGACAAAAACGGGCTCTCCCTGAAATTTGTTGCCATCGCAATAAAAAATGTCTGGCTCTCGATCATGTCATGACACGAAAACCAAGAATTGGCTTATATCGGCTGTAGCAAAAATAAAATCGTGCACAATTGCGGACTTGGGGCAATTGAGGGCGATAATATCCCTAAATGTACACATTTTTAGTCAGGCAAAATTCTGATATTTCAACTTCGGGTTGACGAATACTCAGAACTACAAGGAAGAAAAATGAGGGACAAACTCTTTTTTTCTCATAGAAGAAAAATCGAAAGAGCAAATCCTTTTGAAAAGAGGGAAAACCCTCTCACAAATTCGAAGGGCATAAAATAAATCCCATGAGGAAACCAGACATGGGAATTGTGAACAAAGCAACACCTCATGCAAAGTTCAGCGAACAACAAAGGCTTATTGATGCCCGTGGTTTCCAAACCCAAATACCATCTAACACACGAAAGCAGCCTGATGAAACAGCCGATGCATCCGCAATAAAAACGGCGGACGATTACATCCTCAATATGCTTGATGCCGGAAGACAACACTTCGGCTGAACACTCTGGTAGATTTGCCAGCACCGTCCTAATTCACATTGTCAATGACAAGTAGTACCAGTTCAACGAGTGAGGGAAGAAAAGGAGGACTTGGCCCAAATCTTCCGCTGCGCAAGACAATGACATCAGGTCCTGCAACCTCAAGCGAAGCGGTCACGGTTCCTATCTTCAGCCAGATGATCATTGTAATTTCAAAATTACAACAATGCGTCATTCCGCGACACATGCTCCTGGGTTTTATTGCAATGCAATTAACATACATTGTCACCATCGCCTATCATGTTGAGTCCGGTGAGCCAGCTAGATCAACAGTATCACCACAATCAGCCACCTCTACTGCCGTCACCGTTATTGCATAATCAGCAAATTGAAAATGGTAATGTAACTGGCGGCGGAATGTGTATTGGTGGTAGCTTAGGATTTGGGGCATCATCAGCAAGAAATTTACAATATCAACCTTTGCCGCTTCCTCCTGTACCGCTGATTTCACATGCAACTCAGCAGCAACAACAGCAAATCATACAACATCATATACAGCAGCAACAACAGCAGCAGCAGCATAATCGTTAGTTTCATGCGTCGCGAAATGTTGAGGATGAAATTCAAGTATCTGCAGTGTAATATGTGTTAAGAAGAAAAACGACAAAAACAAATTAACAAAAAAATGTGAATTAGGTAAGGACATGCGAAATTTCGAGCAACTTAGCAAGTAAATTATTCCTTATAAACGTTTAGTTAATTTAAGGTCCATCCAAATTAATCTTCTGCATTCTAAGCCCGCGTCGGCAGTTCTGAGTCATAGATTTAATACGGACCACCTTGATGTACAATAGCTCTAATTCAGGATCCATATCTTTACAAGGACCAGATACATATCACGTGAGTTACCTTATGACTTTTACAATGAAGGCAGAGCAAGAACCTTCTTCTTTACAATAGTGGTATTAAAATTACTCCAATTCCTTACTAGCTTACCAGCAACGAAATTGTGGCGATAATAACCGAGCTTCCGATTGAAGGAGGTATGATAGAAGCAGTCATTTGCTCAACATATCTTCCGGACAACTCCACCGACCTGGAATTCCAGCCACTGAAGGGACTTTTGGACTACCTACTGTGGCAGCATTGGGCGAGCTCCAACATAAACATCAGTGAGTTGTTCTTGGAATTTATTAATTTCAATAACCTAGAAACCATTAATTATAGGAATAGCCTCACTTTCATAAATAGAATCAGAGAAGAGGTCCTAGATCTCTCTCTGTGAAATCCATTAATTGACTTAATTGAAAATTGGCATGTATCCACAAAAACTTCAGTCCGATCATCCCCACATTCTATTCAATCTCAATCTAGAATCTACACTTCAAGACACATACAACCAGCTAATATTTAAGGGCTGGCACTCATCTATTCAAAAACCCATGGAAAACATGATTTGCTGTAATAAGGTGGTAGGAGATGTTGATAGTCTTGAACTTGCTTATAACAACCAATCAGGGCTATTACAAGTGCCTATCACCAAACTTGCCGGGACAAAATTAAAGCGGGCAATAGAATCACTTCTTGGGGGTCTAAAAAAACTCGCGTAGTTGAGAAATTGGACCAGAAAACTATTCAACAGAGTGAGACTAGAAGAACTAAAAGAGAATCGTGATTCGTGGAAAACTTTTTACCAAAATCGCATCCACAAAATCCTCTCCAAGCAGTAAAAAATTGGGTTGTTGAAAAAATGGTATTGAGACACTGTTACTCTTAGCCGAAATGTACCTCCCGTCCTCCTCCAATAATCCGCTTTCTTTAGAAAATCCTCTCCAGGATAAGATCAAATGTAGGTTCCTAGTGTTGCTTATCAAGATAAAATGGGCAATGAGCTCGTTTTAACCCTTCAAGCCCGGAGCGTCGATGGAATCCTCCCGGCTCTGCTCCAGAAAGAGACCCCAATCATAACATCCTTTCGATAAACATGTTTAGAACAAGTTAAGTTTAGGTATACATCCCAAACAGATGGAGAGAGATTATCGTGATATGCATACCCAAAATTGGGGGCAGAACTACTGAATTACCAAAATCCTATCGACCAGACCAACACAATGGAAAAGGTGATAGACCAACGCAAAGACAATAAAATTGAGGTTGGTTGCTTTCTAGATATCGAAATTACGCCCAGCATTAGGTAGCTCACAACTCTGGGCTGGGAAAGGCTTCAAGCAAAGTGAAATTCCTTGGGGTTAGCCTGGATTTTAAGCTCTCTTGGAATACACATGTCGGTTAGGATCTCACTATGCACCAGCAAAAGTGTATTTGGTAAAACCTAGGGCCTTAACCCAAAAATGACTCTGTGAATAGATAACATAGATAACAGTAGCTAGACCTATAGTCACTTACGTACTCGTATCTCCAATTTGGCGGTAGAAAACTAAACAAAGTCTAGGCAGGCTGAACTCAACAAACTTCAAAGATTTGCCTGTGTGTACTACAAGTGCAATGCGAATAGCGCCTAGCGCTACAGTCAAGGATCTTCAGAAACTCCCACCTCTTCATCACCACATGTAAAAAGAAGCTTTGGTAAACGCCTACATACATGCTCATCTCGGTGGATGGGGACAACTCCAAAACCGAACACCCAAGGCTTTTACTGAACGTAAGGAGAAAGGAACTATTAGGAGTTACTGTTACAGACAACTGTCTGAAAAGGTACAACTTCAAGAATATATTTTCTAATCGACAGAACTGGGAACAGGATAAACCCCTGTTTCCAAAGAATTTACTGATGTGGTACACCGACGGATCTAAAACAGACGAAGGAGTTGAAACGGCATATACGGAGAAAGTACCAATACCAATTCCAATACAGATCTGCGTTAAAGAGCACTTAAACAGATCTGTTACCAATAAAAACATTTATATTCTCTCTGACAGTAATTGCTAGGTAAAGGATCAGCTTTGTGTTGAAAAGCAAAAATGTTGTAGTTCCTGATTGCTCTGTAAAACAATTTCAAAAGGTGATGCTACGAGAAGTGCAAAAACTGTCCGGTTTAATATAAATAAAGGAACATGGTAGAATGATCTAATGACAAGGTTGGTAAAGGACGAAGGCAAGTTTTCCAAACGTCCTCTAACTGAAGTGAAAATATCTGAAAGTGCCATGAAGTACGAGTTAGAATGTGAATGACATAAAAAATATGATCGTAGCATCGTATTTACCTAAACCTCTAGCTAATGCCATTACAATTTCCACCACAGCGGCAGTTGAAGTGGTGGGTTTCTATCACAACCCACACAAGGTCTGGCTTGATGAAGAGCCCAGTCAAGAGCAAATAGCGAGTCAATTCGTCACTGCATAGACGGACGAAAACGAGAATCGGAGGAGGCAAGAATATCGAGAGAAAGAGCATTAGAAACTAGTGATCGAGGATAAGTGATTCAGTAGTTTTCCCAAAAGTCAAAAAGAACATGTTAATCCAACAAGGCTCGAATAGAAACTTGTACAGATGACCAAATTTAGTAGTAGGGCAATTTTTGGTGCTGCAGATATGGAAAAACTACGTCGGAAGACTGATGAGCCTCGGGAACGATGCAGAACGAACTATTCGATTCCGGTTCATCCAACAAAAATGAAGTAAAAATAGCAATCACTAAAATTAGACACAACAAGGCTGCTTGACCAGGCGGCCTACTCGCGGAGCTATTTAGGCCTGCGATGAATGATGCGCGATGAACGGAAACAAAAAAAGATATCCTTCAAATTAAGTAACGTAGTAAGACATGGTGTACATGATTCCGCCTGCCGCATCGTGAGAACAATTAATCCATCCATGTACATGTGTAGTTTTGGCAACCCTGTCAAACTCGTCAGATTATGCAGAACGCTCGTTACCCCGCAATTTTCCGTAAAAAATTCATCGAAATAATATGGCCAACTTGATAGCGCGTGATTTCATCACTGGGATCAGTAGTTTGAAGAGCAAAAGCCGCCATATCACTGCCTTTCGTGACATATGTGGCGAATACGGAACAACCCAAGAGTTGTCGACCACGAAATCATTTCCTTTCACTTTGACTGTGATTGTTCTACCGCCATCATCAGATGATCGACGATGTCAAATTTCTTTGGACTTCGGGCGCTTGGAACACTTGCCGTCGACCATGCGCGGTGATTGTGGGTTAATGGCGCCACACAGTCCATAAATCATGTTTGTAATTACGACATCATGCAGTTTCGGGATCAGGAATCTCGACACATATGATGTCATCAATTTAGTCTGGTTGCATTCTTTCGACTAATCAAATAAGAACGTGCGCATTCGGCAAGTTTCTTTTTTGCCATTCAATCGAATACATCCAACATCGAGTATCCCCAAAGACACGATGCTTAACAATACTCGTATAGTCCATCAGCGACCGGATTTTTTGCCTGAATACACGTGCGGTGATATGGTGCCGATCACTTGATGTTTGGCAAGGAAGCAGCAGTTGAACAATTTCTATCCACTTCGGATTGCACGTGAAGGTGATGAAAAGGTCTGGACGGCCGTAATAACGGACATATGTCATTGCATCTTGCGCATATTCATGCATATGACGTGGGCTGCCAACAAACGTCGCCGGTAAAATGGTCAACCGACCAATATCAGCTGCATTTCCCTCGGTGCAAATTGCATCGCGTAAATGAATGTACTCCTCCGTACGTAGTTTGGTTTGATTTAAACTGATAAAAAGAAGGCGCTCCGCTTCTATTTTGGCATACATATTGACGCAAAATTGCTGAAACAATCGGCGAAATCGAAGCAAATAGTTATCGACATTTTGGCGAATCATCAAACGATACGCGTAAAACTTCATTGCGCTGACCTTCTTGGCAGTTTCCTCACCTAAAACGATATCAGTGACAGTAGTGTCATATTGAAATGAAGATTATTATGATATCGATACTCACTGGTCAACGGATTTATCATCTTGATGTTGATATAATATCCATCTTCTCCTTGCCAAAACATCAGTGGATATTGCAATGCATCGTATGAACGATGTGTTTCGGATATTCGTCCCGACTCAGAGTCCCTACGTGTGAGCACAATATCGCGTGATTCCATATTTTCGCCAACAATCACAACCGCAACCTCATCTTTGTTGGAGCGTTAAAATGGCGTTCATGCGTTCCAGCAGGACGTTTATCCGCTCTGATCACGACTTTATAGTCATCACTTGGCATGCGATCCAACGCAGTTTTGAATAACTGAACCAATGCATGATGTTCAAGAAGTAGTTGCTGCAGATCTCGAAGAATTCCTCTTCTCATTGCTTATTTGGCGCTGATCAAGTTGATTTTCCACATTGCCCATGAAGTAGATCTGGAGGAATTTATATTGTGCGTATTCAAGCGGTAGCAATGATCCCATTCGAAGGTGAATTTGGCCTTAGATCCGTAGAGTCGATGACGAAATTAAAATCAATGATTTTCTTTAATCTTTTATTACCTTGATTATCGGATTGAATCTGCGTTCATCAATAATACTCGTATCTGCTCCAAATGAAGTCATTTGAAAGCATCCGTTATATTTCTGAGTGTTCGATAGAAAATGACGTGATTCTGGTGTTTCACCACGAAGCAAAGAATGCAATGTCTCTGGTGCCAAGGGCAATCTTGGTAATTTAACTTTGCCATTGAGACAGCACAATCCAAGCGTTTCTCCAGCGAATTTCAATGCACCGCAATGGTTGCACACAACCTCCATTGGGCCAATTTGAACTTAAGGATGTGAGCTGTAGTCAATTGTGAAATCGTAATGAAACGCTACACGATTCAAATCAACATTGGAAGCACGTTTTCTTACGCGTTGATTTCGATTTTCACGTTGTTGAGTTGTTTGATTTGCTAGACGATTTCTCATTGTTAACTGAGCCGTTTCATTTGCCGCTTGTCTTTCTTCTTGGGTTTGTGATGCACGAAGTCGGGCCATACTAACACGGCGCTGTTCTCGTGGCGATTTCTTCATCCGTATTCAATTGATTGGCGATATTCCGAACTCCACTTGCATTACGGGTTCGATGCGAAAGATTAGATCTTCTGGCTCGCGGCATTGTGAATAACACTGAGAAATGAATGTCACAAAAGCAATTAAGGAATTATCCATGCATACTAAACATATGCACAAATGTCATAACCTCACAAAATAAACATCTTTGTTTTCCAACTTACCGTTTTAAAATAGAATTCCACACCAAAATGATCAATCAGAATGAAATGAACAGCGAATTCGAATTGATTTTCAAAGTAATCCACCTAAAAATTAATTGCACAACCCGAAATTAATGTTTGGATTGATTGTCGATGCGCACGCAATCACAAACAACATAACCATTCACAATGTGAACTTTATTAAACTGAACTCACCTCTATGAAATTACTTTTCGCTGGTAATTTTCACAAAAAATCGTTTCAAAGCAATGTATTAAATCTAATTGAATTACAATAACTGTCGAAAGCTGATAAAAATTTGATAAAACTTGAAAAAAACGCTGTTAAATCGCAACACACGTCTGCACAGCACAATAGTATGCGATGGAAAGACTGTGCAAATGAATCAGCTGTCAAATGTTGATGCACACAGCGCCATCTACTGGCAATAGCGGAACCAGCACTAGAAATCATGTTCGTTGTTAATGTGTGACAAAAAAAATTGCTACAAAAACACTTGTCACACAAATTTGGTGCAAAACAATTGTCGCAAAAAATTGACAAAAAAAATTGTCACTACGTAACGTAAATATAAACGCCATCTATCATGAAGATGGCGTCATAAAATCGCTCCATACAAAATGTATGGGAAAATGAATTTTCTTCATAATTTTTTTTTTCGGGGATTTTTCGGGAATTTTCTTGGCTATTCTTTTTGTTTGGCCGGAGACCAGTCCGAATTGGTTCGACTCATCGACATCGGTCCAGGTGTTCTTTAGTTATAAGCCTAGTAACTAACGTCACTCTCTTTTACATACTCGTATTATGAGATTATTTCAACAGCTCTTACATCTTTCCTCTTCAAAAAACACAAAATTATTCCGCACTAAAATCTTTTAACTTTTTCTGCAGTTACAATTGAAATGCCTAACTAATCTGGGCAAGTATGACGATGAGTTTATGGACACAAGGATAATACAGTTTGGCTAAGTTATGTACTTCTGCAGAAAATCTGCATTTTTGAACGCAACTAATGCTGTTCTTTGTTAGTGTGTCGTTTTTGAAAATATCCATAATTCTACGAGCCGTGAAGAGACATCAACCTGATCTTGGTGGGTGCAACTAGAGGCAGTTCAGAAAGGTCAACTTCGGATTGATGCCATCTAAGTAAGGAAGTGACTGAGTTTGATCAACTATAACAGCTGAGGTTGAAAATTGTGACATCTACTATTGTGATTGCTATAGAGGACAGTAGCAGTGCCTTTTTGGATGCGGATTTGCCATCAGAGGGTGACTTAGGCATAAGTGTTGAGCTTCATGTATTTGAGCGAAGGCCTGCTTCTCCAACATAATCCTGATATGCTAAGAATTGCTTCTAAGAGCTCATTAATCATGCACACGACCAATGTCTTCAACTCGACGATAAGATCGTGCTGCAGGACGACAAGCTACAATAGAAAAGAAGAGCGTCTTTGGTTACTCCTAGCTAACACGACAATAGCTCTGCAGATGAACTCAGGCTAATCGGGTCGCGGCATGACGAAATATTCTAAGTCACAAGTGTTTTCTATTTTCAATACCTACAAAGGGAATAGGAGACTCCCCTGATCAAAAACCCTTCGACCGAATCACATTTCGATCGACGCAAGGCAAAGCTCCAGTATTTTAGAAGTCCTAACGTTTCGGTAAAACAACATCGACTCGGAGCACTACATTTTGTACAATACACAACAAAACCTCCTTTTTGAAGAACAGTATTGGCAAGCAAGGAGACAAAAGGGAAGTTACAAAGCCAGAAAACGTAGAAAAACATTATAATAATGCAGAATCAAAGGAACTTGTCAAGAATACAAATAGCGAAGTTTGAAAGAATTACCTTTGCAGCCTGTTTAACAGCGAAAGCGAAAAAAAATTCCGCTTACGGACAAAATTAACCATTCAACGTGGATGATGATCGGAAACAATTTTGTGCAGCCCATTAAGAAGACGTCAGAATAGCGATATCTAAACCAACGATCAAGAAGCTGCAAGAGTGCCGCATTATTTGGAGCACCGGTTGATTTGGCAAGGAGCATACACCGACTCATAGGCAGAATATATTCGACTGAAGGATGCCAGGTCAATGGGAACTCATCTTCATTTGACGAATTATTAAGGAGGGAGACCCTCTAAGACCCTAAGTAGAGATCAAGCGAGGGCTAAGTCTTCTCAATGGCTGTTTCTTTGGAATAAAAAGGCAACTGAAAAATAAGACTCTCACGAATGTGGTATATAAGACACCCAGTCCTTTTGTATGGCACGGGGATGTGGACCTTAGGTAGGTAGGTAGGTAAGAGTGGCTGTTGGATATACCAACCCACTTAGGCCTATTGTGATGCCACTTGGATCTATGATCCTCTTACTGATGGAACCAGTTTGAGCTTCTGACGAAGCGAAGGAGACTGTTTACGTCTATATTTTTCAGATCGTTTAGGTCGTTGTAGAAGAAAGCTCCTAAGTGAAATTTTCTTCTCTGGGAGAGAGCTGGACATGTACAGAGTAGGTGGAGGATTGTCTCCTCCTCCTCTTCGTCCATGCAGCTTCTGCAGAAATCATTTGTAAAGGCGCCAAGCCTTCTTGCGTGCTTGCCTATGAGGCAGTGTCCAGTGATGACACCTATGATGGCGCTGAGATGTTCCTTATTTAGAAGGATCAGACACTTAGAGCGATACAGATCCAGTTTTGGCCAGATTTGTTTGGTCGCTAGACATGTTGGTCCAACAGTCCACCTAAGGTCTATTCTTTTATTGGCATCCAGCTTTAATATTAGTTTGCACGCAGCGATTGGGATACCTATGCTACCCTTTTCTGGTAGAATAGGTAGAGTGGTTCCAATTTTGGCGAGTTCGTCGGCTCTACAGTTCTCTGGAACGTCTCTGTGGCCCGGCACCCAACAGAGGTGAAGGTTGAACTGCTCTGCAATCTCCATAAGAGATGATCGGCATTCAAGGGCGGTTTTAGAATTTAGTGAGACTGAGTCCATGAGTCGGATATCCTTTGCAGATATCACGTTTTTCTTCAGCCTGGAACACGCTACAGTGATTTGTAAGACGGAAAGAGAGGCTTAGATTTAGCATGTCTGAGAAAACACCGCCACCAACCCCGCTATTGGTTTTAGATCCATCTGTGTAGAGATGGATTGACTTGTCCTCCATGAAAGCATCTTCCTCCCAGAAGGATCTAGAGGGGAAGCTTACATGGAAGTTTTTGTTAAACCAAAGTTCAGGTGTGGTGTAATCGAAGTTCTCTGTGGGGATTCCTAATGTATTAAGAATACTGGCGTGGTCAAATGGATTATTTGTCCACTGTTTAGTCGCTTTAAGGCAAATGGCTGCAGCCGCAGAATGATTGCGGCCGAAGCCTTTTTTGAGTGATGGAGATTAATCTGGAGAGACCGAATCATTGCTACAGTTTTCCAAAGTAGCCTCCACCACTAGAGGATTAAGGTATTCTTTGTTGATCACGATCAACGCGCATCTATAAGAACCTCTTAGTTCCTCCAGTTTCGCGACTTTCCAGTCATGATTCGGAAGGGTCGGGCTACTGAGCCTGATGATCTCCAGAATGCTTTCTGGGGGGAGAGTTCTGTTGGGATCGAGTTCGAGGTCTGCTAGGGATGTCCTCCTTAGATACGACCTCGAGTTTTGCATATGGCCAAATCTCTCCTAAACTACCTATGGCTTTAGTGAAGAGATCGAGAGATCTCTGATTTGCACATGCGATGAGCTTGACGTGCCTTTGGTGCCAGTCAGCGTCGCTTGTGAAAGGAGGTGGTCCGGGGTTTTCCCGCATGATGGCCAAGAAGTTGCTGGAAAGCTTCAGCTTGGCCAGCTGCCACCGTTCAGGTGTTATAGAACCGTCGGTATCGTCCCTATTGATTACCGCGATTATTATAGCGTCCTTTAGGACTTCACTGAAAGACCTCGGAGATGTGTTGTTGGATGGCCCATGGGTTTTGGTGTTGTGAGTTTTGGGCCTCTTGGGAACTGGCACGGTTTCCTCCAATGATCTCTGGCGCTTGGAGGAGTCTTTAAGTGTTTTGGGAGCAGTGGAAGCAGTGGGGAATCCGTCTTTTAGGATATTGTTAGTCCACTCAATCTTGCTCTTTATGTCCGCACTTCTCTCAACCTCCGGAATGGATGCGAAGGTTTTGGTGATGCGTGAAGCATTTCGGCGTCTTACGTAGAGCGCCTTAGATGGAGCTTGCCGACACGGCTGAGCTCCAGATTCCTCCTTGGGAAGAGGAGTTTTGGTAGCAGCGACAAGTCCGTGGCCTGTCACAAATTTGCTGCTGCTAGGCGTGGAGGAAGTTGTAGGACTACGGCTTGTCACAGTCCTACCACACCCTGAAGGTTTTTTTTTAGGCTCGTTGCGCTTGCCTTTAGAGGGTGGTGCACCATGGCCTGCCACAGTTTTACCTCCTCTCGACAATGCAGGAGCCTTGCCGGTAGTCGGTGCAATCACCGTTCTACCGCCCGGTATTAAAGGAGTACCGGTCTTGGGTTTTGTCTTGCTTATTTTGTTTGATTTATCCATAATGTGGTCCCACGAGTAGCGGAGAAAGGGCTGTCCATCTGTACAGAGATCCGCCATATACAGATAAGGCTAGCTAATCCGGAGGTCGCCAGGTATCCGGATACTCCATATTCCGTTTGCGACTGAGCTATTTTTGGAGAAACTGGGCCCTCAGCCAGGTTGATCTTCGGCACGGGTCGTATGACACCTTGATCCAGCCCAGTGAAAAAAAATGGTTGGATGGGAAGGGAGGGGAGGGGGAGCATTCTTTGGTTTCAGGACTCGTCTGGAGAATTACTCCAGATTCATTGACTCTACTCCGCCTCTACAACTCGGCAAGTTCGATGCTCGCTGTAGAAGACGACGTGAACCTTAACTAAGGTGGACAAAAATGTCCTTGGTTGCTTCGAGAGATCAGTTATTTGAGTGATTTATGGTCCCATTTGCACATGTTGGAAGGAAGACTTTGCTTTAGGTGGCGAGCTAAAGTGGAAAGTTACCTTAACCAACTTGATGCGTATAATTGAAAGAGGCGATTAGCGGAACATTGCACTAAATTGTTGGTTGAGGTCCGGGTCCACAACGGATTGAAGCATCAAGAAGTAAAGTGTGGATTGGAATATAAAACTGTCCTCAACTTGAACATTTTTGATCTCTTCGTTATATGGTATTCTTAAGAGCTTGTCATTGCCGTGTCAGCGCCACAATTTAAGTTTCCCAGGAGATAAGGGACTAATGAATGCAATTATGGCAATTTAAATTCAGTAAGCAATGTATGTATTAACTTCTCGAAAACACTTTATATGGGATGATCCGAAATGCCTTCCGTACGAGTGTAGTCCTACCCAAGCCGTCACAACGTCATCGAGTTCATTTCAACGCATCGACATATGTTTCTTCTATCCGATCTTAAGCGCACTCCTGTATCCGTATCCTATCACCAATAAGAAAGCAAACAAAGAATTAATTGAATCTTAACTGCTAAGGATGTGCCATAAGGCAGTATTCAATGGCATCATTCTGAAACGATCGATTATTTGAAACGTTGCCAACGAACCGAGGGAATACGAGCACAATATGGATTCACTATTCACAACACATCATTGGAATAGAGTGCTCTCTTATCCGTACTATACCCAGTGTACGACGTATGAGTAGAACGCGAGAATACACTCGTGAAAGTGTTTTTTCCAAAAAAAAAAAAAAAAAGCGGAATAGGCTGAGGGGTTTCCGTTTTATTTCTTGGCAGTCAGTCTCCAATGACACAGGCACATTCACAGAGACAACGAACAAGAGGTGCCTTGAAGACACGGTCAAGGTCATTTATTTATTTATACCCGTACACACAACCTCAGTTTTTGTGCTGCCACCCATTTTTGGAGTGGTACAACGCCAGGAAAGGGATATCGTTGCCGCCCGCCGTCATGCTACTTTCTACTGCTGCTGTACGTACTGCCGTCTTCCTGACTAGGAGCACGTCAACCGTTAGCAAGTACGGCTGTCATTTCGTTCGTTCATGACTGCTTCAATATTTATGGAATGGGTGTTTGGATAAATTAAAATGAGGCGCGCAACGAGTTCTTCATTTAATGGATGTACGGATACGAGTAGTGCTGCCATCGTATTACATGAGCAGGACTGGCGGGGTTCTTTTTATTTTCATTCGCTTCCTCTTTAGGTCAGAGCTACGGGTTTATTGATTTAAGTTAAAGCAGATGGCAATGGATAGATACTTTATATTTTGTGGGAAAGAATTTAAAAAGTTGGCTGAGAGTAGCAGCAGTTTCTATACATAAATCTATTTTTTACGCAGGAATTACAATAGATACATTTAATTGTTGCATTTGTAAAGGAAGATAAATAAGTGAGTACTATTGCCTTAAAAGCTAAGCCTGATACTACCGTGTATCACGGGCTTTGAGCATACATTTCTGTTCATAACATGTCTATTTATTACCTTTATTAGAGCTAGGTAGGGTACTCTGTGAAACCATGACAAAAGATAGACTCTGACTATATACTATGAAAGGATAATTCCCTGGCTTAATGTTTTTCTTTGATTCGAATCTTGTGTCTTGCAAGAAAGTGAACACAGTGTTGGTTATGTAAGCAACAGCTTAGTAAACAAACAAAAAGATTCTTAAAAGAAACATCTCTCAGTATTGTATGACAACGGCTGCCTTGTGAAGTAAAGCCACTGCGTATTAAGGCCAGCAAAATGTCCATTCTGCACATCCCACGGTAGAACTGCTACCGGAACTGCATGAAAAAGAACTGCTGGATTAAAATTAATCACGAAAGATTCTCAGGAAGTTTCTTAGCTTTATATACGTAAGTCCTTCTATTCCGTAAGTCTTTGTACTCCATAAGTCCTTCTACTCCATGATCTTTGTTCTTCTCTCAGAGAGCGCAGGAAGTCCAAAAACGGGCGGACAGCGTCAACCTCAACCTCATATCTACAACTTGTGGAGGAAGTGTTGTGGTGCACACCAAAGCAAGCCTATTGCACAGTGCTCTCTGATGACACAGCAGTCTAACCAGAGAGTGTCATCTGTTCTTGTTGTATGTCGCCCAAAGGGTCCTAGCTATTGTACACGTGTCAAGTTCAACCCAGCGGACCTACTTCACAATATGTACATCTCCTGATCCCGACTTTAATGGAAATTCGACAGAAAAAAGAACAGAGGTCGGCAGGGCATTCCATAAGCGAGTTGTACGGCTTAGGAGAGAATCACGATATTTTAGAGTACGTCCGAAAATGGGCTTGAGGCGAGGCGAGGCGAGGCGGGTGTTACGGTTGAAAGTTTGAATGGGCGGAATGATTTCAATGGAGCGCTGGTGGTGGAAATAGCGATAAAACAAAGTGTGACAGGAGACATTACGTCGTCATCTACAAAGACCTCGGCGCCACATCCCCGATCGATACTAGGGTTGTCCGTGAAGATCCGATTACATTCCATTCCTTGCCTCAGACGATATGCCTATGAAACATTTTCTTGCTCCTCCCGTTCTGCACCATTTGCGCAGCAGCAGCAGCTCGTGTTTCTGGGGCACGGAGAATCCACATAAAATGCACGAAAAGTCATTGCATTCCTTCAAAGTGACTGTTTGGTGCGGTATTTGCAGTGAAAAAGTGATTGACCCGTATATTTTTGAGGACGCCGACAGCACCACCGTAACCGGCGGGCGCCAAAGACATGCGTTAAACGAGTTTATTTTTGCCGCAAGTTCCTGAATTTGGTCTCGAGCATTATTGATTCCAGCAGGACGGAGCAACGCCCACACAGCTCGGGCAACGATGGATATTTTGAATCACCAATTCTGAGGCCGTGTGATCTCCCGTTTTGGCGATTTGAACTGGCTGGCCAGATTTGACGGCGCCAAACTTCCTCCTTTGGGGCCGTCAAGTCTTGAAAGCCAACACTGAAGAAGAAATCACCAATTAGGACCCAGATGTTTTTCCAGCAAAATTCAAAATGCCGTAAAACGAACACAAATGTGCACCAGCTCATTTGACCGATATCATTTTACATATTCAAGTAAATTTTTCGTGGAAACAGATATCAATTTTTTTCATTTGTAGCAAAATGACAGCCAATTCACATTATGACATTACTTTTGGCCCGCCTTGCACATATGTGACTTTCTTCTGATTTATTTTCGACGCAGACTTAAAACCCCTGCTTTACTTGATATCCTTGAATTTATGTAAAAAACATGCCGCTCACTTTGCTGACTGGAAAAGTGTCTTCCCATTACGATTCCTTAAACATTTCCATCTTTGTCATTCGCTTGGCTGTTTAGCTAAATAAGACCACTTTCTCGTCAATTTATACAAATTCAAGTATCTATGCCTGCTTCTCCTCCAACCTCATTGTTAATCCACCTATCATGGATTCAATCTGATGACACCAAATCTCCAACATGTACTTCCCAAGGACATTCCATCCATTATTGTCTCACAAATATCACGTTGTAGTACGAGTAGTTCCATCGTGACAGAAACCGACAACACAAAGGTTACAACAAGTCGACAATGGCAATATAGCTTCAGGTATCGTTGTCAGCAATCTCTTTAGCATCTTTGCCAAATCGAAATGGAATCCCCTACCTTACCCTCAATCAAAGGACATATCTTCACACTTTTTTCTGGATAAAGCAAAAAGAAGAAAACAGCACGAAAAGGACATTTTTCGTACTGCTGCAGTACGAGTACGAGTACGAGTCGAGTGCGAGGATCTATTATCCTGTATCCGTATTCCGTACTTGTAGTCGTGCTGATTGTGCTTCACTGCGTGAACTTTTGAAACATCAACCTTGAGTCGCTTGTGTTCCTTATGCCAAGAGAGTTGAAAATCAAGGCTCTTCTGAATCAATAATCCACAAGGACATGTGTTCGTCATACAAGGAGATACGGATACAATGAATGAATGAGTAGGAGTACTCATATGAGTATGTGAGCGCGGTAGAGAGTGTTCAGTATCAAGCATCAATGTCACGGAACAAAAAAACAAACACTGAATCGATTATATAAGCATTTGTGCATACATATGTATGAATACACGTGTACATCCGCCATACTCGTGCATTCACGTTTGTTGAGTTTAAAAAGGGAAAAAGGATATCATCGATGAACTGAATATTTTTTCGTCCAATTTTTTGAGTAGAGTTTTCGAAATAACTTGTTTGTGTGCCATTTGGCATGTGTTCACAGGAATTTGGAGCTTCAATTTCAGCACAAATTGGAGCTTTGCCTTTGCCGGATGTGGAAGTGGAAGTGTGCACTTGATTTATGGGTGGGAAATCCAGCCAAAAACAGAAAAACAAAAACAGTTGGGTATTCAATTTCCGTTGGCTGACATGAATTACGATTCAAAATGATGTGACTTATGATTTGTTTGCTTCAGTTTGCATCGATGATTTCAATGGAATGGATTACAAAGGACACTTGCCAACGATAGTTATTCTATGGCACAGTTACGAGCACTTCAATACTCTTAAAATTATTATATTCTCTAAAGTGAGATGGATTTCATTTAGAGCAACATACGAGTAGTTATTTACTACATATAGAAGTAAAGGGTATCCTATTAATAGCGCCGGTTTTGAAATTTGAAAGAAACGCAGTGTTTATTCAAAGAGTTCTGATGTTTGTGTTTAATTAAAGGGTGTAGGCATGAAGGTTACAATATCCGGTAAACGGTCGCGTCGCCTCGTGACTGATGGCACATGTTGATCTTTTTAACACAATTTTCGATGACATTGTGGCATAGCGTCGTCTCAATTTCATCAATGAACCATTGAATCTCGTCTTTCAGTTCAAGAATTGTTCTTGGGTTATTGGTGTACATGTTTTCTTTCTTTGGGGATTTTTGAAGGGGAACTTGTATGCCAATAATGCGACGCTATGCCAAAATGTCATCGAGAATTTTGTTCAAAGGACCAACGTGTGCCATCAGTCACGAGGCGGCCATTTAACGGAAATTGCGTTCCATAAATAACCTTCATGTCTACAGTCTTTATTAAAACAAAGACATCAGAGCTCTTCAAATTAACACTGGGTTTAGCCAAAGGAAGTGTGAAATAACACAGTCACATATGGAGATCCTGGCTTTATTGGATCGTTCTATGGCTAAAAGTTCCATCTGGCGTTTCAGGGTTTCAATTGGCATCTTTATGTCGTTGTGTGTGTTATTCCTGTGCAGAGAGGCATCCCCTCCTGCTAGTTCATCCGCTTTCTGATTTTCTTTCAGTTTTGTGTGTCCAGGTATCCAGTAGATACATTCCATGGAATTCGCAGACTTTACTTAGAGTTTGACGACATTTTTGTATTGTACCTCTATTGATTTGTGACTTTTATGGCTGCTTGACTATCCACAAAGATAGAGATCTCTGAGGGATTAAGTTCCATAGGCAGTACAGCTTGCGTAAGTCTACGAATTGGCAAATATATCTGCATGAAAAATACTACGAGTACATTCGTCCGGAACCTTGAAGGAGTCCCTTTACAGTAGGCTCCAGCTCCAGTGCCTTTCTCCAGTTTGAAGCCGCCAGTGTAGAGGTGGAGTTTTCCATGGTTGATGGCATTATTATTACGAGGTAGTCTCAGAAGTACCCGAGCTAACAAAGAAAACACAAAAAAAATTGCGGAAAAATATATTTATTTCTCTGCGTAGTCTCCCTTTAGTGCAATACATTTTTCGCACCTCCGATACCCTGTTTTAGTGAGAATCGTCGAGCTCCTTAAAATACCTATCAACTGCAGACTCCACCTCTTTATTGTTGGCAAATCTTTTACCACCGAGCCATTTTTTCAAATTCGGAAATAGAAAATAATCAGAGGTGGCTAAATCTGGCGAATAGGGTGCATGGGGAAGCAATTCGAACTTTAACTCATTGATTTTGGCCATTGCGATGAGTGAACTGGTGCAATGTCTTGATGAAACAAACCATTTTTTTCGCCAAATGTGGCCGTTTTTATTTTATTTCATCTTTGAAACGCTGCAATTAGTTCGCATAATACACGCCGTTGAAGATAATTAATGAAAATTATACCACGCGAATCCCAAAAAAACTGACGTTATGACCTTGCCTGAAGGTGGAACTGTCTAGGCCTTTTTTATAGCCAATTCTCCCCTTTGAGTCCATTGTTTTGACTGTTCCTTCGGGTGTGAAGTGATGGATCCATGTTTCACCCATGGTTATGAATTGACGCAAAAACTCGACTTTATTGTTATGAAAATTCGCCAATCACTCTATTAAAACATCCTCACGACGCAGTTTTTGTTCTATAGTGAGTAATCGCGGCACTCATCTTGCGCACACTTTTGAAATGCCTGCCATCTTGCGTACAGCGCTTTTGAAATGTCTACCATCTCTGCTAGTTCAGGCACTTTCAATCGACGGTCATCCAATACCATTTTGTGAATTTTTTTCAACATTTCTTGTGAACTCACCTCATTTGGTCGACCATTGCGATGTTCGTCTTGGCAATTCGTATGGCCTCGCTTAAACCCTGTCACCCAATGTTGTATTATTGTAAACGAAGGAGCAGACTCCCCCAGATTAGAATCCAGTTGCGTTCACTATTAATAGCTGCCGAACAAATACTAAACAACATAGCTTTTAAGCTTTATGAGGTTGGTGCTTTCTACAATTGTCGTTCTTTTTAAACAACAACCGTCATCTATACGTCAGGTCGGGTACTTCTGGGACTACCCTCGTAACATTGGAGAGTGAGATACCAATGTACATTGATCTTAACTGTTTGCAAGTAATAATAACCAGAAAACAGAAGGCGCGACAGGGCATTCCATAAGCGAATTTTACGGCTTAGGAATGAATTACGATATTTCAACGTACGTCCGTAAGTAGGCTTCTGATAAACATTCATAGCAAGACGGGCGACGGGCTATGGCGACTTCAATGAGGCACTGATAGTGGAGGGTAGCGATAGAACAAAGTTAGACAGGAGACATTACGTCGATGTACAAGGATGTCCATTGACTGAGCGATATTAGCACCATCTATGAGTTTTATCGCATGGTCTTTAATTCTTTCTATCAGGTGCAGAAAGGTTTTGGGAGCACCTGACCAGACGTGGGCATTGTACTCCAATTTCGGGCGGATAAACGCATTATATATTTCTTACATCGTTTGAGGGAACCTAGACATTTCGCGGCATATTTTGGGACATCGAATATATGGTTATTCCAACGTAAGTTGCCATACGTACCGAGAATGGAAAGTTTTTTGGTTTCGACGATGCCGTTCATAGAAAACGGCTGGTTGTTTAAATTTCGCTTTAACGGCAGCAGACAGCATTGTGTTTCAGAAGCATAAGAGCCAACTATATTGGTGGTTCCCCATTTAGTAATGCTGTTTATATCGGGATTTACTGAGCTTAATATGCGCTGCAGTTCCCGTTCTACAGCCGAAGAGTCCGGGAAGGAATATAAAAAGCAGAGAGTACTATCGTCATGAAAGGAATATATGGGATTAGAAGTAGCAGATAATAGATCATTGATGAAAATGGAAAAGAGTGTCGGAGATAGAACGGAGCCCTGAGGCACATCAGCATCTATTTTGTGGATACCGGACTTGAAACCGTCCATGTCAACTTGAATTGAACGTACCATTCAGGAAGGTTTATCCATCCCAAATGCACGCATTTTTGACAAAAGAGCTGATTCCAAACTCTGTCGAATAGCTTTGAAATACCACGTGCAACTACATATCTTGCTTTTGCCAAATTGATGTACGCTTTCCTTCATTTTTCGGTAAGACGTGCCATCAATTCACCTGTGCATTTTATATTTGGACTACTATATAACGACCCTGGCGTTAGAGTGTGGCTCATGAAATTTCAAATAGAACAAACCTAAGTAAACTGTCAGATTGAACGAGATGTGTTTTAATTTATTATTTCCGATTTACATTCTTTGTTCTGAGGCCCACGTTGCAGCCACGAGTCTGCCAAACGTACATTTTAGTACATACTTATATTTGTGAATTTTAACATTTATGTAAATCGTAGAGAATATACGTCTCCAAGCAATCGAGCGCGTATAAGCGTATACTAAACCACTTTCGGAGTTTTATTGCCTAGGCACGTTCATCTTACTGACTCTCCGGGATTTCAGACAGTCCAGCCAGGACAACTGCGCCACCGCACACAACCGTATTACCAGTCATTGAGAAGTTTCCTTGTTTCGGGATATTTCATGAGCTGACCGTTTATCAGCGTTGTCATAACCTCTGCGAAGAGGGGACGTAACTGCAATGCGTCTGTAGGAGGACAGAGAAAAAGATTGACATGTTGTAGGGACGGGCTGGACACATGCTGTTTATCCATCTGCTCGGAAAGAGTCCTAAATGGTAGGATTGCTGGACAAGTGGTTGCCAGGGTGGAAGAACACATCTGAACCAGTCATGTATGCTGGAAAATGACTTGGAGAAACTCCTATCAAAGACCACGCTTGGCATGATGTAGTCACTACACTTTGTCAGTTCTGATTGTTCGTACTACTGTATTATAGACACGTGTCCTAAACAACAACACGAAACAAAACACGTTAGGCTTTGAACGTGTGTGAGTGTTTTGAGATTACTGGTCATTTCCGTAGCTTTTCACCAAACCAGCATACCATATGTCAAGGTACACATCCAGTGTATTATACATGGCTTAAGTCTCCAACGTTTACCTAAGGTTCTCTGGCATGTGTAGAATACTCCTGTTGCGTTTTTGGTTCTTTATTCGATGTTACGCTTCCTGTCTAGTTTGGTTGTAAGATATTTAGCTTCAGTTGAAAGTTGTATCTGGTGTTTACATTATTAAATGCTCCTTCGGTATTTAGGAAGGCGACCATGGTGTACTCTTTGTAGTCCATATTCTTCTCCATGGTAGCTACAACCTCATGTTGTGCCGTGTCTATTCATTTTTCTTTAAAGTAAGCGTGTTGAGAACCGCATATGTTGTGTAAGTGTGGTAAGTCTGCCGAACGTTGTTTCTGAAGTAGCATCTGTCCATTTCCTTGATCTGGCCCTTCCCATGCTCTTTCTTTTAGCTATAGAGGTATTCTTATCATATTTCTCCATATCTCTTTGGGAATATTGAAACTGTCCCGCAATAAAGTAAATTAGCTTTAATAAATGTCCAGACATGGTGTACTATGGGCTATGCTATGGTTTTAACTCATATAAAGGACATTGCTTGTTATAAAAAGCGGGATACGACCAAAAACAAAGAAGCGAAGAACATAAGTTTATCTAAAAAAATAAGATACGAGCTCGAAAGGAGCTTGATCGAGACCATCGAAAGGTGCTTGAAGGAAGTATGACGCTCTTATAAAATGGTTAAACAAAAAATGCCTAAGATTCGCACTCCGAACAGAACCCTAGCCGGCCAACGATGAAACTAGTGGTACAATAGATTTACAGCCGTTACCGAGAGTTTTCGCTTATTGGCGAGTATGACTATATTTCCGATTTCAGACAGAATTCTTCACTCAATGTGGATGATAACAATCCACGATGTTATCCACGTTACCGATAGAGGAGATGGTCTACCTGCCGAGGTATTTAAAGCGGCATCTCAGAACTTGATATGAAACCTGCCTTCAATCATCTAAAAAATTTGGTAGGATGACTGATGTGTAAAATGGCGGTACCTTTTCCCGATCAACAGAAAGGAGACCCTTGTAACAGAGACCGTGCCTTTCATGCATCAGTATTCTAAGTAAAGCTTATTGCCTGCAATATTTTGGACCCTGCCCAATTATCAAGGATTCGTCCATCAATAATGCTGTCTAATAAAACGCTGGGCTTTGCTCTGCCCCGCATATCTCACTACATATTTTAAAATGGCGTCTTCTGTAGATTCACCCTAACGGAAATCAAATTATTGATAACACAAACAATTTTTTTTATTTAAAAACGAGAGAATACGGACTTTCATAAGTTTTTCAAATGTTTTTTATATTCACCTATAGATTGCATAAGTGTTCAGTAAGGACCTTTTTGGATGAATTCACAGGATTTTTGAGGCTTCCAACTTGTGAGGATATTTATTTAAAGGGTCGTTCATTAAGCGCTTCCTATCTTTAAGTTTAAATAAAACAAACACCCTTATTTTGAGATTCGTTTTCATTCGAAAGAAGTCATTTTTTATTCGTTTACAATTCTTCTGACGAAAAGTAATCTCAGTTAACATTTGTGCTAAAAATTATTGTAATAAATTGACTTAAATATAGGTAGCATTTGAATTAAACAAATAAAGACCAGAAAGAGATGTTGATCAGGATGATGGAAGAAAATCCAGAAGTCGCAAATGGATTTTCGTTCAACAGAACGGATACGGAGCGAATCTCGAAGGATGCCTCAGAGAAGCTTTATAGCCATGGACCTCCGATTAAAGATGCATCAACCTGGAAAAAGGTATGAAATTGCCATTTGTTTAAACATCTTCATTTGTTTAGATTCATTTTGCAGTTCTAGGTTTGGGCTGACTATACAGGGTGAGTTTTTTAACTTGAGACATCCAAATTTCAGACAAAAGTCACAAGTTTCTGAAGGGGACATAAGATGGTGACCACGAGTTTGACCTTGAGACCCATTTTCAAATGATAATTCCTGATTTTCATTGCTCAGTCGTATTCCTCAATGGGGCACACGACTTTGTCTCAAAGGTCTTATTCATTCAGTGCTAAATACCACTGCACTGGCACGCATAAATCATTAATCGGTTTCCAACGTTGTTAGGGTGTTAGAAGGTCGGTATTTGTTTTGAGGAACTGATTATTATTAGTAACGTTTTCAGATTAATAATGCAGGCTATTTCAATTCAAGAGAAAATTGAAATGATATTGATTTATGGAGAAAGTGGAAGGAACATCGATGGTGCTGTTGCTCTTTACGCCCAAGGTTTCCCAGACCAGATACGATCGCGCGCTTCCTTTTATCGGGTCATCCAACAATGCACTGGTTAAGGAAGTATGCAACTAAAGAAAAGGAATCGGTTAGATAGGGTGGCTGTTGAGAACAATGAAATAGCAGTGTTAGCTCCCGTTGCACACGATCCTCACATTAACACTCGCCAAATGAGTCGTGAATCAGGAATTTCTCAAACGACTGTCTGTAAGATATTACATCGGCATAAATACCATCCTTATCATGTTTCAATGCATCAAGGACTTTCTAGTGAGGATTTTCGCAACCGGGTTTCCTTTTGTCAATGGGCACTTCAGCAAATTGAACGAGACCCCCTTTTCTTCGCCAAGGTGTTATTCTCTGATGAGTCGACTTTCGACTCGACATAATATGCATTAATGGGCTACCGAAAACCCTTTTTGGTTGCGACAAGTTGAACGCCAGCACCCTTGAAATGTTAATGTTTGGGCGGGAATTATTGGGGATAAATTAATAGGTCCATGTTTTATTGAAGGCAACTTGAATGGCGAAAAGTATGCAAACTTCTTGCGGGACCATCTTCCAGTATTACTAGAAGAACTGCCATTGGAGTTGCGACAAACAATGTAGTTTCAACATGATGGTTGTCCCGGCAATGGCCTGCTAGATCACCTGATCTTACATCACTTGATTTTTTCTTGTGGGGCTACTTAAAAAGTGAGGCTTACAGAAAAAAGCCAACAACACGTGAGGACATGAAAAGACGAATAACTGAAGCTTGCCGGAAGATTACGCCAGAAATACTTCTCAGTTCTGTTGGTTCATTTAGAGCGCGGATAGACAAGTGTATTGAAGTGAATGGTCACATTTTCGAGCATTTGTTGGAACAGTCTCGGGAAATAAATGTCGAAATGGGAAGAATTCAATGATTCAACAGTGGGAGGCAAGGGGACCCACTCTAATTAATCACCCCGAAGGAAACAAAACGTCGTTGTTTCTGGGTTATGCTAAACGCAGTATGTAAAAACAAATGGCAAGCCTACGAGCAATACGACTGAGCAATGAAAATCAGGAATTATCATTTGAAAAATCAAAAGTGACCTTCGTTTGACCTTGAAAATGGGTCTCAAGGTCAAACTCGTGGTCACCATCTTATGTCCCCTTCAGAACCTTGTGACTTTTGTCTGAAACATAAAAAACTCACCCTGTATAGTAAATGTAAAACCAAGAAGAAGGTTATGGGAAACGAGGTGAAGAGAAAGCAGTCAGGCTGGAACGACAATAACCTCGTAGGCAGTCATTAAAATAACGTCGCTTAAGAAATCCATCACGGGCGTAAATACCAGGGCTTTTGGCATTACCCAGACGGCCCAAGCAGCTCCAGCAGCCGTATCTGAGGAAGCTCCATTTCCTTCTACCTCGTCCACCTTCCGAGTTGTGTCCATGACATCCTTGCCGAAAGAAGGTGTAGCAAATGAAAGCCAGGAAGAACAGTCTGCACATTGCCACAAAAAAAAAGAACAAAAAAGATACATCTGTAGAAATAAAGCAACTGCCATGTCTTTTTCCTTTTTTTACAACTTATTACCAGTTTTAACAAACTTAACTCTTACCCAGATATTTATTTAGATTTTGACAGTACTCAAATTGAAAGACAACAGCTGATTCGGAAGTAAAATTCATTGAAGTTCATTTCATGTTACATGCGATAATGAACCTTATTTCTTCGAATGTCAAAATAAGCAAAAAACATACGATGGAATAGAGACGATCGGACGAACTGACTATTCATTCAAATCTCAAAATAAGGCCGAAAGTATTTGTGAGATACATATCATCGAATTTTTTTATTCGTTTGAAAGATCTATCGATGCCATTATGTATGGAATATAACTTCGTCCAAATGTCCGCCGCGGCTTCTCTGGATGGCGCGCATCCGAAATGTTCAATTTTCCATGAGTCTGGCGCATAAATCAGGCTGAATTTGACCGATGGCATGGGTAATGTTGGCTTTGAGGGTCGCTCTGGTTTGTGGCTTATTCGCATAGACCTGCGACTTCAGACCCCACAAGAAAAAGTCTGACGGGGTGAAATGATCTCGCTGGCCAGTTCACATCGCTCGTGGCGTGAGCTATGTGGCACGTAGCGCCGTCCTGTGGAAACCACATGTCTTTGGTGTCAATATCCAATTCAGGCCAAAAGAAGTTAGTAATAGCGCTCGCCGTTGACGGTGATGGCCTGGTCAACGCCGTTCTCAAAGAAATATGGACCGATGACACCGCCAGTTCAAAATCCACACCAAACAGTGACTTTTTCGGGATGCATTGGACGCTCTTGGATCTCATGTATATTGGTATCGTCCCAAATTCGACAATTTTGTTTGTCTAATTTAATTTGATGGGGGCAGACGCCCCCAATTTATTTCACTTAATATAAGCTTAGACTAACTTAAAAATTTGGACTTAAAAACTAACAACAGTTAAAGGTTAGGAGGTAATGGAGAGGTGGAGAAGATCAAGTTTAAGACGAGAAGTGCTCAGGTTAAAATCAAAAAGGGGGAGGTTTGAGTTGATCTTACGGAGCATGCTGGAGATTGGTTCGTTAGAACCATAAGAGGTGCGGTGGGTTGGAATATAGAAGAGACGAGGACAGCGCAAATTACGACGGTTTGTGTTGAAGGAAATGGAATTGTAAAGGGCAGCGCAATCCATAGAACCAGAGAGCAGTCGAT
Source organism: Volucella zonaria (assembly GCA_963966105.1). NCBI lineage: Eukaryota > Metazoa > Arthropoda > Insecta > Diptera > Syrphidae > Volucella > Volucella zonaria. The sequence continues at coordinate 172,785,129 of OZ014531.1, read as the reverse complement.
GAATGAAGAGAATGTCAGCTACGTCTCTGCTTTTTTCGAAGGTATTCGGGTTAAGGATCTTGAGGCAGTCATGGTAGGAAGGTAAGATAAAGGGATCATCCCAGGGTAGTCCACGAAGGGCAAATCGAAGAAAACGACGCTGAATGTTCTCGATATGGGATATATGAGTTCGCTGAAAGTGGGACCAAACTTGGCTGGCATATTCGAGAAGGGGCCGGGCAAGGGTAACGTAAAGTGATCTTTTAACATAAGGGTTAAAAAATTCCTTAGATCATCGTTTGATAAAACCGAGCGATGAGTTGGCTTTAAGGATTATATCGGCTATATGCGAACGGAAGTTTAACTCTCTATCGTATAATATTCCAAGGTCGCGAAGCAGAAAATAAAGACTAAGTCATAGATTGACATTTGGAGACATTAAGCTCAAAGCAATCTTTTATACAAAAAGTGGAAAACCTATCGAGGAGGTCTTCTTGAAGGAGAATAGAGTCTTGGACTGAAGAAATAGTCTTGCAGAACTTAGCGTCGTCGGCGTAAATAGATAGGGAGCAGCGTTTAATGATCCTGTCAAGATAGTTTAAGGTTAAAATGAAAAAGATGGGACTTAGATGGCTGCCTTGTGGGACACCAGAAGTGACTAGAATCGAGGTTGAGAAGACTGATCTAAAGCGAACGCCATAATAACGGTTCTCCAGATAAGAAGATATCCATTTTAACAATATGGGGTCAAAACCGAGGGAAAACAGTTTGTAAAGGATCAATTGATGTGATATTTTATCGAAGGCCTTAGCAAAATCTATAGCGGGTGAATTGGAGGTAGGAGGCAGGTTCCTAGATAGTAGTCATAACAAGAATTGGTGCGCGAAGAAAAACTGGCCATAATTTGTTTCTTTTGTTTCGCAAAGAGCGAAGTCTTCTGTTATACCATGGAGGGGAAGTAGGTGATATTCTATGTCGAGAAAAGGGGACGTAAAGGGAAATGGAATTAAATATTTCACTGTAAACAATGGAGGCAGCATCAGATAAGGATAGGTTGGTAAAATCAAAAGAAGATTTGCCAAAATAGATATTGATTTTGCGAAAATTAGCTTTATGGAAGTTGTAAGAAGAGATAGTAGGAGAAGGAGTGGAGTGGGTTGTGGAAAAATGAGAGAAGAAGAAGAAGTTGTCGACAGTTGATAGGGTAAAGGGATAAAACGTCACAGTGAAGTTAATGGCATCGCTGGTGAAAATAAGGTCTGGTTGCCTACCGATGGAGTTAGGGACGCCACTTACTTGGCATAGGCTTGAGTCGGTTATGCTATCAATGAATAGACATTCCTTGGATGAACTAGCGTTTACCGCGGTAAAAAATAAGTGATCATCCGATGAAATCCACTTCAGCAGGGGCAGATTAAAGTCACCAAAGATAAGGATATCGTCGATGGAATCATTTATGTTAGGTCAATTAGTTGGTCAATTGCTTTAATAGCAAGGATGTAAGATGCGATAGGTTGAGCTAGGAGAATGTAACAACACATAACGCACAGGGACCTATTGGGAAGTGTTATTTTAATTGAAACAAATTCTAGTTTAACAAAAGAAGAGATAGCGATGAGAGAAGCGTTGAGGTTATTGTGAATAGCAACTAGGATACCTCTGCATGAAGAATCAACTTTAGAGAGGGCAGGATCATTAACCATAGGGAAAGAGTGATCGTCATCTCGGAAAACATTATAAGAGGAGGGCAATAGCTCATGACTCTTTATGTCGGGGATCAGATTGGTTTCTGTAAGAGCATAGACGTCGAAATCGAGGCCATGAGATTTAGACAAAACAGCACGAGTTTTAGAGCGCAAGACTCTTACGTTTTGATAGTAAAATGTAAGAGGTAGTTTGTTACGTGGAGGGGTAGGGGAGTGTAGATGAGATGCAGGCAAAGAAGGCAAGTTAGGAACGAAAAAATTTATCATGGTCAGCTCGCCTACGCTGAAGGTGAGAAACTCTTTTAGAGTGCACATAGCTGCGGAAAGCAGCGAGGTCATCCGCAACCTTTTGGGAAGGTGTGTTGAAGGTTTCGTGGTACCTGTTGTAAAGATTCCTGAGACTGGTTATATCAGTAGGAAGGCCTTCCTGTTGGATGGAGCCCACGGCATTTCTTTTCGTTTTTCCCTCGAAGCAAACAGAGTCGGATTTATCGTAAAGTTATGCGAGAAAGAGACATATATTTTCGTATATCTTCTTATCCCTTAGCCTTGAGAGTGCGTACCGGCATTCCGTGGTGTCTATATTCTTTTGCGTCCATGGGAGGGGGTGTGGGCTGTTGAGCAGTGATAGTATCAGGGGCAGAGGTTAAATTAAAATAAAAGCGATATAGACAGGAGGGGAAAAGTTGGGAAATATTTTGGTCTTAAGGCTCCAGTTGGGTTCTGGTTTAGGATGTGGATGGGGAATGAATCTGGGCGACTTATAATTAACTTTGGATGAGACGGTGCTTCGTTTTGTTTCAATGTTCTTATTAGGTGGTTGATTCGTCTATTTTGAGACACGCAGCTTTCCGAGGTTGAGGTTGGTTTTGGATGGGTTAACAAATAACCATTCATATCTAGCCGGTAAGTTGATCTTTAAATTTCGTTTGTTTTTGTGGTGCGATGTTGGCAATATTGTGCATTGGCTGATGGTGATGCCATACCTCTTTTTAAGAAATTCAGAAATCCAAGTAACATCTGCGTTATTGGGGGCACCTTTGACGAGTAGGGGGGTGGTGAATATATGATTCGTTGTGCGGAGTCTGTCTAGCCTGCTTTGCCACTCTGAAGGTGTCCACGCTGTGTTAAATTGTGTAACAAGTTTCCGTGGGGCGGCGACAGGAACAGTTGACGTTGGAGCAGTTATATCATCATAAGATTTTTGGATCGATGGGCTGGTGCGAGGATTTGGAGGTTGGATTTTCGGCACTGGATGTGCCAATGGTTCGGCTTCGGTTTGTAACAATTCAGCCGAAATTGAAGTATTGTAGCTGTTGTGTGGCAGGGCTTGGGTTGGAAGACCGTCGATTTTGTAACATACTGTTTCAATGAGGTTTTCCAATTCATTCAACACTGTTCAGTTCGTAGTGAGTTCATCAGTAAGCTCATGGATTTTGTCGAATATAACATCAAGCATGGACCCGTAATGCTTTGAGAGTTGATGATTGTTTGTTGCAGGTTCGAGATGGAAATTGGATGTGTTGGAATCTATCATTGCGGAACCAATTGATATAAATTCACTTAACACTGTATCAAGGTGGCGCTTGGATGTTTCTTCGTTTCTGGATCTTGTACATTCGAATTCAGTTAAACGCGCAAATTGTTTTTCAATGCTATGACCAAAGTCTTCCGCACATCTTACACTTTGCTCAAAGGCTTTCCTAGTGTTCTCGAAATTAGAATTCGAATTTGCTATTTGTACAACTCTGTAAAAGCGAAATCACAGCTTTTTGTGCGAGGCGTTTTCTCCACTTTACGGCAGCCCACTACTCGATAGCAGACTTAATCCGGTCTTCCCCTGCTGGATGCTGGATGCTGGTAAGAAACAGAGCTGGATGGTTGCACAGGCATTATGTCGCTATTAAGTGATCTTATTTGTATCGTATATTTGTTAACCACAAAATGGATCATTCTTATCAGAAGACACCAGTAAAATAAGTTCACACTCTCATATGTGTGGCAGATATTCAAAGGCCAAGTTCGCCTATTTGTCTATTCAGAAACAAATATCTAAAACGGTTGCGATAATTCTCCAACTTTTCTTATCTCCTGACATGCAAACCATTCAAAATAATGTCCTGAGGATTTCATCCTGTAAACATCGTCTCATTAATCTGAAACCCCACATCAGTATCTTGGAGTTCCTCGTAACAAATGATTAATACACTTAAAAACTCTTTCCCAGCGTAAACAGCTTTAGATATCTGGTTTATTTTTCCGGCAATAAATCAACAACACGATTAGGAGGTACGAATCGTAGCAGCCAAATAAAGTAATTTACAGAAGAAACCAATAAATATGTGTACAACGCTTCGCACCCCACCAACATGACCCAGAAAGTCGTTTGTATCTTTTTTTTTCCATTTGCTTAAAATGTCTATCCTGACAATGGTGGTTGTAAAAATAGACCGTGATTTTCCAAGTCCTATGTCAATGGCGGAAGCAGTGTTCCCAGCAGTGTCCATATAGCTATATCCTCTTCCTAAAGTGTGGATCTGGAGTTGGGTGGACTGGTAATGCTGTTGTATTATACATACTTGTACGAGTATATACTTACATAGAACGACATTGTTTATCTTTTAATTTATTTGTGCTTTATTCAGCCTGTGAAACATGTCCTGGAATACCTGTTCAATGCCGGCGGGACTTTGACCATATACCAACTCGAAAGAGTGGATGTGGAAGTCTCAAAACAAGCAAATCGTGTATCAGGTAGTATTTCACTTGAGGGAGTATCTACTCGTAGTGTTACGAGGTTTGCTGCAGTATAAAAAAAAAATCAATTTAATGAAACAGACCGATGAAGTTGGTTTTCGGGGATAATTTTCACCGAGTTTTTGTTGTTTTAAGGTTTTAGGTTGACCGGCGACAACTACTGTGGAAAAAATCTATTGTACCGAGTGTATACCAACGAATATAATCCAAAGATTAAATGATTCGCCAGTATTGTAAGGACTTGCAATCTTTTTGTAACATCGTCTGCCAAAATAACAATGTATTCTTTCCTTGATTGATTTCTGAGTAACATGACAGGTGATTTTGCTTACAGTAGGCTCTAGATTGGCAGCGATTATAGAATTGTCGTGGGCGCCCAGGGATCTGACCCTTTCCAACACTTTCCGACAACGTGAAATACTACAATAGATGGAATGAAAAGTGGCATCCTTGACCGCCAGAATGCACTGATTCTGCAAAAAAGGTTATGGTGCCTTGAAGTCCGTTCATATTTAGGAAGACATGCCAAATTTCAGTGCGATACTGTCTTTAGTTTTGTTTTGACAGCTGATTGTTGTTGACGTGTTTGGCATCATGTTGAGTATGGACAAAAACGATTTTCGTTCTCTCATAAAACAGGCAAAACTGCGAAGGAAACAGAAGAAAAGTTGGATAAATATTATGGGGCTAATGCTCCGTCAGATTACACCGTCAAATATTGGTTTCGAGAGTTTACTCGGTTTACGGTTACTCTACTACCGATCAAGTCCGCAGCGGCAGGCCCTCCGATGCTGTTATAGAGGACAATGTCAAAAAAATACATGAAATGGTGTTGGCTGACCGGAAAGTGAAGGTGCGCGAGCTAGCAGATACCACAAATATTAGTACTGAGCGCACACGCCATATTTTGGGCAATATTCTGCATATGAAAAAGTTATCCTGCCGCTGGGTGCCGCGAATGCTCACTCCTAATCAAAAACACGAACGCGAGAGCACTTTGAAAGAGTGTTTGAACTTGCTGATGCGGAATCGGGCGGACTTTTGGCGTCGACTGGTAACTGGATTTGGATCCCTCGGACTATTATCTCTTCCCAAACCTCAAAAGATGGCTCATCAATAAAAAATTCATCGACGCCACGGAGGAGTATTTTGCAGACCTTTCGGACGGGATCAAGAAGTTGGAAAATCGCTGGAATAAGTGTATCAAACTAAAAGAGGACTATATTGAATAATATAAAAAAACATTTAAAAAAGAAAAATTGTTTACTTCCCAAGGAGGTCACTTTTCACTCCATCTAGTATTTCGTGAATAATACGAGTAGCTCTGATATTTTCTTTTAGTTGGAGAGCATTTTCGCCGGTGGAGCATTACCGCATACGTTATCCTTTCCATAGCCCCAAAGGAAAAGTCTAATAATGTTAAATTGCACGATCTCGGCGGCCAATTGAAGTCTCCATTTCGAGAAAACACATGTCCATAAAATTTCTCATGCAATAGAGCCATTGTTTCACCAGCTTTGTGGCATGTGGTACCGCACAATGGCCGATTTAGGCAAAAGTGCTTCCTTAATTCAATTTTCGAGTTGGTCTATGACGCAAAATTGCTAAATTCACTGAATTAACAATTGTTTGGAGCACTGGTAATCGAAAAAAATTATTATTTTTTGATCATTGGTTTTGATTGTAGAGCCAGTTCAAAGTTCAGTAACTCTTAAGGGCAGCTAAAAATAGATTTTTTAATTTCCTGACAGGGAAGTTCTTGCATTCGCCTCAAAAATCGTAAATCGAAATTTTCTAATAGCTTTACGTTTTAAGGTGTATGTATAGTATTTTTAGGCAGTTTTTAGGAAAATGTCCGTTTCTTTTTTGCTTGCGTCAAAGGATGTGTAATGTTCATAGAAACCAGTAGCCCGTGCCACCGTCCAATTCGCTAGCCTGATTGCTCGATTCCAAGAATACGCTTACGTAGCTAAACCACACCTTACACACTTCGACCACTCTCCCCACGGGACTGCAGCTAGGTATTACTTTGCGGGGCTGGTAAGCAATCTCTGCTATTTCTCCTATGTTTGCTGCACCTGTAGGTCTTCTTTTTTTGATCCTTTGCAGCTCGTATTGCACGTTTGTTACGAAAGTGCAAATATACATCCAATTTTCTGCTGACCGCAACATTTGGTCAATTATTGACCGTGGGTTTGCTATATCAGTTCTGCATCCCAGAAAACGTATGCAATGGCAATTGGGCAGTCTGGGCAAAAAAGTGACATAATTTCGATACTGTTGTATGTTGAAAGGTAAACTCACTTTTTTTTAATTCAATAATTACTCAATCTATTCAAAATTATTTGTAGTCCACTATTTTGACAAGAAATCAGAAAGTCGACCGCGAGGTGCGTTCCAAAAAAGACAGCCCGCTGACAGGTGTCAAAAGTCAGAAGAGAAGTTGAAACCATGCTGCCAACAGTCAAGGCTTAGTGATGCTACCAGACTGATAAATATGTAACACCCCTCCCCCCTTAATTAACTGTCAACATGTGCGGACGTGTTTTTCTTTTTGTCCCGTACACCGAATTCAGTTAGTTTTCCACTTTCCTCCTTAAATCAATAAACGACTCTATCAATCTTCTCCGCACAGATCTCGACTTGCTTTTTCAATCCTGCTCCAAAACAATACATACCACCCCGCATCCAACAGATCCTACACTCGATGACCTGACCCTATAATTGATTGACGTCAGCGGGGAACTCATAGCGACTCGATTGACCGTTGCCGAAATCTGTAAAGAAGTGAGATTGGCCGCGTTCAGAATTCCAGGAGCTTTTTGTGAACTGAAATTTTAGTCAGTTGAAGATATGTCAAAAATCAGCTGATTCACCGATTTGTTGTTCAACTAACAGTTGTACTTTACACAAATAAATAAAATAGCCATGCATTCTGGGGTAAATTCAGAACGTGAGGCAGCGTGGGGACACAAGTCAGTACTTCTGTTCTTAGAGGAGTGCCGTGAGAAGAAGGTGGACTTGAGGAACCCCAAGATCAAGCGGCGGTCGGTATTTATGAAGATTCGGCAGCGAATGAAAAGTAAGAGATATAACTTTTCAGAAACTTCCCTGGACAAAAAGTTACAAAACACGAAAACGGACTTTCATAGAATACTTGACAACAACAAAAAAACACGAACTGGAAGAGGTCGCATGACATGGCCATATTTTGAAATAGTGAGCAGTATTTACGAGGAAGAAGTGCGTGTTCAGGATTGTCCGACCTACGACTCAGCTGCCGAATCTGCAAAAATATCAAAACACCCGTTTCAGCCAATTGAGCCGACTTCCGCATCTTCACCAAGTCCAATTCACAAACAAATCTGAAGTGGAAATAAAAAGTAAAACTTCAATTATGACATATGTGTCATAACGCGGCCAATGGCTTCCCACAAAATCGATGGAATACCCGACCAAATTTAATTCCAAGCTACGAGTAGTTCTCTGTACAATGACTCAATGAATTAGTAGACTCGGAGTCGCACATGCCATCATTTCCAACTACTCCCTCTCGCCGCCGCTCCACGCAAACTGCTCAAACAATTCGGAACTTCATGGACCCCCTCCGAATCGAAAAGCACATTCGAAAAACCGAAAAAGGAAAACCATGCGGCATTCTACGTTGAAGGTGCTCCTCAACACGCTGATGCTGCTTGGGTGCGGAATTTCTTTCACCGAAACTATCACCATTAGCAAGTGCCAGATGATTTCCTCTGCTGACTTCAAAAGTACCTGCCGCTTCAAAATCAACATCCTAGCCAAATATTCTTGTTAAGTTATCAATGATAAGCTTAAAAAAAGACCCCTCTCCAACTCCCTTCCAAAAGTAACAAAGAAACATCCTAACAAAAAACGAAGCTCTAATCCCGTTCCTAACTGGAGCTTCAAAACAAACATATTACCCAATTTTAGTCCTCCCTCCTCACTCATCCGACACAAATTCTTTACACATCAATCCTCTAATCCCCTTATTCCCCCCGTTCCACCCAAGCCCCCGCGCTAACGCGTCTCTTTCAACTTAACTCCAATCACCCATATTATCCCTTCTCAACCTTCTACGCCAGGCAGGACTTCTTTAATCGCTGAAATTTGCGCCTGGATCACGTTACAATGATTTGGAAGGTGGAAGGAGAGGCTTAGATTAAGCTTACCGCAACCAACCCTACTATCAGTCTTGAATCCATGAAAGCATCTTCCTCCCAAAAGGATCTAGAGAGGATGCTTACATGAAAGCCTCTGTCAAACAAATATTAGGGCATGATGTAATCGATGTTCTCTGGAAGGATTCCTAGTGTACCTATGAAGAATATTGGCGTGGCGTGGAGGGGTGTCAAATGAAACATGCTATTTAGCGTAAGACTGATCAACTCCCCAAACGAGTCATGTACCTTTAGAGTTGACAGCGCAGTCGTGATTGCGGATATGTTGACGTTGTTAAAGGCACCTTCTATGCCCGGAATGCGAGCATTGTGTACTCTTTATAATGTAGGGATCATTCGATGTGGCATGTTAAGTCGTAGACAAAAGCCGTGGATCAATGTTAGATCGTATATGGATATCAGTCAGGCAGGATTTGTAGGGAAGATTTTTCTTAGCTGCGATTCCTCAGAGGTTTCTGTTAACAGATATGCCGATGCCAGCCAATAAGTGCCTTTGGCAGTCTTCAGTTTGGTAACGGTTATGTCGGGGTCGCTGAGGTTAGAAAGTAAGAATATATTAAGGCTACGTTTCACTAATATACAAGTTCTAACTCATCTTTGTCTCTTGTATAAAGCGGAACGTATACAGGTGTTCCAAGCCCACGAACCACTCCTTCTACCATCCATGGTTCCTGAATTGGGATGATGTCTTCTGCGTTTTTGTATACACGCAGAATAAGTGCGACCGAAGCCTTTTTGGAGTAATGGAGATTAATCTCGAGAAACCGCATCATTGCTACAATCTACCAGAGCTCATCTTCATTATTTGAGCGTAAAGGATCTCTTTTTAATTCGCCGACAGTTTCCATTTCAGACAGAGGTGGAGACCGTCGACTTAGTTGTCACCTCGGATAGATTAGAGTCGTCGCTATATAATTCAGGAAAGGATATCGATGCTCCAGGCTTCTGAGCCTGAATTTGCAATTTCGGTTAAAGGAGGAGGAGGTTGCTTATGAGCATCCAGCTCGAAGCCGTACCGAATCACACCTTTGGTCTGCGCTAGAGGGTTGAGATATTCCTTTTTGATCACGATTAGCGCGCATCTATAAAGGCCCTTTAGTTCCTCCAGTTTCGCGACCTTCTAGTCATGAGTCGGAAAGGACAGATTACTGAACCTGATGATCTCCAGAATATTTTCTGGGGAGGAGGGTTTGGCTGAGATCCAGGTGTGAGTTCTAGGTCTGCTAGGGATATGCTCCTTAACCACAACTTCGAGCTATGCACCCGGCCAGAGCTCTCCTAATACACTTACGGGTTTTGTGTAAAGATCGAGAGATCTTCCGACTGTCGTTAGAAAACCTAAAAATGTAGCAAATACAGCAGTGAGCCATGAACCTAAGATTGACGGAGGTTTTAGCTAGGCTTTAGCATTTGTCAAAGCGGAAGGCTAGCCTACACGATGACTTCGAATTCATACTGATCTGAATGGGGTTTCCCCAGGAATAATCCCCATTTTCGATCAGGGTGGTGATTGACGCATTCTAATTCCCAGTGTGGTGGCACTCCGTAGGCTTAAGCCGTATATGGCAGGAACCCGCGTTAAGCACGCGACAATACTGAGTGGTAAACCCCATGATGGTGCACTTTGATCTTATTTTGGTGTATTTCGCTGTCCTTTTCGAGATCCATTCCGCCTGAGAAACGTATTTTGACAATTGTCCGCAAAAGTTCTTGCTATATCACAGCATTAACGTTGGTGTTATTCTTGCTACTGAGTCTCTATGATATCCTTATTAAATTGTGATGGGACATCAACCAATTGTTGAAAGATCTTCAGATTATTAGGCAGGCGGTGTACCTCAATTAATTAAGTAAAAATGATGAATTGCTTTACTTACTCCTTCTGATATTTTTATCACATTTTGCATTCTCAAAGTCAACTTTCCATTACAGCAAAACGTGATGTTTGGTAAAACTCGCAATTTAGTGATAGACTTGCACGCTACATATTCCGTGACCTTTCTTCTACATATGCCATTCACACGACACCACAAGAATTTGGGGTAATAGACTATGCAGGGGAATGAAATTTAAACATTGCAAAAACACGCGATATCTGGGCTCAAACTAAACATCGGAGCAGGTCCTCAAAATTTATCTATACAATAGCTGTTCAATGCAGCTGGAAATGGTTTGGTTGAAGGGATATGCTCGTATCAAATTATTTCTAAGACTCGATTCGATGAATGTACTCGTATACATGAAGAATGGAATTTCAGCATCGTTTGCGCGATCCGCAAGAAAAAATTTCAGGACGCTCATAATAAGGAGGCAGTGCTAGTATATTTTGTTAGATTCTGGAATGGAAGCTGCGGTGGATGCTAATCTCTGGAGATGAATGATCCATTCTGCGGTTTGCAGTTTTGTGGTTTGCGGTTTTTCGGTTTTTTTGGGTCTGTGGTTTTGTGTGTGATGACATAGTCAGGAGTGGGGTTTCTATTTATTTTGTATTGTGAGAGTACGTTCTTTTTTGGTTACGCCGAAGGGTGTGTACAGTGTAGGCTTCATAGATACCAACAGCCCGGGCTGCTAGCAACCACAATACCCTAGCCTGATTGCTCGATTCCAGGAATATATGAACGTATGGAGATCTGAGGAATTGGGCGCTGATTTACTGGTTGTGTGTGTGGATACGAGATCTTGTACTATGTGCGTGGTGTAGTGGTACTAGCAATCGCTTCTCACTCGGAGGGTCAAGGTTCGAATCCTAGCCACGACAAGCTTTCATTTGTGTAATTGGAACTTAGTCAGAAAAATCTGCGTGTGAAGGCATAACACTGACATGTAGATTTGGCTGTTGTAGGGTTTTCAAACACAAAAACAACCGTTAAAATTCACAACCTCACTAATCCGAGTGAAGAAAATCTCTCCGTCCTATTCGGACTCCCACCCCTGGAGACTCAATATCGAAACCAAAAACACCTGAGTTTCAAACCACTACATCACAAACTTTCCTTTCTCCTCCTTCTACCTTTCCGCCGGCGACAAAGCAACAGTATAAGGGTATTCATAACCCCTTAGGCGCGCGTAAATTATAAAAAAAAAAAAAAAAATGTGTGGAATCGGGTGTCAGGGATGGGGATGTGGATATGCGGGGATCTCCATCCGTGATGGACTTCGGGGATCTGGATCCCTGTTGAGCTTCGGGGATCGAAGAGGTTGGAGGCTGATCGAAGAATGAAAACATCTAAGGGTTCATCTTTGCAGCAACTTCAGAAGCAGGGAGGAGCAAGTTTATGTCACAATATTCGTTAAAGGATGAGAGAAGTACAGGGTAGTGTGCTACATGGTAAATACAAGCACACCACTACGATGGTTGCGGGATCAAAAGCAGCTACAATTAGGTGCGACAACAGAATCGCCTTCAAACTCACTTTAGATTTGAGTGGCCACAGCTCTAGACAGTATCCAGTGGAAGCCTCGGATGGTTCTTTGAATGAGGACAAACCAAGAACGAGGAGACGGAGGGAAAATTTCGCATTGCGTTTTAACCGAATATTCGCCAGTTATATGCAACCAAGTCTGGATGAAATGTCTGAAGTAGCTATTGCCCGTATTTTATTGAGTTCATCACCGCAATAAAAACACTGAAGTAGGACTTGCTAGAAATTCAGCGGAGCTGATCCAATAGCATGTTCAAAGTAAAACAACAAAATTATCAAACTGCCTTAAATAGGTTTCATAGAGCGCGATAACTGAAAATGAATTTGTGTGCTGTGTACATGATAGTTGCCCAACAAATCTTGAAACTACGAGGGCGTTCAATATATTCTCGGTATCGATATGAAGGAAAATGCGAATTCAATTTAAATTGTTTTTATTTTTCAATATAATCTCCCCTAACATCAATGCATTTGTTACATCTTGAGATAAGCTTTTTTAAACCCTCAAAAAAATAAATTTCCTCCTCCTCCATTTATTGCCGACTTGAGTTCTTCATCATCCGAAAATCTTTTTCCACGAAGACATTTTTTCAAATCCGGAAACAGGATATAATCACTAGGGGCAAGGTCTGGACTATAGGGTGGGTGTTGGATTTCTTCGAAACCACAATCTCGCGCAGCAGCCTTGGAAACTCGCGCCGTGTGAACAGGAGCGTTGTCATGAAGAAGCAACACACCCGCTGCGAGTTTACCCCGTCTTTTCTTTTTAATTTCCTCCCGCAAATTATGCAAAGTGGAAGCGTAGGATGTGGCGTTGATGGTTTCACCTTTTTTTGTGTACTCAATGAGCAAGATTCACTTTGAGTCCCAAAAAACTGTGGCCATGAGCTTTCGGGCAGACGGAGTGACTTTGAACTTCTTCGGGGGGTCTGTTCCTTTTTTATGCCACTGCATGGACTCTTGTTTGCTTTCAGGGTCATAGTGGTGGACCCATGTTTCGTCCCCAGTAACAATTCGATCCATAACACCGTCCGCGTTCTCACTACACATCTCCAAAAGCTCTCTACAGCATGCGATTCTCACTTTTTATCTGAGGCGCTGTGAGCATTCGTGGCACCCACCTTGCACTGACCTTTGAAAGGTTAAGATGGTCATGAAGAATGGTGTGAATGGTACCAATTGAAAGCTTGGTGATCTCTGCCATCATTTTCACCTTTATTTGGGCATCCTCAAGAACAAGTTTTTCGACTTCTTTGATGCTCTCTCCCGTACAAGCAGTAGCCGGGGCGCCGGAGCGGGGGTCGTCTTCAATGCTCTCTCTGCCTCCCTTGAACTCACTTGACCACTTTTGCACAGTTGATAATGAAGGTGCGGAACCCTGGTAAACAGCCACCATCTCTTCATGAATAGTTTTTTGACTTTTTCCTTGCTTAGTGAGAAATTTAATTACAGCGCGATGCTCAATTTTCACCATCATCGCCTCAGTTGCCATTATGATTCTGTTTAACTAGAGATAAAACGCGAATTAATAATCACATTTATATGAAATTTTACATGAATGCACTAAAATAATAGTATTACTTGATAAATAAGTCAATTTATATATACAACCACGGCTTCACCCCGATACCGAGAATAGTTTGAACGCCCCTCGTAAATATCTTTCTATTCAGTTCCAATATAATTTTTATTGGTGACAAACCATGTGCTCTATCGACGGGAAACGGAGGAATTCGATGGATTCTACGCTGACACTGCAACAAATGGACTTTGCTGATGACTTTTTCGTACAATCGCATTTCCATAGGTGTGACAGTGGTTCAGTATGGACTCTATCAAATTTCAGGACAAAGAAGTCAGACAAGTACACGGTACTCCTTGTGTGTTCCTTTTACAACAATTCCTCAGTCTTTCATAGAAAGATGTGCAAGCCTTCAGTGGTAAAGTGATTTCAATTCCAGCCCCCACCCACATTAGCTACGACAGCAGCCTGATGAATGCGTAGGCTAGACATCCACAGATATAGTACTCTACTTTGTCGTTATGACCCTAAGAGCGAGCGCCGCAGGATGGTGCTTAGGCGTCGTGCATCATCACGATGCCGACGAACAGCCTGCAGTCTTGCCTACTAAGGGATAGCAGGAAAGTCTCGGACTTCTTAGAAATGTCGGGAGGCATTCATTTGGTCTGCCAGCTATCTGCAGTTATGTTTCTGTGAGTCCTAGCTCTCAATGGAAGCCATAACCGAGGACGCAGGCAGGTCTTGGAAAATTCTCCCCTGAGCCTTGCCTAGCAAGTCCATTGGCGATTTTATTTCCCGTGATCCCATTGTGACCTGGGCCCCAAACAAGCTGGCTTTTTGACTGCGTTGCATTCTCAAACTAACTTGGAAATCGTAAGAGGGCTCAGAGAGGTGATAAGCTATCGCTACAGATGCAGAAGCTTTGACTATCCAATAATTGCTTACAATGTAATTCATTGCTATTAGCACTGCGTATATCTCCTAACGAGGAGTGCAGTCTAACGATGTCGTCTCTAGAAAAACATTTATCGGTCTTGAAGCCATATCCAAAAACCCGACTTCTTTCCTTCCCTGGCTTGGATTTTGCCCGAAACCGTTGTTGGGCGCTTGGAAATTCGATTATGATTTTTTGCAGGAAAGGTAAATCATTTGTTTGGAGTCTGATACAAAGTACCTATTACGTGAAAGCAGATTCCACCAAAACAAACAACGCGCAGAATATAATTGGCCCCAAGTCTTGTCGAAAGCGCTTCTACATTCACAGAAAGGTGATAGGGTTTTGGAGGTTTTAGATGTGGGATTTTTAGTCCTAGGAAGTTTGTTACCCAGGATGGCAGCCAAATACTAATGGATGTTGATGTCTCAAAACACCAGATGGGTCTGAACAGTCAGCCTCAGTTTTGAGAGGATTGACTGAAAGCCCATTCCAAGTGCACCAATCGCAGATTACGTCCAGAGCCGCACTTTAGGAGACTTCCCTAAACACACCGTACATCAGTATATGTCTAGGAGTAGACGTTAGGACGTAGCTCGACCATTCCCTATTTACTCTTCAACATGAAGGAAGCCAGACTGATACTCATACGGCTGAAGCTCTTGGCGAGCAGGCAGTAATTTTTTCCGATTTTCGGTATAAAGGCAATTCTTGCTGTTTTCCAAGGGATTCTAGCAGCTGGTCTATACATTTCTCAGCATAAGTGGAATTTTTGCCGTCGGAGCCAGACGACTTGAAGTCGTTCAAGGAAGCAACAGCGTGATTGATGGCCTCATTTTTCTCCGCAACCGATGAGAGATGCCAGATACGGCAACGTTTTGTGTAACTCATATTCCTTACAGCTTCGCTGATAGGGACTGGCACTGATCACGTTATCTAGGAAGAGAATTCCAAGCATGAGAGAGAGAGTCTCTGCTTTCGACAGTGTAGGTGCCATCAGAATATCTGAATATTTCCAGCCTGGACGACTCGTCCCTTTCGAGGACTTTTACTAGCCTGCTGGTGTCATAAGAGTCACTCTTCAATATCCGAATTATCTTTTTATATTCTCTCTGCTTCGATCAGTAAAGATTGCACTCTTCCCTCAGATTAGTCTTAAGTGAATTGTTTCCAGGTTTTCTGGTTTCCTTAAGACGTGGCTGCAAAATCTGCGTCCCACAATGAATTCAGCTGGTTGAAGCTAAGATGTACCTCGGACTGTAACGCTACCTCGGTAGGCAAACAAATATATTGTCTGATACAATAACATCTAAGTAAATATAAAATAGTTTTTTTTTTTTAACCGCGACTGGTTTCGGTCATATAATGGGCCATGGAAAGGAATGAAGTCGTCTTCTTGTGGTGGGCTTGAAAATTGATCATGATAGTGGAGGCTGCATTAAACGTCTTTTACGAATAGACAGAAACAAAATTGTAGGATTCTGTAGGACCAGAGCGCAGAATGCTAAGCGTCCTTAACGAATTGGTAGCATTCTCATTGAGTGGCAATAGAAAAGATCCATTGGCTCGTCCAAATTCTTTGATGTCTAAGTGCTCAGCTGCTAGTGTCACTCAATTAATGTTGAAAATATTTGTATGAAAGAGCAGATCAATGTCTTGGAAAAATATTAATAATCAAATCAAGTCCACGGTAGACCTTAACCCAGAATCTAAACTACCACTGGCTATACCTCCATAATTAGCTTCAAAACTTTAATTGATTGTTTTCCTCGACTTGTCGAAATCTTGGCATCAAAGTTCACTTGAAATTTTCAAACATCATCTGCCCACAATACTTGAAAATACACACAATTAATATCCTTCGCATGCTCCCCTCGAAAACTCAAAAACAAAAGAACCAGGTCAAAGGAGAATAAAGCGAAAAAGCCGCATTCCTATTATTATATCGATGACCTAATTTCCCAGCTCTCCTCTCATTTTTATTTTTTCCATTCGTTTCCTTCCGCCCCCACATCCGCTACAATGAGATTCGCTGCCATAATTTCCGGCATCGGAAAACTGGTGTTGGTATTATGTGCAGCAGTACTTTCGTGCCACTGATGTTGACATTTAACACATCAGCAATAAAGAAGATATATCCTGAGTGGATGCATCCATCCACTATACAGCCCTCGCACAACCTACTAAAAGGATATCCACTTGATGGATGGTTCCATGGATTGGGATCCAACCGAGTTATACAGAAAAAAAAAAACTAAAAAAAAAAAGTGGTAAGTGGAAAGAGGCGTGCTTGTGTATATTTTTGTGTGCATGGATGTTTGTATGTAGATATAGGTACTCGGTACAAATTGCAACACCGTCATTACCACCATCATCACCATCATCATCATCATCATCATCATCATCATAATCTTCAGGACAATAAGTGTAGAGGATTCAATTTCCACTTGAAGGCAATGAATTAACGGAGATGAATTTCAAGTGGGTGATTACACTTGTATTACATTCTAGTTCCCGCACACATACTCAGTCGACATCAGAAGATTTCAAGGATTTCAGGTTAGCCTGGTGGGTGGAGGGCGGAGGACGGATGTGTTTGTTTGTATCGATTCTACAAAGCAGCCGTTTCATGAAATTTTGACACGATTTCGAGAATGGGTTGATAAAGGATATGGGTTACAGGATGTCTCCTCCCGTAAGCCAGGCAAAACTTAATAAATAATTCTCTTTGAATTCGAAATAATGTAATCCTTGTTTCTAATTTATGTTTCTCTGTAGGACTACGATCAACAATCAAATCATGGTGACTAATCCTTGCAAGCTTCTTCTGACTGATGACGGGGTTCGAGGTAGTAGGAGTACCTATACATACGAGTATAATGTGATAAGTCGAGCAAAAGGGAAGCTTTGCATAATATCAGATGTCTCCAGGTGTAGTATCCTTTAAATAGGAATTTTCAAAGTAGGTGGTGGTAAGGCAACACTTAAGTTAGCGTTGTACTGAAATAGATAACTTCCGATAGGTACTGTCACTACACTGCACTGATAATAAGTAGAAAATGGAGATACACCTGTGTCATGACTGTGTCATGAGTGATGACACATGTGGTCAATGTGACAAGGGTCTCTCATACATTACTAAACTGCAGATTCTAGGAGAGGTGTACTAACTTAAATGAAATTTGGTTTAATTTATCTCAGGGCTTAAAGTTGTTTTAGAGAATTTTGCGAAATGACAAGGAGGAGAGTGCCTGTGCCTGTAAATAAAATTGTGTTGACTTAACTATGTCAGTATTAGCTTAGAACTACAACAATGTGAATTGAATATTTAGTCTTGAATTTCTGAACTTCTTTTCCTTGAAGTAAATGCTCTTGTGACTTTAAGTGTGCTTGTCCTTCAGAGCTTTGCCTGTAAAGTGAGTAATGAATTCTACTTGAAACTCCAGGAGGCAGTTGGGATTACGGAGGCAAATATGAATAAGAAGAAACACAGTGAAGTCACGGCGTGAGATAGTTTTAAGTTTTAGTCTTATAGGGCTTTTCGCCGAATTTGTATCGGCCTTCCTTAACAATTCCATTAGGATGGCTCGCATACATCTGAAAGCTAAATTCGCAGTAAGCATGCATGTGCAGTAGATCTGCCAATTCAAACAATGATAACTTACTTACTTAGTTGGTGCTATAGCCCTCGGTGGACCTATTACAGGCATCACCTGACATGTCTCTTCAGACAGCCCTGATGTTTGTCAGCTGCTTCCAATATCACCAAGTTGGCTGAAGTTTCTCGAAATCTTTTTTACCTGGAGCGTTTGCGTTCATCTGTTCTGTCCAGTCGGGACCCGCCCAATTATCAAGGCTTCGCCCATCAATGACGTTGTCTAATAAAAAGCGGGGGCAGATTATTCTAAACTGGTCTTATCGTAAACATCTTCAGATTACAGCCTCTGAATGGTTGTTACGATTTGACCAGTTACAAGTTGCCGGTCATAGGTCTTGTTGGCGGCTTGACCACCGGTAGTCCATACCAGTACTTAAATCATGGTACCATGGGAGTCAGGAGCCCCCCGGATTTCAGTCCGGGCCTGACTTGTTAGAGGTAGGCCCCCTTGTGGGAGCGTCATGGTGGCTGTGGTTTAAACCTAAATCGCGGGTACGGGTTTCCTTTTTGGTTTAGCCCATTGTAGAGTTGCAAATAAAGTACTGGGTGCTGCGACCCTAAGAGGTTTTAGGTCGGCCTCGACTCATACCAAGGGTGGAACTTGTGCCCCCAACACAAGTTCTGCTTTGGTATAATATATAAGCGGGTATAAGTATATATTAAGCGAGTTATTACCGATGGCAAGGCGTATCCTTGCTCCCTATGGGTGTATGGGCACCTCGTAAACATAAGGTCTTATGACAGGTGGTTTACGTTAAAAATCCGGGTACGTTCTGTTCTGTCCAGTCATCTCAGTCGATGAGTTCTGACTCTTTTTGCCAATGTCGCGGTACGTATAGCGTGTATATATGTTCTCTAAACCGCTTTCCATCGTTGCTGACAGGGGTGAAAACACTTGCATATCCGTCAAGAGAAGACTGCATTATACAACGCTATTTTGGTTATCCGATAGACAGACAGATTGGCAGGAGTTACTCTTCGAATTATCTCTACGGTGGTGTCGTTGTTTCTATAGGGTGATTAGAGAACAACGATTCTGGCTTTATTTTGAAGCTACGTTCATGCCATTATATGTGGAATAGCACACATTCAAATGGCAGCTTCGGCTTCGCTGGCAATGGCCGGTCCAATTTGTGCGGCGTTACTGAGAATAGCGTGTCGAATGCCGGTCTCGAACTCGTCCAAAGTAGTTGGCTTGTTAGCGTGGACTAAAGACTTGATGCATCCCGACAGAAAATAATCGAGTGATGTCAAATAGCATGATCGGCGTGGTCAATTGATGAACGCTCGCCGTGAGATGACCCAGTCGCCAAATTTCTCCTTCAAAACTTCAAGTGTTGCGTCGCTTATATGGCATATAGCGCTGTCTTGTTGGAACCACAGCTCGGATATATCGATGTTGTCGAGCTCTGACCACAGAAAGTCGATTAACATGGCTCTATACCTGAGACCATTACGGGAACGGTGTCTCCTTTCTCATTTCAAAAGAAATAGGTCCAATTTTGCCGCCATGCCATAACCACGCGAAACAATCAATCTTTGTGGATGCATTGATGCTTAGCGGAACACTTGTGAATTGTGTTCACTCCAATAATGGCAATTTTGGTTGTTGACATAGCCGCTGAGCCAAAAATGGACCTCGTCCGAGAAGATGAGTTTTTGGCCAAAATCCGGATCTCCGACCAACATTTCCAGAGCTCAATTAGCGAACTGACGGCGTCGTCTATGATTGTTCGGCTTCAATTCTTACTTCAGCACAATCTTATACGGATGCGGGCCCAAATCCAACCGCAAAATAAGGCGGGCTGGCTCTCTGGCGATGCCCAATTTAGCTGATCGGTATTTCTGGGTCTCCCTCGATACTGACCGCAATAGCGCCTATGTTTTCTTCATTTCCCACCAATCTCTGTCTGGTTGGTGGCTTAAGATCCAAAAGAGTGTACTCTCGCTCAAATTTTTCCACGGTGCGTCGAACTGCCTGCACATTGAAGCCATGATGACGACCAACCTAACGACGAAATTCACGATGTGTATTTATACTCGTAACTAAGGCGGAAGTTTGATAATATTTTTTAATAATTTCCGCACGTTCGCAAGCTTAAAACGATGCATGGTGAAATGGCAAACCTCACCGAATATTTTGACAGCTGGATGTCATGGCTAACTTTGACAGCTACCAAAGCATAACAATTGGAGAAACTATCATTGCTATCTGGTCACCCTTTATTAACTACGGAACTTGCAAAATGCCTCACACACATTTCGCTGCATTCTTTCGGCAATGTCCCTGCCATCCTCATTGGCAACAAGTCGTACAAAATTTTAAAAAATTGTACATCTAGTGTTAGCTTGCGAGTTTAGCAAAATGAAAGGACTGACTCTCACGAAGCACCGATCTTTCTCCGTGGTCATCTTGCAGGGCTGATCAAGTTTACACGCCAAAACTGCACATGACTTTGTAAAATAGAACCATAAATCAAAATTGTAATTGAGTTGAGTTGAAGCAATAAATAGACATTCGTGTCCAGAAAATTTTTTTGTTTTTCGTAAATCTTCGTAAAAAGTCTTCCTCGACGTCGTGCGCTAAATACGAGTACCGACGATAATGTGGCTTCTTAGAAACATCGACTCGCCATGGATCTCAACATTTCACGTAATGGCCTGACGAGCATTTTGCTCAAAGGTCTCGAATTATTCCCTTACATAGTCCAGTTGACTCAGCAATTGAAGGTACACCAACATTCGCTTCGTTATCGCTTCTCATTTTGGGCCTTATACTCGTAACAGCTCGAATTGGAAAAATAATTTTTTCTGACCAGGCGCGTTCTGATCTCGGCGGTTACGTTAATAAACAAACTTGCCGCAACTGGGGATCGGAAAACCAGCGCATGATTGTCGAGAAGTCTATGCATCTGCAGAGAGTGGCAGTTTAGCGCAGATTTTGGAGTGGTGGCATCATCGTCCCGTTTTATTTCAAAAATGCTGCTATTAACGCCATTTCGGTCTACGGTGAGCGTTACAGAACCATGATCACTGAGTTTTTGTGGGCATGAAGACATGGACTTGGACATCTTTGATTTCAGCAGCATGGCACGTAGACCATCAAACAATCAATATTTTGCGCAGTAAGTTCGGTATCGGTAATCGTGTTATTAGCCGTATTGGCGATGCCAATTGGCCGCCTCAAAGCTGCGTTTTGAACCCATTTGATTTTTTTTCTATGTGGTGTCCTTAAAGATCGATTTTATGCGGACAATCCCGAAACGATTAACGAAAGGGAATATCGTGGGATAGAGCCAGAAACAATCAACAAGGTCTTGGAAAATTAGGTTGACAGGATGCGGTACTTCGAAGCCATCCGAGGCAGCCACATGAATGAAATCTTATTCCATAATTAATGGGAGCATTTGCCGTTTCTAATAAAGTCACAACATATTGAAAATAAGTGATTTTCGTTAATTTTATTTTGTTTTTAAATAGAAACTCGTATTTGAATCACACTCTGCACTCTCATAGCCGGTCTTTAAATCGACAAATGAGTGATGTTTATCGATTTGGAATCCAAGGCATTTTCCAAAATCTGCCGAAGTGCAAAAATCTGTTCGATGGGAGGATTTTCCGCCGCACTCTTTAACAGCTCGGTAGCCAGTACCGGTAGCATTGTTGGCTTAGATATGGTTATCCTCATTTCGTCGAGGTCATGTGGAAGAAATTGTTGCCCATATCATCCATGTGGAATAGTTCCTGCTGCCTGACACCGAAATATTGATTGTCATTGCCCTGTGTATGCAAAATGGTTCCTCCATATCATCAGCAACTTTGTTGATCTGATTTCCTGATCTCGGATTTCTTGTGCTATGTTTAGTAGTACTGAGGCTGTAAACTTTTGTCTTGCCGATGAAAACCTTAGACCCACGACGCACGTTTGCCTCTTTCTCGGACTTTCATTTCGTGGAGGTCCATAATTCTGTGAGAGAGTAACAATACATCGTTAGCGTAGTCCAGGGATTTGAGGTTAGTGTTCATTGAGTTCTGCTGTTTCCCGTCGTCAAGACGGCACGTAACAAATCGCTAATTACCAATAAAGGCAATATTGGTGAAAGTATTCAGCCTTGTCTTATACGACTTTGGATCTAGAATTCCTCAGATAGCCCTTCTTTATACAGCACACGACGTTTTGATCGATCGTAAAAACGTGCTGGAATACATCCCCTGTGCAAGGCATGCCAGATAAAATATCAGTTGACAGTGTCAAACCTATTTGCAATGTCGATGAGATGTAGGCAAAATGGGGATTGATTTCCTGGGTGTTGATGTGGTTGACAGATAGCATGGATCAACTCTTTAATGATTATGTAGACGGTTCTACTGTTGTGCTTGCTTGCTGATTTCTGTGCTTCAGAAGCCCAGCCCGTTGCGCTTTCCGGTCGCATGCTATGCTGCGATTTGTTAATTTTCAAGTGCTATATCGATTAAGGTTCCCTATATCTCCTTTTTTTTTATAATTTTTATAATGCTTTCATATACCGCGGTCGAACTGCAGTAGCTGCAATATGGGCTTTCTGGTGTTCTTTCTTGTGTTCATCGATCGTTGTCCAGGTATCTTTAGAGAGGCACGTGCATGCTGTGCAGATATTAGATCATTCCTCACATCATCCCAAAAATTTAGCATGTTAAAGGGCGGCGAGATAAGGAATGTTGCAATACCTTGCTCAAGATGGTGCCTTCATTATTGGCAGATTGAAGGATTCTTTAGCATGTCTACGAGTATGTTATATCCGGGCATTCGTCTCTTCCTGGGGACTGCCAGTTACCATAAAATTTGTGGAATGTCTTTTGCTCAAGCATGGTCCCACCGATGGCAAGGCGTTTGGAATTGCAAAAATCAAATCAAGATCGAGGCGCTCTCCATTTTGATTGCGTTCGTTAAGCTTCCCCATAGCATACTTTAGCCGGTTGTTGGTTTTGCCTACCCGGCACTAAATCGCCCATCACCTCGATGATTTGTCCATTTGGTGTATTGGTCGAATTCTACGCTCAGCTGATTGTAAACCTCCATCGTCGTCAGACTGTAATATTGTATAATAATATGTTTACTGGTCGTTGCGAGCTGTTGGCTTTCGCGTTCCACCTACTTCAGCCCCCGACTCTACCTTCTCCACAACCAACCTATCCCCTCCGTTGAATCTATTCGCGACCTCGGCATTTTGTGTGATAGGGAGCTCAACTTCCGTTAGCATATGGATGGGATAATCCTTAAAGCCAACTCTGCACTAGGTTTTGTAAAACGATGGTCCAAAGAATTCACCAACCCATACGTGACCAGGTCCCTCTATATTACCTTTGTTCGTCCCCTCCTAGAGTACGCCAGTCAAGTATGGTCCCTATATCATCGCGCTCATATCTCGAGGATCGAAAGCATCCAGCGCCGTTTTCTTCGATTCGCTCTTCGAGGTTTGCCCTGGGATGATTCTTTTACTCTGCCCCCCTATCAAAACCGTCTCAACCTTATTAACCTAAACACCCTTGAGGAACGCAGAGATGCGGCCGACTTTCTTTTCATTCATCGACTTCTTTCAGGTCAGGTTGAATGCACGTCCCTTCACAATTCTATTTTCCTCAACACTAACCCTCGTTATCTACGTACCCCGCGCCTCTTCTATCTCCCAACCCACCACACCACCTATGGCGCGAACGAACCAATCTCCCGTATGCTACGAAAAATTAATTCAAACCCTAGCGTCTTTGACTTCCACCGCACCACTTCCTACCTCAAATCCGTTCTCCTTCACCACAATAACCAACCTTAGTTTTAAGTTTTAGTTTAAGTTTAATTTTAAGTTATAGCTTGTATTAAGCTGAATAAATGGGGGCTTTCGCCCCCACCAAAATTAAATTAAATTAAATTGAATTCACTGGGGCTACAGTAGTGCCCGTTGGCGACTGATGCCCTCCAGCTTCCAACCATTGTATGCAGAGCTTCACTGAGCGCGGTTTTAAATCTTAACTCACTGTGCATATGTACTTTATAAAATAAAATTAGCTCAACGGCTTCCAATGGCAGATAGGTTTCGGGTATTTAAGAGCTCAGAAGCTCATGTCCCTTAGTAGAACAGGTTGTAGACTTATGTTTTGTTTTTGTTACTATTTACGCGCGCTCACGGGATTTAAGTGCCCTTAAAATGCTTGCGCACAGCACGGACGAAGGAAAATCAGGGAGGATAGAAAGAGAGGTACCGGCGAACGTTGGTTTTAGATGTTTGAAGGTTATAATGATTAGGAAATAAAGAGCTAGGCAGGACACTCCATAAGCGAATTGTACGGCTTAGGAACGAATCACGATATTTGAGAGACTGTTTACTGGCCCCGAAATGGTACAATACGCTGTTACCAAATACCTAAGCATGCTAGGCATAAGTGACACAACATTCTGCACCCCTAGCAATGAGAGTGAAGTCTTACGTGGACTGAAATCTAACGGTATTCCGCTTCCTTTCTTTGTGTGCTTTTTTATGACTAGGAGGCTTGAGTTTCTAAAGTTTTAGAAACGACCCAAGCGACATGTCGAACGTAGCACCAAAAACGCCGAAACTAATCTTTTAATGATTAAGTAGTATAGAGATGACCCCCAAAGGATTTTAGTAGAGGTGACAATCGCAATAGCGACAATCCACCCCTGGGGCACGGATTCTCGATACTTAAAAGTAACTCCCCGCCGATTTAGAAGCTGACCGAGGAGGCACTAGATCTCTCGATTCCGATGAATTCTGCGACGAGTTTAGACACGTAGATTGGGCTGAAACGATGGAGAGAGTACCTGAGTAGTTTCATCTGTTACATTTAACTCCATCGGAATAGACAAGTGGTTGGTGAGAGTGCTGTTTTCGAAGGCTTGTCTCGTGAAACCAAAAAAGTCGAACAGGCCTCAGAGTAGGCATACACTGAAATATGACCATCTAAGATGCAATTGAAGAGTAAAAGAAGACGAGAAGCAAACCTACGACACAAAGAGATGGCCCCTGCAGCAGGGGTAGAATAGAAAAGCAGATTGCCAGAAGTGACACCTACTGAATCAGATCAAGCTCTCGAAACTGAAATTAAACCGGCTAAACCTATAGGGACATCGCTTTCATCTATCAGAAGATTCGATTTGGTAAGACTGGCAATATCAACACTGAGTGCAAGCAGAGGGCAGCGATATGGAATTATCCAACTCGAAGAGTGAAGAGCCCCACGTAGAAAACTCTTGAATGGCTACACAGGTCTGTACCGTAAATTCCCCTTGAAATTAAAACTTTAGAGGTTTCTCGGCCACCAAAACTGACGCGCTTTATCTTATGAATTCCGGGGCAACTCAGGAAAACGTAGAAAATACATTTTGAAAACAAGAGTAAAGATCGGAAAAACAATAACAGGCTTTTTCTCCTTGTGGGCTTATGATCAGATCAACTGTCAATATTTCAAGTCTGCTACTGCATCTCTAGGTAGCAGTCGCACTGTCCAGGTTGAAGCACAATGTTGGCGGTCCGCAAGAGGCTAAAAGAAGGTTGCTATCTTCAGTTGCCAATTCCATGTTGTGTACTTCCCCTAGGTTTGGGCGGGTGTGCTGTTAAGACAAGTTCTCTGAAAGCGACTTACCTTAGTGCGATGCGTTGTATCCATCCGGGTTGTAGTTACGGTGATTGCGAGAACCCGCGTGTTGCTGGGTCGTGAGCGCAGAAAGAAATCCATACAAGATACCGACCTGAGGAATAGAACGAATGGGATGACGAGGTCATAAATGGACACACGGACTTATATCCGTGCTGAGCCCATGACTGGAGTGAAGGTAAGGTGAATTACTATCTTAACGGATATCTACACCGTATAGCAGTGAAAGCATCACCCAGATGTGACTACAATATTTTCCTGCCGTGGATGATACCGCCAGCTCGCGTTTTTCGTTTGGCTTGGATGGCATCAGCAACGATAGCTGCTAGCGGACCGGGTGCGCTTGGTAGACACTCCCGGTAATATTGTTTCCGCTTTTTTGAGTTGCGAGCACGTATTGGGCGCCTGCATCCAGTCGGTAATAAGGGAAATGATAAGAGGGGAGCAGGTGGTGGACATTTCGTCTCCTCATGTTTAGATACATGTTGATACGGAGCCAAGCTCGAGTGGCTGCGCATATCCCTGACTCCTTCGGGTTACCAGCAGAGTGAAACACCAGAACGAACAGTCGCTCTGGGAGGTCTGAATAGAAGCCCACCGATAAGAAATCACGGTACCCTTCGGGGTACTTGCGGTTGGTGTCTTTTAGACTGAGAGACGAGTTACAATCCTCTCGCGGGATTGTAAGAGCCCGAATGGTGGCTCCACGGTTATAGGGTGCCAAGCGGTAAAAGGGAAGTTATAGTGAGTATGTGATTGTTTCGAAGCTATGCATTGCACGAGTCTCACACTACCGTAAGTTCCTACTGTGTCCGAAATCTGCCGTGATGTCCATAAGCTCTATAAATAGGAGTACGAATAAGTGGCTGAAAGTTAAAGTACTCTATTACCCTATGGAAACTGTCAACAACCTTTTGCCAACATTCTCTTTCAAACAAACAATTTTTACAACTATTCAGATACCAAATGCAGAATCCAGGTGGATTTCTTATGAGACACTGTACTAGTGGAGCTGAAAAAAAACCTGATATCTGGGAGAAGAGCTCACGCCAATGTATGTATTGTAGAACATGGAACGAAGACCATGAATCAGCACAGCTTACCACTTCGTTCAAAAAGTTCTCGGAATAATCAACATGTGGTGCTCTCGTTTGAGCATTTCTTTATTTTTACTTTGGTACAACTGTTCTTAACGCTTCCACTAAAGTTTGGCATCATGTCATGACAGTTCTCAAAGATTCAGTTTGCAGTTTTTCTTCGGCGATTTTTGAAAAGGATGTTAAAACTAAGCAAAAAATTTTCATTAAATTTTGTGTTAAGAAGGAAGTTAACCACACAAAAACTGTTGAAAAATTGTTTCGCGACGATGCTCTAAAGAGATCATTGGTTTACGATCGGCAAGCTCGCTTCAAAAATGGCCGTGAAGCTATCGACGATGACGATCGTTCCCGCAGACCATCGACATCCATAACCGAGGAACGCATCGATGAAATCAAAAACTTACTGGTCGTCAACCACAAATTGCCCATCAGAGAGTAAGCTGAAATAACCAGCATACCGATTGGATTCGTGCACGGCCTTATAACCAACTAATTGGGCTTGTTACGTGACGATACAAAGGTGGTGCCGAAGGACTTGAATTTCCTGCAAAAAAAAAAAAAAACAGCGTCTGGACATTGCAAAATTGCTTTCGAAGCCTGATTCCGGCCAAACATTCATCAAATGTACCGTTACTGGTGACAAGACGGGGGTTAGTGAGTACGTTACCCAAACCAAGATATTTAGCGAGCTTCAAATGAGCCTAGATAAAAGAATCCACGTCGTTTGTAGTCAAAAATGAAGGCGACGTTTACTGTTTTCGTGTACTCCAATCGTGTTGTCCATCATGAATTTCGTCCTGCATCCCAGAGTGTCAGTAAGGATTACCTGGAGTACATGGAGTATCAGAAATGTTTTCAAAGGCTGGACGAAACCCTGACACAAGCGAGCTTGAGTCAATGGGGACTACTTTGAAGGCGAAAATATCGATTTAAACGAACAAACCTTCCGGGACTTTTTCGAACAAGGTGATATACCCACTATACTTCGTGACTTTAGCGATGTTGTGCTTAAACTTGAGGCACAACACATTACTGCCGGGTTCACTAAAATTTCTGAAAAAATCCGGAATCGTTAATGAAATCTAACTTAAGGATATGACAATAGGATTAATCAATTAAGAAGGACCCACCTCTCAAATTATCTAATCCAATCCAAGTCTAGTGCTATAGTTCTTGTCTGAAAGGCCCGCTTTCTGAACCTGATTTGAAGATAAAAATTGCAGTGCCACACCATTCCATCGCTTAGTGCTCGTCAACCTATTTCCAGTATCCAGCCAGCAACATCTTTTCATCATGATAGCGCTTAAAATGTTGTTTTGTTTTTGTATACGAGAACGAAGTATCCACTCGTGAAGACACCCTTCCATCTACATCTGGTAATTGCTAGTAGGACCCCTTACGGCCACTGACAGAAACATTCACTCTCATTCACAAAACGCCTTTAAAATTGTTATGACCTTTTAAACTCTTTTAAGGCTCTTCAATTACACAAACTATGCATAATTCTCAATGTCAATTTGATTAAAAAAAAAACAAAAAACCTCTCCACACGCATATCCCCACCATCGTCAATCTGAAAGAAGGACATCTCTATCCTCGGTCAATGATATACATACATATAGTCGTACATAAATGCCTTCGTTTCGTATTTCAACATTTTTATTTTCTCAAGGATCACTTCAAGTGGTTTCCTTTCCTATACCCCTACCTCTGACCGCGGATATCCTTAACATTCCCAACGAACACCACCGTAACCGACTGCACTTGATTTTGCATAGCAATTCGGCCGCCATCATTTCGTTAACTGTTCACTCGCTGTTGTTCCTTAAAACCCAGAATTATTTCATTTACTTGTCGTTGAGAGGAAAATAAAGCCAAAACAAAGAACAACGAGAAAGAATCAAGGATAGCTACCTTGACATTCGAACTAAATGCCAGGAATGCTGCCAAGAACGGTCGGTTTGTTAGTAGTCCGGCGATTTCCCACCACCATCCTCAGCATTCTTGCTGTTCAATTATTATTCTAGTGTCTACCATTGTGTTGTTAACAGGAGCAAATGCTTGCATTGCTGCAGTAGTGCGGTGTCATAAAAGAAGAAAACAATAATCGACAACAAAAGAACACGTGGCAGGAGAGAGTGACACTCTCCTTCAGGAGAAAAAAAAAGAGCCAATAACAGCTAAACTCGCTCATGCGCGCTGTCAGTGTCAAAATTTTAGAACAAATTCACCACGGTAAAGTGACGTATTCACCACGGAAGGCTGTAGGTGTCAACGGTATTGTTGACATCGTTCAGTTAAGGGAAGTTTTCACACCGAATCGGTCGTTGGAGTATCCGTAACTCGTTTGTTGACAGGGTAACCACTTGCATTCGTGCCATTGCGGCTCGAAGAACAATAATTTCTTCTTCGAATAACGGTAATTTTGAATTATTTTTAAACGACAACGAGTTTTAGATGAAGTTAATAATAATCGTGTGTCATTAAGGGTTTAAAAGTGTGCAGACAGACCGAAGTAAGAGCCGTCGCGGTTTTGTAATACATCAACGGGTGCGAAGAATTAATTACCCCTGGCGGTTAGCCGAAAGGTCCTACGGGTCTGGTGTGTTCCACCCACGTACATATGTACGTAGTGACCACATAATCGATAGTATAATTTAATTAAACAGAACGAGTTAATTTTTGTTTGTTGTTGTTGTTTGTGCTACAGCTACTGGAATGCCAAACGATTGTTTTGTGTAGTCGTATTGCGGTCGAAAATGTTAAAAAACTGAATTCGGAGTACATTCGGAGTGTGACTTAATGTCCGTTTAGTGGCGATTTAAGGACCGGTGTTAGATTGGTATCGGAGTAGTTCTATTAAGGAAGAATTATCACTCCCTCTCTTAAGCAGGATTTGGACAGATTTGGAAAGATTTGGACTCCGAATATTTCATCGAAAATGGCAAGGTAAGTTCCTGTGGATTTTTGAGTGTTGTTTTGAGCGTTGTAAGCTCCTCTCAAGGGGCTGCAATTGTTTATGTCAGACATGTATGTGGTGTTCAAATCATATGGCTTCGTTGGGCATTTGGAAGGGTGCTAAATGGGAGTGTTGACTGTCTCTTCTGGGTTTTATTGTTGCTTGCAGACCGCGTGATATTGACGGGCGCGTGACTGATGTCAGGACAGGTCTAGCACAGGGTGTGTTTTTCTATGAAGCATGAACGGTCTTTTTCTATTTCTTTTATAATGGCTTGGGGACTTTTTCCAGCAGGGGGTTAGTTATGAGTGTGATGTAAGAGGAGTGGGCAAGAGAAAGTAAAAGACCATTTCCTGAAATTGTTTTCATTTCATTTTGCCGATTTTTTCGACCCTCTGTTTGGTCAGTAAAAGTAATACGACGAACAATGTAAGGAACGAAATGTTTGCTTTAGATGCTCATGCTGAAGTGGTGGAGGTGGAGGTGGAGGTGGAAAGGCAGAATGAGGGTGATGATATTAGAACGTGTTGGTGGTTGAGGGAACATGTGACATAGATTAGTTAGAGTACATACTTGAGGTTATTTACGTAGAAAGGTGGAGGAAAATTGCTCAATGGGCTGAAAGGAGGAAGTATTTAAGAGTGTGCCATGGAAGAAGGCAAAATTATGCACGTTACGGGTAGATGACGCTAAAGGTGGTTGTAATGGGGTTTTTCCAATTCGAAGGTATTATTCGTTGGTATGAGAAGGTTATTCGGGGGTAGTTTGCGAGTAGAGGCAAGAGCTTGTTTTCAAATCCTGAAGAGTGACGAAGTAACTTAGCGTTTTCTCCTACCAGAAGTGTTCGTACTTATGTAGCAAGGCGAAATGTCGTTGGTATAATCCCATAGACTTGCACAGAAAGGCGAGTGCGGGTGTATGACATTTCGTACTGCAGTATGGCATTTTATTTTATTTTTTCTTTTAGTTGATGAAAGCTGTTTATTCACACAATGCTTTTAAGAACTATTGTTATTTTCAGACGACGTCAGAGGTGTACTTGCACTTTATTGATTTTCTTTTCTATTCTATTTTGAACAGGGAAGTTTTGAAAAGAACTCTACCGAATTGCAGCACTGTTAACAGCTGAAAGATTTATTGTCAGCAAAAGGTGATTTAGTGAATAATTTATTTGAGTTGAATATTGATTATCGATGCCTTCAATAATATGGTTTCGAGTTACGAAAGAACTAAAAGTGATGATGCCTTTGGCAATGTCTAAAAATATTCCATATGTTGCAGAAATTGTTTCTTTTAAAATGGTTATCAATGGCCAGAAATGATTTAGGAAATGGTGAACTTAATGTCCACATCATTGATGGAAAAATTGAGTCATAGAAGATTTTGCAATTTGTGAATGAAATTAAATGATGAAGACGTTTCTGCCTCAAATATATCATTTTACTCTAAAAGTTTTCTCCATCGAGACAACATCTTACTTATTTGCTTAAGTGGCACTACAGTCCGGGTGGACATCGGCCTCAATAAACAAACCTTTTCAGCCAGCCCTACTGGTTGCTGCGAAGCATACATGCCAAGTTGGTTGACGTTTGTTTCAACTTTCTCCCGTCATTTAAGCTGAAGTCCTCGTCTGCTGGGTTTTACCTCTGTAAAAGATTTGAAGACTTTCCCATCTGGAGCGCTGGTATCCTTCCGATCCGATGAATTCTGACTCTTTTAGCTAAGTCTATGTCACTATGCAGTTCTTGATTAAATTTCCCCGTCCACTTTCCGTCGATGCAGAGAGGACCGTAGATCATTCGAACCAGTTTTTGCTCGAACCGACCTATTGTCTCAACATTTTATGATAGAGTTCTTGCTTCTGTCGCCTCCTAAAAGGCTGGGACGATCAATATTTTATAGAGCTCCATACTGATTGTCCGAAAATCGGTTTTGTTATCCATTGCTTTCTGAACCCACAAAAATAGCGATTGGCAAGAGCCAATGGTCTCTAAGGCGGTGTTTGCATTGATTCCCGGGCCTAGGTAGACAAAGTCCTTGGCTACATCGAGGTTATACCTTGTCCGGTTTGTCGAAGTTGTGGCTCCTTTCTCGATGGGAATATGAACCTTGATTTTTCCGCGATACTGTATTGAAAAAAATTACATGACATTAAATCGCCGTGTCGGAAATCTTCTTTGATTTCAAAGGTCTCGGTAAAGTCATTACTGACCATCACGAAGCAGCGTGTAGAAGTTTGCTAAAACTGGACACGATTTCTACAATATTTCTCGATATTCACTGTCATAGTCGGAATTAAAATCGACCAATCAATTGGTCGGCTGAGAATCTACCATTAAGTCCCCTTGTTCGTTCTTGCACCTTGTGGAACCGGCATGATCTTTTTACCTTCGGGTAAAAATTCGAAATGTCCTCACTGCCTTCGTGCTTTAACATCTATCAATTCCCTCGACTATGCGCTATTCGTGCTTATTTTTTTCTTTACCTTTGAGCAGCCGGTGCTCGTCTTTCGTTTTTTATTGGTAGAGATCAGCCCCGCTGTATAGGCTTTCTGTTTCTCCGCATGTGCAAGCTTGCATTCGTCGTCAAACAGCAGCTGTGTCGCTGGTTTTCAGGGCAAGATACTACCGGCGCAGGCTATGGAGCGAGGTTAAGGAGTAGCTGATTGGCAAAGGTCCTGGCGGTTTCCTGTGATTTACCTAAGAATAGTTAAGGACATTGGTATTTAAATTAAAAAAAATTTATTAATGCTACTTTAAAAATTATACTTGACATTATTATGTGGGCTTGATTAAACGCATTTGATAATTTTAAATAAAAAAATTAACACAAATTTTAAAATACAATTAAGCAAGGAAAGACAAGAAAACATCAACTTCCTTCTGGCCGTAATCAAGAAGACAGACCTTTACTTTTTTTAAAAATACCGACATATTTCTTAAGCGAAGTTACTAAAGCGCTAGCTGGAAACAATGGATTAAAAGTTCCTGTAATGAGTTGTGCAGAAAGAAGGGATTCTAATCAATATCCTGTCATTTCAAATAACGACTTCTTAAAAAGAAAACTTTCGAAACTTTGAAATAGTATAGATGTCTGACGAGAAGAATTCTCAATCTTCTAAATAAAGACATCGATTTAGTTATACGACTTGCGCCACATATTTTTGTGACAGCGGACTTTTGTAATACAAGAGGCGTAGAATTTGTTTGGTTGAATAGAAAGAACAATTGTTGAGATATCTCTGAAACCTTCATTGCTTCATAAAGTATACCATGGTGATTACTTATGGAGTACAATATCTTCCAAATGACCCCCTTGGCTCTACTTGCACACCCTCGTCCTTTTTTCTCACTCTTTCACATAATTGGGGCTCTACTTCGCCCATGACGGCTTAAATTTTCACTTTCGGTGTTAGAATTGTTTGCGGATGCTTGGCGTAGAACTGGCTTTTAACATAGCCTCAAAGAAATTACGAAATTAAGCGGCCAAGAAACTTTGTGCGCAATAACTCGCGACTTGTATGGCATGTAACACCATCCTGTTACGAGTATACATATCCTTGAGCTTCGGCCACGAGAAATTCTTCATCGTGTCTCGGTAGCGCACTCTGTTCACCGTAATGGTTTTTGCGGCCTCCTTTTCGAAAAAAATTACGGCCCTATGACACCTTTGGTCCATAAACCGACCAGACAGTTACTCGTACTAGGTGCATCTCTTGAATCACTCGTGAATTGTCGGTGCCCCAGATGCAGCAATTTTGCTTATTAACGTAACCGCCAATGTGCTTGCATTCTTGCAAAAATGAATCCCGGCAAGTATGTTTTCCAAGACCCAATTCGAGAACGTACGCATTAATAAAACCTCGTACCCATAAAGAGATAAATCTTTTGTCGTTAGAGAATTGCTTTTGGCCAAAAATTCAATACAATTCAATTCAATTTCAATTCAATTTATTTACATATATAATTCGGGATTGTACAAATAAGATTTACAAAATGTCTTTTATAGCACATATTTTAGTGTTACATTATATAACTCAGACAATGAAGTGTGAGCAGGTGCATTATCGTAGTGCAAAAGCCATGAATTGTTTTTCCACAAATCCAAGCGTTTTTTTCGAATCGCTTCACGCAAACGGCGTTGAACTTGTAGGTAGTACTCCTTATTGACCGTTTGACCTCGTGACAAGAATTTAAGATGCACTACGCCATTACAATCGAAGAAATGAACTGTGCCATATAAAAAAAAAATCGTACGTACTTATAGAGGATATATTTTTAAAGATTTAAAAGATAAAAGATACAAATTTTAACTAGATCTTTAAAAACATATTTTTAACTTGAACAAGTGAAATGGTAGAAAATTGTTCAAGTTATGGGTGCGGTCAACTTGAAATATGCAGTTTTGAGATAAACGCGTTTAAAATTTTAAGTTATATTGGGTATATAAATTAATTCGTGAGTTTTTTTTTTCAAAATTTGAACGTTTATTTAAGAAAAACATGTAAAATAGTATTATTCAAAGTATTGCCCATCTGAAGCTATGACTTTTTCCCATCTTTCTGGCAATTTGTGGATCCCATCCCAAAAGAACTGCGCCGGCTTGGCAGCCAAGAATGAATCAAGCCAATTTTTGATATTCTGCTCTGATGTGAACCGTATTTCAGTGAGGGCGTTCTGCATCGACCGGAACAAATGGTAGTCAGAAGGGGCAAGGTCTGGGCTATATGGCGGGTGGGGTAAGACTTCCCATCCACTGTTTTCCAAATAGTTCTTAACCGGAATAGCAACGTGGGGCCGAGCGTTGTCATGATGGAAAATTATTGCTTCGTGTCTGGTCGCATATTCCGGGCGTTTTTCGGCCACTGTTCTCTTCAAACGGATTAATTGTGTTCGGTAGCGTTGTCCATTGATGGTTTCAACCGGTTTTAGCAGCTCATACAGCAAACCCATCTGATCCCACCAAATACAGAGCATTACCTTCGCGCCATGGATATTCGGCTTTGCCGTTGATTTGGCTGGTTGACCGGGTTTCACATATGATTTTTTGCGCTTGGGGTTGTCGTAATGGATCCATTTTTCATCACCAGTAACAATCCGATGCAAAAATGAATTCCTTTTGTGCCGTTCCAGCAGCATTTCGGACATGCAAAACCGCCTTTCGACGTCTCTCGGCTTGAGTTCATGTGGAACCCAATTTCCTTGCTTTTGAATATATCCATCTGCTTTTAAACGTTTTGAAATGGCTGCTTGAGTGACACCCAAAGATTCTGCGAGCTCTTCTTGTGTTTGGCAACAATCTTCATAGAGTAATGCTTCCAGTTCTTCATCTTCAAACTTTTTTGGCTGCCCAGGACATTCATCGTCTTCCAAGCCAAAATCACCACTTTTAAATCGTGCAAACCACTTTTGGCACTTTCGCTCAGCTAGCGCATGTTCACCATAAACTTTTACCAAAATACGATGACTTTCGGCAGCAGTTTTCTTAATAATGAAGTGAAGTAATGAAGAAGAACTCAACGCAAAAACACTTTTTCAGGCACAAAGTTCGACATATTTGAGTGGAAAAAAATTATTGTTGTTTACGCTTCAAATGAATGACGTACAATGACAGTAGATTTCCAACGCATGTTCCAATTGAATAATAACAATGGAATAATACAAGTTACGCCAATAAAAAGCCTGCCTTACGGCCTTGTACTATACTTTGAAAAACAACTACAACTACTTCGAGATATTTCACGGCCATAATCTTTTGGGTTATCATTCTTGAGGTCCCAAGGGACCATTGAAAGCAATAAAAAAAATGGATTTTTTGAAAATTCTAGAGTGGCTTAGGCCCTTAAGGAATAGTGTACGATTATATGTTGCAGCCAGCTCATGTGAAAAATAACATCATTTAAATGTCCACCACTAGCACGTCTACAAACTCTCATACGAACATAAAAATGTTCAAGGGCTCGCTCACACATTACCGCATTAAGATCATCAATTTCGGTTCGAATATTGATTTTCAGCTGTGCAATTGTTGTAGACTTTCCTTTTAAAAAAAACCCCAAAAAACCCGAAAGTAATCTAATGGGGTTAAATCCCATGATCTAGGTGGCCAGTTTATGCCACAACTTCGTAAATTTAAGGGGAGATATACACCTAGGAGCCGGAAAAAGAGTTATTTCTGTTTTTTTTTATTAAGGAAAACTATTTGAAATTTCGGATTGTTTAATTGTTTTATATAAAAATATCAAAAAATATGCAAGGATATTGTATGATTCTTGGAGCGTCGTAAAAAAATCTGCGTAAACAGTACCCACTTGCGTTTCTTCAAAAATCATCTGAAAAAAAAAACAAAAAGATTATTAAATTAAATACTCTAGTACTTATCATAGCCGATTTTGAAAATATCGATTTATGACAAAAAATTCAAGGCAATCGGTTTATTGGTTTTCGAGAAATTTTGGACACCGATTTCAAAAACGTGTTTTGAGAAAAATGCGTTTGAAAATTTGGGAATGAATAAATCATGAAATTTGTAGGTCTTCTACGATCGACGGAATGTTCATAGTTTCTATATTTTGTTGTCGGCGCCGTATTCGACCTTCTTTCGTCTCTTCTTGCGCTTGCAGGTCGGTTTTCACTATGCGAGTTTCGTTTTCTTGCGCAGCGTACAAATGCGCTCCCGATCTGACCGATATTCCAAACACGTTCATGACTTCCAACAATGAGGTGACACCATTGTTGAATGTGCACGATATTGGCCTCGCTGTTCATCGTTTTTGGAGCTATCTTCCAAATAAGTTGGTTCAAGCTCTCTTTGCTGTTTTGGGTATATCCGTAAACAAAGCGCTCCAGCAATTTGTCATTGCTGAGGTCTTCGAATATTGGTTTGATGACATCTAACACCATTTTTGGCAATGCTGAATAATCGTGACGGAAATTTTTCAGTTCTCTTTTAGCTTTCGCTTGTTGCTACTTGCACCATGATTCGGGTCCTTCGGGACAGAAATGATGTTGAGGGTTGCTGTCTGTTGAGCCGTAATGATAGAATGTTGCCCATACCGCTTTTTTCATGTCATCATGTCATCCTGCGAATAGCTAAGCCATTGTAAATGCTTAGTTTATCTATAAATTTTGCCGCCGATTCCAGGATATCTTTTTTTGCATACGTGAAGATGGGCTCCCATTCGCTTTTAAACATGTCCCATTCATTCTTTTTTTACAATTTCAGTTTCATCACCATACGGTTTCGCACTCACTACGTCTTAGAGTCGCCATTCGACGGATTTTGAAAATAATTCTTTCATGGCGTCTACTTCCATTTTGCCAGCCGATCCGTCATGATTGATATGGCAATTTCCATCATGATTAGATTTCCATTCCTCATGTTGCTCGGTATTTTTGTGTTTATTCCAATAGTTACATTCAGCACAATAAGGAGATTTTACAAGAAAACTAACGACTTTTCCTGTTAACTGAACAATGAGAACCGCTACTCCATACAGTGAGGTAAAACCACGTTTTTGACACGTACCATCTCCTGAAACGGTCTGTTTTGTTATATCAGCACTTGAAGTTTGTGCTATTTCCTGTTGTTCCTATTTTACAGATTGTTTTAACATCAATTGAACAATACCTGAAGATTTGTTGAAGCGGAGGCGGTAAATTCATGAGTCCAATTTTACAACCGAGTCCTCGAGTGCTTTCTATTGAGAATCGAACATCACTACCACACATTTTACACATCCCGATAAGACAGAAAACACAGTCCAGAAAATTCAAAATTCGATACCCGATGTTTGGATCTTCTGGCGCGGTTGTGTCATGATCAGTCTTTAATTTTCTGGCACTGGAACTAATATTCTCGTCGGAAAGTTTTTCGATATCCATTTTCTTCGGAATATTTATTCACAAACGAAAATTCACTGTAACGCACAGTTGCACGAACGCATTTTTGGCAAATAATAAGTCGTATGATATTTTCGTTATATCTGGAACCGAGCACGCCCAAAAACACAATAGAATCATAAAATAGGTCTAGGGACGCTCTTTTCGAGGGGTCGCTTGCCGCTACCTGCCTCTCGGCTCGACGCCGCAAAACTTGTTTCACTCTCTCGGCTATAACTGGCCTATTTATCGAAATATTGCCTTAGCGTTTTCACCAGATATTCTTGAGACCTCAAGCTTCAGGAAAATGCAAAAAAAAATCGATTTTTTTTTCGATCATGCTAGGTGTACATATATATCCCCTTAATCAACCTGGGAACTTAGATAGCACAATGTTTGCACGTCTTGTGCAACTCGTAGCTCCATCCTGTTGAAAATAAAGATCGTCTGTGTCTGTTTCTTCAATTTGAGGTCACAAGAAATCTTGAAGCATCTGTCTATACCTATAGTGCTCATCTTTGATAGTAACAGGTCTTTCGTTTGTATCTTCGAAGAAAAGTGGACTAATGATTCCATCAGCTCAAAAGCCAAACACAAACAGTATATTTTTGTGGATGCAATGCTTTTTCTGAAATTGTTC
This sequence comes from Volucella zonaria, assembly GCA_963966105.1. NCBI lineage: Eukaryota > Metazoa > Arthropoda > Insecta > Diptera > Syrphidae > Volucella > Volucella zonaria. Next base: position 172,746,720 of record OZ014531.1, on the reverse strand, counting down.
GCGGATTTTCTTCGCGCCAGACGCGACAATTTTGTTTATTGACGCACCCATCCAATGCGAAATCAGCTTCATCACTAAAGATGATGTTGTTATGCGTTAGCGTGTAACTATCTATGGTTAAAATTGTACCTAGGTCTACTTCATAAATGTCAAAGATGACATAAGAGTATGGTAGCGCCTGACATCTAGGCGTGACTTTTGAAAGACCCTTACTACCTTAAGTACTAATCCCTGGGGCACTGCTAGGTCTACGATTTTCGTGTAACTAAGGCATTGTTCAATTTTAACTGTTTGCAGTCTATCTATCACGAAAGCTGGCACAGTGCAATTTGTTTAAACGAATAACGGGATATACCATATCGACCGCTTTTGAAATGTCAACGAAAAGACTAGCGGAACATTTCTTTTCATCTAGAAGAAAACATTAAAAGGCATCTTCTGTAGATTACCAGCCCCTTCCCAAAACCGAATTGCTGGGGACTAAAAAACTCAATCAAGGTATTTCGGCACTCTGTTTTGAATGGATTTCTCAAAAACTTTGGAAAAGGAAGACACTGGGAAAATTGGTCTGTCATTCATTTTAACATTCCGTTTTCCCTTTTCAAAAAGGGGCAACACGATGGCACATTTCAGCGTGGATATGAATATTCCAGTTTCAAGGCTTCGGTTAGATAGATGTGCTACAATATCAGTTATATAAAGAGCAATCTTTTTAAGGGTAATTCTTGAAATGTCATCATTTCCGTATGAATGGGAATTTTGCATCGTGTTAATGAGACCAAAAGTTTACGACCTTTTATATGATATTTTCGAAAAAGAAACTGTTGCTGGAAGGCAAATACTCTACTGTCTGTCTTCTCAGACTGTAAATAGTCGACCACGACCTAATATCTTGACAAGTATATTTTAGAGGTTTCTCGTCTCAGCTAAACCCCACAAGAGCTGAGCTGTGACTCTGAATACAGAGGAGCGCTAAAGGATGACATTGACAAACGGAGGTAAAAAAATCGTTGAATACGTTTGCGGCTTAAATAGAGTCGCCAATATCATTACTCTCGTTACTAAGCAAAATTGAAATTGGGGTGTTGGTGATATTTCTATTCATGATGTTATTGATGACTTTCCACTCCTTTTCAGGATTACCTACTTAGCTTTACTTTTTTATTCAAATGCTTACACATTTTTTTTTAAAGCGATTTCTCAAACTTGCGTTAAGTACAATATTTTTTACCTCCTCTATTATACACATTTATTCCTCAGTTCGACTTTTATAAGTAAAGAAGCGTATAAGAGGAATGGTTTATATAATCTTTTAATATTTTTAGAAACATTTCAAAAGCTGTATTAACATTATCTTTTGAATAGACATCGGATCAGTCTTTAGAAAGAAGTGCATTGTTTAGTTGGTCATAATCTATTTTACATTTTACAGGACGACTCCTAGATAGAGTTTTATTTCTTATGTTATTGAACAATATCTCAACCAGTCAGTGATCAGTGATGTTTAAACTAAAATCAATATATTTGCATTGCAAAAAATGGTGAGCCTAGAAAGCTAGGCAATAGAAGAGAAACTTCATGAAGCTGGATATGTTCTTGGAATTAGGATAGGTCGTTACCCTTGATCACAGGCATTTTAAAAAAGACACACTATATAAACTTTATAAATAACAAATGCTTCACGACTAATGAGGCGTCCTAGGGATACTCTACAACATAGCTAATTCATACTCGTATGTAAATTCTCATGAGAACTCACCATACTCATCCTTGAGTCTATAATACGGGCACGAAAGGGAGCGTCCGTATCACGCGCGCTTATAAATAAAATACAACTTATTTCAATAATGTCTTTTTACTTCAAGGTCTTTCACACAACTGACTTATCTTAAACCAGCTCAGTATAACATCTAGAATAATACAAAGCATAATACAATGAAGAGTTGATAGTTAGCAATTGAAAATCTGTTTGTTTTGCTTGCATTGCTAATGCCACTATTCTCAAATTAGGTTAACCGATGTCGCTGGAGCAATTCTGTTGCTGGGCTGTTGTATGCAGTTTACCTTCTTAGCGTTGACAAACGAAAACCATGCCAAGCCAAGCCAAGCCAAATTTTGTTGTTAAGCTGAACTTTTCTTTCTAGGTAGGCACTTTGACGATGGTAGCAACGATGATGACGGTGCTGATGTTGTTTCTATGCGCGTAACTCGTGCATTGTGCGCTCACCCACGACGCCCTCTTTATCGCTCATGTTTTTCGTGGCCCACGGCGCGCGTTATTTACTTTCGTTTTGTTCGCTACTCCCCGTCTGTCGCCATTTTTCGTTCCTTATTCAGCCCGAGCTGTCTCACCACGCGTGCTACACCCTCCCGTTTCCTGTAGCTCTTTCGTTTTATCGGAGTTTTAGCATTCACAACGAGATGGGTGTTCTGGAGGGTTTGAAGTGGAAGAACTTTATTGTCTGCGTAAGATCACTACTGGTGGAAATACCGATATAACATCGTGAACCAAGGAACACTTCATCCTTGTTGAATAATATTATTGGGTGCAAAAGGGCTTAAGGATTCATTTCATAAGAGTTCGGAATCAATTTTTGTCGCTTTTTCATTTCATCGGGGTTCGGAATCACTTCATGTCGCTTTTTCGTTTCATAAGAAGTTTCTCTTCAAAAAAATGCCTTTCAAAAACTTTGCAAAAATATGATCAAGACTAGGCCTAATTGGCATATTCACAAAGGAGGAACACCCATGTTCAGCTGTAATTGATAAATAAGATTGTCAATGACGATTCTAAGATATTTACGTTTATATCATCCGATATAACAATATTGGCTTCGTTCTCATTAATTACATGGCTGCGAAATTCTTCCAGAAACAAATTAATATCATAGGTGTGCAACCTACAAATACAGATAAAACTTAATATCTCATTGCAATTTGAAAATTCCGATGAACAGCAAAAAAAGAATCACTTATGTTAGCAACTGAAAAAACTAAACAGTCGTTTTGTGCTGTATTGGCTCTTCAGAACATTCGGACATCTAGAATACTGAATGTGATCAATCTGGGTGATGGTAAATTGATCAGCAGACCGAGTGCTAGCTGGTGTCATACAGCCTATATTTACCGACTGTACTACCAAAGATGTCTTCCTTTCCTAGCTTTGCATTTAAATCTCCTAGGAGACGATTTAAATATCATGCTTTGGACATTGTCTTGTCGAGTGTACTCTTTTCTTTCATTGGGGGGTGCTCGCATTTTAGGCCGATATTTACGAAATTAGCTTTGATTCGGATTGTCACGAGGCACTCATTCACATGCCTGAAAGTCAAATCCGCATTCAAATAGCCACCGCTTGGTACCAATCACCGTACTCTGCTTTTAGACTGAAATGTCGATTCGGCGGCGATCACCTAAAGTTAATCCGGGTTTGGGCCTACATCCGTATAAGATTGTGCTAGCGCAACAATTGAAGCCAGACGACCATAGATAACGCCGTGAGTTCGCTAATTGGGCGTTTGAAATGTTGGTGAGAAATCCGGACTTGTGTCAAAAATCATCTTCTCGGACGCAGCGGCTATGTCAACAAGCAAAATTGCCATTATTGGAGCGAACACAATCTACAAGTGTTCGGCCAAGCATCAATGCATCCATAAAGATTGACTATTTGGTGCGAAGACACTGTTACCGTCAATGGTATTAGGTATAGGGGACGTTTAGCGAATTTCTGTAGTCAGAGCTCGACAACATCGATATATCCGAAATGTGGTTCCAACAAGTCGGCGCTACATGTCACACAAGCGACCCAACGCTCGAAGTCGTGAAGGAGAAATTTGGCGATTGGGTCATCTCACGACAAGCGTTCATCACTTGACCACGGCGATCATGCTATTTGACACCACTAGATTATTTTCTCTGGGGCTATGTCAAGTCCTTAGCTTACGCTAACAAGCCAACCACTTTGGATGAGCTCGAGGCCAACATTCGATACGCTATTGCCGGAATAACGCCGCACATTTTGGACCGAGTCATCAAGAATTAGACCGACACACGGCTTGAAGAACTGCCAGCAGAGCCGAGGCTGCCATTCGAATGATGTGCTATTCCACGCATAATGGCATGAATGTAGATTCGAAATAAAGCGAGAATCAATTTTATATCTCATACCGTTGTTGTTTAATTTTATTTTTTTTTCCTATCGTTCTTATCTGGTCACCCTTTAGTATGATGGGAAAAATAAGAATCAGATCAGCAAAGCCCAGGCCTAAAATTTGTGTTGACCGGTGTAATTTTATGGCATTTCGGGCATTTGGGCGGCAGGACTGGCTACAATAAAGTGTAACCTGGAAGTCTAATTACTCGACGATCCTCATCAATGCCATTCAATTTGAGATCTATGTATAGGGCTCTCCATTGATTGTAGTGTTCTTCCGGGCATCATTTTTGAAGAATATGAACAGTAATTCCACCAAACTAAACACTGACTTTTTGTGGATGTTACGGTGTCTCAATAATATCTTGTGGATGTTCGGCAACTTACTTATTGACGTAGACATCCAAACAAATTTTTTTGGTAAAAAGGAATATCACGAGCAATCTGGTTTTCGGCCTATCGACCTACACTATGATTAGTGGCTTCAATTGTCGCACGAGCTGGATCTACATATGAGTTCCCAAACTAACATATTTCTACAAAATTTTCCATAAAGTAAATGGACACAACTCCAAATGCCGCGCATGATAAGGAATCGAGCCATTCGGGTCGTTCTAAATACTGTGCTCCACAACAGCAACAGCTCCTTCTGTGCACACTGTACGACGAATCTGCGGGGGTGTAGGCATTATCTTTTAGGGTTTACGAAGTATGGTAAATCCATGGTTATTCGGATTACTATCTCAGATGGATGATTATGTCGATTATAGATTAGACGTAGCGCATAGGAAGATCTCGAACCGAACCAATATTTTGAAAGCGTTGTTCTGGCGTACGTCTATCAATGATGAAATGACTAAAGTGAGCACAAACCAGATGTCAACTGTCAAATTGGCTGTCGTTGTTCTGTCTTAAATCTGTTCATGTTGAAATGGTAAACCGAATTGAGGACGGATTATCCGACAGCTGGTATGAGGTCGAATGAGATGACCGAACGAATACCATACTCCGTCCCGAAATGTCTTCGATTGCAATCTTGAGGTACAATGCAGCAGAAAAAGACTTTACTGTAGAAAGAAACCTCAACAAACTAGGATTGCGCAATTGGTGAAAGTTAGCAAAAGGGCCCGCTATCGCTTAAGACCCAGGTCACTCCGGACTCTAGGGTGATCTACTGAACCAAACAAATATGAGTACATGCCACCTTGATCAAAAAGTTCCCGGGGGACACCATCGTGTGGCGCTCCCATTGTTCCGATTTGAGTTCTGTTTTTTTTGTTAAGTTGGTAAATCTGTTGTTGACATTTCCTCTAAATCTTAACATCATAGCTTGACAGTTGCAAAAGTTACGTAGCCAAGAGTACATCTATCTATGTGTGTGTTGGTGATTTTTTACAATTTTAGAAATGGATTTAAATTTGCAACAACGAACTTGTATTAAATTTTGCGTAAAAAACGGATTTAATGGTGCGCGAACGTTGGAAATGTTGGAAAAGTGTTTCGGCAACGATTCTCTAAAGAAAACGGTCGTTTACCAGTGGCACGAGCGGTTCAAAAGTGGTCGTGAGTCAATCGAAGATGATGAACGCAGTGGCAGACCTGAGACCATCGACATTCAAAACCGACGAAAACATTAATGAAGTAACAGGAATGTTGGTCAATAACCGCAAATTAACCATCAGAGAGATAGCGGAGGACTTGAACATTGCCTATCGATCCGTCCAAGACATTTTGGTTAATGATTTGGGTTTCCGTCGTGTAGCAGCAAAATTGGTGCCAAAAGACCTCAATTTCATGCAAAAAAGAGACCGTGTTGACATCGCAATAGGGATGATTTGCGAGGCTGGATCCGATCCCACATTTATCAAAAGGATCAATACTGGAGACGAGACGTGGGTTTATGAGTATGACACGCAATCCAGACATCAGGCAAGTGAATGGCGTTCACCAAATGAGCCGAGACCAAAAAAACCACGTCGTTTTCAGTCAAAAAAGAAGGCAATGCCCACGGTTTTCATGGATTACAACGGTGTAGTGCATCATGAAGGCCAGACTGTAAACAAAGAGTATTATTTGGGCGTTATGAGAAGTTTGCGTGAAGCAATTCGCCGTAAGAGACCAGTATTGTGCGCAGAAAACTCGTGGATTTTGCACCATGATAACGCACCGTCGCACAGTGCCATCATTATTCGTAATTTTTTGACGAAAAATGCAACAAGAACCATCCAACAGCCACCGAATTCACCTGATTTGTCTCCCTGTGACTTCTTTCTGTTCAGTCGAGTTAAAAAACCACTACGGGGAACGCGTTTCAACAGCCGAGAGGAAGTAATGGAAAAATCGCAGGAAGCACTGATGGACATACCGAAAACCGAATATAAAAAATGTTTCGAGGTTTCGAGGATTGGATCAAGCGCTGGCATAAGAGTGTTGCAGTCGATGGGTGTTACATTGAAGGGGAAAATATAGATTTAGATGAATAAACTTGTAATTTTAATTTTCTGAATAAATTTCGGGAACTTTTTGATCAAGGTAGTACGTCAGTAAATTGTTGAATGGATATTCTTCAATTTTCCAGTCGTTCGTAGTCTTGCTGCAGTTTCTTGTGAAATAACTTCCACTTTCTATCGGAATTGAGCAGGTAGCACCCCACTAGGGGATTGTTTAGATACAAAAGATGATCGACAATATACCAACTCTATCGCTTAAGATAGCATTGAAGTGATCTTAAGGAGGGAAAGTGTGATGGGGCACTCCATCGCTACTTAGTAATCGTTCACATGATTTGATGGAATATAAACTTTCTTTAAAACAAAACCATTAAAGTGGCCCTAGAAATTGTCATTAAAGACGTTGGAGTACTAAGTTCAATAATTTTTTTATTCTTATCTAGCAAAAGTTGGTCCGTTGTGAGATGTAATGTATCTAGCTGCGAGGCAGCAAATACCCCTCTTCAAACATACTGAACAAAATCATTCCCTACTAAGAAGAAGCTGGTAATAGAGGGAACAGTAATTTTTACTGGGGCTCAAATCGCCATAACTCTGAAGCCAAAATGTACTGATGTCAGTTTGTGGGCAAAAGATAGGCATCCAAACTTCCTTTCGATCGAATCATAGACTTCTGGAAATCACAGAAATAGTGTTGACTGAAAAGCCCATATCCTCCAAGATACGGCCAGCTCTCTTTCCCCGCCATGACTCATCATCCTGGTTCTGCTTCCAATAACAACGCACGACAGATTTTGGAGTATTTGCATGCCTGTTCTATGGAATGTGTGTCATTGATTCTAACGCTGGCTATGAATTTAAATAGTAATCTCGCCCTCGCCCTCTTTAATTTCTGTACTCAAGACTCTGCTTAATTTTGAGACATTTCGGCCACGAGGCAAATTCAATATTATCCCAGCTCTGAAATTAGCTCACAAGACGAGACCATTTGCCGTTCTTTAGGGACATCCATCAGGGTCAAAATCCTGCAGTTGACATTTTGATAGAAAAAAAAAAGAAATAGAATTTAAAAGCAAAAGTTGCCTTCGGGTTCATTCCTACAATTTCTATTTTCAAGTAGAGGATAAATCTAAACATTTCTCGTCACATATTCCCTTGATACCACCTTGTCCTTTCTCTCCCCTCAAACTGATGTGCTGTCACAACTCCTCCTCCATCAGTAAGGCATTCTCCGACTTATGCAAAAGATTAAACTCGAATTGTGTAGATTACGTTTAAGTATAAATCCTCCCAACAGTATCACCTTCCATTTGATGACATCTACTGTCTGCCATTGCATTTCATCAAAGGCCATCGGACGAAGCCCTGTTCAGATTCGATTAGTCGTTCTCGTCCGAGTATCGTCATCGTCAACACCTTCTGACCAATGTCATGAAAATTGCTATCCAGTCATTTTGACTTTGTCAGTCATTAGGTATCGAATTACCATGTGCTTAGTTGTAATGACCTTTCTCAGACTCATAAACGTTAGCCCGCACTGGACTTGGCCGGAGACGGAGACGGAGACGGAGACCCGCCTTTCGTTGGTCTAGTCCAAGGTAATGTGGACAAAATAAGCTCCACGCTAATCCACTTGTCCTCTCATTTGGAAAATGAAAACAACGAAAGTGCTACACGATGTGGAAAAAATACTCACAAACCTCCATGTGTCCTTTATCCGGAATGCCATCGTGGTCGATGTTCGCTTGTTTTTTTTTGTCTTTGTAATTCTAGACATACGAGTACTCACTCGTACAACGGATAAAGCTCCTCGTGCTTTTGAAGGCTAGACCAGAGGTTAGAGAAAATTAATTACTAGCGTTTTTTGCTCCAATTTGTTTTTTTTCCTGTTCCTCCAGATGGCAACTACTGAAGGTTGAGATAGACGTACCACAGCCGCTACTCGTAGGCAAGGTAACTTAGTAATGCATTCTAAGAATAGCTCTTTCTAGTTTCTAATCCTAGAGTGCATGCAATCCGAAACCTTTAGCTTCTTTTCTGTATTCTCCTAATGAGTAGATACAAATGTACTCTTGTAGCCGTAGGTATCAGTACACGGTTTCAAGGGGTTTTCGAGGATGGGGGTTAAGTATTTCAATCTGGGGATGGTTATGGAGAAATAGATACTCGTACGAATAGTCGAATGCACGGAATAGTGAATAGAAGTAATTGGTTTCGGTAGGGAGGAGATTGTAGGAATTTGCATTTCGACTTGAGTGACAAGTGAATTTGCATGTAAATAGTGTTAAATGCGAAGTGGAGATTAAGCCTTTGATGTAGCCTTATCGTCCTTGTCGATGGTGGAATTTTATAGTCGGCTTTCACAGGGATACAAATATATTTGAGTATCCTTTCATAGAGGAATTGGATGAAACCTTCTGTAAGGTTGATGGAATTTACTCAACAAACAAAGAGAGGTAAGAGTGCTTCTATTTTAATAACCTGCCATTGGATCAGAAAATTCCTACTAAACTGGTGGTGGAAGAACGTAGATATACGAGTATATGTATAGTCGTTTTGCAAACAGAGGGGTGCCAGGTATCGGTGGTTATTTGCACAAGGGACAGATAAATGATTTGCGGAACTAAGGTTGATCTTTATTCTCGTGTTAGAAGTGATAATTGAGTTGTTTTAATAAGTGAATAAAGTGAAAAATTGCACAATTTGTATCCTTCAACAACAAAGTGCATTCTGGCCGAAGATAAAATATTCCGTATCCAGTAGAGTATGGGACATATACAGGGTGAATGACTCGAACTCCAACTTTTTAAAATGCTATATTTTTTTTATTTTTTTGACAAATTTTATTGTGCCAAAGCAAAACATGTTGGAAAATACATCAATTTTTAAATTATATCAGTAGTTTTCAATATGTCCACCTTTGGCGCGAATAATGGCCTTGAGACGGCGGAAGAAAGCATCGCACGCTGCACGCAAGTAGCTCTGCGGTATTTTGGCCCATTCCTGACGAAGTGCTTGTTTGAGGTGGTTCAGACTTTGGTATTTTTTAGTGCCAACCTTCGCCTTCAAAATACCCCAGACAAAGAAATCCATCGGATTTGCATCCGGAGAATTTGCAATCCATTGTGTCGAAGAAATGAAGTTGACGCGCAATTTGTGAGACGGTGCCGAGTCTTGTTGAAATGTTCACGGTCTCCGACCGAAATGATTGTTTGCCCAAGGCTTCAATACTGCCTCTAAGACAGTTTCACGGCATACGATCGCATTAATTTTGACGCCACGGTCCAAAAATACGAGCGGAGAGCGACCATCGGCGGTTATGGCCGCCCAAACCATCACCATCGGTGCTGCCTGCTTTCTGGTGGCCGTCCGAAAGTAAACTCGGCCATTTTGTTTGTTGACATATTGCTCGATAACAAATGGCGACTCATCGGAAAAAAGCAAATTCGGCAGCTCACCACTTTCGTGCAAGCGTAGCAACTCCTTCGCTCTTTCGACTCTAACTTTTTTCTGTTGCGGTGTAAGATCGTGTGCTTTTTAAAACTTCAATGGCTTGAGCTCAAGCTCATTTTTCAGTATGTGTTGCATCCGTTCCAATGATATGTTGAGCTCACGAGCCATTTTTCTTCCACTTCGACGCGGATTTCGCTCAATTCGAGCCTTCACTTTCCGAACCATTTCTGTCAATGTTGCTGTTTTTTTATGACCACCTCCATGGCATTTTGCAACGCTGCAAGTATCACGGTAACGAGTTATGGTTCGAGACACAAATGATTTATTCACGTTGAGGTGTTGGAGGGCTCTAACGATAGCTACTTGTGGTTTTCCAGCCAAATATAAAGCAAACACACTATCACGTTTGAATTCCATCGCGGATAAAAAATTTTCAACACAACTGAGACGCAAATCGTTTAAAAGGCTTGTAAATAATAAAATTATCTGTCATGTGTCAAAATTTGAGCTCACTGTCATGAACGGTTTGATAATTATAGCAGTCTGAAGTTGGTTGCAGTTCGAGTCGTTCAGGATGTATATTGTAGCGAACACGCCAAAAAATGTACGGTTGGCCAGCAGGCCAGCCAAGATAAAAAAGAAAAAGAATCTGCTGCCAAATTTCCTTACAGTGCCCTCCCCTCAAAGCATCGTAGATCCGTCCGTTGCTTATTCTGCAGTGTAAGGGGGCCAGCCGATTTACATGGATTACTCGTCGCTTCCGATTGTTGCTCACTTCGATTTGGTAAACTAGATCATTCAACTTCTTATAGATTACATAGGGCACTTCCCACTTTCTCTGCTTCTTTTTGGATTAAACAGCCAAACTTTGTCACCTGGAGAGAAAACAAATAGGACTATCACGTAAGTCATACCTGTTCTTCCTTACTTCAGCGGCCAGTTTTAAATTTGCTCGAGCTTCTTCGTATACCAGGTGTAAATGATATTTAAGTTTGTCGACGAACGCTGTTACAGTAAGTTTTGAAGTAGATCGCGGTCCAAATACTAAGTCGGCAGGTAAGCGTAGTTCTCTCCCGAACAAGAGCTTTGCTGTATATTTGGTGGCCTCGTGCATCGTAAGCCATTACCGCTAATGGCAAAAACTCACCCCAATCACTTTGGTTCTTTTCCACATATTTGACTGAACCACTCTACCATTCCATCCGACTCCGCGTGCAAAGGGGTGGCCCGTATTTTTTCGATGCCAAGTAACTCCATCGTCTGCTGGAAAACTGCAGACTCAAAGTTTCGGCCTTGGTCGGAATGTAGAATGTGCGGGTATCCCAAACCGGCTAAAGACTTCCTTAGTTAGTGTCGACGCAATCAGTTCAGCTTTCTGGTCAGGAAGTGTAAATGCTTCTGGCCACTTGGCAAAATAATCCATAAGGATGACGATGTGCCGATTATTATTTGAGGTGCGGGGCAAAGGCCCAAGAACATCTATCGCAACCCTCTCAAAAGGTTCTCCGCTAAAAGTTGTTTTCAGGCATCCGCATGTTCAGGTTGTAGGACCTTTGCGAGAGATGCATGTTTCACATTTCGTGCACCAATCATAGATATCACTAGTCTGTCCAACCCAGTAAAATTCGCTTTTTACCTTTCGAAGTGTTTTACTGCGCCCTAGATGGCCTCCGCTCGGTCCCGTGTGCAGGCTTTGTAACACTATTGGTATAAGTGTACGTGGTACTATTAGTTGCTTTACAGTCGCATTTTTAGATTGCTCCCATTGTCTTATTAGCACCTCATTTTCCAAAGTCAAACTCTCAAACTGGCTCCAAAAGTTGTTTATATGTCGTCCATGGCCTAAAACGTTTTCTCTGGAAGGTTTTCCTTGTAATCTTAGGATTTCACGAGTGATAAGCAAAAGTCTTCACCTTGCAGTTTCTTTAAGTTTCTTGACTTAAAACAGCGCCTAGATAAAGGGCGAGTCAAGTTCCGGGTATGCCAGGATAGGGGAACTACTAAGTTCTTCTTTGAGTTTCTGGAAGGCAGTTTCTTCTGCATAGGCCCATGTGAATTTTCTTTTTTTCTCCGGAAGTTGGAAAAGGGGTTTGGCGATCGTGGAAAATCCTCGTATGAACTTTCGATAGTATGATCATAGTCCTAAGTAACTTCGTACATCTTGATTCAACCTTGGCGTAGGCCAACCTTTCACACCGTGAATTTTCGAAGGATCGGACCTGATTCCATCTCGAGATACAATGTAGCCTAGATATCGCACATATTCTCTGAAGAAAAAGCATTTTTGCGAAGCGAATTTCAAATTGACTTCCCGAAGCCGTGCGAACACAAGTTCCAAGTTATGAAGATGATCTTCGAATGCACGATCTTGTCATCTAGGTAGATCCAAGCAACGTCCCAAGAGAGTAATTGAAGAATACTTTCTTGTTACGCTATTGAAACGGCGATAGTTTACGCAGAATCTTGAGGTGCCATCCTTTTCCGTACTAACACTATTGGAGCGAACCAAGGACTGGAGGACTTTTCGATATTTCCCTCTTTTCCATATTGTTGACCAAATCTTCTACTTCGCTTCTTTTGTCAAGTGACACTCGCCTTGCAGGTATTTTGATTGGCCTTGAAGATCCAGTATCTACACGGTGTGTTGTTCATGAGGTGCTCCCAAAGTCACTAGGCCCTTTAGAAAAGATATCGTTGTAGTTGCCGAGTAGTGTGGAAAATTTCTGTCGTTGGTCTTCGCTCAAATGTGGTGGCCGAAGTGCAATATCGGAAATATCTGATGGTTTTAGGTTTTCTGAAAAGCTTTGAACGTTGACTACCTGAACTTTTACTGCATCTCCGATGATGGTATTACTGCGGATAGTAAAAATAATTAAGAACACATACCTTAACAGCATGTTTGGAGTGACCGACCAGAGTTCTGGACAAGTGCACCTGCGGAAGCAGTTTAGATTCTCCCCTCCTTCAATCATCAGTTCTTCATCTATGCTGTTAATTGGAAAAGTTGCTTCTAATAATGATTCAGAATTTACGGAATCGTCTGCGTCGCCATAGTGTGAACTAGAATCTGGTGACTTTCTCCCGGTATCCGTAAAGATATAGCTTGACCATCAATTACCATCTCCAAAGTAGAAAAGTTCAGAGTACAACGCTGATTTCGAAGAAAATCGACTCCTAAGATACACACTACATCGACGTCAAACACAAGAAATTCATCCTGGGAGACTAACCCTTGGAGTTCAAACTGTTGCTTCGCCTCGACCCTCAGCTATTATCACCTCATCACCTGTAACTCCTCTGATGTGATGAGTTGTTTTTTTTAAGTTACTTCTATCGACGAGTGCGAAGTTCAAAAGTGAGACTTCTGCACCAGTATCGATTAGAATTTTACAGCTTCGGCCATTAACCAATCCATTTATCATTAAACTAGTGGAACCCAGCGTAAATGCGCCGATTTCATGGGCCGCCCGACTATTGTTTGAATTCTGAACATCTGGTGGTATCGTTGTTTGGTTTTGGGGGTGCTTTTTACCACCTATCACCAACGATTTCCCCCTCGCGTTGGTGAAATTTAATTTCCCGACTTTAGCGGCGCCGAATGTTCTTCCAGCGATGCCAGAGGTCCCACGGACCTGTCAATCCTTACACGCCTGTTTCCTCGACTCATGGTGGAATGGAAGACTGCACATTTTTCGAGACGGAGTGAGACATCTTGCGCTACACTGATTGCTTCCGAAAGAGTTGATGGTCGATTTACAGCCACCAGATTTTGTACTTGAGTGTCTCGAATACTTTCGACGTACTGGCTTAAGACCAAATTTATGAAGAACATTGGCTGGGCAGTCATTTAATGCGAGAGACGCCAGTTTTTGTATTTCAAAAGCGAATTCTTTCAAAGATTCTTTGTTCCTCTGTACTCTATAGCGGAGGTGTGTGAAACTTGTATGGGTGTCAAGAGAAAAACGCTGACGAAGTCATGTGACAAGGAGCGAGTAATTTGGGGGCTGTCCAGAAGGTAACATGTCCAGCACAGCCAATGCGTTACCTCTTAAATTCACTGCTAGCATTCCACATTTCTCTGCCTTTGTCCATTCTTGATGTTTAGCAACAATTTCGAACTGACGCTCGTCTAAGCTAGCCATGAATCCTTGCCATTGTATGACGCTACTGAAAGGTTAAGAAATTTATTAGGAGTAACATATTCTTCTACCATGTCCTCTGTACATAACTTTTGGTCTTTCCCTAACAATGGCCCGTTGACGGCAGACTGCCTTGGACTTACCAAAGGATTTGTTTGGGGGGACACAAGCGGTGTTCTTCGATTATTTTGGTGGAAATCGGTGTCATCCGCCATGATCCGAGTTGATGTAGTGTTGAAGGAACCGGACTGGAGTTTTTGCTGTTGAAAGTCTATGAAATTTTTGTTGTTGTTTCTAGGCCTTCTACACGTTTATCCAACGATGTACTGTATTTGAAAAGCTTTTATTCCAACTTCGTGTGTTGTAATGCAACCGTCTCGCTTAGTTCACGCTTGACTGCTGCCAATTCCAGGAAAAGTGTGTCGAACATTTGTTTAATTGTAGTGTCGTCTATTGTCGCGGGGAAATAATTGTTTATTTTGTGTATGCGTACCCCACACCTGACACCAGTGTAACGAAAACGCAAACAAATTTACGGATTCCTTTGGAATTCTTAGATTGAATTTATTTTCAACCAACTAAAACTTAAATCTACTGTGCTGGCACACTGCCCAGCAGGCCAGCCAAGACAAAAAAGGAAAAGAAACGTCTACCTCTTCTTCTTCTTCTTTTTTGAAGTGGTTTCGTGTTTTTTTTATGTTTTATGTTTTTTATGACAGACACAACTAAAGAAAATGACTGAATCGGCGCAACATCTTTTCTTACTGAAATTCAACTTCCTGTGGCTAATATTCCATCTCCGAAAGCAAGTTATCCACTATTGCTTTATTTGCAGAAAACCCTAACTGGACAGCAATTCTACCTTTGACGAATTTCCAGCAATTGTATCCCTGTATCCCATACTGAAATCGAGCGATTTCCAATATACGCCATTCTTTGAATAATTCTGGAACGCTGCGGCATTATGGACGGACAGCATTTGAAAGACAATGCGCTGCAGAAAGAAACTTAACGTAGCTTGTTAATCACTTGAAGCACTTCAACACAAGTACCTGACGTTGAGAGTCATAGCGCCAAAATTCTCTCAGAGTTTGCAAAATGATTCCTAAATGAAACCTTAGGCACTATGAGAAAGTCAATTGGAGGGGACTTTACATCTACAATACTTTAGGAATTCTAAGTCCTCATGGATCCTATTCTCCTTGTAATTATATTCTTTATCCCTTACGAGATCACGAGTATCAAGCTAAAAAAAAGTCGCAGTACGAGCTGTAATGAGGGTTGGGGTCTTCCAAGACCAAACCGAAAAGAATACAATGGTACTAGGTACGACTGTAACGTCTTTCTTAAAAGACTGGAGGTGAAGCTTCAATACGAACTAAAAGTGACCAAAAGATATTTACAATGGTGCTCCAAAGTTTGTATAAGTTGTTGGCGGTTCGCGAAAACATTGAAAATTCCGCCTCACTTTTAACCTGAACGCTTATTTGCTTGTTGTGAACTTCGTGGGAAAATCAACGCTTCCGGATTTCGTCATGTCTACCCCTATACTTGAGCGTGACGAATAATTAATGGGATTTTGTACTTCCAGACTCGCTGGCTAATGGGGAATAGCTCTGCTTTTTCTGAAGAGGTGTCCTTCCACGTTGGTAAAAACAATTCTCTTGCCGAGAAGATGGAAGACAGCATTTGTCCACTCCGTCACAAAAAAAAGGCAAATCTTCTAATCCCTCTTTCAAAAGTCTTTTTTTTTCAAAAAGTAATGGAAGTAATGGAGTTTGGCATCTTTTGTCGAAAGCGCATACATTTGGCAACTACGAATTTCTTCTTCAATGAATTATAATTATATTTCAGAACTTTCAAATAAAGTTGTCTGCTTCAAGTCTATAATTACGAAATATATTATGGTGTACCCTAGGGTTCTGTTCTGTCTCCAATACTATTTTTAATTTTCAGTAATGGTCGATTGTTACTTTTGATCTAACGTATTCCTTTGCTGACGACAGTACTTTCTTTTGTTCATATCCGTTCCCGGGTTCACGTAGCTTTGCTTCGGCACAGCATTAGAGAACCACGAACAGAGTGAATTTAATCCGTCCAAACAACAATGCACCCAGCCATTATCTATGAATGGGTCTGGCATCGACGAAACCGAACAACTTTCCATTCTTGGTATGTCATTTCAGCTAACGTTCGAATGTTGCGGAATGTCTAGGTTTCCTTTAGAGGTATTTATTTGGAATATATTGAAGTACAATGCCCAAATCTGGTGGGGTGTCTCTAAAATTTCCCTGCGCTCGCTAGAAAGGATTCAAAACCTAGGTTGCTACGTAAGTTTTGAGAAAAACAAGTAAAAACAAATATTTATCATCGAAAATCGCTTTATTGTTTTTAAATTGCTCTCCTCGAAAGTCAATACACTTGTGCATGCACTTTTCCAATTCGAACGAGGTAACTACAAAACATGCGTTCTAAGCGCATCAACCGCTTCTCCAAGCGGTTGTGCTTGCAATTTATTTTTGGTATGCGGGAATAAAAATAAGGCATTGTGTGCCAAATCAGGACTGTACGGCGGATGACGCATCAATTCCATGGTTTGAGTGCTCAAAAAGTCACTTGTATGAGCCGACCTGTGAGAGCTCGCATTGCCATGGTGGAGAATGATCCGTGTTCGGCGGTTGCTTTTCGTTATTTTTCCAAAAACTTTGGCAAACAATTGGCTGTGTACCATTCCGAATTGACCATTCTACGTTGCTCTAATGATACGGTAGCGACATGCCCGGTTTTACCAAAGAAACAGGCGACCATTTGCCTCGAAGCGCTTCGTGCGCGAACAACTTTTAATGAATTTGGTTCGTTTTAAAAAATGCATACAGTCGACTGCTGTTTCGTTTCGAGCTCATACACACAGATTCATGATTCGTCGCCTATCACGAGACGTCTTTTGAAGCACCGCGATCGAATTTTTTCAACATTTCTTCCGACCACTCGATATGAATGTTTTTTGAGCGATTGTCAAGTTATGCGATATTCAACCGCAAAGAAATCTTCCCGACGACCAAATGTTCGTGCAATATTAAATCTACACCTCAATTTCACGATAAGTCACATGGCGATCTTGCAATTCCAGTTCCGCTACAGCATCGATGTTTTCTGGCACAACAACCAATTTTGGACGACCTTTACGATTGAATTCGGAAAACTACCGAAACACGATGGCTTGGGATGGTGCTTCATCAGGGCGCATCATTAAAAATCGTCGCATGAAAATGTTCACGGTTTACAGTAATTTCATATTTTGACTTAGAAGGATTTTCCAAGTCTCCCTTAAAAATACAAATAGCACTCGTATGATAAAACGTTCTGAGCACGTGTACCATTAAATATATATCTTAAGTATCAATCTACCTAAAACTCATAAGTGGCGGTGGAATTTCTATTTCACGACCAGTGCTCTAACGAAATTACCAGCAAGATTCCTCCACTTTAAACCTTAAAGCGTAACACCAGTCTCGCTTTGAATGCTCATCAGTTTAACCTCATGCCCACCTTCGGAGATGCTCTGAAATGTCGTAATTCTTACTCTATCCGTACGGCTAGCCTATGGCAGACTTTTTATTTCTTCGTCATTATACCCTGCAAACATTCAAGACCAACGTACCGGTATCCGTTCTTCTTTTTTCCGTAATTCTCCTTTGTCGGCGCTGTGTGCAAATATTTTAAGGGTGTTCATAACCTAAAAGGAAATAAAATCCGGAGGGCGGTGCCCTACAACTAACAGCTCTCACTATTTAGCACAATCTTACGTTAATCGCTTCCAATTGCGCACAGCATGTTTGGCCGAGGTCCCTTTTCACTTGAGCGCGCTCAACATATCCTAGCTTTTGGAGTCTTTAACTCTATCTCATATGACCAGATCAATTTCACCGTATATGTAGTTTATAACAATAATTATATTATTATTCTTCGCTTGATCTCTACGGTTATAGTGGAGTCCAGGTAGATCAAGTCTTTTACCATTTGTGTATAGTTTCCTGTTTGAGCTTGTTCCCGTGTTGGTGTTTGGTATTGGATGTCCTTGCTTGTCGACAAGATATACTTTAACTTACTTTTATTTACCACTTAACACGTTGTCGTCACTTCTGCTTCAATGGGCCAAACGCTGCAGTGATATCTCAGTGATTTCTTCCTATTGTCGTCAGCGTATTGCAAGGTAGCAACTTTTGAACAATTATGTCTCTGGTAATTGTCTGTGAGTTCTGCACAATTGTTTTAAGTATGTACGATGTTGAAGAAATCATATGACAGCGCAGTTTACCGAAATCCTTCCATACTACGGAAGGTCTTGGAAAAAACCCATGAGGTCCAAACGAATACACGCCTATTCATCGATTTTAAAACCGAGTATGACAGCAGCTATAGAGACGAGCCATACAGATTAGTTTTGGCATCCCTAGCAAACTCGTTCATTTGAGGAGGATGACGATGGAGAATGCAGGCTGCTGCATTAAGGTCGATAAAGAACTCACCGATACCTTTGGCTTCAAAAGAGGATTTAGACAAGGCGAAGCGCTGTCATGCGATTTCTTTAACATCATTCTTGAATGAATATTGCAAAACCCACCCGCCAACACAAGAGGCACAATCTTTCAAAAGTTCGTCCAATTACTCGCATACGCTGATGACATTGACAGAATCAGAAGAAAGCAGCGTGATGTCAGTGTCACTTTCGCTAGTATTGAAACGGAAGTGGCGAAAATGGGTTGTAACCGTCAATGAGGGCAAGACTAAATATATGCTCTCAACAATGAAGGACACCCAACAACAACGTCTCGGACAGTACGTCACCCTCGACAGACATAACTTTGAGGTAGTTAAGGATTTTGTCTACCTTGGTTCCGCTATCAATTCAGACAACGACACCAGCGCTGAGATCAAACGAAGAATGAATTTTGCCAATCGCTGCTGACTAAGGCCTTCTTAGTTGTTTAGCAAAACCCTAATAATCCTGTTCCTTGGCGCAGAGTCATAGACTTTATCAGGAATGGATGAGGGTGCTCTTGGATGCTTTGAGAAGAAAATTCTTCGGGTGATTTTCGTACCCGTCTACATAGACAGTGGGTGGAGGTGGAGATAGAATGATGAACTGCGTGTGAAGAGTGAAAAGAATAGACCATCATCCAGATTGACTACGATGTGTTCGATGCAAATTGCTCCTTCAGTATAATGGTGTATAAGCATTCCAAATGGCCAACATTGATTCGAACCACTTCCTAGTTGTAACCAGAGTATGATTGCGAAACCTCCACGGTTATAATTTCGAAAGACTTCTAGAGCCTTCCGGTACCTCTGAATCTCGTAGGAGATTCTACCCCGTCACCATCAAGTATTGGAGGTCAGCGACAGTGGCACAAAACATTCATCAGAGATGCCCCCTAAAAGACTAAATTGTTGGAGCTAGAGATAGTCTCTGGTTTTTGACGTAAACACCTGTCGTGTAGACTTAAGTTTACGGGACGCCCCTTACATCCATGTGATCAAGGATAAGCCTTGGCATCGTTCCCCGTCAATCCTTTGATACCAATTCGGAACTGTGTTGGAGGCACAAGTTCTACCCTTGGTATGAATCGAGGCCGACCTAAAACCTATTACTGCTCTTAGGGTCACAGCACCCAGTACTTATTGCAACTCTACTTTGGGTCAAGCCAACAGGAAGACCCTTCTCGCGACTTTAGGTTTAAATCATAGCCACCATGACGCTCCCACAAGGGGGTCTACCTCAACAAGTCAGGTCCGGACCGAAATCCGGGGGGCTCTTGACTCCCATGGTACCGCGATTTAAGTCCTGGTAGGGACTACCGGTGGTCCTGCCGGCAACAAGACCTATGAGTGGCAACTTGTAACTGATCAAATCGCAGCAATATTCGGTGGCGTCATCTGAAGATGATTACGATAAGACCTGTAATATGCTCTACCCCGCTTTTTATTAGACAACTTCATTGATGGGCGAAGCCTTGATAATTGGGCGGGAGCCCTATTGGAGCTACAGTTCGGGTCCACCAAACCTTCCCGTTGACTTTTTTGTTCCCTTTGTCTTTTTATGCACACGACTTTTTTTTTTGCGACACCGAACGGCCAAAATGAGGGACTTTTTCATAGGAAAAAGATTTCATATTCAGGGTCAGTGTTGGCCGAGTTTTGCAACGCGACCCTTCGTGAACCTGCTCACTGCTCACTGCTCACTACGTTATACCAGCACCGCAAAATTCCAACTCTTCTTGTGGGTTTTGAAAGGTTTCTCTCGGCCCCCAAAAAGAAACGACTGGTTTGACTAAAAATGGGTGCAAACGGATACTATGAAACATAAAGTATACAGAGCGGTGCTGCAGAAGGACTAGATGCGTCCGCGAGCTCTACGAATAGAAGAGGCGGGAAGGGCACGGAATTCTCAGAAGAAAAAAAGGGGGATCCTGGGGAAATACATTGAGAGATGCGATTACAGCAATGGCGTTCGAAAAGTGTACGTAATTGTAGCCAAAATATTTCAAGTCTTCGAGAACCGATTAGTAATAGCAGCATCGCAGACGGCGCTTAGGATTTGGATTTCTGCAGACTGGCCAACACCCACCATTCCGACCGCTGTCGAAAAAAGTGACGATAATACCTAATCTTCGGACCAAAAAATCTGCTGGGGCTGACGAACGCTTTTACGGTCGGAAGAAGTATATCCGATGAATACGGCCTCAGCACTGTTTGCTGTGTCCTCAAGAAACGAGGCTCTTTACTCTGCGCCACCAATGGAGATATATGTAAGTCGCCTCAACAGTTTTCTATCTGCTGTACTGCGTGAGCACCTAGTGGATTTTGTCATCAATTTAATTGGTATCACTGTGGCTTTAGGTCAGGAAAGTTTGCAAGACTCACACAGCAATCAGCAATCGAACTCCTTGTTCCATCTCCAAGATGTTCTAATTGTTAATACCACAATTGTGCCCTTAACTGCACGTCGAATCCCAAAATAATGAAGAACAAATTAAAACCAAAGGAAGAACAAATAGAAGGAGATAACTTTCGAAAATAAGAAAAGCCGATTATTTCAATTAAGTCGATTTGAGTTGCAACCGCACACGTGTGTGGCACTCTGTCAGCTATATCGTTTCCCATAAATTCAATGTTCCGCCCCCTCATGCCCTTCCAAATACAAATACTCACACACATAAATTCTGTTGTATTTCCTTTCCTTCTCTCAATAAAAAAAAATACATACGAGTATGTACCTCTACAGCAAGGAACCTCATCAGGGAGAAGGTGGAAGAAAAGCGTCTTAAAGAATTGTTAGAGGTTTTTTCGCTCCTGCCTCGCAGGACAGGGAAGACATTAGGCGTGCTAGGCCCTAGTTGCTTGTCGCTAGTCGGCCCCTTGCTGATGGGTTCTGATTCTGGTTCTGGTTCCGGTTCTGGTGTTGGTTCTGGTTCTCGTTCTGGTTCTTCTCTTCAATTCCTTACAACTCGTAAACTTAAAACGTCCTGAATTAAGTAAAGTAACGCACAAGTAATGTACAATATCCCGTTAAGTCTTGAAAGAAAACTCATTTGAATACTTCTCAGTTTTATTGCATTAGACGGTGGCATGGCATTAGGGTGCCATTAAGTGGGCGAATGAGAGGGGTAAGGAGGCAATAATAACGAAGCGACAAGCACAAGAAAACAACAAAAATAAATGAAACAAAAAACAACCATAAAGCACGAAACAAAAGCAAAGCAGAAGACATTTTCCCCTTGTTCGCGTTTTAGACGCTTTAAAGTTTGGTTTTTGAAAATTCCAAACAATACCTACAACGAGTGTATGAGAATAAGCCGACGACGTACGGAGATGTATTAGGTATACTGTAGCTTTGTACGTGTATGCGTATGATGGGACCCAGGATACACGTCTGCAATAGGTGGTTCTGCCTAACCTCCTCTTCCTAAAAGAATCGGCTTCCTTTTAACTGGAGTGGTTTGAGCTTTTTCTCTCTCCCTTGTTTTAGAAAACAAAAGGCTACAGCTGTCAGGAGAACAGAGGACTGGGGGTAAGCCTTTGTGCTGAAAATAAACTGTAATTAACCACTTGACTTGTCGAAAGACTCAAATATTTAGGCCTACGTATACCGGTGATGGCATTCCCCCAAGGCTAGAACGTTGAATGTTTAAGCAAAGGTACAAGTTATGTGTGAAATTCTATGGAACGTGTGTGTTGATCTAATGAATTTTGTATTTCCTTTTAGGCAATATGCCTCAATGGAATGTTTTAATAAGGTTTTCACTCATTTTACATAACAAAGGACAAGAAACTTTTCTATTAGATTTTGTTTACACTTAATAGAATGGTTGGCGAAATGAATTCTAAAAGAAAACATTTCTAGGAACTTCAAAGTCTCAGTTCCATTCTCATTCAAAAATAATGTCAAACTTTGGTATTGTAAAATTAGTGAATCGTTTTATACATATAAAAACAGGAACATAAGTACAATAGATCGATTGAAATATTGACCCTCCACACAGAAGCATCCATAATACCTTTTGTTGCAAACACTACTGTCAAAGCAATACCATTTAAACTAAGTAACCGATATACATATGTATGTAGTTTGGTGTTGTTTTAAATGATTTTAGTCATTAATATGACATTAAGCTTCGTGCAGTTGCCTTGTGCTGCACGAGAGCGGATTCATGCTCTTAGGAAGCACCAGAAGTGTACAATGTGCTGTTAATTCAGGCCTCCTTTCACACAATTGCGATCTTTCTCACTGAAAGCGTGGTGTTTGGCCATCCATCTTCAGGTGCCTATTCGGAATTGTTTGTCGCCACCCAAGGCGAAGTCGTCCTGCTACGAACCGAAGACTATTCGGGCCAGAGGGCGCTTTACATGTCCAAGCCATCTCGGGTGAGTGATGTGCATTTTTGGCCAAGTCCCCAACCAACGCCCGTCAGTCTCGAACAAAACTCATTTGAAGAGTCTTGTGTTCAAACACTCAAGGATATCCTACGCCATACAGAAAGAATGAAAGAAGTTTTTCATCTGGTTCAATCAGTGTTTCTTGACAAGTCCTTGCTCAGTTTCAATCCTAGGTATCGTTTCGTAGATTGCTTGTAGCTTAGGATAGGTTCGGTTGGAGGATGAGAGTATAGCGAAAATTTACACTCTGATCTTTGCAGTCTCGGGCTTTTTCAGGAGTGCTAAGGCATACAAATTAATTCATTCATTGGTCGTTGCTCAATTCCTTCTCGTTACACAGTTCGTATTTACGTTATCTGTTCAGTGCATCGTCCGCGCTAGAACCCTGCATCTCCCTGGCTCTTGGGCTATCCGGAGATAGCGATGTTGCATTGTGGAGTCTAGTTCATCTTACTTACTTGTTCAGACAGCGCTACAGCCCGATGTGGACCTAGGCCTCAACTTATAACCCCCTGCAAATAGCACGGTTTTTGGCTAACTGCCCTCGGTTAACTGGGACCACTTCCTCTTATGCGCGCCACCTTACAAATGGTTTTCCTCTATTGAATTAGCACTCAAGGTAGGAATCATAGACTTTCGTTCGTTGTTCGTTCAACATATTCCAGTCATCTCAGGTGATTAATGCGCAATTCTCTGATCAGGTTAATGTCGAAATTCTGTCGGATTCGCCTATGTTCTGTGTACCTTCTCAAAGGCAGTTTATATCCTTTATTTACATCTAAAACTAGTCTGTTAGTGCTTGTAAACTCTCCAGTTACAACTCGCTAGGTTGTGCCAATGATGTTACTGTCATTCGCGTACTCAACTATTGTATTTGGACAGATTTTCGGAAAATTGTGCTTCTGCTGTTGGACTGAGAGTTTCAAATAATTTTCTCAAGTTTGGTTTAAGAAATTTTTTTTGCAAAAGCCTTGGTTAGATTGCTTCCGGCCTTTACGGACCAGGGAGTGAGTGCGCTCCATCATTATTCCACACTGTCCAAAAGGTTTCGTATGTAGGTTCTTCATATGCGGCCTTAAAATCGATAAATAGGTATGTGGTGAGTATCAATCCTTATTTCTTGAGTTTCTTCCATGGTCTACCATAATGGGAAAATTTGGTCAATAGTGAACTGACCAGGTACAAGACCGCCCTGATATGGGCTGATCAACTCAATGATAAATGGTTTCAGACATTCAGAAAAAAAGGCAGATACTGATGCCTCCTTTCTTGTGCTATTTATCAAGCATCTTGGAAATGGGTCCCCAATGCATCTCATACTGCCTAAAATAGTTCCGAAGTTAGGACGTCCCATCCGACAGCCATATTATGCTAAAGTACAAACTTTAGTGAATGAAGGTCAAGTCACGCCCGATTTGAACAGTTTTTTGGACTGACAGTAACTTATTCATATCCTCAACATCCGCTATGACTATATTACTAAATATCCTTCCGCATCTCTACAGGGGTCTGTTTAGGACTTGTTGCGTTGACACGTTCCTTTTACTTTTTGTTACAGCTTTTAAACGTTGCTAATGGAGCAGCGCCTCTCCATTTTCTCGATCTTGTGTGCTATTTCTTCTTTCTCCGGAGAAACCAATATTCTCCTTTTCTCTTGGTTCTAGAGCACACAACCTCCTTTCGTTGTAGAGCCGCCACCATTCTTCATTAAATCCGTGATCTTGTGAAGTGATCGGGCTAAATTCAGTGCACCAATTGCATGGCTTATGAATGCTTCTTAGCGTTTATGACACTAATTTTTAGCACTTGATTCTTGCAATGCGTTCAACATCTAAATAGTAAACTGGCTACAGATTAACCATTTTGGGTCTTCGGACGTCTATAATAATACCGTAGAAGTTAGTAGCAGGTTGGTGTTGGAAAATTCAGCCTCGGTGAAGATCACAACAAACGTGTGAACGAATTCTTGCAATAGTCGCTGCTTACAACAATTCGCATCCAAATAGACATTGCTTCTGTGCTTTATAGCAGTCGTCATAGTATATGTCACAGTTTCGCATTTGTCCGGCCATTCCACCACACTAGACCCTAAGCTGCATGGGGCCTATCAAGTTACTACTAGTAATTTAAATCATTGGGGCGCATGTGTTATTGTTATTTGCCTTCTTTCGTTTTACAGTGTCGACCACAGTGAATCCATACTTATTTAATGGCCCTGCTTCCCCGTAATAATAGGGGCCGAAAATCACTCGAACAATTTCCCGCTCAAAGCAGCCAAGAACACCCTCATCCATTTTTGATAGAGTCCATGCCACCTGCACCATGGAATTATTAAGTTATTATATAGGATCACTTTTGTTGTTCGAAGGAGGGCTTTGCTAGTCAATTGCCTTCTAAGTCCAAAGAACCATTGCATGACAGCGCGTCTAAATCTCTTTTTGACATCAAAAGTCTTTACCGACCTTGATGCAGCAGCGTGCATTCTCTATCGTCATTCTACTCAAATGGACTAGTTTTGCAGGGATGCTAGACATTGCTGAGGCAGTTCGCTCCAGCGGCTTCATTGGACTTAAGCTTATATATGACTACCTTCACCTCATCCAGGTCGGGTGGACCGAATTGGTGGTCTAGAATTCTAGATCGACCAGGGTGAAAGGTGTTCGTTCTGCCTGACAGAGGTATTTGGTTCGACATCGCTATTATACATTTTCCTTTCAAATCCATCATTGACTGCGATTTTACTACGATGTTCCCTTGTTCGTGTTTACAGGCTTCGGTTCGGGGTTTGTATGCATGGCACGATTTTTTGTTTATCTTTTGGTAAAATCACCGAATCTCATTTTCCTCGACCGTGGGCTTCTCATGCATTTTGTTTAGCTACACGTGCTTGCTGACACTTGCCATTAGACCGGGGGTTTCATTGTGGTGGTCGAATGAATCCCAGCACATCACAGGCGGCATCTCTGAAGGCTTTTTGGCAATGTTGCCACTAGTCTTCGATACTTGATGCTGTACCTTTTAAAGGATTAAAGGAGACTCAATCGGAAAAGGATTTAGCGATCACTAGCGATTGTAGCCGTCCGACGACGAACTTCCTTACAGTATTAGCTTGCCTTTGCGATGTTCATTCATATCCCCAAGCATACCTTGACTACAACAAGGTAATGATCCGAGTCGATGTTGGCACCTTGGAACGTTCGGACATTCATAATACTGAAGGAGTGAGTAACATCAATCGCAATGTGGCCAATGTTGAGGGTTGATTGATCTGGAGTTCTCCAAGTCCTCTTGTGAATATTGAGACGTGGGAACCTCGTGCTAAATACGACAATGTTTCGCCCCGACGCAAAGTCGATTAGCCTGAATGCCGACAGTACTACCAAAGTTGCCCTCTCTTCATAACTACGGTACTGCTCGCAGGTCTTGTCCAAGAGCTCATGGAGGCTGTCTTTGGTGTCGTCATCTTTCTTCTCTGTAGGGGCGTGCACGCATATAAGGCTAATGTTGGCAAATTTAGCCTTACTACGGATTGTTCTGAGACGCTCGCTTACATGCGGGAAATTCAAGACTGCTTGCCTAAGTCTACCTCAAATAGGCGCTGCTTTTGCCGTCGATAATAATCACCGTAGTAGATGTCGCAGGTGTTCACTCTCTTTTTGTCCGGCTTATTCCATCGCATTTCTTGGATGGCGGTAATATCTGCTTTTCAGCAGTCTAGGGCGTCCGCTAGTTGTTCGGCTACACGTGGCCTATTAAGGTACCGAACATTCTACGTACAAATCCGCTTTCGTTGTCCTTGTTTTATTTGCAGCGTTTATAACAGTCGGTCTGTCCGTATCCAAGGCTTGTTGTTGCTTCGTAACTTGGTCTATTTTTTCCATGGCCGGGCAGTTACCCCAGCGGCTGAATCCCCAAAACTAGAGGGCGAGTTCCATTGTAGATATCCCTAGGACGCTGGACCAAAACTAGTAACCCGTTCGGGGATGTGAGCGCTGCCTTTGGTCGATTAAGAGCTCATCCGCCACCATCTATTTTTCAAGACCGTAACTTAGTTTCGGAAGTGCTTATCGGCCTGAGCTCTAAATACTCGTATGTTGGAGTAGCCGGATAACGTCTCATTTCTCCGGTTGATTCCATCTGGGAAATTCATCCACTGTGCCGTTTATGGTGCTGCTATTTTTGTCTGCTAATCAGCACTCGCGCTTATAAGTTTGTCAAGTCGAGTCCAAATGGATATCGAATAGTACCCGATGGTTACCACTTGTAGGTAAAATAATCACAATTGATGTGTAGAAAGAGTTACAGCACTCGATATCGCCAGATTGGCACTTCTCAGTGCCTACCCTATTTCTTCAGCACCCAACTAGAATCTGTATAGTGAAGATTTGTCCACATCGCATTACGGTGTCTCCCCTGTACTGACAATTTTAGTTATTTTAAAACTTAATCTACTCGTACTTATACTATCTTATTGTATACGTATATAACAGAATTTTTTTTTGTATGTGATATACTTTATATACCTCTTTTGTTAATTTTTTTTTTTAAATTATGCGGCGAAGGAACCACACAGATGACGGCCTTTGCTTAAAATTGAAGCTACTTTGTATTGGAGGAATTCGGCGAAGAAATTTCCTCGCCTTCAACAGGCCCCTGTGCTGCCGATCAACATCCCTTATGTCACGACTTCATACCGCCCTACATAACCGGAAACGTTCTGGGCTGCCATGTGCGATGTCTGCCCGCAGCTGTCCGAGCTGCGTGGAAAATTAGCGGCATCGCTAATTTGCCCTGGATTATACCCTTCATATCTAGGTAGAGGAACTCTTATTAGTTTCGCCCTGTTGCACAAAACCGCATTAGGATAGAATTCTATGTACTTAGGCTCTGGTGTTCTGAATAAGTGAGGACAAGCATTAAGGCAAGTCCTCTCAAAAACCCGAATCTTTTCCAATAAACTTGCTCTCACGTTGAACCACATGCGACATTTAAATAAAAGCATAGGCAGGATAATCGCCATGCAACAGGTCATTTCCACCCTCGCATCGAGTTGGCTGATATATGTTAAAACTGTGTGTAAGGGCAAAAGCACCTTTGTCTCTGGCCAGAGGAACATTTATATACAATATTTGTCAAAATGTATCGATCCCAATGATCCCAAGGTATCTGGCTTTCCTTGTCCTCCCACGATTGAAAACCTTGGCCAATTCTTTCTGGTATCTTTAAAGGCTCCAGACAAAGGCGTCCTAAACAGAATGGTTTCCGACTTCTAAAAGTCTATCTTCAACTTCCAGTCACGTTGCAAAAGTATATTAGTGACTACAAATCTTTGGGCTGCCTGATCTGTACGCGATTAAGTCGTCTGCGTAAATGCGTACGCTATGGCATGGTAAAGTAATCGACGAATTAACCACACCTTGTTGCAGACTGTTTTTAATGTGAAATGTTCCAGCAGAAGTCACATCGCCATATTCTGCGATAAATAGTCTACCTGCGAACCTATTGGAAATAATATACGAGTACAGCTGTTTTTTTACTAACGGTTAGCCCGTTCACCTTGTCGGCTTTAACCATACGGCATCGAAAGCCTTCTCCAAGTCAATCAGGCAGGCTCCAGTGCACTGGTTCTAGGCTTTGTTCCATTGGATATGAGAAATAAGTTTAGACACGGCATGAATGACATCGTACCTCGCCTTGAAACCGAATTGATTATCTGGAACTATATTTTTGTCCTAAGTGGGTTATAGTCAGGACTTACATTGATCATTTTTCCAAAGACCTTACTGATATTTGGAAGCAGACTGGTTGACCGGAGATTCGCCGGATTGGAGGTGTCTTTATCTCTTTTGGGGATGGGATGTACCACTACAGTTTTCCAATGCTCTGGATAATGGGTATTATTCATTAAATTATTAAACAGGGTGGTATAAATGATGTCGAAGCACAATGTTCGGTATTCCATCGGTTCCTACTGATTTGTTAGTTCTGATTGTGTCGAAGATCGTTTGCAGCTCCACCTTCGAAATTAACGGGGTAGCACCCTTTCATCGGCGGTGACATTATTTGCCATATTCTCGTCCCAGTATTTTCGTCACGGCAATCTTTGCTCTCGAATTGCCAGTTCACTATTTCAGTTCGGAGGTAGAAATTGTGCACTAGAACTGGATTTTCCAGGTCGTTCGCCTTGTATACTTCCTGGAAAGTCGCTCCTATAGACTCTATATTCTCCTGGAGTTCCTCGGTCAGAAAGAAGTTGCCATCATCAACGGCCTCATTTAAAGCTATGCCTGCTGCTTTAGTTATTTGTTAATTTTCTGGTCGTTCGGGCGATTTTAAAACATTAAATGTCGTTTTGATTATTCTTCCGGAATATTTTACTTATTTGCGGGAACACCAGTATATTCGGGTTACTGGAGCTTATAGGCCGAATTTTGTTATGCCATTACAAATTTTAATCGACAACTTCGGTGTCATCATCACTGAACCTATCTTTGACCTAGACTTTAGTAAACTCTTCCTCAAGACTGCCCTTTATTTTTCTTCCATAGACTTTTTTAATAGTTGGTTTGTAAGATTAGTATTTAAGTTATTGCTTGTCCGGGGTTGTCCTGAGCCTACTAATAATAATAACAGTTTTTCATTTTCATGATTTAAAAACAAGTTATCCACATCAATTAAATTCGATGACAAAATATTGTAAAAGTAAATAAAATATTTATTAGGTGCCAAGCTAAGTTAAGGCCTTTTTTTATGCAAATGCAACTTTATTGTGAAAAAATGGTTACAAATGAATCATTCAAAGTATTGCACATTGCTAGCCCCAAATTTTTCCCATCTTTCTGGCAGAGCTCAAATACGGTTGCGTTAAAAATATTCATCTTTAAGGCTATCGAATCAAGCCATTTTTTGATGTGTTCATATGTGCGGAACTGCTGATCAGTCAGACCATGTGCCACGAAACGGGACAAGTAATAATCGGACGGCGTAATATCTAGGGAATATTGCGGGTGGGGTAGGACTTCACATTTGAGAGTTTCAAGGTAGGTTTTAACGGGTTTGGCAACGTGAGGACTAGCGTTGTCTTGCTGAAGAATCACTTTTTCGTGT
The DNA here is from genome assembly GCA_963966105.1 of Volucella zonaria. Lineage (NCBI taxonomy): Eukaryota > Metazoa > Arthropoda > Insecta > Diptera > Syrphidae > Volucella > Volucella zonaria. The sequence continues at coordinate 172,716,481 of OZ014531.1, read as the reverse complement.
CTCTGCTCGTGTTGTGGCCGTTTTTTTTGCATGCAATCGCTTTGAAATGGCTTGGCGGATAACTCCTAATGCTGAAGCAAGCTCTTTTTGCGTTTGGCATGGATCCTCATCGAGCAATGCCTCCAATTCAGCGTCTTCGAAGGATTTTGGCTTTCCTTCACGCGGACGGTCATCAACATTGAAATCACCGTCTTTGAAGCGACGGAACCAATCACGGCACCTTGTCTCACTTAAAGCAGCATCTTCGGAGAGTTTTTGGAGATCTCGATGCGCCTTCATTTGACATAAAATCAGACATTTTCGCACAACCAAAAGTATGTGACGCCTAGGCAAAATCTCTACTCTGTCAAAACGGTTTGTTTACCATATGTTTAAGCTTGGTTTATGACGTTTTGGATATGTCAAAATGCACTTACTGCTAGGGCCATCTATTGACAAACACAGAAAACTTAGTTGCGCACCTAATAGTATTATTGTGAAACAATCATTTCATAAATGTTTCATTGGCATCCAAACCGAAACGAAACCTCTCATAAACTTTTATGAAACATTTTATTTATTATGAAATGTTTCGTTCAGTCGGGATGCACCTTCGGAGAAATTTTATTCATAAACCAAAGGCAAACAAAACGAAAAGATAACAAATTGGAAGAAATTGTCCTTTTCTTTTCATCATGAATTCTTAAAAGGCTTTATGTCTGCCGTCCTTATCATTGTCAACGCCACTAATTAGACGCTGCAAGGCCTAGTACAAAACTCTACAAAGGATTTTCTTTTATTTTTCCTTTCCACTAGGCTTTCTTTCATTTCGCATTTCGTCGACATTATTGTCAATGGCGAAGAAAAAAAGAATTAAGAACACGAGCAAAATGAAAAGAAAAATTAAATCATCTTGAAGAAAGAAGCTGACTCATTTATTCTGGGAATGTGAATCCTCTGCTGGTTTGGTTTATGCTGTTTGCGTTTTGGTTTCATTCCTTCAATTTCCTTTATGTCATTCTAGAGATGGGAATTAATGGGAAACTTTGTCGTAGGGGACATACCATATAAGGCAAAATCAGATATAACTTCGTTTTGTTATAAGACAAACACAAGTCAACACAACAAAATACAGCAGCACAACTCAACAAGAAAACAAAATAGAATAATAGAAGACGCTTGGATAACATTATGGTAGAGGGCCCAAACAGAGGAACATTAAATTGGATTAAAATGCGAAAGGATTGCCATTAGGGATGCGGTAATGAAGTCCCTATTCAGTATGGTTTGTGCTGGTGTCAAGAAATCAACATGGTTTCGTTTTCCTTCTCGAAATGCCTTTTTTTTTAGTCAATTTAAATGTATGAAAAGTTTTATAGAGGATATAGAGGCATAGGGATAATCAGACGAGTATAGATGTATGGGACTGTGATTTGTGCAAAGGGTTCTTACGTGGGGATATCATTGCAGGGTTATTAAGGTTTATCGTACTGAAGGGATGATGATTTTTTATTAGATTTCGAACAGTGTCCTTACGATTTGATATACTCGTAGCTCATGATTCGTACCTAATATCAGTCTTCCAGAACTTTGTGGGAAAAAATTACAATCTATCCTGCATTGAACAGAGAGAAATGTTTCGGACTAACTTTCTTAATGTGGTAAATGTCAGACATGATTCTTGTCACTCCCAACTCAAGTACTTATTGAGACGTAAGGCAACATATGCAGGAACTCCAACCATTTCTAGAGCAAAGTGCTAAGAGCCCCCTAGACTACCTGACGAGGTTTGGTTGTAATAAAAGACTTGTTATATTACAGGCGATTAGAAGGGACCAAGATGTGGTCGATCCTTTTCTCCCTATTACTTGTGTTAATTGCTTAGGAAGAAGCTTTAACAATAAAATAACGAAGGAATACCAATTAACAGAAAACAAGAGGTATATTCCAGGCAAATTGAGTTCCAGTCGTAACCAGCATTTGTGAAAAGGACTTTGGAGAACACCATCCTAACAACAACTCTTAATAGTCTCTCAAGCAGCAAGGCCATTTGAATAAAATAACAACTTGTCATTTAGTTTTTTCTGAACGCATACCATAACTTAATTAGTATCGTACGAGAGAGAAGTGCCTAAGACCGAAGATCTTGGAGCCAAAATTGAAGTTGGAGTTCTTAAGAGGGGAACACATCATCCTTACAAGGGAGAACGACGTTCATCACCAAATTGAAAGACTCCTCTGTTCGATTAAATTAAGTAAAGGGTCTTTCAAATGTCCGGTCTAGATATTTTTTTTTAAATAGACCGTAAATACGAGGGTTGTGTGAAACGTTTCCGAAGGAACAAGACATTTTTTTCTCAATTTTTTTTTTTATTTTTCTACATAGTCTCCTTGTAACTCTACACACTTCTCCCAGCGATGCTCCCATCTCTCTAACCCGTCCAAATAGTACTTGGCGTTTTTCTCTGCAAAATAATTGTTCACGAAGGTGATTGCCTCCTCATTTGACGAAAATCTCTGTCCTTCGAGCGCAGTTTTTAGATGAGGGAACAAAACGAAGTCGCTTGGAGCTAGATCTGGTGAATAAGACGGATGGTCAAGCAGTTCAAACCGTAATTCATGGATTCTCGCCATGCCAACCGCTGAGGTGTGAGACGGCGCGTTGTCTTGGTGAAACAGGATTTTCTTTTTCTGCCTTCAGCTTGGCAAGTAATGATGCGTAGTATGCTCCTGTAATGGTTTTTCCTTTTTGAAGATAATCGATTAAGATAACTCCTTTACTATCCCAAAAAATAGTCGCCATCACTTTCCCAGCCGAAAAATCAGTTTATGCTCGCAATTTGCAGTCCACTGTTTTGACTGAATTTTTATTTCGGGCGTATAATGGTGTATCCAAGCTTTATCTACAGTAATTAATCGGCGCCAAAACTCGGATTTATTGCGCGTAAACTGCGCCAACAGAGCGTTGGAAATGTTCATTCGAAGACGTTTTTGGTCTAACGTAAGCAAACGCGGCACCCAACGCGCTGACAGTTTGCTCATGTTTAAATCTTGATTTAATATGTCACAAACACGTTCTTTGGACATTTTCATAACCTCTACTAACTCTCTCACTTTAATTCGGCGGTCGTCTAACACCATTTGGTGAACTTTAGCAATGTTATCGTCAGTGGTTGCAATTTTTGGACGTCCCGAACGTTCATCATCTCCCAAGATCTTGCGGGCACGTTTAAATTCAGCTGCCCAAAATTTCACTGTGGTAAATGATGGTGCAGAGTCCCCATACACAGAGTCCACCTCATTTTTGATTTGCGTAGCCGTATTGCCTTTCTCACACTCAATCGACTCACTCAAACGACTGTCAACTAAAAATTGCGCATCCAAAATGACTGAAACTTCGGTAAGTAACTGTCAAAAGATGCACAACTAGCATTCACTAGCTTTTCTTGACGAGTGCCGCTATCTTTACGTTGCGATCGGAAACTTTTCAGACAACCCACGTATAGGGTGACCGGGTATAGCAATGATACAATAGTTTATCCGATTGCTATGTTCCAGCAGCTATCAAAGTTACCAATGACATCCAACTGTCAAAATATTCAGTAAGGTTTGCCATTTCATCGTGCATCGTTTTACGCTTGTCGAATGTGCGGAAACTATTAAAAACTATCGAAATTCACGCAACGTGAATTTGGTCGTTAGGTCGGTCATTATCATGGGTTCAGTATGCAGGCAATTCGTTGCATCGTGGATCAGTTTGAGCGTGAGTATACTCTTTAGAATCTTAAGCCACTAGCCAGACAGAGATTGTTGCGCAATGAAGAGAACATAGCCGCCGTAACGGTCAGTATTGAAGAAGGCCCATAAATATCGATACGGCGCCGATCAGCTGAATTGGGCATCACCAGAGAATCAACCCGGCTTATTTTGCGGTTGGATTTCCGCCTACATCCGTATAAGATTGTGCTGACGCAAGAAATGAAGACGGTTGGTCGTGGAGAACGCTGTGAGTTCGCTAATTGGGCGCTGGAAATGTTAGCCGGCTCAGGCTCAGCGGCTAGCTATGTTGGCAAGCAAAATTGTCATTATTGGAGCGAATACAATTCACAAGTGTTGGGCCAAAAATCAATGCATTCAAACAAAGATTGACTATTTGGTGCGGTTTATGACATGGCGGCATCATCGGACCTTATTTCCTTCGTCAAGAGCGATGTTAACCGACTTTCTGTGATCAGAGCTCGACAACATTGATATATCCGGGCTATGGTTCCAACAAGACGGCGGTACATGCCACAAAAGCGACGCTATGCTCAAAGTTGTGAAGGAGAAATTTGGTGACTAGGTCATCTCACGGCGAGCGTTCATCAATGGCCATCGCCATTATCCAATTTGACACCATTCGATTATTTTCTCTGGGGCTACGTCAAGTCCTTAGTCTACGCCAATAAGCCAACCACTTCGGACAAGCTCGAGGCCAACATTTGACACGCTCGCGCAGTTGCCGGAATAATGCCGAACATATTGGGCCGAGTCATTAAAAGTTGGACCGTCAGTTTCTTGCACTGTCTGCGAGGCCACATGAATGATGTGCTATTCCACACATAATGGCATTTTATATCTCACAGCGTTGCTGTTTTATTAAATATTTTTTCCTATCGTTCTCATCTTAGATTTTCTCTGGTGTTGTTATTTCTATAATAACATGGCTTTTAACAATTATGCGTGAAATAGAACATCATTTAAATATCCGCCACGAGCACGTTTACAGGCTGGCTGAATTCTAAAACGTCAAAAAAATTCGCATTGTAAATGCACACCGCTTTTGTGATGCTTTAATACTGCTTTGCATACCATATATCGTTTGAACTATAATTCTTTGCAGTTTTTGACGTTTTGGAATGCCGTTGATTTAAACTTCATTCATTCAATTTGCAATATTTTTTGTCTTCCACCACAAGAATTCCCAAGACCTGGTTGCTTTTCCAGACGTGTTATTTCTGGCCTTAATCCTTCTGAAGGTGGTCATCATATTTAAGAACCTTCGGCTGATATTTTCCACCGTAAAATCTATATCAGGTTTTATTATTTTCATTTCCAGAAGCACCATTCTCCATAGGACTGGCTTCTTTATTTTCTTAGAGCAAAACTCCTGCTCGAATTGGAGCCTTGTGCTTACTAGCAGTTGAGAGCCATCGTGTGTCCACTTTTTATTTCTGCAAATAAAAATACAAATAGGAATAATGTACATAGCAAATATAAATTACATTTTTACTTACGAATCCGGCGACGCGTCCATTTTTTTCGGTGGAATCTGATGAAATGTCATTTTGCATCATATTCATTCACGATGCGCTGTTTGAAATTATTTGCGCAGTTGATGCATTCACAATACGTTTTAAAAAAGTATGCATTGCATCACAATAATCTGTTTGAGTTTTGGAATGCTTGACTAAGCTGTAATGCGGCATCACTGCGTTTTGGAATTCAGCCGCTTTCATACGAACATCAAAATTTTCAAGAACTCGCTAAATTTCAGCTGTGCAATTGTTGTAGATTTTACTTTTCAAAAAACCCCACAGAAGGTAGTCTAATGGTGTTAAATCGCATGATCTAAGTGGCCGGTTTACGTCACCATTACGTGAAATTAATTGACCTGGAAACATAGACCGACCGACCGACTTGTAGCTCCATCCTGTTGAAATTAAAGATCGTCTGTGTCTATTTCTTCAATTTGAAGCCACAGAAAATCTTGAAGCATTTATCTATAGTGCTCTGCATTGACAAGTAAGAGCTCTTTCACTGAATCTTCGAAAAAAAGTGGACCAATGATTCCAGCATGTTGTAATCATGTAATGATTTTTCTGAAATTATTTATGAAATTCCAACATATTATTGCTGAGGGATAGCAGGAAGCCGCTGACCTTCTAGAGACGTCGGGAAGAATTCGTTTGATCTGCCGACAGCCTAGGGAGTCATGGCATCTGCACTTGTGCTCATATGAAACCCAACTGCCAATGGAATCCTTAGCCGATTACGCAGACAGACTCAATGTAAGTTCGGGTCCTGAAAAACTCTCCTCTGAACCTTGCGTAGCAAGTTCATTTTTGATTTCATTTCCCGTAGTCCCATTGTAACCTGGGACTTAGACAAGACTCATTGAATTTAGCCTTCCAACTGCGTTCAGTGATGTCTTGCATTCTGAACTAACTTGGAAGTCATAAGAGGGTTCAGCAAAGCTCTGAGTGCAGTTTACCTGTCGCTATAAGTGCAAATTCTTGGTACCCTCCACCGGTTCCTCACAATATACTTCGTTGTCTTCACATTATTGCGTATATTTCCGCTTGAAAGACAAACGCAAGTTTTCCTAACGAGAAGTGAAATCTAACATTGTCGTCCTCCAGAAAGACACCAGCGTCACACCCTATATCAGTTTTGGAACCGTCCGTAGAGTCCTGACTGCATTCCTTACCTGGCTGAGATTCTGGCCAAAAACCAGTCCTAGGCACAGCGAAAGTTTAGTTACGTAACTCTTCAACACTTTTGAATGATCGGCATTTTGCCCGTAATCATTTTGGCGAGTCCGTCTTGGTAGGTTTCATTGGAATCGCTTCACGATCGTCTTCATACGTTCTCTTCTCTTCTCTAGTTAGCCTGATTGTTGGCCAATTGTCTCAACTCCAAGGTGGTTGAGGTCCTTTGCACTTGTGCGCGCCACATATAGCGAGCCCTTGCTGTACTGTGTCGTTACTCCGTGTAGGAATCGAAGACTCTTCGGGAAGGAAAGTTAATACTCATCCGAGCCTTAATATTGTATACACAAGGTGGCGGAAAAGTGGTAACCCGATATTTTTTGGCTGTGATTTTTTTTATTTGATGTTTTAAGTTTTTTTTCGCATTAAGTCGAGTAAATGATATCGGCTAAGTGGGCTCCGATTTAGAGCCATTCGGGCCCGATGTGTGGCATTTTCCATCACCCTTGCCAGAACTTCCGGCGATAAATCCTCGCAATCTTGACGGGTATTCTCTTTGACGGCTTCAAGAGTCTGAGGCTTGTTGACATAGACTCGTGACACAAAATCAGGCAAATCGCCAAAACAAGAGATTTGGCGACCCGGAAATGCAGCCCTCAGAATTTAGGTTGTGGCTCGCGCCGTTGCTCCATCTTGTTGGAACCACATGTTCTCCAGTCCCAATTCATTCAATTGAGGAAGGAAAAAGTCGTTGAGCATGGCTCTGTAGTGCTCGCCGTCCACAGTAGTAATTTGGCGCGCAGAGTTTTCGAAAAAATAAGGCCCTATGTCGCCTCCACCGTAAACAGCACACCAGATAAGAAATTTGAGCTCTTCATGGGTTATACGCGGATTTGCGGTGCCCCAGAAGTGATAATTTTGCTTATTTATATATCCACAGAGATGGAAATGGGCCTCGTCGCTCATGATGATTTTCGATGAAAAGCTGTCTCCCTCGTGGTTGAGATTCAGGATGACTTGAGCGTAGGTTACACGCGTTTGCTTGGGACATCTTACAGTCTTTGACCAAAATTCTCTGTAAAGACCGCCGATTGATGCCCAATTGCGTGGCATGTCATCTGGTCGATACTCCGGGGTGCTCTGCGACGTCTTCAAACACAGCTGCGATATTCTCAGCAGAACGGCTGCTCCGGGGCCGGTCAGACCACGCAGTATCTCGTGTTGTCCCATACTCTTCTAGGCAAGCGGCTAAACGTTGCTGTTTGCTCAGTTGGTGTCGGACGACCGGAAAATTTGCGCCGAAATTCACGCTGCGCCAAGACCACCGACGAATTGTTCCGCAAAAAAATCGTAAGAATTATTCCGCGTTCTTTAGGACTATAGTGATTTATGTCTTGTTGACGTATATTTTGTATCTGTTTATTTCACAAATGTCAAAGTGACATTTGCCGCCATTTGCAAAAATTATAGCATCTTCCGATAGGGTGATGACCTTCATATCTCTTAGCTATCTCACGAGATTGTTGCGCACTTCTCTTACTTGATCAATGACATTGCGCAGCTCGCAATATTCGATATTTTATCTCCTCCTGCAAACCTCGTCAACGCAAACGAGACCAAGAATCTCACGAAGAATTTTGCGTTCAAAATAGCCAAGAATGTGTTTATCTGCCTTTGCAAACGTCCATGCTTCTGCCCCATGGAGTAGGACTCTTTGGGCTTTCATCATCCAAGTTGAATGGTTCAGCAAAAGTGTATTTATCATTTCCTCAGCACCGACTTTGACTCTTCTCCTAAACACCTTACATAGATCATCTCTACAGGTTTCGTTTAGAGTCTTATCGGCTACACACACGCTTCTTACCGTTTGGTAGAGCTTCCGGACATTGTTCCCGAAGTAGCACGTCTCCGTTTCCTGGATCACTTGCTTCTTATGCTCTTTCTTTTCATCTATCTTCCTTGGCTCGTACAGAGCATGAGGCGCTTTCGTTCGTCATACAGCGCCACTTCATAGACGTTAGTCACATATGCTTGCTTGCTCTCTTTATAAAACGAGGGGTTTCGCCTAAGTGGTAGTGCGGAATCCAGCACATCAGTTGCGGCATTACTGACGGCATCTTGTAATTGATGCCTCTGATGATTGCAAGGGCAACCGGTTGAGGGATCCGAGATTGCCAAAGGTTCTAGTGGTTTGTTGTAATTCCGTCCATTTGACTTTAAGTCCTCTACCTCTAACAATATTTCTCCGTTGTTGAGTCTTCATTTGCCGCTGTAAATTTTCGGACATCTTAAATACTAGAGGAGTGTCTTGCGTTGAAAGCAACGGGATTGATAATTTATTGCTCTGGTAACTGCCATGTTCCTTGGTACATATTGAAGTAAAGAAACCTTGTGGTAGCTTTAGTGATATTTCTCTTCGCAGCAAAGTCAATTGGCCTTATTCGTTTGCAGTTGTGGCCTCGTATAGACTATGCTTTCCGATTCTGCATCCAAATGTTTGCCATTAAAACCACCTTAATCGATTTTAACGTCATACTTAGGGTATTGATCGTAGATTTTGTCGAGGATCTAGTAGAAACATTCTTCAGTAGCATCTATTTCTTCTTTGGAGGCGCGTGATCATATCAGGCTGATGTTAACAAATTTAGCCTGGAGAAGCTCAAGACTTTATGTATTAGTCCGCCTCTTCTAAAATGTCCATATTGAAAAAAAAAGCGTCTTTTGTTAGTATGTTAGCACTTTTTGGATGGGAGTCATACCTGCTTTATATAAATCTAGAGCCTCAACTAACTGTTTGGCTACACTTCTCCTGTTCAAGAGCTTAACAAGATCTTTTGAATTTTGCGAGGCCGTCAACAGAAATTCGTCCTTATCAGAGGCTCTTGGCTACTTTGCCGCAGTGGTATTTTTTCGTGGTCGAGCCTACCTACTCTTGACATAACCCTAACCCGGAAGAGTCAGGTTTTTTTTCCTTTGGCAATAGTGGAGGATATTCCAGAGCCAGTAACCCGCTTCTGTCCATCATGCTGAGTGTTGACGCCATTGTTGATTCAGTTACGCGAATTCATCCGGCGTACTTCCCCCTTCTAAGGTGTAGTCATTTCTGACATGTTCTTTTTTTCTCCTGCTCAACACTCACCCTGAGTATTGTAGTTTGACAAGTCAACCCTGAGTGGATGAGACCAATACCCGTAGGCTGCCACGAAGAAGTGGAATAAGCATAATTTGATGTGTTGTCATAGCTACAGCGCTGGGCATCGCAAGTGCCTACACTAATCACGCATTGGCGATGAGCCACCGAATATGATCGCCTGGGTATAATAATAGGACAGACGTCTAAAGCTCCATAGTCAAGGCCCCAATCACGAGATATGGGGTGCAATCTATAGCAAAAATTATAATAGAACTTCGCCAAATTGAAAGGAACAGACGGACCTCCAATGAAATCCAAGATGGAAATACGAGTACATTGCCAAGAGGAAAAGCAAATGCCAAATCCTACGCCGCGCTACGATAGCAGGGGACATAATGTCAGATATTTAATCAGGGAGTGCCTACATTCATAATATTTTATTTCAAATCATAGATCCAATTTAAAAGTCCGCAATCACTTTGAGATAGGTTGCTCGATGATAGGATTTTCTCCCATCCTGCGTCTTGATCCATATTTTAAAATTCATTGAATTCTCATTGATCCCCTGCCTGTTTGGGTGAATAAGTCTTTCGATACAGCTGCTTAAGCCTCCTTTTTCTTCCGTTAGAACCGTCACAATATCGTAAGCAATTTGAAATTAATTCACTCGCACAACTGTAGGTATCCGTACATCCGGAGGACTTTACTTATCAATTGCAATTTCACGAAATCCTTATTTGTATTCGTCATGAGTGAGTATTCGCGTAAAAGTTAGTCTCCCCTCTTTGGAAACGAAGCAACAATTTCAATTTGAGTGTCCTTTTGATTATTGTGTCCTGTAAAAAAGTTTCCAAAGTAGTCACCGTCCGATTCATGGACCCTGCCTAAGACTCCCTAGGACTTCCACTCGATAGGATTGTAATTATTTGCCATTATTCAAACATCTGAAGTGCTACACACTTTTTAATTCTAATTAAAATGGCGAGATGGAACACACAGACAAAAGGAAAGGCAACTGAAACTGCTCCAATGACGTATCGAAAGAAGAAAGACGAATTTTATCGATCGCTGTGCGCCATTAGAGCGTCACTTCATCAGCTATGCAAGCGAATTCATATTGCGGTCATTTATCAGGACGATTCTGTGTTGGTCGGTTGGTTGGTTGGTTGGTTGGTCGGTTGTTTGGTTGGTTTGTGGACTTATTTCAGTGGCGGTCTCATCATCGCCTAATGGCACAGAAAACCGTTTTTTCGCACGAACGAAAGTGGCAAATTCGGTGGTATCGCGTGCGATTACATCTCCAATTCGTCCTTTCTACTTCTCATGTGTTTCGAAATAGTCTAAGGGTACTTTCGTTTGTTTTTTTTTTTTTTTGTTTAACGTCGGACGTAATTTGAAAACTCGGCCGAGCCCCTAAAATGCTGGAAATCGACAAAAAAAAAAAAGAAGAAATAAATGGATGCAGGGGAGGATTTCCGACTTTGGTTTTCGAGAGGATGGTTGAATTGAAGTGACTCAAGAAGTTAAGCTCTCTGCAAGGACAAAAGTGAAAAGGGCGGATCAGTTTCTTGGAGAGGCTAAATGAAATGGTATAACAGCCAGAATGGCAGAGCACAGTTGGCAAAATTAATGACACATTAATGCTTTGTGATAATTTCATTTTGTTTCGTTGTTTCGTGACGTTTTGCAATTGAATATTTTCCATCGTTTCATTTGTTCCTTTTTACGGTGCTAGTTGGCACTTTCATTTGAGAAAAGCAAACTTGAAATGATTTCTTGGGTTCGGTCTTAGGTAAGAATGGGACTTTTTCGACTTATGACGTTCAAAAGTTTTAATTGAGGTTGGTGAATGGTTCGATTACTTATGGAGCAGATGTTCTAAATTCGACAAATTTTGATTCGGCTTACATCGATTCGGTTGGTTTGTTAGGTCGCAACGTGTTCATGTTTAGGGAAAGGACAGAAAACAACTTTAATGAAAATTGAATTTGAAAAACCGATTTAGGCGAAGATTTGAAGATTTGAAAGTTGATGGTTTCATTTAAGATAAAAAGTGTAGCATTTCAAAATATTCTCGAAAAACAGTTTAAAACTTGAATTTAAATTTCAGGACTTGTACTTATATATGGGTATATCCTTGCTCTTGTTTCCAACCCTATTTTATACCCTAAAAAAGTAAGCCAAAAATAGTCATTAAGATCGATTGTTCTATTGTTAAGTTACCTAAGTTGCCGGAATTTTACTCCATCATTTGAACCTCCTAGGTTTAGTCTGGATTAGGCCGGATGCTCTGCGGAGGTTAATGATCACAATGATCTGAATGAGAAACTTTATTAAGAGCAGACAGTTTGCTTTCCGAAGGCTCCTAAATGATTGTGACGGCAAGTCTTTGTCGATTCTAGATATCAGCCCGTCTAAATTCTTTTGATCGTTGTAAATATAGTACGGGCCATATAACATAGGTCCATCCATGGCCTTTGCGAGCCATTTTGTGTGTGTCATTTGTTTGACTTAGGATTTTGGTGGCTTGACATGGACAAGTTGGGTATTATTTTTTCATAAATATCCAATTCATGAGGAACACAATTCTCTAGAATTTCCGGGTTTTTCCGGTCCTAATAAAGTGTGATTCCATGCTATTTGGCTATCCCAACAATAAAGCATGGGCCTGATGAAAAGTGCCGGCTTTGGCTTGGAAGACGTTAAAGTATTAAAGTGGGTTGAAGGGTTGGTGAAGGCAGAGTTCATCAAAGAAGACCCACGTGCCAATAATTTCATCGGTTTCAGTGCCGCCTATGCAATTAGAGACGGTCTTATATGCTGGAGGCGCAGGACGTTGAACGTGGCTAAGGAACACATTGGTTTGACAAACGCCCCGTCAGATTCTTCCAATTTGACGTCAAATTTTCTTACAGTATGAGTATCTTAGCGGCGGTAGGTGTAGCCGTTAGGAACGTTCGAAATCCAGAATATTATGTCGATCGCAATGTAATCAATTTGGTTATTGGTACAATGATTAAGAGATCGCCAGGTCTGCTTATGAAACATACGCCTCCTTTGTAGAAGGTAGTGCCATGCAAACTATATTTTTCGACTGTGCTATCAGCTTAGTGTTAAACTGGTTTTGGGGCATGTGAGCATATTAGGCTGATGTTTGCGTGCTTAGCCTTATTTCTAATTGTTACGAGGCACTCAACCACTTGCTTGAAATTAGAATTTTTTTTGCCTAAGCCTGCCGCTAATAACAAATACTCATCCAAATACCCGCTGCCTGTTTTTTTGCTACCAATCACCGCAGACTGTATCGCAATTTTTAATCCTTCTTACACTTGGTTCATCACTGTCATGGAGAGAAGTCAATGTAGTTTTCATTCCCAAAGCCGGAAAATGTTCTCATGTTGTCCCAAAGGACCCCAGACCTATAAGTCTATCATCTTTCCATCTGAAAACTCTAGAATGACAGCTAAAACAGCTAAAAAAGACTTCTGTCAACGTCTCAACATGCCTACTGTAAAGAAAAGTCGGTGGAAACGGCTATGCATTCACTGGCTAGCCATATCAAACGATCCCTACAATATAAAGAGTACACAATGGTTGCTTTGCTGGACATAGAGGGTGCCTTTAACAACGTCAACATATCCGCAATCACGACCGCGCTGTGAGAACCGCTGCAGGTAGACCACTCCCTTGGAGTGTTGACCAGTCTTATGCTAAGTAGCAGGATAATCAACTCCAAACTGGATGGGGCTTCTGCTAAAAGATTGGGTGATTGCCTATGCGGATGACGGTGCTATAGCCCTCTCAGGTATGCATCTTAATACCATTAAAGAACTCCTTTAGCTGAATCTCAACAGATTAACCCGTTGGGCAGATCGCTGTGGATTGAGAGTAAACCCCCATAAAACTGATCTTGTTCTCTTTTACAGGAAATACAAAATTCGGATTATAGATCTTCACTCAATAAACGGTACCAGTTTCGCCTTTTCCGATACAGCAAAATATCTGGATCTCATTTTTGACAGGAAACTAAACTGGAAACCTAACATTCAAGAAAGAATCAATAGAGCCATTGGGAATAAATAGGGCCTTCAACCTCGCATAACCCACTGGCTATACATCTCGGTCATAAGACTGATACTCACCTACGGGGTTGCTGTCTGGTGGACGGCCTTGGACAATGCATAAGCGGAGCCTTATTGTCTACTCCCTCTGCGGCATTAGACATTCTGTTTCACTTGACACAACTCGATATCTTCAGCATTCGCCTTAAAACGACTACACAGTAGACATACACTTATTGTAATACATTAGGAATCCTCACAGAGAACATCGATTACACCATACCTGAACTTTGGTTTGACAAAGATTTCCATGTAAGCTTCCCATCTAGATCCTTCTGGGAGGAAGATGCTTTCATGGAGGACAAGTCAATCCACTTTTACACAGATGGACCTAAAACCGATAGCGGTGTTGTTGGCGGTGTTTTCTCAGACAAGCCAAATCTAAGCCTCTCCTTCCGTCTTCCAATTCGCTGTAGCGTGTTCTAGGCGGAAATTCTGGCGATTAAAGGAGCTCTGTCCTGGCTGAAGAAAAACGTGATATCTGCAAACGATATTCAATCTCTTCGGATAGTCAGGCCGCTATCAAATCCCTGGACTCAGTCTCATTAAATTATAAAACCGCCCTTGAATGTCAATCATCTTTTATGGAGATGGCAGAGCAGTTCAACCTTCACCTTTGCTGGGTGCCAGGTTGTCTCTGTGGCGTTTCAGGGAACCTTAGGGCCGATGAGCTTTTCAAAATTGAATCTGTTCTACCTACTCCACCGGAAAAAGGTAGCATAGGTATACCAGTCGCTACGTGCAAATTAATATTACAGTTGGATGCCAATAAAAGAACAGACATTAGATGGACTGTTGGACCAGCATGTCTAGCGACTAAACAGATCTAGCCAAAGCTAGATATGAATCGCTCTAAGAGTCTGATCATTCTAAATAGGAAACGTCTCAGCGCATTCAAGGGTGTCATCACTGGACACTGCCTCATAGGCAAGCACGCAAGAAGGCTTGGCGCCTTTCTGTAGAAGCTGCATGGACGACGAGGAAGAGGAGACTATCCTCCGCCTACTCTATACATGTCCAGCTCTCTTACAGAGAAGAAAACTTCACTTATGAGCTTTCTTTTGCTATGACTTGCATATAGACGTAAACAGTCTCCTATGCTTCAACATAAGCTCAAACTGGTTCCATGAGTAAGAGGATCACAGATCCACGTGGCATCACATCGGGCCAATAGGCCTAAGGGTTGGTCTTTCCAACAGCCACTTTTACCTACCTACCTACCTGTACTCGGTTCATTTCATTGGACTTCGTAGACTGTGGTTATGTCTGTCTTACAGCAGTCTTGAGTCTCAGTGGCTGCACGTTGTCTACGTTGTCTGTTAAGGTACCTAACATTCCACGTATAGACCGAAAGTTGCTTACCTTTTTCAAGTGCCATGTATCGTTAAATGTATGTAGTACCATTCATTTCTGAGGCTTTCGTAGCCATATGTGTTGAGTAATTTCCAACTTTGAGGGCCTTTATGACAGCCTTTGGACATAAAAAGCCGGCTACTTCATTGTTAGCAGCCCCGTATGAGCTTACGAGTGCTGTCATTTACTTAGTTTGGGTTCTTTCGCCTTTTTCAGACCTGGTCTCCAATATGTGAATTCATGCCTCCATATAAAGCGTTTACACATGCAGTTTTTAAGACCCATCATGAGGGTTGAGATGTTGCACTACTAGCCTAGTCCATATGTAAAGCAGTCAGTAGGTATCCGCTCAATTGTAGTCGAGGCTCCCCTTCTGCTAGAGTAAGGTATTCTTTAGTCCAAACTTTTCCATGATATACATGATTTCCGTTAAAGAATCCCTTATGGCACGAAAGCTCTAACCCAAAGTCCTCAGCAAAAGCCTTTAAGAATTATAACCTCAACATTTATTCTAATGAAGCACCGCAATTTCGAAAAAGAACCAGCCTAGAGGGACCCCATTTAAAATATTATAACTCCCCGAAAAGGAAGCTCATAATAATGGCAATGATGATGATGCTCGAGCATAACCGCAAGACCATTTTTCAACTTAAGTATGCGTGGCGCAACCAAAAAGAGAAAAAAAAAATAAGAACTCCTTCAAGGCGCCTTTCCAAAACTTTACAACCCTCATATTGCCTATCTAAACAATTCGACCCCGTTTATGCCATAAAAAATAAGAAAATAATCTCAACGGCATAAATTGTCTTATTAACGGGCGTTTTTGAGTTAAGGTAACTGTTTTTCACTTCCTCTTTGGCCCTGCTATTCTATCAAAACTTTATGCGACAATTATAGAGCTTTCGTTCTTTATGCCCACTGCAAGCCGCATTGAGACCGACGGCACTTTGTATTGAATTTCTTTCGTCATAAATTTGTTACACGAAACAGGAAAGATCCACCACCCCGAAGGACATAGGGTGGTAAATAGGAAAGAGAGTATAAAAGGCGAGGAAAATAAATGAAAACACGAGGAGAATAATTGAATTACCCAGAGGGTTGAAATTCTATGAATTACGAATATTTCCGTCATAATTTACAAGTTTCCACCTTAACACAATTCAACCCGCTACACCCTGTGTATGTGTCCGTATCTTGTACGAGTACTTTGTGGACTCTGGACCCACAAAAAAAATAAATTAAAAAGAGCTTTGCTCCTCTGTTTGGCTAACTTTAACCAGGATGAGCAATTTAACCTTGGAATTATGCAAGCATCCGTTTTATTTTTCAGTCTCCTCTCTATCCGTATCCGTACGAGTATTTAGGAATCTAAATTCCTGCTCAAACTTACGTAACATATGTATGTGCACTTTATCCGAGCATAGTTGCAAGTGGATGTTGAAAAGCCATTGAGTTGCAACTGAAAAAAAAAAGGATTTTCATGTTTACCCTTTTGTTAATTCTTCTGGGAAAATGTTTATTATTTTTTTTGTTTTTAAAAAAAGGGTCACACAGGGAAGTTATATAAACTTTAGGTTTTATCTGAACACCACAATTAAAGGAGAGTTGAGAGGATAATGAAAATCGTAACAATTTATGGAATTCCATGCGTTGCATTACGAGTGAAGGAATGCAATCAGGACAACAAAGCGGCATTAAGACTGGATAAGAGCTTATTGCGTAGCAGTGAAAGGTTTTAATTGCTTAGCAATTTGGATTGTAGTGATTTATAGTTGAACGTTTTCGTCCACTCCTGGAAGTATTTTGAATGATATGGATACATAGACACAAAATAGGAGTACCCTTACCTTGCACTAATAAAGCGAGGAAGATTCTTCGGACTAGGGTGTTCAGCGCCTGCTCCACATGTTACTTTTTTTTTTAACCAGCTTGCTGTCGGTTTTCATTTCAACTCGAAGAACCTGACTCTCAAAATGACAAAAGATATCTTTATTCGCCTTCGCTAACGTTCACACTTCTGAGCCATAGAACAGCATTGGAATGGTGGGAGTCTTTCATAGAGTCTTCTTAGTTTTTCTTGACAAGACCTTTTTGCTCAATTGTCCAAGATCTTGTACGCAATATTGAGGAGACTGATGCCTTTTTAGTTGGTTTTTCTCTATAAACGGAATGATGCTGAAGTTTTGTGATTTGGCATATTTTCTCCCCCACATAATCCTGGAAATGGGGCTTTTTTTGTGTCGGAACATAGCACTCAGGCAAAGAACTGGGTGATTGTACTCCTTGTCTGTTCCTTTTAATGGAATTTCTCAGTATCACTATCCAACCCATCAGCATCGACTAACTGCTATCTGATACGACCGTAGGCTAGACATTCACAGGATAAGTGCACCACTTTGTCACTCTCATATCGAGCGTCGGAATTGTGTTTCTTTTGCCTAGCACACTTTGCTCACAGTACCCCATTACGATGCCAGTAAACAGCAGGAGGAAAAGTCTTTGACCTGTTCAGGACGTTGGGAAGCAATTGTTTGATGCCGTAAGAAGTCATGCCATCTGCAGCTATGTAAATATGAAACCCTACTGTCAGCGGAAGCCCTAAACGAGTAGGTTTGGTTCCTATTAAACTCTCCTTAAACCTTTGCATGTAAGTTTACCGGCGATCTAATTGTGACCTGGTACCTTAACAAGATTTAATGAATATGGCTTCTCTACTGCGTTCAGGGAAAGTTTGCATACTTGATCCAGCGTGGAATTGGAGAGAAGGTAAAACGAGGCCTTAAACGCGGTTTGGCTGTCCCCGCAGGGATTTAGGCTATGTCTTCTACCAAGTCATCTCCTTGATTTATACAGTTTGGCAGGCACCGCTCGAGCTAGAATTATTGTTATCTACCTTGCTATCCCTACTTTGATTTGATCGCGAGACCAGAATTTTGTCTTTCGGGCTGAAAGGCTCGTTCTGACCGACCGTAGAATCTGCGCAGTGCTAGCATCAAGCATATCCCCTGTGACTCAGACTTTACTACTAGATCTGCTTGGTTATCTTCACAGATCTCTGTTCAGGTTTTGTTGCCATCTCTTCATTCCTTCGATCGTGCTATTCTCATGGTTTTAATTCTTTTTTCCCGAGAAAACGATGTTTTTCCCTTCTGTTCTGCCACTCGAATTGCTCTTTCGTTTTGTAAAAACGAGGGGTTTCGTAGGGGTGGTCGAAGCCCAGTGCATCAGTTGTGACATTTCTGATAGCTTCTTAGCATCGATGCCATTGTCCTTTAGCGGTTAATGGGCTTGTCTCAGTTTTTGTGTTAGCTGAGGTATCCATCGACGAATACAATGTGAAGTTTTGTATGGGCCCTAGTTCACAATGGGGGAACCGAGTTCGCTGATGAACTTGCTCCATTTCAGATTCTTGTGAGCATACCTGTAGGTGGTGGGCTTCCACGTTGCAAGCAGACTAGACTTGCAAAGTTTATAAAAATGTATCTGCTTTTTCGCTGTGCTTAAGTAGGATAAGCTGTGCATTTGTGTCTTTACGGTCAGGTTCTTCTTAAGCACCTAAGTACCTATGTTAGTCGTAAGTAACAACACCTCTATAGTTCAACGCAGAGCTACAACTATTTTACAAAGAAACTATCCTTGGAACTAAGTAGAGAATTTCTAAGCGAATGTGAGTGACTTCACACTTACGACATCTCGTCGGCTTTTGCACTGTCAGCACCTTCGAGGCTGTAGAGTATTCGATTTGGAGTTCTAAGCGTGATATTGGCCCTTCTGAAAGAAATCTATCTGGTTGATACCCGCCTTGTAGAAGTTCAATAAATTGTGATGACTGCTTGCTGCCTTCCTTCCACAAGCCTGGGGCCTACGAGTACGTCCAAAATGGATAATATGAACCTTATAACATCTTCGGCCAAATCTTGGTCACAAAATTGTGCATCTTAAAGTGCTCAGATCTTCTTCCAGTTTCTTAACTCGCTTGCCATAAAGTTCTAAGTTTTTACTTGGTTCCTAAATAGATATAATGGAGTGCTAAGTATTCAATACGGAGAGCTTGTTACAAAAATGAGCAATAGCTGTCTTAAACTGAAGCTTGGTCTAAGTTACCGTCATTACCTACTTACTTACTTAGGCGACGCTACAGTCTGGGGTGGACCTAGGTTTTAACCAATAAGCCTCTCCAATTAACGCGGTCTTTAGCTAACCGCATTGAGTTGTGCACTCCAAGGTCGCTGAGGTCCCCTTCCACTTGCGTGAGGCGAGGCCTTCCTATACTGCGCTGCCCCTCTGGATTAGATTCGAAGATTCTGCAGGCTGGTGTTCATTCGCTCAACATGTCCCAACCATCTTAAACACCCAATGCGCATTTTTTTTTTTACCAGGTCGATGTCGCTGTACAGCTCGTAGAGTTCATCGTTGAATCGCCTCCTCCAGAACCCGTCAACTCATACGGAACCAAGTAACTTACGAAGAATTTTTCTCTCAAAACGACCAAGAATATCTCCATCCACTTTAGAAATGGTCCATGCTTCGGAGCCATAGAGCAGGACTGGGCTTACAATGGTCTTATATAGAGTTTCCTTGGTTATTCGAAAGAGGACCTTACTGCATAGTTGCCCTCTCAGCCCAAAGAAACATTGGCGGTTGGCAAGCGTTATTGTTCGTTTGATTTCTGAAGAGATGTCGTTTTCAGATGCGATAGCAGAGCCGAGGTAGACAAAATCCCTTACTACCTCAAAGTTATAGCTGTCGATTGTGAAATTCTGGCCGATCCGTCGATGTTGGTGGTCCCTTCTTGTTCACAGCATATACTTTGTTTTACCCTCGTTTACTGCCAGACCCATTTTTGACGCTTCTGTTCCTATACTCGCAAAGTGAGAGCTCGCTGTGTACTACCGAAAATATCAATATCGTCGGCGTATGCAAGCAATCGAACAGACTTTTGAACGATCGTGCCTCATGTGTTGGCTTGTGAGTTTTGCACAATTCTTTCAAGTATGATGTTAAAGAAGTCACATGACGGCGCGTCGCCTTGCCTAAATCCTTTTTTGACATCAAAGTTCTCAGTTAGGGCGTTAACGAACTTGATACAGCAGCGAGCTTTCTCCATCGTTATCCTGTACAAGCGGACGAGCTTGGCAGGGATGCCAAAACTAGACATGGCTCTGTATAGCTCGCCTCTGTAGATGCTGTCATATGCGCCCTTAAAATCGATAAAAAGGTGATCAGTATCGATCTGCACTTCTTGGGTTTTCTCCAGGATTTGCCGTGGTGTGAACATTTGGTCAATTGTGGAATTACCGCACCGATAGCGTCCAATCTGATCGTTGACAAATGGTTTCAGGCGTTCACACAATACGGCAGGCAAAATCTTATATGCGATGTTTAGGAGACTGATACGTCTATAGTTGCCACAGTTTAGAGGGTCTCCTTTTTCGTGAACCAGGCAAACGATGCTGAGGTTCCATTGATCAGGCATACTTTCATGCGACCAAATCTTGGAAATTAGTTGGTGTATGCTCTCTGCTAAGTCATGTCCTGCTGCCTTAAATAGTTCGGCGGGTAGGCCATCCAGCCCGGCAGCCTTGTTCGACTTCAGTTCTTGACTTGCATTGTCAATATTGAATGGTTCGCTCTGCCTGACAGTGGAATTTGTGTCTTCTTCGCCGTTGCAGAAATTGTTTTTCCATATCCTCATCACCGACTGTGACTCTAATACAAGGTTTTTGTTCATCTCTATACGTTTCCTTTCGGGTGTTATTACCCTGACACGCTCTTTTTACCTTTTGATAAAACTTCTGAACATTCCTGGAGTAGCGCCTTTCTTTTTTCTCCGGAGAAGCCGATGTTTTCTTTTGCTTGTAGAGCTCACAAGCCGCTCTCGTCCTTTTGTGCAGCGTCGCTTTGTAGGCATCATCAAACCAGAGGTTCGTGGTGGTGGACGTGTGAGACCCAGCACGTTAGTTGCGGCATTTCTGATGGCTTCTCGGCATCTAAGCCACTAGTCTTCAGCACTTGATGCTGGCTGCAAAGGACTTCTAGAGAGTTTGAGGTATACGCTATCGGCAAAGGTTCTGGCGGCTTTTTGCGATTGCAACGGTTCAAAGTTAATTCTCCTCATAGTATTTCCCCGTTGTTGTGGTGTCTGGGATATCCGTAGACATACCTTGGCTGCAACTAGCTAGTGGTCCGAGTCCTTGTTGGTTGCTCGAAATGTTCGGACATCTAAAACACTTTAGGAATGCCTTAGGTCGATCGCAACATGATCAGTCTGGTTCACAGTGTGCTGATGTGCTATCCGCCATGTCCCCTTGTGAATATTGAGGTGAGGAAACCGTGTGCTTGCTATAGTAACGTTACGTCCTGCAACGAAATCGATTAGCCTAAGTCCGTTACCAGACGTGGTGTCGTGTAGGCTATGTCTTGCGATTGTTCTACCAAAGATGTCTTCCTTTCAAATTTGACATCAAAGTCGCTTAGGACATATTTAACGTCATACTTCGGATTATGCTCCTAGGTTTTGTCGAGGAGCTCGTAGAGATTTTCTTTGGTATCATCGTCCTTTTCCTCTGTTGGAGCGTGAGCGCATGAGAGGCTGATGTTAGCGGAATTATCTTTGATACGGATTATTATAAGGCGTTCACTCATTTGTTGAAAGCTCAAGACTTCTTTCCTAAGTCTGCCGCTTACAACAAATCCTCATCCAAATTGACGATGCTTACGTTCCCTATAGCAATCATCGTAGTAAACATCAGAGTTTTTCATCGTTCTTTTGCTCGGGCCATCCCACCGCACTTCCTGAATGGCGATGATGTTTGCATAATAGCAATCAGTGGATCCGTCCTTATCCGAGGCTATTGGTCGCTTCGTAGCAATTAATTTTTTACGAGGTTGGGCAGTTAACGCCACGCACAACCCCCAAGGGCCAGGCCCTTTTTGGGACCCTTAGGACAAAAGGAGCCGGACCAAATTCCGGAGCCAGTAACTCGCTTCGGGGATATAAGCGCTGCCGTTGGCCCTTATTTAGGGCTTATCCGCCACCAACTCTTTTCCAACACTCTGACCTAGTATTGGAGATCCCTATAGACCTGGTATTCAAATACGTTGAAGCAGCTCATATACAATAGAGATAATACTAGTTCGACCTAAGTGGAACTGTGAACCCCACCGTTGATTCCATCCTTAGAATTGGTCCGCTGCAGCCCGGAAACACCCACAATCGAGGTACTAGACACCCAGTAGTTACATGAGTTAAGTTAACATCATAGATACATAAAATCAGCAACTATGATCCTTTTCAACAATCACATTGAGCTGAAGCGGTCCTAAGTCTTTTCAAAGCGGAATTGTGGACATGATTGCAAATAGGTTTCGTTAAAGTATTGTCTGAATCCACAATGAAGTTCTGGGAGACACGGTTCTTGTTCATGGACAAAGAAAGGAATTGTTACCGCTACTGGCTCTGCAACCGCTGTGCCAAAGGTCATAGATTTTTATATACCAAAATATTTATTCTGCAGACATTCCCTTACAAATTTCATTACCGAACGTCTCCTTTAAATATTTAAATTCACACATTCCATACACTTAAAAATCGCTGTGAAGGTATTCCCAGTTGAAAGTCAATCTTGAAGTTGGCTTTGATTCCACGAAAATTGTCAAGCAAGTGGATGCTAATTAGCAAGAACTCTCTCAAGATTCATGTACAAGCAGAAGCCTTCCTACGCGCCAGCATTTAAATTTGTTATTTTGTTTAATCCACCTACAACCGCACATCACCTAAGGCACGTCCTATATCGCATTTGCCACATAAACACTTTCTCCTAGAAAACATTTTCACCGAAAACTTTCATCACATTGCGGTCACGCCATGCACGAGTTACCGCGCGCATCGCTTTCGAAAATTAAAAACCGTAAACCTGTCAACACAGCTACAGAGGACGTTTGAATTAGACATGCTCGTAATTTGATGCCTTGTGACCAAACCGGCAAGGACTTCTCAAGCCCCGTTCTCTCTTGAGAAAGACGGTTTTGGGCGCGTGTTTCACCATGTTCCTTAGAAAAAAAAAAAAAACTTAAGATGACACACTCCAACTGCTGCAAGATGGTGACGTTTACCTCTTGAGCATCCAGCATGCGGCAAAGTTTATAAGAGTGCTCGTGCTGAATTACGTGCGATTATGGATTCTTCTCATGTCGTCTTGGTTTGGATTTTTCGTATTTTTCGTATTTTTCCGCCCCTTTTCCACCTTTGAGTAGAAGCCGAAGGAAAATATACAACGTCATGAAGGATCTTAGGGATATCCACACGTAACATGTGTACTTGTATCCATAGATACAGATGAATACAACTGCGACTGTGGGTGTACATTCATGTGGGTGCATAATCGTCAATGCTCGGCGAAAAATCGGTTGGGGTTATGTTCCATTTAGGAAAATTCAATTCGATCCTAATGTTACCAGGGTTTTGGCAAGAACGTTCCTTTCGGTTATGTACTTAAGAAGATATTGTACTTGGTAGAGAATCACACTCTCATACGCATTCAAAAAGGAAGCACCTTTTTGCTAGACTATCTCAAAAGATTGTTTACCCTTCTTGCTGTGCAGGATTGAAGCGAAAAAAGCAATCATCGTAGACACTTTCTCGTTTTTCAATTTCAACACTTAAAGTGGCATGGTAGCACCGCAGGACTACCTCCTCATTATACCATCTTGTCGCTCCACTAAACATCAGCACCAAACTCAACACCAACACTTAAACACTTGAATGTAAATAGACTGATGGTGGCACGAACCCCTTAGACAGGTGTATCAACAGTCCTCCCACGGGTTTTATCCTCCAGATTCTCACCTTTGGTCTTAATGAACTCCATTTTATCGTCCTCTATATTTCTCCATCATTAGACTCGAGAAACAGTTGGCTACGGTTGCCTATGGTTGCCTATGGTTGAATACGTTTAACTACGGATGGCAAAACGGAAAGCATCCTTTTCATGAAGATGGAGAAGACAACGACAACCAACCAACGAAGAAGGAAAGGTCAGCAGAAATATAGAGAGAAGAAAAAAAAAAAAAACAAAAATCCAGGATGCTTTATTCTGGAATCAAAAAGCGAAGGGATAAACTCTGAGAACTGGTAGTGGCACCACAGAATGTTTATCCTTTTCTCTGTGCTCCGTTTCTGAATATTTTTTCCCCCCTTCAAAGCGGTTAGGCTAACCTTTGGGCGATATTTCCTACTCAAACTACAGATACTTAGTCGAGCAGGACATTCATTTCATTTCTTGTACGGCTCTGCCACAATCTGTGTATGCCACTGATTTGTTGTGGTTAAAGTGTTGGTTGAGGCTGCATCCTGATGTTACGCGACACTATCCCAACCACAGTCATTAGGTCGACAGTTGGATGGTGGAATGGTTGGGGCCGGGTTTTGAACGGGTTTTGGATGGCACCCGCAGCTACAATGGAATGTTGAATTTTTATAAAATAGCTTGAATAAACCTCAAACGGGAATTAATTAAACGCTTTTGGGAAGAAGTCAACTGCTGCTGCATATTTAGCTGATGTTCGGGTTGTTGAGAGTGCTTCTTGGAAAGTGTTTTTTTTTTTTTTTGATGACGCTCCGGGGCAGGTTGCTGGGATTGAAATTCTGAGAAGATTCCCATCGAGTGGGTGTAAGTTGTTCAATTTTCCCTGTAGCTGACAGTGTGGTAAATAAGTCGACAGAAGAATGTTGCGTTAGGGCGTTATCTCAAGCCCTTTCGGCGGGGTACGAGACATCTAATTAATGTGTGGTTGGCATTTTCTGGAAATTATTTTAATTGAGTGATTTTTTCTTTTCGTTTACTTCCAGGTAAGACGGTTTGGGATGTGACTTTTGATGCCACAACCGTAAGTGAATTTATAGGTTTAAACTTGTTGAATTTGTCAGGGTACCAAAGTTTGTGAAAGCACCCCTACACATGTTTCAGGTGAACCGTCTTATGATAAGTGAAATATCCAGGATGTGGCCTGAGGAATGCTGACATATACGAGTATTGAGCACGAGGTGGCTTAAATTTGCTTAAAGTTGGGAAGCAAGGATGAACTGGCAACAAATTAATTTTGAATGAATTGTGTTACAAAACATAAAAACTAGAGCTGTTTCGTGGTTTCGTTTTCAACTGTAAGAGTTGCTGGTTCTTAATTTTTGACACCAAAAGAAGGATGTGCCTCTCTCTTCCAAAACAATTTAAAAGCTCGTTCGCACTTTTGGACAGAGCATACTGTCAAAGAACTGCTCCCTTGTTCTGCTTTTATGTTCCTTGAAATAAAATTTATCAGCAAAAATCATCATCGCTTGGTACCTGTTGGCTAAAGCACCCGTAAAACGAACTTTCGAGGTGGAAGTGCTGCGCGGTATTGTCATCACTTTTACAGCAATCGTCAGAGAGTCTGGTATTACTATGACGCCAAGCCAAAGCCAAGTGATCCGTTAAGGCGACAGTAAGGAATATACAATTTTAAATCTGAATGAAATGCTGTTGATTTTTTTAAAGACGTTGAGAAGCATTCGTGCAGTCTGAAAAGTTAAGTTATCTACATTGTGCTCACAAGAAGCTAAAACGAAAATGGAAGACCTTACTGAGGGCGGAGGCAGTACCAACGTAGGTACAGGTCCTGAACAGGCTTATTCTGAGCATTTTCATCGCATAACTAATGTTCCGCGATCCCTTGGTATACGGGACTTAGGCAGGAAACAGTGAGTACAGCCTTCCAACTGCGTTCAAACAAATCTGCATTCAGAAAGTAGCCTTGAGGGTGTTGGCAGCAAGGCCAACATGGTAAACATGATATGTAATCACTTGCATTACTTGATATGTAAGGCATAGACCCAACCAATATATTCCATAAAAATAGAGTTAGGATGTCGCCATCCGAGAAATCCTATTTTACCCCATCAACGTCATCACATACTGACCGCAATCAGCATTCGCAATCAAGATTTTGTTCACTGTCATTAGTGATGGACGATGGTGTACCGATAAAATTGCGTTGGCGAAGGCACACACAATCTCGATGAAAATGTGCATATGTTTGATCATAGGCAAAGGATGTATCCGCGAAACAATTTTGCGCAATTTGAAGTTCAACCGTGCTCTTCAAAAGGCCAATAGATCTTTACTTCTTACTAAGTTTAGGTGCTTTGCCAGGTATTTGCCAGGGATTCCGTATAAAGCCCATTCCTCTTGTTACAAAACTGAAAGTATAGGATCGGTGCAAAGTGACTTAAAGCCAGTAAAAGACGCGATAGCTTATTTAATGGCATCATCCGTCCAGGTATGTTCCCTCCTCTTCTGAAGAAGTGTTCTCCCATAAATTTAACCTTTCTTTCTTTCTCTTTGAGAACGTTGAAATCGAGTTTTTTTGAACGGTTTTAATTATTATTATCAGATTCACAAAATGAATGCTGGTGTACCTCAGGGTTCCGTTCTGTCTCCGATACCCTTCTCGATTTATATTGCTGCATCCAATTCAGTATATATTCTTGCTGATGACAGTAACCTCTGCTCTTCATATTTGTCCTCACTTTTACGTCTAGATTTTTCAGCTATACAGCAGAGTCGGCAGCGTATATTAAGCTCATCAAAATCCAAAATTACCATCATAACTAACTGGACAAAGAAACTATAGACATTCTATGCTTCCAAAGCATAATGCTCTCTGTTATTGTTAAAGCGAAATTTTAACCATTATCATAATGATGTTGTTATTTACCGACCTTGATGTACTCGTAGCAACGTGCATTCTCCATCGTCATCCTGCATCAATTGACGAATTTGGAGGGATGCCAAAACCAGACTTTGTCCTGTATAGCTCATTTCCATAGATTCTGTCATACACGGACTTAAAATCGATGAATAGGTATTACATATCGGTTTGAAGCTCATGGATTGATTCCAAAATCTGTCGTAGTTTGACTTTTTCCTGGCCTAAAGCAACACTGATATGGACCAATCAGGTTGTTGACGAATGGTTGAATGGTTCATTCTGCCTAACAGCGGTATTTAGCTCGTCATCGCTGTTATACAGTCTACAGTAATGCTCCTTTCAAATCCTTAGCATCGACTGCGACTCTACTACTATGTTCCCTTGTTGGTCTCTACAGGCTTCGGTTCGAGGTTTATGTCCGTGGCGTGTGTTTTTTACCTTTTGGTAAAACTTTCGAATCTTAATCTTGAAGAAGCATCTATCAATTCTGTATCCTCCTGAGAAGCCGGTATTCTTCTTCTCGTAGAGCTCGTAAGCAACTCTCGTCCTTCTATGCAGCGCTGCTTTGTGTGATTCTTGCTCAGCTGTACTTCGTGCACTCGTCGTTACACCAGGGGTTTCGTTGTGGTGGGCGCGAGAAACCCAACACACCAGATGCGACATCTTTGATGGCGTTTTGGCAATGTTGCCACTGGCCTTCAATACTTAATGCTGGTGGCATAGGACGTCTTATGAGATTGAGAGAGAATCGATCGGAAAAGTATTTGGCGATCTCTTGCGATTGTAGCCTTCCGACGTCGAACTTCCTTTCAGTATTAGCTCGCCCTTGCGATATCGGGATATCCGCAACCGTACCTTGGCAACAACAAGGTAATGGTCCGAGTCGATGTTGGCCACTTGGAACGTTCGGACATACGTAATACTGGAGGTGTGCCTTGCGTCGATTGCAATCTGGCCAATCTGATTGACGGTTGATTGATCAGGAGTTCTCCAAGTCCCCTTGTGAATATCAAGATGTGGGAACCGTGTCGTAGCTATGACAATGTTTCGGCCCGCCTAGTCGATTAGTCTTAATCCGTTATCGGAGCTTTTTTTTGTTTTTGTTTTTATAATTGGCGCGCACAAGGGATTTATGTACCCTGAAGATGTTTGCACATAGAGCGGGCGAAAGGAAGTTAGGGAGGAAAAAAAGAGAGATGCCGATGTGCGTTGGTTTTAAATATTTGCGAGTTATACTGGCTAGGAAATAAAGAGCTCGGCAGGGCATTCCATAAGCGACTTGTACGGCTTAGGAACGAATCACGATATTTTAGCGTACGTCCGAAAATGGGCTTGAGGGTATACTGATGAGCATTCATAGCGAGACGGGTGTTACGGTTGAAAGTTTGAATTGGCGGAATGCTACTGGCGATTTCAATGGAGCACTGGTGGTGGAAATAGCGATAAAACAGAGTGAGACACGAGACATTACGTCGGTGTTCGAGGATGTAAATTGTTTTAGTGATATTAGTATCACTTATGAGTTTTATCGCACGATTTTGGATACTATCTAGCAAGTGCAAAGTGGTCTTAGGGGCACCTGACCAGATATGGGCATTGTACTCCAGTTTAGGTTGGATAAGCGCCTTATATATTGAAGCCAGGTCAGAGGGGGTGAAATATTTCTTACATCGCTTGAGGAAACCCTGACATTTCACAGCATTTTTGAAGACATTGAATATGTGGTCATTCCAACGTAAGTTTTCACTGCCACACATACCGAGAATGGAAAGTTTTTCGGTTTCGACGATGCAAGTGACATTCATGGATAATAGCGGGGTGTTCAAATTTCCCTTTAACGACAGCAGAGAGCATTGTGTTTTGGAAGCATCCAGTTCTACTCTGTTAGTGGTTCCCCAATTAGTTATGCTGTTAATATCAGAATTTAATGAGCTTAACATACGCTGGCGTTCCCGTTCTACAGCCGAAGAGCAGGGACGTAAGTCCGGGAACGAATATGAAATGCAGAGAGTACTGTCCTCAGCAAAGGAATATATTGGATTAGAAGTTGCAGACAAGAGATCATTAATGAAGATTAAAAAGCGTGTCGGAAACAGAAGGAAGCCCTGGGGCACACCAACATCTATTTTGTGAATATCAGATTTGAAACCGTCCATGACAACATGAATTGAACGTACCTGAAGGTAATTTTTAATCCATTCACGAAGAGATTCATCGATTCCAAATGCACGCATTTTCAACAAAAGAGCCTGATGCCAAACTCTGTCGAATGCCTAAGAAATATCAAGTGCAACTACTATATGTATATTGCTTTCGAAAAATTGGTGTAGACTTTGGTTCCACTTTTCGGTGAGACATGCCATCAAATCATCAGTGGACCTGTTGCTACGAAATCGCCTTTTTTTTTAGACAAATACTGTTTTCCATCTGCTCGGAAAGAGCCCTAAAGAGTAGGATTGATGAAAAAGCTTACGCGAGGAGGAATACCTCTTCAGAAGAAGGCGAGATATACCATCTGCACCAGGGGATTTGTGAATGTTAAGATGTTTTAGAACTCTTGCTACTACACGAAAGCGAAAGTGGATTTGTCGTACTCAACTGTAGGCTAAGCAAAATCTGGAAGTGTTTAGCTGGCCTCAAATTGTTCAACAAGCAGATTGGCCTTGTCTAAAGACAAGGACAGCTGGAATGTCATTGTTAAAGAGGATGGGGCAGAATTTCTGATGTTTTTGACAAACGACCAACAATTGTTACTACCTTTGGGATATTGTGGAATTTTTCGCCTCAACTTCTGGTCGTATTAAAATTTCACACGTTTAAGGAAGACATTGCAGTCATTTCTGGCTCGTTTAAACTTTTTTTTCGGTTTTCCTCTGTTGTTTCGGGTTGGTCTTGTAGGACCGAAAAAACATTTCTCTAACCCTGACAGCCTCTTTACCTCTTTACAGCTCGATTGGTACTATGGCTTTTCTTTTGGTTTGATACTCTTAATCCGATGAGGGATAAAGGATCTCATTCCAAAGAGAATAGTGTCTGTGATCATATCAGCAGCGTTATCCACGTCGTTATCGAGGAAACATAACGAGGTGGTGTCGTGCTGGCTATACCTTCCAAAGATGCCGTCCCTTCCTAGCTTTGCATTAAAATCGCCGAAAACAATTTTAATGTCATAGCTGGGGAGGGCACTGCTCGAAGGTCTTGTCCAAGAGCTCGTATAAGCTATCTTTGGTATCGTCATATTTCTCCTCTGTGGGGGCCTGCCGGAAATACTTGTATAAGGCTAATGTTGGCAAATGTGGCCTTAATACGGATTGACACGAAGCGCTCCTTCACATGTTGGAACTCAAGACTTCTTGCTTAAGTCTGCCGCTAACAACAAATTGGCATCCAATTAGGCGCTGCTTTTGCTCTCGATAACAATCGCCGTAGTAGATTTCGCAGTTTCTCATCCTCTTTTTGTCCGGCCCATCCCATCGCATTTTTTGGATGACGGCAACATCTGTTTGGCAGCAGTTCAGGGCTTACGCTTGTTGTAGGCCGGCTGCACGTAGGCTATTAAGGCATTTAGCATTCCTCGTGCAGATCCGAAGTTTATCGCCCTTGTTCCGTTTGCAGAGGTTGTCAATAGTAGATCCGTCCGTATCCGAAGCTTGTTGATGCTCCGTAACTATATATTTTTCCAAGGCCGGGCAGTTACCCCAGCGGCCCAACCCCTAACCTGGAGGACCAGTTCCATTATAGATACCCCTACGACAAGGGGTCGATTAGACCGAAGCCAGTAACCCGTTCGGGGATGTGAGCTCTGCCGTTCTCGGAAATGCTTATCGGCCTGAGCTCCAAATATGTCGGAGTAGCCCGGATAAGGTCTCATTTGTTTTATTCCGGGATTCTACTTCACCGTTGCTGCTATTTTTGTCTGCTGGTCAAGACTCGCGCTTATAAGTTTGGAAAGTCGAGGTAGGATGGACATCGGTCAGTACCCGATGGTTAACACTTGGAGGTGAAATGGGTACAATTCTAGTGTAGAAACAGTTACAACCCTGGATATCGCCAAGTTGACATCTCTCAGTTTCTACTTTTTTTCTACAGCACTTAACCACCGGGCAGCTTGCTATTGTAGCATTATATGTATATCGGTTTGGGTGTTCAGATTTGTGTCCCTGTCAAACGGACTACAGATGAATTGCCACTATTACGAGCACCACCTAGAGTATAAACTTGGGGTCATCGCCATTACTAATGCTCGGAGCATCTTAGACGCTTAGTCCAACATTTCACCTAGGCTCTTTTTGGAGCGTCAGGATCTTTGACTCTTTGGCAAGCAACACTCGCGCTTATAAATTTAGCAAGTTAAGTCCGGATTGGCGAGACCAGTACCCGATAGTTGTCACGAGAAGCAATTGACTTCTAATCAGAATTAGAACGACATTGAGAGGTTGACGCCACTCTGATGGTATAACACCAAACTGTAGAATAGAGCTTAATACAGGTATAAGCCAAATCTCTGCGAGGTTTTGTTTTTTAATATCATCACAACATCATGATAAATTACTGCTCCTTACGAGGTTCCTCTGCGTATAGGCCCTTTTATCAAACAGAATTTCAGCCTTTCATGAATCATTTAGTAGCCTAGGCAACCCTTAAATCTATGAGGGTGCTGAATATGGCTTTGGTTTTTCATTTCTGAGAGCGCATTCATTGATTAGAACGGCTTTCATAATGAGAGTTGCATAGAGTTAGGGCTCTCTATAGTACCCAAAGAGGTAAAAGGGCCATTGCAACATATTTTCCTTTCCAGTGCAAATATTCCATAGAACATCTCATAGTCATGGTCCGATTTCATCTAGTAAAGGTTTTGTAAGAAGCAAAGAATTTTATGAGATTTTTAGGGAATCCTTTGCAAACCTGAGGACATTATGCTTTTTCTTTGCTTTCACAGAGAACATGGATTTCGCTATTCTTGACTCATCTTTTCTTACGCTGGTTATTAGGGCGTACAGATTTCTGTCTTCTGTTTGTTTTCCAAGGCACACCCAGTCCCATAGGCGATTCTTCAGCTTTCTTTTGTCCGCTTTTAAAGCCTTCCTCATTTATGAGTGCTCTTATATATAATTTAGTTTCCATTTACAACCGCTCCATTCTGCCCTTAAAGGATTTCAAAAATATGTATCGGTAGTTTGAAAGGTTGACTATTTTAGATACCGTACATGTATTGTATTAATCTCAGAAATTCGTCCTTAGTCTTAAATAAAAGACTTTGTGTCTAACCCACCAAAACGGGTTACGAATCCGTGTTTCCAAAGAAAATTTTCTTACCAAACGCATTCCTTTTCTAGAAGGTCCGAGTGTTATTCGCTATTTCTATGCGAAAGGAGACGGGCGAGGTAGTCTTTATGTAATTTTTCCCAAAAATATCTGAGTAAGGGGTTCACTTAGTAGTTTATCACTGATAGCTTTCCACACATTTTCAGGCCGACGCCTTTACTTGACGCATTAGCACTCATCATATGGAAAGTTTAAGCTTGAATCCTATGGATTGCTGAAACGTTCAGTCAATGCACAATCTACTTATCGTTTCAATATTTTTTAAGAGATATGAGCACAAATAAAAGGAAAAAAAGTCAAGGATTACTAGGGAATTACAAAAGAATTCCTCATTTTCATGTTCACACGGTAGACTGTGCCTCCAGACTTTGCTCTAACACCAATTTGTCACACTTCACCAAATTCAAATCCAAAGCCGAGCCATCGAATCCTCCGAAGGCAATCAACTCGCATGGCATATTGATAACAATTCATGTCAATAAATCATTCGTCCTTGTGCTTGCCGAGGGTTCCTTGAACTTATTTCTGGAATTTCAGCAATGACTTCTACGTCAAGGCAAATGCACATAACATTCCATGTCCGGAACTGCCAATAGCACTCCCCTCTGAGTTTCCATTGATTCTTGGTTTCGATTTGACTTTATTACCTTCTCTCCACACGGCAATGATAACCGCAATAAAAGAAACATCAATAAACTTGTCTCCTGGTCTTATCAAAAGTTCCCATACAACCATTATACAGCGCCCAAGACCCATCAAGCTCTCACTCCATTCCTACCCTGTAACCTCACGTTGTTTATTTTTAGCTGCCGAAAATATTCATCGACGGTGATGGTGATATTAGCGGCAATCGCTTGTGGGGTTGATTGTATTCGTATCTATTGTGCCGCCGGTGCCTGGTATGTGTGATTGCATTATCTGCGCCCATTCCTGGACTAATGAGCAGCATGCCGGGAGCCCATTAACCTCCACCCCCCGTGCAGAAATATAGAATAAATCATGACACTCAAACGGGGTGGGTTGAGTACCGGTGTTGTCGGTGTTTTCATTGCTGCCTCACAAATATACAGCAAGTATCGCGCGTGTGTTTATGGTTCCATGTCTGAGCCTTATTTACTTGCACACGCATGATGTTTGCTTTTTGGGTGAGTCCTTTGCTGTTGGGATGAAAATAGCTTGGAAATAGGATTATGTATATTCAAAATTTGTTTATTGATTTGGTTATGCTTGAGGAGTTTCTATTTTTCAAATTTGAAGAAAGGAAGAGGACTGGAAGAAAAGGAATTATCTGCCTTATAGGGATCTTTTGTGAAATCCCCTTAAAGTCCCCTTTCAAGCACTTGGTAGTAAAGCGCTTGCTATAAGTCTGGATAAGTCTAAGGATATCCCGAAGGATTTCGGTTAAGTCTCAAACAACTGCTGACAAAGGGGAAACTCTTATTGCAAACATAAGTCTTATCCTTGAAGATTTGAAGTGTAGGACTGGATTTATCATGCACCGTTGAAGATTCTCTCCTTTAAACAGTTTTGAATATATCTGTTCAGGCAGTTGAATAATCTTCAGAGCATTGGTCATGGAAAAGTGACTCATCTGGGGTGGTTCTATAGTTTTAAGGAGTTTCCCACTATAACCATTCTTTTTATTTAGCTGATGTTAAGCACATACCATTCTAGGGTATATACTCTTTGAAAGCCAGTTGATTGGACATATATCCATATGTCAATTGCCTTTTTCTTTTTTTACTTTTCAATTAATTTTTATTTCTACTTTCGATATGAACTTACATGCTAGACAAAAATGCTTAAATTTAATTTAACAACATCAATTACTGAATTAAGCTGAATTAAGATTCGTGACTTAGGACTTCCTATGCTCGTTGACCCTTGACTCACCATTTCAATTGCGAATTCGCTCGCCTGCCCCGTCAATATCGTGCACACACACCGCCGAGACCTAACCGATGCCATGAAGCATTAGCCACTTCTCAGAGGCGTTACCTCATGTCAACGAGCCCGGCCTTTCCGCAAAAACCCTCCAACTACCCTAAATCCTCTCCTCCCTCTTCTTTAAGCCACCAAATATGAGCATGCTATTTGCCACTATCGAGCGGGTCACTGTCCATAATCGCGAAACTAAAACGGAAGAGCTGCTGAGCATTGACATGGTACCCATCGTAGATGAGTAGATTTTCCCTCGCACCTGGTATATTACCGGTATACCTTTCCTACCCTGCACTAACGCTTTAGTATCTATTGTACATAAAGAAATGCCTCCGTTGGAATAAAGCCGAATCGGAGTGTATCCTTTTGGTACATAAAATTGCGGTAATAAGCCCCAACGATCAGGTTATTGTCACTGGTCACCGTCCTTGCGACATGGCTTCACCTTAATTAGGAAATTTTCAATCCTGTTTAGCCGAGTCCCATCGTAAAGGCCTCTGTTGGAATAATATTTTATGAACTCAGATTCTGGTGTTCTGAACAATCTAAAACTAATCTAATCTAACACAGGTCCTAAGACATTGTCTTTCAAACACCCGAATTGCTTCCATATAATACGGCGCTACTACACGGGACAACCATAAGCGACGATTGTCCTGATTAGGGCTACGTAGCATGTTACCTTTTCCCTGGAGTGAAGTTGACTGCTCTAAAACAGTTTTCTTGTCAGGGCTAAGGCTTTTCTGCATTTATACGTTTGTCAAAATATAAATACTGATCGAGCCAGATACCAATGTATCTAACTACTCTTCTCTCTGACAATGGCAGTTGGTGCTGTCCAATGACAGTCAAATTTTTCCAATGATTTTTGGTATCCCAAGAAGCCCGTCTCAATGGAGTTCTAAACAATATTGTTTCCGATCTTTGAAAATTGATTTTTCAAGAACTGTCTGTCGCTTTAGCTACTCCATCCAAAAATAAATTCTTTTCGAAAGCTATTTACATGCGATGTGTGTTTTGCGGTCGGTATTAAGGCTCCGGTGAATCTACATAAATTTTCTGGACTTGAAAATATTCACTTGACATTGGAATCAAGTGCAAACCCGAGGGTTTACCATTAAGTTTTAGCAAAGTTCCATTTCAGACGGCTGGTAAAGTTCATTACGCCTATACGAGTATTTAAGATCTCTGGCCAATTGTAGCTCTACATCTGTTGGTATCGTTCAGCTTA
This sequence comes from Volucella zonaria, assembly GCA_963966105.1. Classification (NCBI taxonomy): domain Eukaryota; kingdom Metazoa; phylum Arthropoda; class Insecta; order Diptera; family Syrphidae; genus Volucella; species Volucella zonaria. The sequence goes on along the minus strand of OZ014531.1, from coordinate 172,681,180 downwards.
GTTGGTTGTAGCAAAGCAGATATCGAGATTCAGTGCACAATTCTGCCATCTTTGGCTTTGAAAATAAAAGGGATGCGTTTTCTTTCAGATCAATCTAACAGTGTTGACCCATCCTCATCATCCTCTTGGTATTAGCACATAGTGTGGTGGCTGAAGTCGCCGGCGTATATTAAGAGATGCTGATCCACACGGAATATTTCAGTAGGTCTTGAGTTACAACATACACAGGGTACGCCATCTGGAGCTTCTGTCTTAAAGTTATTAAGCAATAAAAGCAGAAAACAATAGAATGTCCCGAGTTTTTATTTAGTTTGTTCCTTCACAATTTATGCGAAGTATTTTTTGAACACCATATCGATTATGCTGCCGCCTTCATTGCTGATACAAAGTTGCGCTTTTTTTCTGGCAGCTTGCAAAATATTGGCCGATGTCTGAAGTGATATCCCGGCTATTTCATTTGGAATCTTCGACTTGTCGTTAATCTTCGGTGACGTGAAATATGGCCAAGTGAAATAAAGGCACATTCTTGCATCTGGCCTTATTTGACAGCGCCAAATAGCCCCATAGGAAGGAGTCTGGAGGAGTCAAATCTGGAGATCTTGGCGGCCAGGCCATGTCACCGTTTTTCGACACCACACGTTCCCGGAAATTTTCGCTTCAAAAAGTTCATCGTTTGGCATGCAATGTGGCATAGCTCACAAGTCTTGCAGACATTTTTTACGACACACAAAGGGTGCCAATATCCACCGATACCGATTGCCATCGACCGTCTCTCCAGAGAGTAAACCAAAAACCTTTGAGTCAACTGCACTTTGTATGGAAAGACGTAGAGATCTTGCTTCAAAATCTTTCTTAAAGTGGTCCCATTGATGTTTAATAACTGTGATCGATTTCGAGTTTTCAGTACACTCTCTCTCTAATAGCTTGGACGGTGTCTAACGTGTTCTCGGCGATTCGATAGAGACCCGTGCTCAATAAAATTTGAGGCCAACTGACGAATTGTGTTGTCAGAAAGCGCAGGAAGAGCAGGATATTTTCCACGATATGCAATGGTTACTTTCAATGTAAAACATCACTATTTCTGCGCGTTTTTTCGGTGTAAAGTTATTCATGGTTGACGAGCCGATCGGTTTCGAATTTGTATACCAAAGCTCCAGATGGCATACCATATATACGTACACATATGTACGAGCATATACATACTCGTACATATTATAAAGATAAGAACGATAGCAAAAAATATATATAAATAAAACAACAACGGTGTGAGATATAAAATTGATTCCGGCTTTCTGCCATTATGTGTGGAATAGCACATCATTCAGATGGCCGCCTCGGCTTCGCTGGCAGTGCTTCAAGCGGTCGGTCCAATTTTGATGACACGGTGCGCCGTTATTCCGGATTGGCTTATTAGCGTAGACTAAGGACTTGACGTAGCCCCAGAGAAAATAATCGAATTGCGAAACTACCCTGTCGCCAAATTTCTTCTTCACAACTTTGAGCGCTGCGTTCCTTTTGTGGCTTGTAGCATCGTATTGTTGGAACCATAGCTCGGATATATCGATGTTTTCGAGCTCTGACCGCAGAAAGTCGATTAACATCGCTTTATACCAAAGACCATTGACGGTAACGATGTCTCCTTCCTCATTTCGAAAGAAATAATGTCCGATGATGCCGCCATGCCATAAACCGCACCAAACAGCCAATTTTTGTGGATTCATTGATGCTTGGCCGAACACTTATGGGTTGTGTTCGCTCCAATAATGGCAACTTTGCTTATCGACATAGCCGCTGAGCTAAAAATGGGCCTCGTCCGAGAAGATGGTTTTTTGGCCAAAATCCGGATCTCCGGCCAACGTTTCCAGCGCCCAATTAGTGAACTCACGGCGTTGTCTATCTTCGTCCGGTTTCAGTTCTTACGTCAACACAATCTTATACGGATATCGGCCCAAATCCAACCGCAAAATAAACCGGGTTGACTCTCTGGCGATGCCCAATTCAATTGATCGGCACCGAATCGACATTTCTGGGTCTTCTTCGATACTGGCCGCTAGGGCGGCTATGTTTTCTTTATTTCGCACCAATCTCTGTCTGGTTTGTGGCTTAAGATCCAAAAGAGTGTACTCACGCTCAAACGTTGCGGCGAATTGTCTGCACATTGAAGACAGGATGATGGCCGACTTCACGAGGAAATTCACGTTGCGTATTTACAACTCCGCCGGAATTTCGATTTTTTTTTAACAATTTCCGCACGTTCGGTAAGCACGATGAAATGGCAAACCCTACTGAATATTCTGACAGCTGGATGTCATTGGTAACTTTGGCAGCTGCTGAAACATAACAATTGGAAAAACTATCATTGCTAACTGGTCACCATATACATTTCAAGTGTTGTCAGTCTCAATTAAGTGCACGTTTTCGATATCGCATTTTACTAAAGTGGCAATTCCGTAAGCGTGATGACAATAGCCACCTAATTATTGTATAAGTGAGAATCACCTTCGAATGAAAAGAAGTACCACATCGACATTGTTCTCCTGCAGGAGTCAACGAGTACACAAGTGGTCGGATTTAATTGGAAGATATGGACAGATGGTTCTATATCCCAATAAGTCAGATTGCAATCTACAGTCGCTGTTGTTGTTTTGAAATTTTAATGTGGTTAATTTTTGTTAAAGTTTTTTTAAAAATTGTAAGTAGCTCAGAAATCTAGGTTGAAAATGTGATATCCTGATGTGAAAAGGCTTTCACAGTAACCCAAGGTGCAGCGTTAGAAAGTCGTTAGTTTTTTTCCCACCTCTTAGTGCCAATGTACATGGATATCCCAGGCTGTGAGAGAGTTAAACCGGTGGCAAAGATGGGGTCGGCGCTGCATAATTTATTCACAGGTCTTTTTTTTTGCTTCAAAATTTATCTAAGCACGGGCAAAGGAGGCACGGTGGGCCGAACTTGATGCCAATAGTTGGCAGAGAGCAAGAAGTTATCAAACTCCTAAGATAAACTTAACTGCTTGAATGGGCGAGACATCTTTGGTATCATTACAGGCACCCGCGTCATCAGAATCTATGCTGAATCCTTGGGTACACACCACAACTACTTCTGCAGAAACTGAAGGACCGATTAATGGATTGATTCTGTCCGCCAGGTGATTAAATTTTATTCACCTAGAAAAAAATGTCAACAGCTCACTTCTGAATAACGTAATATTCAGCTTAAGTACCTCTCAGATTCGTATCGCTATATGGGTTGTTTCAATCTAACACTCGCTTTTCAAAAGCTGCCGAGAGCATACCTACCGTCGTGTTGTATGGGTAAAATTGACCCGCAAATATTAAGACTTCATAGGTCATTATATTATACCACGCCTAGATCTCCACACCTGACCATAGTCTATGAAGGTAAAGAGTCTTCTGCTCATTATGCAGGAAGAAATGTTAACTTACCATCCTGGGAGTAGGCTCCCAGGCAGGATCTATAATTGCCATTACTGAATCTGTCTTTCTAAGGACGCAAATATTTGCTTGCATTTTCTACACTTCTTCTTGTTGTAAGTAGCATCATCGTCTTAGATGCTTAGACAGACAAGGTTTGATTGCAGCTATTCAAATCATCAACGTATACAATTGTAAGAGTAGCACAGTTACAGATGGGTCTACAGTCCAGAGTGGATCAGAGCCTCAGCTAACATGCTTATCCAGCTAGCGGGGTCTTTTGCCAGCTGCCTCAAGTTGCGCACACGAACTTTTCTGAGGTTGCCTTTCACCTAAGATTAGGTCATCCTCTACCGCGTTGTCTCTCTTGGTTGTATTAAAAAAAAAAACCTTCCGGGCCAGGGCGCTGGTGTCCATGGGTTCAATATGACCAAGCCATTTAACGAGGTCGGCATCATTGTACAGCCCGTACAGTTCACTGTTGATGCAAACGGGACCGAAAATTGCTCGAAGAACTTTTTATCCACTTTCGTCAGCGTCCAGGCTTATGTACCATAAAACAGACCTGAGATGGTCAGTGTCTTGTACAAAAGTCTTTTTGGATGCTTTAGAGATCATCTTAACTGCTCAATTGCCTTCTAAGCCCAAACAAGCGGCGATTAGCAAGAGTGATTCTTCGCATGATTTCCACGCTAACGTCATTGTCGGCGTTGATACCGCTGTCAACGTTACTATCTACTACCGCCTACTACCGACTACCCTAGGCGTCGATGTTGTCCCACTTTGTTAACAGCATATTGGTATTATTACTTTATGTTTCCTTCGTTGAACTTACGGGTTCTTGCCGCTTCTGCTTCAGTAGTCGTAAATGATCTATTGACTATTCGCTGTGTTCTTCCTATTATGTCAATGTTGCCTGCGTATGAGAGTAACGGAACAGATAGTGCCTCTGCAGTTGGCTTGCGAGTTTCGCGCAATTCTTTCAAGATCGATGTTGAAAAAATTTCCTGACAACGCATTGCCTTGTTTAAGTCCTTTTTTAACAATGAAGGTCGCGGTTTTGTCATTAATGACTTTTACGGAGTAGCGTGCTTTATCCATCGTGATCCTGCATAGTCTTATCAGCTTAGTAGTGATGCAAAGACTAGGTATTTGGCATTGTGGCCCAGATCGGAAATTTTAACCTCTCTTGTGTTGGCTTTAGAGTTTCGTACCATTTCCTCAAGCATGGTGTTTAAGAAGTTACATGATAGCGCGTTACCTTGTAAAAGCCCTTTTATGACATCAATGGTCTCGATCAGATTGCTTCAGACGTTCTCCATCTCAGGAATTTGGCAGAGATGGCAAAAGTAAACATGACTCCGTATAGCTCGTATTGCTTCGCCCTCACAACAGGGAAAAGAAGATCTTGCGATGTTAAGGAGATTGATGCCTCTATAGTTGCCGCGGTTAAGAATGTCTCCAGACAAGTAATGCTAAGGTTCCATTGGTCAGGCATATCAATTTTTCTCCAACCAAATCGTGGAAATGAATTGACGCATGATCTCTACCAAATTATGCTGCTGCTTAAATAGCTCGGCTGGTACGCCGTCCGGTCGGGCAAACTTGTTACGCTTAAGTTAGATATTACTGCAATATCTCTACTTCATTGTGAAAATCTTGGCTTTCATCACCTTCGCTGAATGGTTCGTTCGGCCTGACAGCGGAATTTGGGTCGTTACTGCCGTTTAACAGTCTATAGATGTGGTTATTCTGTATCCTCAGCACCGACTGTTACTTAACTATCTGTTCGGGTCTTGTTAGCCCGACATAATATAAAAATATTTTATTGAAACTTCCGAACGTTATATCTAACGTAGGGCCTTTCCGTTCCCTCGATCACTCGCTTTTCATGCTCTTTTTTTTTCTCCGGGGATTTCTTTCTTCCTTCACGAGCCGTCCTCGTTCGTCTGCGGAATACCACTTCATATATTATTTGCTTTGCTGCATACCACCTTGATCAAAAAGTTCCCGAAATTTATTCAGAAAATTAAAAATACAAGTTTATTCATCTAAATCTACATTTTCCCCTTCAGAGTAATACCAATCGACTGCAACACACTTATGCCAGCGCTTGGTCCAATCCTCGAAACATTTTTTATATTCGGTTTCCGGTATGTCCATCAGTGCTCCCTGCGATTTTTCCATTACTTCCTCTCGGCTGCTCGGCGTTCCCCGTAGTGGTTTTTTAACTCGATTGAACAGAAAGAAGTCACAGGGAGCCAAATCAGGTGAATTCGGTGGCTGTTGGATGGTGTTTGTTGCATTTTTCGTCAAAAAATTACGAATAATGATGGCACTGTGCGACGCGACGGTGCGTTATCATGGTGTAAAATCCACGAGTTTTCTGCCCATAATTCTGGTCTCTTTCGGCGAATTGCTTCACTCAAACGTCTCATAATGCTAAAATAATACTCTTTGTTTACTGTCTGGCCTTCTGGCAAAAATTCATGATGCACTACACCGTCGTAATCCATGAAAACTGTGAGCATTGCCTTCTTTTTTAACTGAAAACGACGTGGCTTTTTTGGTCTCGGCTCATTTGGTGAACGCCATTTACTTGCCTGATATCTGCATTGCGTGTCGTACTCGTAAACCCACGTCTCGTCTCCAGTAGTGATCCCTTTGATGAATGTGGGATCGGATTCAGCCTTGCAAATCATCTCTTTTGCGACGTCAACACGGTCTCTTTTTTGCATGAAATTGAGGTCTTTTGGCACCAACTTTGCTGCAACACGACGGAAACCCAAATCATTAACCCAAATGTATTGGACGGATCCATAGGTAATGTTCAAGTCCTCCGCTCTCTCTCTGATGGTTAATTTGCGGTTATTGACCAACATTTCTTTTACTAGTACTTCATCAATGTTTTCGACGGTTTTCGATGTCGATGGTCTGCCACTGCGTTCATCATCTTCGATTGACTCACGACCACTTTTGAACCGCTCGTGCCACTAGTAAACGAGCGTTTTCTTTAGAGAATTGTTGCCGAAACGCTTTTCCAACATTTCCAACGTTCGCGCACCATTAAATCCGTTTTTACGCAAAATGTACTACAAGTTCGTTGTTGCAAATTTAAATCCATTTTTAAAATTGTAAAAAATCGCCAACGTGCACAGAGATAGATGTACTCTTGGCTACGTAACTTTTGCAAATGTCAAAGTATGACGTTAAGATTTAGAGGGAAAGTCAACAACAGTTTTACCAACTTAACAAAAAAAAAAAAGGAACTCAAATCGGAACAATGAGAGCGCCACATGGTGGTGTGGTGCGAGAACTTTTTGATTAAGGTGGTATACTTGTCTGCGCGCTTCATCAAACTGGGGTCGAGTTAAACCTAGTGTATCAGTTGTTGCATTTCTACTCGTATGCCATATGCCGCATGACTGCTGACCGCTGATGTCACTAATACTCGTTATTGCATCTATGGTAGACAATTTCTTTCCCGATATGTTGCTATCACTGCTAGGGCAGTTCTGGAAATCCGAATTAGAATTACATTGTCAATCTTAGCAAGTTGAATACCGGAACGGTTGTATTCCTTAGTTTTCCTCTGGCATACTCAAATACGTCGTAAGTTTATTCCACCCTGTGCAAAGAAAAACTAGTGACACTTTGATGTCCGAATTCAAATTGCTAACGCTCTGAACATAGCCTTCACTTGAGTCTGCTTCTTTTCTTGGAAAATATCAGATTATGTCTCAACAGTGATGCCACTTTTTTCTTTTAAATCCCAAAGTTAGTCTGGAAATGCTTTCGTATCTTTAAAGAATCCGATATTATTGCCAACAAAAAATCACAACCTCAATTATCCTGCGATATTAAATCAGATATCAACGTTTCGTTGGACATACTTAAAAAATAATAAACGAGCCGATTAATTAAATCTCCTGCCGACAATTATCATGGCAAATAAATATGATAAAAATGCATGAATTCTGTATTAACGAGGATAAAATAGACACAAAATACCGTAAAATACTGTAAACACAAAATTCCACTGGACAATTAAATATTGAAGCTTTATTAAAAGTCCCAATATGTGCAAGGACTCGCATTTAATAATTCTTTGTGCGTCACTTTTTGCATATGTGGTATGTGTCAGCACAGCGTTTGCACTTTATTCCTATAAAACAAAAAGAGAAAATACAAATTAATACATGAATATGCATGTATATATTATGTATGTGCATAAATGCATGGCGACGTATCCACAGAATGTACAATTTCGTTCCAATTACGCAGGAAAAAAAATACCGCTAAAGGCATCAAAGCGAGTGGTAATATATTACGCGATATAAATCGCTCGCGTTAACACTTCTCGGAAAGGGCCTGAAAATGCCTTTCTGAGGCACGAGCCACAGAATTAAATTCTACTTCATTCAGGAGAAACAGTGAAAAAAATTGCGCTTTCGGGAGAAAGGAATGCCTGCACTTTGCGCTGTAGTGTATGCATACGAGTAAATGCCCAAAGGAGAACTGTAGGCTGGCTGGTTTGCTGTGCTAATAGTTGACCCCATTCCGGATCTGGACAAAGTGATGATAGTCATAGTTTTTCCTTTTAACAATGTCCCTCTTCAGCAGTTTCCTCTTTAGGAATTGTCATGGCGATCGTTTGTACATGATAGTTATGCGTTAAAAAGGCGGGTGTTGGGGGGCGGACAATATGTTGTACGTGTTTGGGACACTCATTGTAAGGATGGCCAATTTGTAAGGACAATGTAGAGTTGAATGCAATCGGATGGGGCTGGAGTTATTTATTATTTAACCGGGGACATAACATATTTTGGTTAGTTCGTGTCAATTTCATTGAACCGAAGCACTTTAGGTGCTTTAACTCGAGCTCCTAAAGGGAAACTTTGTATCTAACCATGCTTACGACTCACTTGCTTACCGTGTGATTTGTGGGTCATCATCATGGAATAAGGAAAGAGAAAAAATGAGCTTATAGTCCTACATCGGAGTATGTACTTCCTACGAGTACGTCGGAAAGTGTGTGTTTGATGATACATATGTGTCGGCACGCATATTTTGTTTCTTTTTTTTTTCTTTGCTTGTGAGGACGGAGTTCATTTTCCTCACTATTTAAGTTATCTGCCGCTAGTTGGTGTCGCCAATCTGAAAGTACATAGAACTAGGAGTCAACATTATTATTTTCTTTGATTACTCGATCTATACTAATTTGGCTCATGCACTAGATTTCCTGATGGCGGTGTTTTCCCGCAGTTTAATGATACAGTTTCCATATTTTTAAGGATGTGTGCGCCTTATGAGGCATAATGACTTCGCAAAATGATGCAAATACTCTCCCGTACCCATAGTTTGTACAATGGGAAGAATAAGGTGATAAAAGTGTCAAACAAGCCCCTCACTCTTGGTGCACATATTTGTTATGTCGCTCCAATTAATATGTGTTTAAAACTTTTTCTTTATGATTCAAAAGAGGGTTCTGAAGGCTGCCTTCACCCAAAAAGTCTGCCACTCGTATCTAGTTTATTGCATAGATGGTAGGATGATTTTCACTTTTTTCTTTATAAGCTGTGTACCAAGTTTTTTGACGAGATATCATGACAGTTTGTTTTCTTCCGCCGTCTTCTATATGATTTCGTATCCGCCCATAGAGAATAATATTGTTCCTTTCTATTGGCTCAAATGTCTATGTCTGTTTTACAGTTTTCAAAATTGTCCTGGACAGTTTAGAGCAGTTGATAGCCCTTTATCAGTTTTATGACTTCACTCAATGTTTAGAAATTTCATAGTCAGGACATCATTTTTTACTGTGATGTTAACAAAGTTTATGATGGTAAACACGAATATAAAACCTCTGAACTGGTACATTATTTTCCAAAGTACCGGACTTAGAACGGGCCCTTGCGGATCACCACTGGTTTTTTATGTTATTTTTATTATTATTATTTATTTAACAATTCCTTATATCAATTTGGTATTACTTTATAAATCAGAAATTAACATGGCAACAGTGCTTCAATAAAATATGAAATATAAGGGCGGGCTTATTTGAGTCAACGCAAGACTTCCTTGTCTTTCTTCTTTTTCGAATAGGCTGCTCGTTACAAATGTAGCAAGATCCAACTACAACTCTTCTACCACTAGCGTCTCGTTGATCGTTGTTATCAGTTACCACCTCTGTTACAGGCCTTTCATAGTAACTTTCGATTGCGATTTTCGTTGCCTGATTTCACATGACTTGCTGGTTAGAAAATCGCTCTTCTATCATTGGCATGGCTCGTTCTTCTGAGACCTGGCGTAGAAAAAGTCTGCGTCTGTTAGTTTTTATGTAGGCGTATCATTATTTATATAGCAAGTAACGTACGCAGCAACACCGCCGATATCCAAAATAGTGTTGGGTGGAATATCTCATGCACATTTGATCCATAGTATCAACGCCAACTTTGGTTTTGTTGTAAAACAAAATCATTTCTGGTTTCTGGTGAGGTGCATCAGATTTCGTACCATCATTGTGCATCTTACTGAGAAGAATCACCGCTTTGTTTTTCTTCGGAACATACGAATAGATGATGACCTTCTCGTGATATCCAAAAAAACATTGACAATAACAGTTTAGAGTTCGACGGTTCCATTTCTTGAGGAATAAATGTCTTATTTTTTTTTTCAAAGTACCGACGATAGTGAGCTTCCATGACAAAAGACTCTCTGCCAACCGTAAGCCCGTGAAAAATCTTTCCATGCTTATGTTCCGGCCAGATCTTTTGTAAGCGGCGACCAGTTCTTTCACAGCTCGTTCTCCTTGATTGACTTCTCAACTATTGCCTTGTTTACCTGTAAAGAAAATTCCTTTGAGTGGATAAGCATTACTTGCGTCGCACAACCAAAATGCTTTTAGACCGTATTTAGCACGCTTCGATGGCATGTACTGGGTACTGGGTAAGCTTCGTTATCCTCGAAAAAGAGAGAGCTGTTCGTCGAGTTTCCGTTGGTCTATACACCGTCGCTAGGTTCGCATTCAGCGGACTCCAAATATCAGAAATAGATGCAGCTTTATCATTGGCTGCTCGTTCCTGGCGTGTAGTGCAATCGTCAAAACGTATAAAACGTAAAAGCGACTGAAATCGCCTTCGTCCCATCGTTGCACATTTCATCTATGTGGTCTGTGTTTGTGTTATTTGCACTAGCACCTATCAAGATTCCAAAAAAAGAGTGCATTTCAGTTACCGTAACTTTCTTCCATACACGCGGCTTGTTCTGTGGATGCCTGCTATTATAATCTTGATACTCGGCTTCTGCTTTTTTATTTGTGCACCGAACGATAATGTCGACCATGTCCAACGTCAAGAATTTTTGGAATGTGCCAGAGATCGATAACATTTCCGTACTTTTATGCGGTCCAGCTCTCTGTCTAACAATATTTCCAGCTGGAGATTGCTAATTTTGAGCCGAAGTTTTATTCCAAACCGTTTTGTCTTTTGCCATAAAAGTTGTACTAGTGCTGGCTGAAACATCTGAAGCTACTTCGTTGTCACTCTCATCCTCAGCGTCTCTTTCGTCCTTATCGTCTTCTTCGATGCTTCAGAATGCGGAACGTTGTCGTTGGAAAACCAATCCTCGTCTTCACAGTCCGAAGGGTCATCACTTTGTTCATCTTCTTCGCCGAGTAATTTTTTCAAGGACTCCTCTTTTTCAGCGTAACTCAATAATAAAATAATTTAAGATACATTCCAAGTAAAGTGATAGACAAAAAAATGATGAACAAGAAGAATTTCTAAGTCACAGAACAAAGGGTGACTATGATGTCTCACAGGTTTGCTGCATAAATCTCGAAGGATATATTTCTGTAGGATCTATGAAGAATTCTATTTTTAAAAGTACCTCCCCAGTAAGCAATATCATATTGTAATTTCGAATGAAAAATACCATAATAAATAATTTTTAACAACATCCTTGAGCAAACATAACGCAGATAGAAGAAATGCCTCAGTTTGTAAGGAAAATGATTCCTAAAAGCTTTTCTACATGTTTCGAAAAGCTCATTCTCGTGTCAATGATTAGCCCCAGGTACTGAAATTCACTCATATTTTCGATCAGAAAACATTTATCACTACAGGTAAGGCTCGTATTAAATGTAGGAGAGGATAAAGAAGACATACGAGTACATTTGTAAGTAGGAAGTTTGAATTTTTGGTACTCATACACATTTTGGCGCATGAAAGTAGACATTAACTTCAAGATCTAGTGTGGAGGATAAAAGTCTTGTGTTTAGTCAACCAGATTCTTAGAAGAATCAAAAAGGAAGACGGTCCTAATTTATGTCGGAAATCAGGTCTAGGCGAATGTTCGAACCATTGAGAAACCTACGTAATCCGCCTTTCAAATTAAATGCAAAGAAAGAGTTAATGTAAATAAGGAAGAGGATGGGACCTAAAACAGAGCCTTGAGGTACGCTTAGATTTCCAGAAGATTTGCGCAATCTTCACTCTTTGTGATTTATTTTTCAAGTATGAACTAAACCAATCTAACATGGAGCCACAAAATCCTGCTCTCTCAAGCTTATTGAGTAGAAAAAAGTAATCGACGCTTTAGTGATGTCATTAAATAAACCAGCAGTGAAATTTTTATTACGCTTTTTACTTTGCACACAAAACTGTAGAAGTGCTTCTTCGGTCGATTCTCCTTTTAGAAAGCCAAATTGAGATGGAGTAAAAAACGTTGTTTTTGAAAGATAACTCACTATCCTATTGCTTACTGCTGCTAGAAGAGAGATGCGTCTATAATTACACATTTCTATAATAGAACCCTCTGGAAAAAAACCTGTGCGACGGAATGTTTATTATATAGCATGCAACTTTTTTAAGAAGGATATGCCATCAGCACCACAAATACAAAACTGTTATACAGAATTGGTTCAGCACAGCAAGCAGTTGTCGATCAGGTGAAATAAGAAGTTTGGACAGGACCTGGTTGTAAGCTGGTGGCTATGTTCGTAAAGTAGCGGTTAGATGCATCTACAATGGACAGTTTGTCAGATACAATACATTCATCGACACAAAGACTTGTTTATATGAGTACAACAGTGTTTCTAGGGTTTCCTGTCGTTATGTTCTGCACGTATGATAGTATAGCACGCATAGTTTTTATATAATGACATCCATTACTTCAGTAAGCTGTCTCCGTCCTGTCAAAATTTTGTGATTCTTTTGAGAATAGGAATAAACATTTACCAACTGTCAGGCACTCTAAATATGTTTTTATTTTTTTATGTATTATTTTTATTATTCTTGTTTAAGTATGTTACAAATTTTACAAAAAATTGATTAGCATGGCATTGCCGTCTGCCTAAATAATATGTAAACTCCGTTTCATGGACCGTTCCAGAGCAAAGTTTGAAATGCCGTAATCCATCTTAATTTTGGGTGATGATGTTAAGGACAAGCTTTCGTTTATTTATTTTTTTTTTTTTGATTCTAGTCCATAATTGCGTCCACGGCGAATTGTCTCCATCTTCGTCATTCGCAATTTTTTGTAAACTGCGATATGACGTGAGAGCAAGTTTTTGTTGTCTTCCATTTCTACGATCTGGTGAATGATCACATGAATTTGTTGAAACTCTTAATTTACGGGAAGAACAGATTATAATATTTCCTCCTCTTTAAGCTATTCTATTCAATTTTGTCAATGTAATGGCACTCTTGCACGTAAACATGCACGTAGTCTTTTCCGGGCTACTCCGACATATTTGGAGCTCAGGCCGGTATCGGAAAAGAGATGGTGACGGATGAGTCCTTAATGGGCCAAAGGCAGCGCTCACATCCCCGAACGGGTTACTGGCTTCGGTCTAATCGACCCCTTATCCTGGCCCTCCAGGTTGACGGTTGTGCCGCCGGGGTAACTGCCCGGTCATGGAAAAAAGTTACGAAGCAACAACAAGCCTCGGATACTCCGGACAGCTGCAAAACAGATGTTACCGCCATCCAAAAAATGCGATAAGATGAACCGGACAAAAATAGGATGAAAAACTTTGACATCCACTATGGCGATTGTTATCGACGGCTAAAGCAGGGCCTATATACGAGGGCGGTTCAATAAGTCCGTGACTTTTGGATCAAAACAGATTTTTTGATAAAAAAATAATTTTATTTTTCAACGTAGTAACCCTTGAGCTCTATACACTTTGTCCAACGCTTCTCCAATTTTTTTATCCCTTCCAAAAAAAATGATTTGTCGAGGTCCTCAAAATGAGGAGGTGACTTCATCATTGGAGTCAAATCTTTTTCCACCAAGCCATTTGTTCAGGTTTGGGAACAAGAAGTAGTCGCTCGGAGCCAAATCTGGAGAATAGGGTGGATGAGGGAGCAATTCATAGCCCAATTCATGGATTTTTGCCATGGCAACTGCACATGTGTGCACCCTTGCATTGTCTTGGTGGAAAAGAACTTTTTTCTTGGCCAAATGAGGTCGTTTTTTTTTCAAATCGTCATTGAATCGGTCCAATAAGTTGGCATAATATTCCCCATTGATTGTTATTCCCTTTTGAAGGTAGTCAATGTGGATTATCCCGCGTACATCCCAAAAAACAGTCGCCATAACTTTATTGGCTGACAAACCCACCTTGGCCTTCTTTGGCGCCGATTCACCCTTAGAAACCCACTGTTTTGACTGTTGTTTGTTCTCTGGTGTGTTGTGATGGATCCATGTTTCGTCCACGGTTACAAAACGGCGCAAAAACTCCTCCATATTGCGATTAAACAACGCCAAACCTTCCTGTGAAGTTGTTACACGATTGCGTTTGTGGTCGACTGTGAGCAAACGCGGCACCCATCTTGCGGAAAGCTTTCTCATGCCCAAGTGATCATTCAAAATTGAAACCACTGAGCCATGCGAGATCCCTACGGCTTCCACAATCTCTCGCACTATCAATCTTCGGTCGGCCAACACCATATCGTTGTTTCGGGTGTAGAGACCTCAACTGGGCGTCCAGGACGTTCGGCATCTTCAGTGCTTGTACGGCCACAACGAAATTCAGTAAACCACTTTTTTACCATTGAAATCGATGGTGCAGAGTCCCCATAGTATTTATCAAGCTTAGCCTTGGTCTCGGTAATGGTTTTTTTTCGCAAGAAATAATGCTTAATAAGCACACGAAATTCACTTTTTTCCATTTTCTCCTCAAATTAGTGAGTAGTCTGATAAAAATAGCTGTCAAACACAAACTAACTGACGCAGCAAGTTTAAATTTTGACAGGAGTCAACTGACAAATGCCTGTTGACAGGAGCAGTGTTGCTGTTTCAGTAAAGAGGTCAGAAATTCAAAAATGCACGGAATTATTGACCCGCCCTCGTATATGCTCATTTGTTGTTAGAGGAAGATTAGGCGAGAAGTTTCTGGAATACTAGCGAGCGCTTTGTAATAATCCGTATTAAGGCTAAATTTGCCAACATTAGTCTTATATGCGCACACGTTCCGACAGAGGAGAAAGAAGACAACACTAAAGATAGCTTCTACGAGCTCTTGGAGAAGACTTACGAGCAATGCCCTAGCTATGACATTCTGCAAAGTTAGGAAAAGAGGTCATCTTTGGTAGTACTGTCGAAAGGTATAACTTGCACGACATCACCTCCAATAACGGATTCCGGCTAATAGACTTTGCGGCGAGGCGAAATATTGTCGTAGCTAGCATGTGGTTCCCACATCTCGATATTCATAAGGGGAATTGGAGAACTCTTGATTAATTAATCGTCAACCAGATTGGCCACATAGCGACCGACGCAAGGTACTCCTCCACTATTATTCATGCCCGAACATTCCGAGAGGCCGACATCGACTTGGAGCATTACCTTGTTGTAGCCAAGGTACGGCGTTCTTGTAATGAGACCCTGCTGAGGATATTTATGTGGTGTATCCTAACGCCATTGATGCTGAAACTTATGGTAAGTTCTGTAAATTAAATAAAGCAATTTATGGACTTAAACAAGACAGTTGTGAATAGAACAAGATGGGTTTGAAGCAGTCAAAATGTGATCCATGTATTTATTTCGAATTTTCCGACCACAAAATATTTTTTCTCGCTGTTTACGTTGACGATTTGCTTATTTTCACCAGCTAAATAGAAATAGAAACTACGGAGAGCAACTGGATGGAAGACTCGGCAATATGTCATTGCCTACCACAAACGGCAACAACATGTGGTTACAATGCTGCACTACTATTCAGGAAGTAACCGAACCAACTCTAGGCTACCAGCCACCCCCGATAAGAAATCCATGGTATGATGACGAGTGCATGCAGAACAGATGAAGCATATAAGATAACGTTGCAAAGAACAACCCGGGCAATGTGGGATGAGTACAGAGGCAAAATGAGGGAGGAGAAAAAGTTACTGCGATAAACGAAAAGAGCCTTCTCAGTCTCCCAACTCAAGGATATGGAAGGATGCAGTAGTAATAACGAGATGCGAAACTTTTATAAAAAAGCTAAAAGCCTGGCTGCACGCTACAGATCAGGAACTCAGGCCCTTCGAAACACTGAAGATAATCTTGTCAGGGAATTGTTGATGTATGTAAGCAGCATTTCCAGCAGCTGCTTGATAGGCTTGGCCAGGAGAGAGTGATAGGTGTAGTTCTCCCACCCAGCCTAGACGAAGCCGGCACAGATGATATCGACAGCTCCCAGCGTGCCATTATTGAGGCTTTCACTGCTATTAAAGAACAAGCCAAACGAGTTGGTCTCATGATGAATGAGTCGACAAAACACCGATCAGTCGAACATCGTCTAGGACCGAACCTACAAATCGAGAGATTCGACGAAGAATGACCTTAGGCAACAGTTGCTACTTTGGTTTGTCCAAATAACTAGGGTCCAAACTACTAGCTGAAACTTCCAAAATCATGCTCTACAAAACCATGATCTTGGAAGTCTTGCTTTATGGAGCTGAATGCTGGACTATAAGCAAGATAGTGGACCACATCTTGGGAACTTTCGAAAGAAAAATTCTACGTCGAATATTTGGCCCTGTCTGCGAGGTGGGCGAATGGAGGAGAAGTTATAACCGCGAACTCTACGAGCTGTATAAAGTCCGGAAAGCAAAAATCCGTCGACTGCACTGGCTCGGCTACTTCGAGCGAATAGGCGTGAATGCTCCAGCTAAGCGAATCTTCGAATCCCAGCTATCTGGTTCACAAGGAAAAGGAAGACCGAACCTCCGGTTAAAAGATCAAGTAATCGCGGGCTCCAGTTGGTCTAGTAAACTAGAAGCAATGTGCCCAGTACAGTGAAAAATGGAAATCGGCATTAGCTCAGGCTCAGACCCTGCAAGGGTCGCTGGCCGAATAAGTAAGTTAAGCAGGATAGAAGGAGGAAATATAAGTTGATCAGACGGCAAACACCAACCAAATTTTAAAAGGCTTCAATAAGGGTGAATGTAATTCAGTGTCTATACAAATGAACTAAACCAGGACCACCGCGCTCTTTGCATAAGTTTGAAAGTATTCCTAATCTAGAGGTGGTAGGAAGTCGAATAAATGGGGGCCTTCACTCCACCAAAATTTATAAATCTCACTGGACACCTGTGAAGCGATTTTTCGTTTTCTTAAGAATACATTTAGTGCAAAGGTTTGTAATTCAAAAACAGGAAATGCCAACTTAATTAAATATTGTGATGCGGAATTAGCTGGTGATATAGATGGTCGTGTACAGGATACGTTTGTTTTCAACAAGGCGAAGCTATAAGCGGGAATAGCAAGCGACAATCAAATGTAGCTTTGTTGCTTTGTTGGCCGCTATCTGACGAAATCTGGAATCAGCATCTGGAGAAAATTGCGACAATAAAAGTGTTTTGAGTTTGACAAATAGGGATGCTTTTCATGCCCGATCAAAGGATATTGATCGCTTTGTTCGCGACAAGATAGCAACAGGACATATACAAGTAAATCATAAAGGGTGAGCCAACAGCTAGTGTGGAAGTTTTCATTAAGTTAAGCACACATTTATTATGAAATTAATGTAGAATTTTACTGATCAATAAAACCCGGTCAATGGCAATTATGAATAGAATACAATATCGTTCATGTGACCACCACGGCTTCTGTTGCAAGCGATCATCCGAATGTCAAAATTATCGATGACATTTTGAAGAATACTATAAGTGAGTCAATGGCCACAACTTCGGTTTGGATGTTATGTTTGAGGTCTTGAATTGTCGCTGGGTTATTGGCATAGACCTTTCTCTTCAAATAACCCCACTAAGGTGTCAATTCGCATAACATTGCAGGCCAATCAACTTCTCCTCTAACCGAAATAAGGCGATCTTCACATTTCGTATGCTATAAATTGATTGATTGATGGCTTGTGTGTGCGGTAGCCCCATCCTGTTGAAACCAGAGATCATCCAGACCCAATTCATTAAATTTTGGAGAAAAAAAATTGCCGGTCAACATGTCGCGGTAACGTTCTCCATTCACTATAACAGTCTCTCCAGCCTCATCTTCGAAAAAGTACGGGCCAATGATGCCGCCAAACCATAATCCGCACCATACAGTGACTTTTTTGGGATGCATTGATTTTTAGTGAATCTCGTATGGGTTTTCCGGTCCCCAGAGCGTACGTACCCGTCCATCTAAAAATGGGCTTCATCGGAAAAGATCAAATTCGCTGACAAATTGTTCTGGCGATCCAACATCGACGAGGGGCGTTCAAGATATTCGCGGTATCTGGGTGAAGCTGTGGTTGCACATATAAATTGACTTATTTATCAAGTAATACTATTATTTTAGTGCATTCATGTAAAATTTCATATAAATGTGATTATTAATTCGCGTTTTATCTCTAGTTAAACAGAATCATAATGGCAACTGAGGCGATGATGGTGAAAATTGAGCATCGCGCTGTAATTAAATTTCTCACTAAGCAAGGAAAAAGTCAAAAAACTATTCATGAAGAGATGGTGGCTGTTTACCAGGGTTCCGCATCTTCATTATCAACTGTGCAAAAGTGGTCAAGTGAGTTCAAGAGAGGCAGAGAGAGCATTGAGGACGACCCCCGCTCAGGCGCCCCGGCTACTGCTTGTACGGGAGAAAGCATCGAAGAAGTCGAAAAACTTATTCTTGAGGATGCCCGAATAAAGGTGAAAATGATGGCAGAGATCACCAAGCTTTCAATTGGTACCATTCACACCATTCTTCATGACCATCTTAACCTTTCAAAGGTCAGTGCAAGGTGGGTGCCACGAATGCTCACAGCGCCTCAGATAAAAAGTGAGAATCGCATGCTGTAGAGAGCTTTTGGAGATGTGTAGTGAGAACGCGGACGGTGTTATGGATCGAATTGTTACTGGGGACGAAACATGGGTCCACCACTATGACCCTGAAAGCAAACAAGAGTCCATGCAGTGGCATAAAAAAGGAACAGACCCCCCGAAGAAGTTCAAAGTCACTCCGTCTGCCCGAAAGCTCATGGCCACAGTTTTTTGGGACTCAAAGTGAATCTTGCTCATTGAGTACACAAAAAAAGGTGAAACCATCAACGCCACATCCTACGCTTCCACTTTGCATAATTTGCGGGAGGAAATTAAAAAGAAAAGACGGGGTAAACTCGCAGCGGGTGTGTTGTTTCTTCATGACAACGCTCCTGTTCACACGGCGCGAGTTTCCAAGGCTGCTGCGCGAGATTGTGGTTTCGAAGAAATCCAACACCCACCCTATAGTCCAGTCAAGATGTCATGTGTCAAGTGTTTATTATATTAAATTTGCTGTTGTTTTCAAAATCGCAATAAGGAAGCTATACGTCCTTTTCATATTGCAATCGCCGTAGAAATTCTTAGATGGTGCCACGGTTGAAGTGAAATATGGTGTTTTAGCAGGGCTGCAACTTGTTTTGCTGCAGCGTCTCTTTCTCGTTATTTAGCGAATAATTCTAGTAGTTGCCAAAGAAGTCCTTACCCCATACCCCACACAAAATTGAAAACAGTGTAATTTCCGTTACAATTTTTTGTAATTTACACCATGCTTTTGGAAATTCAGTTTTATATTTGCTGCAGCAGTAGGCGGTGGTTTTCAATTTCAATTCAATTTTACTTCGACATTTTCAATTCAGTATCACATACCCCAATGTGCTGTTCGCGTTGGTACATCCTGAAATTTGCAAATTAATATTTCTTAGTGAATATTTTCTGTTATAGTGAATTTTCATGTACAATATATAAAAAAAGCTATCCAGTTTTATATATGCATTTGACTAAGGAAGTGTGAGGTTTGTATAGTTTTAAATCTCTTTAGGTCGATGTACTAGTTAAAGTTTTACAGCAAAATGGCTTATTCGAATGCTGAATCTCTAGCAAGGCTTTTGCTTAATGCCGAATGGCTTTTAGAGAGCAAAGACGAATCAGATTTGTTCGCAGGTGATGACTCAGACAACGATCCGGACTTCCTTGAAGAAAATGAAAAAATAAGACCTGCTCCACAAAAAAAGCTGAAGTTAAGGTTGTTAGAAGGTAGGTGAGGTTAGAAATATAGCACAATTGCACCTGGAAGATATCAGATGTGAAACTTAGTCACTCATATGCCAGATATAAAAGGTGAGGCAAGAAACGTAACAACTCCTCTTGAAGCTTGGAGCTTACTTCTCGAAATAGTGGCTCACACAAATCAGCAAATAACACGCTATTTTTCAACAATTATAACACCACAGACATATCAAGGAAAGATAGATAGGCATTTATTGCCTTGTTGTATCTTGCTGGCGTAAGGAAAGTTGCTGAGCTGCACCTCGAAGAATTGTGGTCTGTAAGATAGTGTGTCAATTTCCAGAGCAACAATGCTTTGCATCGATTTCAATTTATAGCGACGCATCTGCGTTTTGACGATAAGACAGCCCGAGGCGAGCGTAAAGTGAACCACAAATTTGCACCTGTTCGTGAGATCTGGGATGCTTTCATTATAAATTGCGAATTTCTGTATACGCCGTTCGAATATTGCACTATTGACGAACAATTGATGGATTATTATAGAAGCAATTGTCCTTTTTGTATTTATATTGCGTCAAAACCAGAAAATATGGAATAAAATTTGTTATGATGAACGACTCCAGAGCTTGGTATATGGTAAACGCTATTCCTTATGTTGGAAAAGTTATCGTTGACGCAAATGAGCCAGTGCCTTCCTATTATGTCAGAATGTTGACGGAGAGTATTCACGGAACTGGAACGAATTTGACTGTAGATAACTGGTTTTCTTCTGTTACGCTGTTTCAAACGATGCTAACGGACTATAATTTGACCCTGTTGGACACTTTGTGAAAAAACAAGAGGGAGATTCCACCACAGTTTGTTGTTAAAAGGGAAGAAGGTTAGTTAAAGTTCGCTTTTGATGAAAACAAGAGTTTGGTTTCCTTCGTACTCAAAAAAAAAATAAAATAGTCTTGCTCCCGTCCACAACTCATTATTCAGAGATGCTGTGGGTGAAGAATCAGGTAAAACCCAAATGATTCTGCACTACAATATCACCAAAGGAGGTACTGACACATTCGACAAATTGTGGCATACTTACAAGACATCTAGAGCAACTCGTCGCTGGCCCATGAGAGTTTTTTTTTGGAAGGTTGGATCATTGTGGAATAAATGCCATGATACTTCACTCTTTTGCATAAACTGACAAAAAAATTGCAATCAAGGATTTCTTGTACGATTTATTGTTCAACCTTGTTGATCCGCAGTTGAAGAGAAGGGGCCAGGTGCCGAAATTACGACGTGGCTTAAAGCAAGTAATCGAAGGAATATTAACCAACGAAAAAAACAAAAATGAACCAACTTCCAATCTTGGACATCAACAATCAACCTCGAAAATTGCTCGCTGCAATGTATCTAGAATGCAGTACATAAAAAATATGAATTTTTGTGTATGAAATGTTAAGCACTAAAACACAAAAATAAGAAAAACTTGTATTAAAAACCTTAAACATTAGTTCCTATGCAATCCGTTTTTATAAAAAAAGTTTTTGAAAATTAAGACTTTTTGCTTTTTCAACTTTTTTTTGCAAGCTTACTTTTGAATAAAGTTTTTCATTTCTTTCCATGGTATTTATTTATGTTATTGATCTTTTTCGACTCCATTTTTATCAAAGTACAATATAAATGATAAATACAAATTGAATTTTATAAAAAACAAATAATTTTGTACTAGTTGCGTGTAAGAAAAAAATGGGAAGGTTTAGAATAGTTGAATAGGAAAATAAATAACTAATAAAGAGTACCTATAATGGGATTAGTGGAGGCCAGGAATATGTAATTAGGAACCACGCTCAGATAATGACATTCCGTGCCACCTATAAAAGTAAGATTGATTTTGCCTGACGTTGTCTACTATATTGCATAAGGGAAAACTGCAGCTGTCTTTAGTGAAAAATTAACAGTTTTCTCAGGGTACATACCACCTTGATCAACAAGTTCCCGGGCGACACCACAGTGTGGCGCTCCCATTATTCCGATTTGAGTCCTGTTTTTTTTTTGTTAAGTTGGTAAACCTGTTGCTGACATTCCCTCTAAATCTTAGCGTCATAGCTTAACATTTGCAAAAGTTACGTAGCCAAGAGTACATCTATCTCTGTGTGTGTTGGCGATTTTAGAAATGGATTTAAATTTGCGACAACGAACTTGTATTAAATTTTACGTAAAAAATGGATTTAATGGCGTGCGAACGTTGGAAATGTTGGAAAAGCGTTTCGGCAACGACTCTCTAAACAAAACGGTCGTTTACCAGTGGCACGAGCGGTTCAAAAGTGGTCGTGAGTCAATCGAAGAAGATGAACGCAGTGGCAGACCATCGACATCGAAAACCGACGAAAACATTGATGAAGTACGAGTAAAAGAAATGTTGGTCAATAACCGCAAATTAACCATCAGAGAGAGAGCGGAGGACTTGAACATTACCTATGGACCCGTCCAATACATTTGGGTTAATGATTTGGGTTTCCGTCGTGTAGCAGCAAAGTTGGTGCCAAAAGACCTCAATTTCATGCAAAAAAGAGACCGTGTTGACGTCGCAAAAGAGATGATTTGCAAGGCTGAATCCGATCCCACATTCATCAAAGGGATCACTACTGGAGACGAGACGTGGGTTTATGAGTACGACACGCAATGCAGATATCAGGCAAGTGAATGGCGTTCACCAAATGAGCCGAGACCAAAAAAACCACGTCGTTTTCAGTCAAAAAAGAAGGCAAAGCTCACGGTTTTCATGGATTACAACGGTGTAGTGCATCATGAATTTTTGCCAGAAGGCCAGACAGTAAACAAAGAGTATTATTTTAGCGTTATGAGAAGTTTGCGTGAAGCAATTCGCCGAAAGAGACCAGAATTGTGGGCAGAAAACTTGTGGATTTTGCACCATGATAACGCACCGTCGCACAGTGCCATCATTATTCGTAATTTTTTGACGAAAAATGCAACAAATACCATCCAACAGCCACCGAATTCACCTGATTTGTCTCCCTGTGACTTCTTTCTGTTCAATCGAGTTAAAAAAGCACTACGGGGAACGCGTTTCAGCAGCCGAGAGGAAGTAATGGAAAAATCGCAGGAAGCACTGATGGACATACCGAAAACCGAATATAAAAAATGTTTCGAGGATGGATCAAGCGCTGGCATAAGTGTGGTGCAGTAGATGGGGATTACTCTGAAGGGGACAATATAGATTTAGATGAATAAACTTGTATTTAAAATTTTCTGAATACATTCCGGTAGTACAGTCGAACCAGGTTAAATGGCATCTCTTTCTTCGCAACTGTCAAGCCAACTACAAGCACCAGCTACGAGCAACTATCTCCCAGGTCCGACTAGACGGATTTCTCAATTTAAAATAACCGCAGTTAAGCGCAGAGCACCGACAGCTCCGACGAAGTGAAGATTATACTTTGGGCCAAGTTTTTTTCCGTTTTAATAGTGCGGTCAACTGTTTTTCATTTTCGAGGTTTTGTTACTTAATTGCGTTTCGCAGTACTTGGGTGTGGTTTAGTTTGTTCTACATCGAGATCCTGACTTTTTAGAACTTCCGTTTAAAATCCGGCCAAAACCGATAATCACCATTAACTTTTCAGTCGAAGCAGATCTCTAATTATCTACCATACTGGCAAACATGACATCAACTGACATCAAAATCGGCCTCTCGTCACCTACTCGTCCATCAAGTCCTGTTCCAAAGCCACCAGGTGGTGGTCATACGAGTCTTTTCGGTGAAGTCGATGTGAAAATCAATGCACCACATCCAAAATACAACCAGCAAAACTCTTCAAACCTTCCAAACGCATACATGAATTCCACCGATGCCAATATCGTTGTAGAGAAATCACTTGTGGAGAATATTGTTCCAGTGGAAAAGTCCGATGCTGCACCAGCTCCGGAGGCCAAAAAATCACCAACTAACTCAACTTCGTCCAATGACAGTCAACAACGAGGACGGGTGCCACCAGGTGGTTTCTCATCCGGTGGATTTTGGTAGAGAGAAGGACATGCAGGAAATCCGTGGAAATGCATTTAAGTAAATTGTTTTGTTTTTATTTTTCTCAGTTTTATCCTCAAGAAAGTATCTCTCTTTTTAATCTTTGTATTGTAATACGCTCATTTAAATGTTGTTAATCTATATAATCTCCTCTGCTTTAAGTTATTTTATGTTGCGCGCGGTTTAAATTTCCGTTTGTATGTTTGATGAATATCCAATAATGTCCAGAATACCTACGTCCAGTCACGTTAAGATCATCCTATTCCATATCCTTCATCCCACATCACCACCCATCGTAAATAACACTCACAACCCGAATCGAATGCAAATTAACGTTCATTTAAATTTGAAGATTCTGAAATACCTAACTGGTCGGGGGAGTGTGTCGGTTCTGTTTTGTGGGGCCACTAAGACAGTTTCCTCGGCCAATTTGATCAGTAACGAGCTCAATCATGAAAAATTTTGTTTTTTGTATTACTCTCTATTTTCAAAGCTTTTATGCAAATACGAGTATTTTTAAAAAAAATGATACTTAATAAATGGACCATTTATTTTAGTCCCACTTATACAGGTATACCAGTTACCCAGTTTCCTGGTTACACCGGTTTGAACACGTACAAAAATCGTTAATTGTACTCTGCCTTTGAGTGTTTATTTTCAAAGCATTCTTTTCAAGTTCATAGATGTTATCGAACACATTTTGATCAGAAACAGCGGATAATTCGGAAAATCTGGGTAATGTATCTAAAGCGGTTTTAGCTTCACGTTTTGTTACAAACACCTGTTCCTGTTCTTTCATTCTCATCCTCTTCATCCCCATTTTGTGTGAAAGAATTTTCAAGAATGTGATCCTCCGTTTGTTCACCAGAAATAAAGGGTTCATCATTCACAGCGACGAAGTCGTCAAAACTGGGTAAATCTTGTTTATCGTTGCTTCCTGTTCTTGAGCCTATTCGGATATTTCTTTTCTAAACCCAGATTTTTTTAAAGTAGTTCCAGTTCTTTATTGTGGTGTCGCTAACGGAATACCAACCTTTCCTTTACAAATCTCATAGCCTGGAGTAAATTGATTTCAGGGCTTTCGTTCTGCTCCATGGAACTATTGTAAGAATGTGAAATACGACTTCTTTCCAATAATAGGTTTGGTAATATCTTGGTCCAAAGGCTGTAGTTTACTCGTGGTGTTAGCAGGAAAAAAACCAAACCATAATAAATTGCAGTTCTGGCAGGTTTATGTCAGCTATACAATAAACAGCAAAATCTTTCGCTTCATTATCTTCTTTTATTTATCAATTTTCTTTATCCAATATGTGAAGATCTCGTTCATCATCCATTCTTTTTTATTATTCTTGTAGTCAACTGGAAGTGTTTTCACACCTCTAAAACATCTTGGTCGATTGGATCGCCCAATCTAAAGAATAGGAAGTTTTTCAGTGCCGGACATATTGGCACACAAGTGTATTGTAACACGTTACTTGCTCAATTTTCCTCCATGATACGGGTTGCTTTTAAGCACGAAAGTTTTATCCGGAAGACACTTGAAAAATAAGGCCGTCTCATCTGCGTTAAAAATGTTTTCAACGGTGTAAGCGTTTAAAACAGATGAAAGACTTTCAATTCAATTATTACATAGATTTTGATCTACAGCATTACTTTCCCCACAATTTTTTTTAAAAACTATACCATTTCATTTTTTAAAACCTTCTTACCAACCGTTACTTGCCGGAAATTGACTGATGTTTAACCTAGTCGCAAAAGCAGAGCTTTTTCTTTGATTAATGACCCGCCTATTGCTATGTTTTTATCGAAGCATTGCTTAATCCGTGACACAACACATGCCCCAGGTTCAGGATGTTGCGGAGCTCAATTTCTTTTCAATTTACCATGACCTTCAACACATCTAGCCTCAAGTTTCTCGCTGTCTTTTAAAATTTTGAAAAAGGTTGATTTAGGCCCGTTAAACTTCTTACAAACTTGTTCTCTCGATCTTCCATTATCAAACTCTTATTGATAAACAGTTCAACTTACGCTTCGACATTTTGAACAATGTACAACTTAACACAACAACAAAGGAATTGAACTGAGCTATAAAATATACGCATATCCTGAGAGACAGGAGTCGAAAGAAAGATGGAGTTCTTTTTTGCAAATATGAGTTCAGCTTACAGAGGTCAGGCATTTTCTCTTAAAGAGGTTTTTTTTTTTTAGTAAAACTGATGGTGCAGCACAATTTGGCCCACTAAAAGAGGTATTCCCCTTATCCAGGTTCGACTGTATAAACATAGTTGGATTTCAATTTCAACGTTCCTTAATATGTCAAAGCCCCAAAGTAGTTTAAATCAAATTCCAGAAAGTGATCTTTTTCGTTTTGAGAGATTCCATGATATCGAATTCAAAAAGTGGCATCACCTACATGTCTTCCCAATTCACAATTATGTACTTAAGAGAATTCGAAAGAGATCCACTTGTTTTGATCATACAGTTCCAACCTATCTGATCGTGCTGCTGTCACCTAATTAAAAGCATCTGCTGGCTGCGGCAGACAAAAACACCTATCAGCTCTCTCCTCGCAGCCCCCCTTCTTTAGAAAAAACAAGATATGTCAACTGATCGATTGACAGATTTCCCCCCATACATGACGTCGTGTCGTTTAACACATCCCCACGCACAGGCCAAAGAGCGATCGACTAGACGATCGTCGCGGTGTTCCCGCTACATAATACGCGTGTGTAGGTGTTGTTTCGCCGTATTCAGCTGCACAAAGCCTTCAATTCGTAGTGATGTAGTAGCCCGCCGCGCCGTCCATTGCAACTTTTTCTCTAATACATCGTCGATCGTTTAAGATCACTCTTCCACACATTGACACAAAATCGTGTTTACACACATAGTCGCGTCGAGCATGACTCAACTCCACTGCCACTCCAGAGCTAGATAACGAAACGTACAATAACTCAAAGCCGCCCGTCTAAACGATTGAAAGTCAGTTGAGTAAAACATTTCATTCGCGAATGATGGTTACGTCGCGTCGCGCGTAATGTTTCGTATTCGCGTTCAAACGTCAAAGTGCCCAATTTCGAAGTGAAATTTTCATTGAATAGAAATTCTTGTGACAAATCGAGGTGCACACGCGTCCGTTGTCGGCCATATGCGTGTATCTCAATCTGATTAATCCGTCAGATAAAGACATTGGAAAATAGTTTCCAAACCCAAAGTCGAGCGAACAAACAGATTGAAGACAAACGGTAAATCCGCAAAAGATTTTACCCAAAAGCAATCGTTAGGGAGGCAAAGAAAAGAGAAAACAAATAAAAGATACAAAAGTAAACGAAAACGAAACAAAAACGAAACGAAACCAGAAAAGTTGTTTTGATTGCAAAATTTCTTTTCGAACATTTTTTATTTCTTATTTTTGAAATTCTCCTCGTTTGTTGGTGTGTATAACAGTTTCACTCGTACGTCAGATTGTGAAGAAAAAGATACAGCAGGGCCCGAGTACATGCGCATTACGAACGGAAATTCGAAATTTACACTTGCCAAAGTCAAAGCAAAGAGTAGATCTGTGAATAGTGAGACGAAAATTCTCTTTCTCTGGGAATTTACCTACAAGGGTGGGCCAACGAAACGTCAAAGCATCCCCTCACTTCGCATTAGGTAACGCATAGATCTGAATAGAGATTGTGTAGAGATTTGCAGAGATTTCTGTGTCATTCGGAGAGAAAGAGAAGAGACTGGACCGCTCTATGTGGGTTTATTTACATTGAATCCGTGCGGTGTGGTCGCGGTACCGACGACTATCGAGTGCATTTATATGAGCAAGTACAAATGTGAATGCGAACGCGTCCAAGTAGGTAGAAGTACAAGAGTACTCGTTTCATATTCGTATCTCATATCGTATAGGCTCTCAAACTCCAGTCGCAACTTCGAACGGAAAACACCCGTCAGTTTTTTTTTGACGTTTGCATCGGTCGAGTGACGTTTCGCGTAAAACACTCAACACTCCTCGCAATTTATTCATTTCGACATTTTGGACTTGAATTTTTTTTTTTTAAATTTGCCAATCTCCGTTCGTGTATTGTGTTGCATTTGTTGGAAATCACAAAATCGGGGTGCGACAGGTCAATTATACCAGTTACATTGTGAAGAAATCGAAGAAAACAAATAGTCGTACTCGTATCTCGTATCTCACTGTCACTGACGTCGTCGGTATAACAGTTGAGTTGTCTGTTTCAGTGTTTCTTTTTGTTTTTTTTGTTTTTTGTTTTAAGTTTTTGCACCACAGAAAAAAAAAAAGGCCATATGTGCCAAGTTTGTTGTTGTTTTTGTTGTAGAAATAATAATTTTTCGTCGTTTTCATGTATCCGATAGTTTGATTGTGAAATTTTCGTGCAGAGTGTGTGCATACTACAGGTGAAACCGCTGTCGTTGTTCAGTGGTTTGTTCAAGCAAAGCCGACTACATTGAACACACTACGACCACAACTTACCGTTGCATAGGTGGTGGCTTCCATTCAGATTGTTTTGGAATTATTATTACTTTTCTACTGTCAGCTGTATTTCAAAAATAAATAAACAAAACCGAGTATCTAAAATCGGAAAATCTGAAAATATGAAAATCTGAAATCATTCGCAAAAATTTCGCCGAGCAAAATTTTCTTGATTTATTTTTCTTTTGTCCAAACGTACATACATACATGCATATCTTCTCGTCGACAGCTGAAAGATTTTCGGGCCGATTTTTCCCCCATACGACCAAGTGGGGGTTCGAGGTGCGTTCGAATGGCAGTGTATCTAGATACGACCACAAGTGAAATCCCAAGTGCTACTAAATAATCGAAAAAAAAAATAAAAATAAAAATCATCGAGAGATAATATAATGAAAATTATCATTTTCTATTTCTAAAGAACGAGTGATAGATTGTCGCTGTTAATTTTGTATCTGTACGCATCGAGAAACAACAAAGAAAAAAAAAAAAGGAAAAGAAAAATATTTAAATTGTTTATTTATATTTTTTATTTATAGAAAACAAGTTCTAAAAACTACATATCCTAATTTATAGTTTCGAATTTTTTTAAATTAAAAATTCCAAACGCATATCACGTGAATTGCAAATGAAAATTTTGTTGTGGTGTCGGCTTTAAGTTCTTACCGTCAGAGCGTTTGAAATTTGCACGTTTTGGTAAATTTGAAATTGAAAATCTCGCAGATTTATCGTGTTTTTATGAATTCGGATGCTGTGTAGTTTTTGTGAGTGTTGGCGAGAAATAGAGAGGCAGTTTTAAGCACTCTATGCACTAGTGAATATTTTAGGATCTGTTTGCCGATTATAAACCTACAAAACACTTTTATCCGTTGCTGCTCGTATTTTGGATAAATATTTACATATTTTTAAAAAGGTAGGTAGATGCAATGGGTTTTGGGGATATTTATAATTGTTTTTGGGAAAACACCTGCATGCTGTATTTTAAGATTTATTGAGAATTTATTTATTCAGCAGAATAGTTGGGGCATTTGTTGTTTTAAATTATTTACTTAAGCTCTTACCTTTTTTTTTTTAAATATTTTTTGTCATTTTTAACAGATCTTTTGCTTTAACTGATATTGTTACAATTGACTCATGACATTGCAATTAAAGAAAAACCACTGGCCGATATCAGATCCAATCACGCTGTCAAAGTGTTGTGTACCTCGACTACTACGTCAGAAGTCCTGGGTTCGATTCCCTGGCTATTCACCGAAAAAACAGAAAAATAATTTTTGCTGTCGACAACGTTTTGGAAGGTGAAAGCAAATCTCCGTGAAAGGCAAACGCTCATTCTGTCGCCGCCGCCGTATGAGTGGAAAAACAATCAAAATTTCCGCTTATTGATCGTAGTCCAAGGTTGACTCGTCGATTTGCGCTTCGTGTTCTCCTGCCAATGCCTTCGATGCAGAGGGAGGATGATGTTGGTGACACGTTCATGATGAGTCTCTCAGTTATTAGATTTATCTGAGAGCCGGAGTCCAGCATGACTCGGACCTCACAGCTTTGTCCGTTGTTTGCCGTAATGGACACCCTGGCCGTGGCTAGAAGCACGTAACCTTGCTTGTTGTTTACTTGCTGAATCGTGGCTATAGTTGTCGGAGCGCCCCTCTCTCCCGATTGCGTCGTTGTGGTTGTCCGTTCTACAGGGTGCCTGACTCGAACTCCAACTTTTTAAAATGCTATAATTTTTTTATTTTTTGATAAATTTTATTGTGCCAAAGCAAAACATGTTGGAAAATACATCAATTTTCAAATTGTATCAGTAGTTTTCAATATGTCCACCTTTGGTACGAATAATGGCCTTGAGACGGCCGAACAAAGCATCGCACGCTGCACGCAAGTGGCTCTGCGGTATTTTGGCCCATTCCCGTCGAAGTGCTTGTTTGAGGTGGTACAAACTTTGGTATTTTTTAGTGCCAACCTTCGCCTTCAAAATACCCCTGACAGGACAACGGATTTGCATCCGGAGAATTTGTAATCCATTGTGACGAAAAAATGAAGTGTGGAACATTGTTTTTTTAACCAATCTTGGTTGGCGCGAGCTTTGTGAGACGGTGCCGAGTCTTGTTGAAATGTCCACGGTCTCCGACCGAAATGATTGTTTGCCCAAGGCTTCAATACTGCCTCTAAGACAGTTTTACGGTGTACGATCGCATTAATTTCGACGCCACGGTCCAAAAATACGAGCGGAGAGCGACCATCGGCGGTTATGGCGGCCCAAACTATCACCATCGGTACTGTCTGCTTTCCGGTGGCCGTCCGAAGGTGTAAATTTTCGAAGGACCTCTCTGGCAAGTAAACTCGGTCATTTTGTTTGTTGACATATTGCTCGATAACAAATGGCGACTCATCGGAAAAAACTAAATTCGGCAACTCATCACTTTCGTGTAAGCGTAGCAACTCCTTCACTCTTTTGACTCTAACTTTTTTCTGTTGCTGTGTAAGATCGTGTGCTTTTTGGAACTTCAATGGCTTGAGTCCAAGCTCAAGCTCAGTATGTGTTGCATCCGTTCCAACGATATGTTGAGCTCACGAGCCATTTTTCTTCCACTTCGACGCGGATTTCGCTCAATTCGAGCCTTCACTTTCCGAACCATTTCTGCCAATGTTGCTGTTTTTTTTATGACCACCTCCATGGCGTTTTGCAACGCTGCCAATATCACGGTAACGAGCTATGGTTTGAGACACAAATGATTTATTCACGTTGAGGTGTCTGGAGGGCTCTAACGATAGCTACTTGTGATTTTCCAGCCAAATATAAAGCAATCACACTATCACGTTTGAATTCCATCGCGGATAAAATTTTTTCAACACAACTGAGACGCAAATCGTTTAAAAGGCTTGTAAATAATAAAATTATCTATCATGTGTCAAAATTTGAGCTCATTGTCATGAACGGTTTGAAAATTATAGCAGTCTGAAGTTGGTTGCAGTTCGAGTCATTCAGGGTGTAGATGCAACAAGGTATTGTGCTTCCCTGAGCATTTCGTGCAACATCGTGTAGAGCATGTTTTTGCTGTGTGGTCTGTTCTGAAGCAATTAACGCAAAGTCATTTTTTTTTGATCCATTTGAGCCGTTCCGCAGCTGACATCTTGAGAAATTCTTCGCAATAGTATGTATATAGGGTGGACTCTTATTCCACATACCTTGCAGCCTTCGACCAGTGACCACGGATGTCACTGTTCTGGCCTTGTCGTTTTCCCCAACAGCTTCTAATGTCTCGAATCGGGTTTTCAAAAACCTAAAGAACTCGTCTGTTGTCCGCAGTTCTCGGAGATTCTCGTACAAGAGATGGCTTTATCGATCCAATTTTGTGGATGAGTAGGGGATCCCAGGAAGCCGTTTCTATACCAAGCGTCTTCAGTGCCGATAAATATTCATGAATGGTGTCATGAAACTCCCTTATTGCCTTCATTTCGGAGTTTAGGTTCGGTAAATCGAGGATTTAGAGCTGATGTGAGAACTCTTTTGTTGCTGAATTTGTCCTGAAGGATTTACTAAGCTATGTGGTAGTTGTCTTCGGATAACTCGAGGTGTCGCAATAATTGCTCTGCATCGTGTGACAACTTTAGTCTTTAAACACTACATTTTTTGGATTGGTGGCAATGGCTGTTCGAGAATCATTTTTGAAGATATATCTGAAAATCTTTGCCATTTCAGATAATCTCCATCAAATTTTGGTATTGCCATTTTAGGGTGTTGCTTTGATCTGTTGTACTGACTGGTTGCCGTTGCTGTTTCCAACAGAGCTGGATTCTTTAGAACCTCTGCCTCCAATTTGGTATACAACTCCATGTTGTACCCTTCCGCTACTGGGTCGTCTACTGCTTCCCGAATTGAGTAATGAAGTTCTCCAATTTGACTCCACGGTTTGGTCATGGATTGTAGACATTGGGTTGGCGCTTCTTCCTAAATCGTTCCGTGGATGATGCGGACTAAAGAATGCAACATTGCCTTCTGTCTTCTCTGAAGTACATCGCAGTTTTGATTCTGCTTTTGAGGATGTTTTTTGATGATTGGGACAGATGATGGTTGTATATTTGATGACGATTGTGTTAGTCCGGCTTTGTTGTCGGGTCTTTCTCGATAGCAACCTTTTCGTCAGTGCTGGACTTTATTTGTGCCAACGACTCACTCAAGATTTGCCTGTACTTGTTGTATAGCTGTTTAATCTTGGTGTAATAATCAGATAAAAAGTATTCCTCTTCTAGTGGCATTGCCATTAGAGAAGAAATCCTAGTGTCGGTCGCTTCGAATTCTTCCCATATGGCATCCAATCGGTCCAATCTGGAAGTGAAGTACTCTTCCGTTGTTTTCCGGATTGGAGAATCCTTAGTGAAATTTCTTCTCACTATCTGTTGGATTTCTTCTCCCAATGTTCTTTTATTTGTAGTCAATAACGCCATGTTGATTGTAGTCTTCTTCGTTCGGGGTCACCAAATGTGTTGAATGATATTTTATATCAAGCACAAAAACTTGTTATCCTTGATGAGTAGTGACCGAAGCACTTGGACTTGTTCACTGGTTGAGTTGATGTGCAATAATCACGCTCTCGTTTGATCAATCAATGAAAGAATGACATTTATTGTTGGACCGAATGCCTCTTTTATACTTATAATTAATTACAAACAAATGCTTACCTAAACTAATCTACTTAAACAATAAAATAATAACCGAACATGCATAATGCTAGGTTGAGTCAGCAAGGTAGCGATCGCTGTCCCGAGCTATGCTGACTGTTGTTTGTTTATGTTGCTGGGTAAGGTGTTCATTGCATCCAACGTGTTTCTTAGCAGAAGATTTGGCTTTAATTTGTCTTCCATTCACTTTTGTAATCCGAATAATCAAATACGCAGGTGGTAGTGCCAGTTGTTGTTTAAAAAGAATGACAATTGTAGAAAGTGCCAACCTTCTAAAGCTTTCATGACCGGCAGTACGGTTTTCGTAGCAACAGGTCCACAAGTGATCTGATGGCATGTGTCACCAAAAAGTGGAACCAAAGCGTACATCAATCTGGCGAAAGCAAGATCGTTGCACTTGATATTTGTAAGGCATTTGACAGAGTTTGGCATCAGGCTCTTTTGTCGAAAATGCGTGCATTTGGAATCAATAACTCTCTTCTTCAATGGATTAGAAACTACCTTTCAGAACGTTCAATTCAAGTTGTCTTGGATGGTTTCAAATTTAATATTCACAAAATAAATGTTGGTGTGCCCCAGAGCTCCGTTCTGTCTCCGACACTCTCTTTAATTTTCATCAACGATCTGTTGTCTGCTACTTCTAATTCAATATATTCCTTTGCTGACGACAGCACTCTCTGCTTTTCATATTCGTTCCCGGACTCAGGCCCCCGCTCTTCGGATGTAGAACGGGAACGGCAGCGTATGTTAAGCTCATTAAATTCTGATAATAACAGCATAACTAATTGGGGAACCACTAACAGAGTAGAATATCAGGCGTTTGTGCGCCCGAAATTGGAGTAAAATGCCCACATCTGGTCAGGTGCGCCCAAAACAATTGCGCCTGCTAGATAGGATTCAAAACCGTGCGATAAAACTCATAAGTGATACTAATTTCACTCAAACAATGGACACCCTCGAACACCGACGTAATGTCTCGTGTCTTAGTCTGTTTTATCGCCATTTCCACAACCAGTGCTTCATAGAAATCGTCAGTAGGATTCCGCCCCTTCAAACTTTTTACCGTAACACTCGTCTCGTTATGAATGCTCATCAGTATACCCTAAAGCCCATTTTCGGATGTACTCTAAAATATCGTGATTCGTTCCTAAGCCGTACAATTCGCTTATGGAATGTCGTGCCTAGCTCTTTATTTCCTAGTCATTATAACCTTCAAACATTTAAAACCAACGTTCACTGGTACCTCTCTTTCCATTCTCCCTGATTTTCTTTCGCCCGCGGTGTGTGCAAACTATTTTAAGGACACTTAAATCCCTTGGGGCGCGCAAATAATAAATAAAAAAAAAATGAAGTTTGACGACGCTATGTTGTTTAGTATTTGTTCGGCAGCCATCAATAGTGAACGTTCTCAATGAATTTTTGAATATGGAAATAATCGGTCATCGATATGTGATACAATACTTTCATTTCAAAGGCCTCAATCCAACCAACATCAAAACGGAACTGGATTCTACTCTGGCGGAGTCTGCTCCTTCGTTTACTACAACAATAAGGTGGCCGAGTTTAAGCGAGGCGTATGGCCTGGAAGACATCGAGTGGTCTTCCAAATGAGGTGAGCTCACCAAAACCCACCAAATGACCGTCGATTGAAAGTACGTAAACTAGCAGATATGGTAGGCGCTGTACATCGCATGTTGACTGAAAAATTGGACATGAGGAAGCTGTGCAAAAAATGGGTGCCCCGATTACTTACAATGGAAGAAAAACAGCGTCGTGAGGATGTTTCAATTGAGTGTTTTGCGAAGTTTCGCAGCAATAAAGCCGAGTTTTTGAGTCGCTTCATAACCGTGGATCAAACATTCGTTCATCACTTCACACCCGAGGCGAAGGAACAGTCAAAACAATTGACCCAAAGGGGAGAATCGGCTCCAAAGAAGGCGAAGCCAGTTCCATCTGATGGCAGGGTCATGGCGTCAGTTCTGTGGGATGTGCGTGGGATAATTTCCATTGCTTATCTTCAGAAAGGAAAAACAATCAACGGCGTATATTATGCAAACTTATTACAGCGTTTGAAAGGTGAAATCAGGAAAAAACGGCTGCACTTGGCGAAGGAAAAAGTTTTGTTTCATCAAGACGATGCACCAGTTCACACATTCGTCATCGCAATGGCCATAATCAATGAGGTAAAGTTCGACTTGCTTCCTCATTTACCCTATTCGCCAGATTTAGCCCCCTCGGATTATTTTCTATTTCCAAACCTGAAAAAATGGCTCAGTGGTAAGAGATTTTGCCAACAGCAAAGAGGTGGAGTCTCCGGTTGATGGCTATTTTAAGGAGTTTGACGATTATCACTATTAACAGGGTATCGAAGCTATTGAACATCGCTGGGAAAAGTGTATTGACCTAAAAGAAGACTACGTAGAGAAAAAAGGGACTGGGGCTTCCCTCGTATCATATCTTTTCTACTAATGTGCATTGCTACTCCACCGCTTCTGGGGTTGGATAGAGTTGTAAACTAGAGTAGCATTTTGTAGGCTCTATTTTGAATCACCTCGATAGTGATCGAATTTTTTCGCGTTTTCGTTTTTTTTTGTCCCAACAATGCCAAATAAATATTCACCTGTACTCCCCGAATGTTCCATTTACTGAAATTCGTCAGTATAAAGTGCTTATAATACTCGTATAAGCGTTAAACATCTACGCTTTGACAAGGGCGTAAGTTGCATATTGGAAGTGCTCCGCGGCGTCGTAATGACGCTCGCAGCAAAGGTCTCACGACGTTATGGCCAGAATATTTATTTGTGCGCAGTACCCCAATACGAGGTCAGTAAGTAGTCTTTCCTATTTAGGAATAGCAGGAAAGTGGCTGCCCTTTTAGAGACGTCAGAAAGCATTCATTTAGTCTACCATCATTCTGGACAGTCATCTGCAGCTTTGCTCACAAGAAACGAGACTGTCAATGGAAATCCTAACCGAGCTCGCAAGCAGTTTTAATGGTGGTTCCGGTCCTGCGAAGCTCCCCTCTGAACCTTGCCTAACAGTCCATCGGTGATCTCATTTTTCGAGATCCCATTATGACCTAGGACCCAAACAAGCCTCAGTGAGTTCATCGTTCAAAGAAGCGTTGCATTCTCGAACTCACTTGGAAGTAGTGAGAAGGTTCAGAAATGCTGTAAGCGCAACTTGACTGTCGCTTCCATTACGATTAGAATTGCGATATAATAGTCCTCCAAAAAGACATCATAGCTACTAGATCGGTTTCAGAACCATCCAAAAGACCCGATTACATTCTTTTGCTGGGCATCAGCCGGTGCCAAAGCTCATCAAAACTCCTGTCACTTCTTTTTACACGAAAGATGGCTTTGAGATTACAGCCCCCTAGAGCAGGGCGTGCTAGGGAGCCGTGACAGATCGTTCTTTGGATGCTGGTAAAAGCAGCAATGACGTATTAATGTGAGAGCTTCTTCTATCTGACAAGCGAAACCTAGGATATAATTGGTCTTACTATAGCCTTGAAGGTCCAAAGGAAGCACCTTATTACCAAGCTCCATGTTTTGCCAGGAGCTCTTTTACACACCCCGAAAGTCGAGAGCGTCTTCGAGGTTTTTGATGCGACATTTTACCCAGGATGACATATAAATAAGCTTCGTTAGAAAAGCAGATTGTTATGCTTTGTGGCACAACATGAAGCAGTCAGTCTTCTCCTTCTTGTGAAAAGAAAAACCTCATTTTTGAGAGCATTACCTCAAAAAACTATTTATCACATCGCCGGACCTGGGCCTTCAGACAGCAGAGTTAAATCATTTATATGCCTGAGCGTAGACCTAAAAACTGTTCAGAGGGTGAGGCAGTTATTCCACCAACATGTATCATAGTAGTAGGTCCGCCCGGTGTTGATGTGGTCAATGCACGTCCATCTGGCTCGAAAGCATACTCGTATCTTTTTGATGACGAGCGTAGAATCAAGGAGTTCTCTTATTCAATGCTATCAAATATTGCACATCCCGTCAGCTTAGCGATCATTCTTCTCTTCCAATTTTCGGTTTCCCATACTTTCCTTATTAGCAGCTATAGAATTTCAGCCTTGCCGTTAGTCTCGACTTGCTGACGTTCCGCCGAGATCCGTCTATACCACGCGCATTCTTATTCCTCATGACCCTTATCGTCGGCGATATTTCAGTTTTTCTGGGGCTTCACAAATATCCCCAAAAAAGTATTTGTCGCTGCGAAAGACTCATTTGGGATTGAATCCAAATCGCTGTTGATCAGACGGTCAAGCACTGCTCAAAATGTTCTCGCGATCTGGGAAGATGTTCGTCATCGGAAACTAGCAGATTTCCATCTAGTCCTTAAGTAGATGTTGTCTGGAGCTTTGACCACCAGCGAGTTTATTAGTCATATTACAGACGGTCCTACCGTCGAACCTGAGTGCTGCACAGGTCTCGTTGTCTCTTTGTACACTATGTCATAGTTCTTTTTTTCATAGGACTTCTAACACGGAGCGCTTTACTTTTAAGATCGCTGCAATCTGCGCTTTAAGTTCAATACGTTCATCGATCTGGCTCCAGGTGTCTGCTGTCAGCTATTCTCATGACCCCGACTGCTGAT
The DNA here is from genome assembly GCA_963966105.1 of Volucella zonaria. Taxonomy (NCBI): domain Eukaryota; kingdom Metazoa; phylum Arthropoda; class Insecta; order Diptera; family Syrphidae; genus Volucella; species Volucella zonaria. The sequence goes on along the minus strand of OZ014531.1, from coordinate 172,643,479 downwards.
TGTTTCTGCATTTGCGGAAAGGTGATCTCTTTTTTGGGGATCCTGGAGTCAGTCGGTATTATACCTGCTTTATAACAGCTCTATTAGCAGTACTTATGGGCAAACCAAGTGTCTCCTATGACAGGTGGTTGGTATTGCAAAAATCAACAAATTAGTGGCTGTGCTCAGTGTGCCATAGAAATAGTTTGTGTCATCCTCATCTTGGGTAGCTAAGCAGAGTATGGCAATAGATAATGGTTATGCTTCTGACCTAATCCTTGAAACTGGCCGTTAATATTCTGTCAGCATAAGTCGAATAGGATATTTAGGCTTTATGTAGCTTCAAGGGTAAGTAAGGGCCTTTCTCCATTTGTTTCCGAGAGTAAAGCAGGAGTCTTTTGCAGGTTTCGGGGTTTTAGTGCATGCATTTCCACTCCAGTTGTAGAAATACAGAACTTTGGGATCTTATTTTTCGTTGCTAAGGAGGGTTTTGATATTCCAGAATGCAAGCATAACAACTACTACCTCAACAAAGTATCTGAGGCAATGAAATGATTTACGGTTGCGGTAATCTGGATTTAAGCCAATCAATACTTGTGCTGTTTTATAAGGACGCAGGAGATTCACCATTTGCCCTCTTCAAATTTTGCAATCTCAGAGAAAATGTTCTAGAAGCGCCATATGAAAGGGTTGCGGTAGAATTTATTTTTGGTGCTGTAGGTGTTAGCATGCTATAGTTAACTTCGTGCTTCTTTATTTATCTGGTTCTTAAATCAAAGCCACTTGATGAAGACACACATCGTAGTGAGGAATATGGCAAGCAACTTCAGGAAATCTTGACATCTACCGCTTTTTTGTGTAGGGTTATTTCTCAGAGATTACTCTATCCCGAGCAATACAAAGGTTCCCAAAATCCATAAACGGACTATGGCTACTGCTCATAAAATATCATATTCTTCTTTAGTTCTCCCAATCTATTAGTTTGTCCATGTAACTGGCGTAATTCCGCCGAAATACATAAAGCCTCTTTGAAAAGTTTGTCCAGAATTCCTTCATCGCATCAGCATCTGCAAGCCTGGTTCTGTCCAACAGCATTGCTCTTATCCACAAAACAAGTGATCCGTCTGCGTCGTGTTGTTTGGTCGAGTTACACATGCCAAAGGAGCTGCAAAACAGCACTTTTACTTGTTGTAAACGATAATCGCAAAGCTATAGACAATAAATGTGTTAATACTTTCTTAACATTACTAGACTTCGCAAGAGCGTTCGACGCACTCATAAACAAACTGAGGAATGATTTCGGATTTTCTTTTTTCACAACTAAACTTCTACTCGTACATTCCTATTTAGTAGGTCGTCAGCAATGTGTGGCTGTGAGAAATCACCTGGAGGTGTGCCTCAGGGATCCATGCTTTTCCGAACCGTCCAAATTGACTAAGTTTAGCTCAAAAAAGTTTTTGAAGCGAAACTTGTTGATGTAGTCGGCGAAAGCGTTCCAGTCCGTTCTTAATGGAGTTATGGCGAGCTGTGGTCTGAGAAACTCTGCTTCCCCGAAACTTGCCAATTCGATACAGAAAGAGTGTCAGTGGGATGACACTCGTTTTGACTATGAAGGTCGGCTTGTAAGAAAATCAATTAAAAACTCACCTCTTGTACCCTGCCTACCGATGAGTATTGGCGTCGCATTCGATGATCCTAGGATCCGTGGCAGACTGGATTCATCTTCCAGTAGCTTTGATAGTGGAGGGTCTTCTGAGTCGAAGGGCATCTAAGCTAAACACAACATCAACGTCTTCTGTCCCTTCTTTTCTTGGGTCACAGTTGTAGGGTCCTTGTTGATAAAATTTATCACCATCAAGACTTTATAAATTGTTTTCTTATCCAGAATACAGCCGCGCCACTTGTCGCTTATATTTCTGCTGCAAAAAGTCGTGATAAGCTCAAATTTGTTTGCTCCAATTAAACACTTTAGATAAACCTTGACTGGGAATAATAACAACGATTGTGAGTAGAAAGGGGCATGGTACAGCGGTCTTTACTCAGGGGAAAACTCATAAAAAATTTGTTGAATCTAAATTCGCTTACACATTGTTAGGTATTCTGGATAAAGATTAAGACCAGGAAAACCTTCACTACTCAGATACTAACAAATCACTTTTTGACTACATGAACCAATCATTACAGCCCTAAGGATACCAAGTCAACGTGTCACGTTTGGGGCGATTCTCTGACTAGGTCGTCCAATATCATGAATGTCAAAGCACCATGTTCTGCATGCCTAACCTGTTCAATAGTTCCTGGTCCACAAGAACTTACAAATACAAATACAAATACAAGTACGAGTATAAGTATCATCCCCATCAAACAACAATTAATTACTTCTGGCATGCTCTGCCTATTAATAGACCCCAAGATACGAGTGCTTGTACGTTCCAATTTCATGAGAGATGCCCTGAATATATAAAACCACCAACACAACCACCCACATGTGTGATAATTATTATCAGCATCCCAACGCGGCTATAAGCTCATCGTTGATGGCGATGGCGATGGCGGTGGTGGTGGCGGTGGCGGTGGCGGTGTCAGCGGCGGTGGTGGCTGTATCTCTATTGAGGCTAAGCCATATCGATTAGTAGAAGCAATCCATACATTAGGCCATGTGCCTGTGCCTGTGCCTGTGTCTGTGTCTGTGGTAACATATGTATCTGTCACGTACTGGAGAACGTAAACACCTAATTTGACTTAATTTCTCATCATGAACTTGAAGGTGCTGCTGCTATAATCACGTTCTACATAAGTTCGTAGGGGAAAACCAAAATCATTATACCGACGTAAGTATTAATTGCGGTGTTCGAATACGAGTATCTATCCGAAGGTAAAGTATCCAATGCTGATTCAATGGATTTTCTCAGCATTCTCCTGGCCGTAATCGATGTTATAGCCAAAAATTAGAGTGATTCGCATTCTGGAACGAACAAATAGGTCCATTCAAATCAGTCGAGGTAGGCATTTCGAGTTCTAGCAGCACAGCACTTCTTGGTGGATGATTTAGTTAATTGACCTCAATTCCAAAGACAGAGAGAAAGTACGCAATCGTTTTGATGGGACAGGCACTTTCCATGAATACGGGATGTGCTTGGAGCAGCAATTCATAGGCACTCTGTGCGTCATGGTCTTGGAGGTTGTTTTCATTTGAAAAATCACCCGGGCGCGCGTTTATTTGACAAATTAGTCCAAACAAAATGATTTTATCTGAGTTGAAAATTTATCCGGAATTTGAGTCAGTGATGGGGAAAACCAGAGTCCGAAATAAGAATTTATCTGGACAGTGCTTTTATCACCATTTGGTGATACAATTTCTTTTTTTTGCTATTTTTCTTGGTTTTTACTGAGAACGAAGTTAAATTAGGTAAACAAGCGTGTGGTTCACATTGATGAGCTTTTTTGAAATTGCTACAATTTGTAGTAAGGTCTTCATGAGTCGGAATAAAACCAGCTGGCGAAGTAAACATGCCCAACTGCCGGCGAAGCATGCAAAGTCACCTGGTGAAGGGTATGAAACCAGCTGGCGCAATCGACAAAATGACACAAATTGTGCACATTTGGAGGAGGGAAGGAGAATATACTCGATATGTGCTGTGATTTTGGAAAGATGGCAGGGGCAGCAAAGAGCCTCATGTGAGTAGCTTAGCTCTAAGCCTTCTTCACGGGTGGTTACGTATTACCGAGATTTGTAGTCGAACAGATATCATGGGATTTCGGCTGATATTCCAAATGTAACATACTTCCATCCTTTCTAGTTATCCTGACTAAGCGCTCTGGCATCCACGATTAGTCCTAAACAGCCTCTTAGTGTCAATACGTAGTACTTGCTTAGCTTGTTTGTTCTCTTCTACTTCAGGATCAGCGCCATTAATTTATTACAATTAAGCCGTACAACTCGCTTATGGAGTGCCCTGCCTAGCTCTTTATTTCCTAGTCATTATAACCTTCAAACATTTAAAACCAACGTTCACCGGTGCCTCTCTTTCCATTCTCCCTGGTTTTCCTTCGCCCGCGCTGTGTGCAAACATTTTAAGGGTACTTACTCCCTTGAGCGCACGCAAATTATAAAAAAAGTGACTGTGTTTCGTTCTAACACATTTCATATGACATGTCATTTGGCCGAGGTCTGGGCTATGGTTGCAATACGATATAAGAGCTGTCCTCATGTTATTGAGTCTAGAATCAACTGAATTAGTTTTTTCCGGGATCTCGCTTTGTCGATTTCCGAATGATAAATGCTTTAGATTTAGACCGGCAAAGAAGGAAATAGCTTGACGTGCCTTTCTATATATGGCAGATACCTTTGTAAACACCACACTTCAATGCGTCGAAACTACAGTAACTGCCGAAAGCTTTGAACCACAGACTACCAAATGGATGTGCTCTATGCTTTATAGCGGAATAATCACTGCCAAGCTTGGCCTGTATTCTAAACAGGTAAAAGTAGCTCTCAATTCGTCGCCCTATCCCAATATACGGACTCCAAGGTAGCTAAATTTCTCTCCCAATTTTGCGCGCCACATAAGTTCTGCTATATTGTCCTTGTTAAGAAGACTTATTGCGCCGCAAGCCATCTCAGTCAACTAATGTGCACTTTTCTTCTCCTCCAAGCCCCAAAGAGTCTTGCGTTTAAATTGCCATCTTCATCCGCCTTCGTGGGCCTTAGAGCAGCTCTGGAACGATAAGAGTCTTATATAAAGTCTCTTTAGTGTTTCATCACAAAGTCCTGTTCAGTTGCCTTCTTAGACGAATGAAGCTATTTGCAAGTGTTATTCTTCGTTGTCAAAGTTAAAGCTGTCTTTTGTGACGCTCTGTCCGCTTGGTCGATGTTGTGCCTGCCTTCTTGTTGACAGCATATACTTGGATTTGCTCGCATTCACGGCTAAACCCATTTCTGCCGCTTAGCTATGATATGTGCAAACAGAGCAATTAACAGCTTACTGCGTTCTGCCAACGATGCCAAAGCAAGTATGCGTGTGCAACTAGTTGCACAGACTTTCGGAAAATTAAAGTTCTACCGCTGGTTTGCGAGTTTTGCACAATTTTCTCAAGTGTGTTGTTAAAGACGTCGCATGACAACTCCTAACATTGGCTAAGCCATCTTTTGACATCGATGTTTTCGGTGAAATCGCTTCCGGCTATTATGGATCAGCGAGCGTTCTCTCTTTTGTTTGGTAGAAATTGTAAACTGGGTATTGGCTTGATAAACGGTGTCCGATTAATCGAGAAATTTCATTCGATTGGGTCAGTTTAAAGCCAGACGAGACCTGTCCGTGTTCGTGCAGCTCGGTCTAATGAAAACATTGCAGCAATTAGTGAGAGTGTTGGCCAGAATCCTTCCACCGCGGTTCGCCATGAGACTATCACGAAGCAGTTTACAACCAGTTTTGTCTAAAGATTTGCATTTGCATGCTTACAAGATTTAGTTGACACAACATTGGAAGCCAGTAGACTATGCGCAACACCTAACGTTCGCAGAATGTATCTTACAAGTGATTTCTCGAAGAAAATCATCTTCTCCGATGAGGCGCATTTCGAACTGCCTATACGAGTACCTATGTCAATAAACAGAATTGCCGCATTTGATCAGATGAGAATCCAAGAGTGATCCATCAACGCCCCATGCATCCACCACAAGCCACTGGTTGGTGCGCATTTTGGACATTCTTCTTCGAGAATGCGGCTGGTGATACTTTGCGGCATTCGTTACCATGAGATGATAAACAACTTCTACTGGCCTCAAATTGGTGAAATGGATCTTAAAGACATGTGGTTTCAAAAAGACAGCGTAATCGACTACACAGCGATCGAAACAATATAATTGTTGAAGTCGAAATTTGAAGAGAGGGTTATCTCGCCTCGATATTGGTGGCTGAAGATTATGCGATCTGACGTCATTGGATTTCTTTCTTTTGGGCTTTTTTTGAAAGGAAAGGTATTTGCCAATAATCCAAGAACAGTTCCTGAATTGAAAGGCGAGATTCGACGCGCCATTGATGAAATTGAGCCGAGATGCTCTGATTTGTCACCCAATGACTTATTTTTATTCCAGCACATCAAAAACAAATTGCGTGGTCAAGTGTGTTTGACGCCTGAAGAAGCGGTTGACCGCACAAATGATACCAAAGTTCTATTCATCAAGCTAGTTAGTGTATACTCTCTACCAAACAATCTCCTGCTGCCTTAAATAGCTCGGCTAGTTAGTCCGTCCGGTGTTTAAACTTTGTTATCTGCACGCCATTTTGGTCGGTAGCGCTGAAATCTCGCTGAAATGAAATGCTTTGATCTGTTTCAGAACGGAATTTGAGTCGCCTTCGCCGTTTTACAATCTGTAGAAGTATCCTCAGCATCAGCTTTGGGTCTACTTTTAAATTTGCTCGCTCAACTCTGCAGGTTTCCGTTCCGGTCTTGTTAGCTTGAGGCATTCCTTCTAGCTTTTGGTAAAACTTACAGATTTTGACTTTATATGTTACGGGTATTCCTTGTTTCTGCGAAGATGCCGATGGTTTTTACCTTTACTTTTGCAAGACTCGCCCTCATTTTTCGATTCACGGCGCTTCGTAAGCGAGTTGTTTTGCTACATGTGCTTGTCTGTACTTTTTGTGATCAATTTGGTTATATGACAGACTGTCTTCAATGTTGGGGAAACCATGTGCTTACCTTTTCGTGCCGTCGCAATGATGAAGATTGTATTCAGACCAATGATTTTCTCCTTTCGCGTCGTTAAATCCTTCACATGCCAGGAGCTTGTGACTTTATTTTTATGTCTGCCGCCAACGACATTAGGTTTACAACCCCTATTTGTCAAGCATTTCCAATACGACTAAGAAGTCAACACTAGAGCATCCCAACATCCTCCGCTAGGTGCTTATAATTACATGTTCAGATTGGTCATTGGCGTTCTTAGGGCTCTGGTTATGGTTACTTACTCTTATTCAATGCATTAACTTTTTGAAACTAGTACTGGGATCACATGGCTTAAGTTTGCACTATGTATGGACGTAGTTTTAAAAATCTCTCCGGATCCGAAAAATACTGCCTTTTGAGAACTGAAGCAGTTCCTTGGAAATTTTTAAGAATCCAAACACTAGGTGGAGCGGTCCTAGGCCTCAACGAATAGCTCCCTTCACTTGGCGTGAGGTTACGTTATTCGCCTTCAATTGCGCACACAGTGTTTAGCTGAATTCCATTTCCACTTGTGCGCCACCTAAGGCCAAGGCTTCCTTTTCCCCGTTGTCATTCCTGAATTGATTCGAGGCCGAAGTGTTGGTGTTCATAAGGTTAACCATGTCTCGGCCACTGGAGCCGTGAACTCTAGCCCATCTGACCGGGTCAATGTCGCTGTATAGCACATAGAGACCGTTCTTATACCTGATTTCTTCCTATAAGGACAATGTCTACTGCATATAGTGCGTGTATCGACTTTTAAACTACTGTGTCTCTTGTAGTCTGTGAGCTGTGCCCAAACACGTTACGGCGCGTCACACTGTCGAAATCCTTTCTTAACATGAAATGTCTTGATGGTGTTCTAACTGATTTTTATGGAGCAGCTAGCGTTATGCATTATTATCCTGCATAGGCGGACGAATTTGTCAAAAAATATCAAACCTTCACATGGCGCGTTTCTATAATGCTGATATATGCGGCCTTGAAATTAATAAACCGGTGGTAGGTATCGATTTGAAGTTGTTGTTTCCTTTTTCCAAGATCTGCAGATGGTTAATACCTGGTCGATGGTCTACTAGTCGAGCTTAAAATCCCGCTGATAATGACCTCTCATATTGTTGATATAGGGTTTCAAGCATTCACAAAGTACATAGATAAAACCTTGCGCGCAGTACTAAGGACAATGATACGTCTATAGTTGACGCAGTTATCTTGTGAATCGGGCAAACAACGCTTAGATTCCTTTCACTGTTTTTAATAAAGGAAAGTCAGCGAGGATGAAAAGAGAGGTACCGGTGAACGTTGGTTTTAAATGTTTGAAAGTTATAATGACTAGGAAATAAAGAGCTAGGCAGAGCATTCCATAAGCGACTTGTACGGCTTAGGAACGAATTACGATATTTTAGCGTGGGCTTGAGGGTATACTGATGAGCATTCATAGAGAGACGGGTGTTACGGTTAAAAATTTAAAGGGACGGAATGCTACTGGCGATTTCTATGGAGCACTGGTGGTGGAAATGGCGATAAAACAGAGTGGAACACCGAGACATTACGTCGGTGTTCGAAGGTGTCCATTGTTTGAGTGATATTAGTATCGCTTATGAGTTTTATCGCATGGTTTTGAATCCTATTTAGCGGAGGCAGAAATGTTTTGGGCTCACCCGACCAGATGTGGGCATTGGACTACAATTTTGGGCGGATGAATGCCTTACATCTTGAGACCTGATCAGAGGGAGTAAAATATTTCTTACATCGCTCGAGGAAACCTAGACATTTCGCAGTAAGTTGTCACTGACACATACCGAGAATGGAAAGTTTATCGGTTTCGATGATGCAAGTGCCATTCACAGATAATGGCTGGGTGTTAAATTCCACTCTGTTGATAGTTCCCCAATTAGATATGCTGTAAATATCGGAATTTATTGAGCTTAACATTCTACAGCCGAAGACCAGGGACGTGAGTCCGGGAACGAATATGAAAAGCAGAGAGTACTGTCGTCAGCAAAGGAATATATTGGATTAGAAGTGGCAGACAAGAGATCGTTGATGAAAATGAAAAAGAGTGTCGGGGACAGAACGGAGGCCTGGGGCACACCAGCAATTATTTTGTGAATATCAGACTTGAAACCGTCCAAGACAACTTGAATTGAACGTTCCGAAAGGTAATTTCTAATCCGTTGAAGAAGAGGGTCATCGATCCCAAAAGCACGCATTTGCGACAAAAGAGAATGATGCCAAACTCTGTCCCCAATGCCTTAGAAATATCAAGTGCAACTATCTTGCTTTCGCCAGATTGATGTACGTTTTGGTTCCACTTTTCGGTGAGACATACCATCAAATCACCAGTGGACCTGTTGCTACGAAAACCATATTGCCGGTCATTAAGAAGTTTTCGTGTTTCGAGATATTTCATGAGCTGACGGCTTATAAGCGTTTCCATCACCTTGGAAAGAAGGGACGTAACTGCAATGGGTCTGTAGGAGGAGAGATATGAAGATTCGCATTTTTTAGGGACGGGCTGGACAAATGCTGTTTCTCATCTGCTCGGAAAAGGTTCTAAAGAGTAGGATTGATGAAAAACTTACGCAATGGTTTTGCCAGCGAGGAAGAACACCTCTTCAGAAAGAGGGGAGATATACCATCTGGACCAGCGGATTTGTGAATGTTAAGATCTTTAAGAACTCTTGCTACTAAATGAGTCCGAAAGTGGATTTGTCCCATTGAAGATTCGACGCACTCAAGTGTACGCGGAGACAAAGCACAATCTGGAAGTGTTGAGCTAGCCGCAAAGTGTGCAGCAAGCAGATTGGCCTTGTCCAAAGAGCTGACATCTGGAATGTCATTGTAAATGAGCGTTGAGATGGAGGATGAGGCAGAATTTCTAATATTTTTGACGAACGACCAACAATTTTTACTACATTTGTAGTATTTTTTGCGTCAGCTTTTACACGTTTAAGAACACGTTGCAGTCATTCCTGGCTCGTTTAAACTTTTTTCGGTTTTCCTCCGTTGGGTTGGTCTTGAAGGACCAAAAAAATATTTCTCTGACTCTGACAGCGTCTTTACAGCTCGAGTCGTACCCTATTTTGCAAATAAATTTGTGTAGACTGTTTTGAATTATTCGAGGCACCCTCGAACGCTCTGCTCCAGCTGTCTTATTGGTTTGTAGTTTAGATATCGGTATTGAGACCTCTTGTTGGTCGGGTGCATACATATTGTCATCGATCATCATCCACGGCAAGAGGTTTATTCTATCGTTGTTGGTCAATAAGCTGTCTGCAGAACGGACTGTGACTCTACTATTACGTTTCCATTCTTATCTGTGCATATTCTGTTCGGTATTTGTGTTCATGCCATCATTTCTGCAGAAGTTTTTTTTCTATAACCTCGATCAAGCGCGCTTGTGCCGCCATGTATGCATCGTGTTTCGCTGTTAGCGCGTGTGATCACTTTTCACTAAACCAGTCTGATCTGATCTGAGTCGATGTTGGCGAAACGTTCGCGTATTCAGAACACTAGAGGTTTGTTTTGCGTCGGTCGCAATGTGACCAATTTGGTTGATAGTTTTTTGATCAGTTGACTGCCAGGTCCCTCTGCGCATGTTGAGATATGGGAACCCTGTACTAGCTAAAATGGTATTTCGCCCCGTTGTGAAGTCAATAATCTTTAAAAAGATCTTTACGTCGTGCTTATGACATTGTTTATGTTCGAAGGGCTTTTATAAGTGATCTTCCGTAAAGATTTTGAATTAATCCGTTTCGTAATCAAGCGTTTACTAGGGTGGCTGAAATTAAAGACTTGCCTAAGTCTTCCTTTTATGACAAATCCACATCCAAATAAGCGTTGCTTCTCACAGTGTTTCATCTTTATTTTGCCGGGTCATCTCATCGCTCTTCTTCTTCCTCACCACCGATACTTCTTCGGATCCAAGTGGACTGTCAAAGGCCTGAATATTCCATGTGCGTAGGAGCATTTTTCGTTGACTGGGGTTGCCCACTGTATGTCCATCTACTCCGCTTCACAACATATAGTGGTTTACGTGGTTGGGCAGTTAACATGATGACACAACGACCAATCTGGAAGACCGACTTCTTCCAAGGATAGTGTCAGTAATCTACTAGAGGGCTTGAGCACTGCCATTAATTCGCCCGAAACTCCTTTGTCACCATCTCTATTTCGACAAATTGGTTAGAAAAGAACTGAGCTCCGAATATGTCAAAGAAACCCAAACGAGTTTTAGCTGGAGCTGAATCTGTCTCTGATTCCATCTTGGGAATTTCTTGTGCTTTGTTTTAAACATGCGTTGAAGTTCACCCAGCTGGTTATTAAATTTGCGTAGTCAGACTCAGCATAATACGGAATGATGGTGGTTTTTATCTTCGGCGACTTCTTACCTTTGGAGATGGTGTCGAGTCAATATTTCTGCCCATATTTTACTGATTTTTTTATGTCTCAAAACTACGCTCCTGTCATTGTGGAGAACTTAAAAATCGGACAAAAATAGAAAATCAAATTAAATGAGAGAAAAATGCTAGTCATCTATTCTAATCGAAAAGAAACCTTCGCTTTCTACTATACATTTTAGGTCAAGTTTTTAGATTTTAAAATTCAGATTGCATTGGCAATAAAACGAAATCGCCGTTTTGTAGCTAATCGCACCTACCTGCCAACTGTTAATTGCATAATGGCCTGGGAGAACTTCAACGAATCTCCATAAAACAATAAATTATCTCATTCCCCAACATTGTTCGAAAATATTATCGCAACTCACCGTAAACCAATTTGACAGTTGTTTTCATTTTCGTTCTGTCAACCAATAAAACTGATATTTTGGATACGTTCAAAGTTGTCGCCCTAAATCAAAAGTTTATCTACACCGCGGACACTATCTCAATTTCTCATTGCAAATGAATCGTAAATTATGTAATCGAAACGATGACAACTGTCATCAGAGAAAAAAAAAAAACAAACAACTTAGAGAATATTTACACGAATGCGAGCAAGCAGTACGCCTAAAATAGACAAAAGCAAAGCTCTATCAAATTTATCTAATTCGCTAAACGCGATAAGGAGGAGAAAAAGATAAGATTACAACGAGTGAAATTGTTCTGCTGTTTATTCGAAATGACAAAATAAACATCATCTTTGTGTTCACAAGTTTACGAGTACATAACCGTAAATGCTTTCTTAAGGCCGGCCCGTAAAGATAAATGCGAGTATCTGTACGAATATCTTTATTTTTTCTATTTTTCTCGTTATTTTGTCCTTAACCAAAGTGCAATAAAGTTTGACAAGGAAATTTTGACGAAAAAAAAAAGATACTTTTCCTATCTTATCTGCTCACAATTAAGTGAGAAATGAGAAGTTGTTATTTCATAAAAGCAAAAAAACAAATATTAAAATATCTTTTATGGCAGAGGAAAATACAAAAAAAAAAAAAAAAATGCCACTGAAAATGCTTTATCCAACAAATGAGTTGCCATGGCTTCTACTTGTATCTTTGGACGAGATTCTTATTTCACCAAAAGAAAAATGACGAAAAAACGCCAAGTCATCTACAAATGATGAATTCTCATGAATTCGTAAGAATTCCTCGCAAAAGATATGCAATTTTGGCTCTGAATTATGAAATATCTTCTGCGCGGTTAGAATGAAGGAGACGTTTTTTTTTTTCGCATTAAGTGGAGGGAAACGACCTGAAATGTTGTATGCAATCTCATTTAACAGATAAGAACGCAAGCACAGTAAAGTAACTGATGATATGGGGCAATGAAAAGTTCTGTCTAAGACCGATAAAAAAAAAGAAAAAGTTTGCTCCTGGAGGGATGAACGTAAAGAGGGAGCGCTTCAGACTGTCAACAACGATCTTTATTTACCGAAAGGGGGCAAAATGAAAATGACAAAATGACAACTAAGCCTTTGGGAAAATCTCATAAAATCTCAAAGTCGTTTTTGTTTATGGTCTCAAAATTCACGAGCTGGACGCAACTTTAAGCAAATTCGACATTTATATATATTCACTGAACAGAGCGAAACATCTGTCAAAATTCGGTAGGCTCATTGTCACAAAAAGACAGAATAGAAACTTCAAATAGTCAGTGTCAAGCCATGTGACATCTAATAACAAAATAGGTCTGTTTGTTAACTTGAAATATCGTACAAATTTGTACAACTTTTTACAAGTTCCTGTTTGTTTGCTCCAAAAAGTTGCAACGAAGAGAGCTGATGAGAGAGATAAACATTTTCCCTCCATTGAAATAGTTGCAATTTTCTGCCTCATAAATTTCTGTAGGTAAGCTGTGTAACAACTGTCAAAGCAAACAGCTATTCTGCGAAAGAATTTATTTGATTTGTTGTTATTTCTTGTGATTGGTGTTTTAACTTGACTTTTGACGTTTTATACACAAATGTGGTTTACTGCGTTTGTTCACTTTCTTGCAAGTTTCCCTCTCTCTGAGCGAATTTTCTGCCATCTTTGAATTTTGACAGCTTTTACCCATTTCACCACAATAAGTAACCAAACAGACCTAATATAAATATTGTTGGTTTTGTTACTGAGTTGGCAACACCTTCCCCTTTAAATTGGCCTAATGTCATGGTTTATGCGGGGACAAATCTATCGACTGGTCGTCTCGTTCGCTGAGATCGCTAGATTCTGCGGCGAAGTCTTAAAAATTGTAGAACTTGGCTCATGCCTGACAATATTGTCTGCACCTGAAGTTTGTTCACTATCATATATTGCAAGCGCGAAGTGTGTTCTTGTGTTTTCTCCGTGGAGCTTGCGCAGTTGAGATAAACTAGCTTACTACTTTGCAACTGTACATTGTAAAGGGTGTTTTTTTAGAGGTTTGATTTTTAAACTGGCAACACTGTTTCTACAGATTGTCAATTTGACAGCTGAAAGTTGATTTGTGGTTAGTGCAATACGTTTTGCTATTTTACGATGAATACTCGTAGATTGTGGAAACTTATTTGGAAAACCATGGTTCGGTTCACCGAACTTATCGTGCGCTATGTCCATTTTACGGTCGACATAATCGTCCATCTGAGCAAGTTATTCGGAGCACGTTGAATTGTTTTCGCACCACGTACACTCTAGTGGATAATACGCATCCCCAAAGGCGACAAACAGTGCGAGCAGAAGAAGTTATTGTCGTTGTGGAGCGCAGTCTTGAGGAGAATCCGAATGAGTCGATTCGCCATCGTGCACAGCAGTTGGAGCTATGCCCATCCATTTTGTGGAAAGATCTTAGCTTGAGAGTTTATAAGATCCAGCTTGTGCAAAAGTTGAAGCCGCGTGACCATTATACGCGTCGTAGGTTCGGTGAATGGACCGAAAACATGATTCTGCTTGATCCTCATTTTCAACGCAAAATTTTGTTCTCCGAAGAGGCCCATTTCTGGTTAAACGAATATATAGACAAGCAAAATTGCCAAATTTGGAGCGGTGAAAACCCAGAAGCCTTTGTCGAGACGCCCTTACAACCATTAAAACTCACTGTTTAGTGTGCTTTATGGGCTGGTGGAATCATCGGCCGGCCAGAACGTTAGCGTCAATGGAAAGCGTTACAGAAACATGATTTCTGACTTCTTCGTTCCTCAGCTGAATGACATTGACGTGGCAGAGCATTGGTTTCAACAAGATGGCGCAACATTCCACACGGCGCGATGGTGTCGCGGCATAGTTTCGGGTAATGGACCTGTGACCTGAGCTCCACGATCCAGTGATCTCCCCCTTTAAATTACTTTATTTGGTGGTATGTGAAGTCACTAGTCTATGCCGATAAACCAGAGACGTCGGACCATTTGGAAGTCAACATTCGCCGTGTTATTGCTGATATACGGCCCCAGTTGCTCTATAAAGTTGTCGAAAGTTGGGCTTCACGATTGCGTTTTATTCGAGTTAGCCGTGGCACGCCCGATATCATATTTAATGGCATAAAATTATCTATTAAATAAAGCTAATATCATAGACATTAAAATTAGCTTCAAGTGTTTTATTTCATATAGATTTTGTATACCTCTGCAAAAAACATCCTTTACAAGTAAAAGTGCGGATAAATGGTCACCACAATTAGCTCAGCATAGAATGGCATTCCATGACATGCACGTTCCAATGTGTTGTGCACAATGTGTGCCCCACATCCAAAACCAATTATTTTGACCGCCGCGATTAATTCCACCAAAATTTGTATTTCCATTGTCGCCACAAAATTCAACCAGCTTTCCCTCAATCAGCGGCCAATGATTTTTCCAGCAAATCGAATATAATTTCGGAAGAACAGCCTCTTGCAGACAAAAATTCAATGATTCGAACTTTTACGCGCCTTCAGTTTGGTGAAAGTAGCGCACAAGAATGGGAAACATCTTAACGAATTGACGAAGTGAGTATCTTCCACATCTTTCTTCAGCTGATTGATTGACTACGACGCAAATACATTGCTCACGATGGCCTCTCATATCGTGCGCCCACAATGGAATTTTGACAGCTCAAAACGAGCACACGTATAATTTTGCTCGCACAGTCGGCCAAAGGGAACCTGTGATTTTCCTTGATCATATGATAGGACCAAACTCCTTCACAACTTGCAGGTTGTCTTAAAAAAACGATGTCTTGTCCTTGCTTTTCGGAGAGGTTTGCAAAGCATTTTTATGCCGAGCCGATTTTAGATGCGATTCGATATGGGCCGCCGTGAGCAGCACTGAACTCGGCATAGCAAATATCGCAGCGGACATTACTCTCAGTTTTCTTATTTTTATAAATTTATATTTCTGTTGCAAATCTGCGCTAAAAACACGCATACCACGGCATTTAGGCATTTTCTTTACTCAAGAATGTCGATCGTAAATATGCGGTAGAGAAGCCAAATCCAAACTAACAATGAGCGAGAAAAATGAAAAAAATCAGCTGATCCGACGGCTTTCGTTTAAGTGAATGTTGGCCTTCATTTATTTGTTTGATAAATTGTTTTCTTTTATGAAAATAACAATTTTGAGAGAATGAATTATGAATTGGTTGACCCGGAGGAAAGCGTTCAACGAATGTTTTGTTGTTTATTTATTTGTTTTTTATTTTTTATTTTTTGTTTTTGTAATTCAAATAAGTTAAGCTAAAAAATAATGAAATAAAAAGAATATTTCTTCTCAAATATAAATAATCTCAAATCAAAAAAAAAAACGATTATTTTCTGTTAGTAAGTGAGTAAAAGCACGTGATTGAACGAAGGATTTCAAAAAAATAAATAAATTCGGCAGAGTTGTATGCAAGCATTTTCGGTCAGATCTGCACCACATATCGCCTTTGGAAAAAAAAACCTTCGTTCAATCACTAGACAATCTTATCTACAAGAAGTGTGCAAAATTTTAAAAAGATCGGTCTATTAGTTTTTGAGAAATCGTGTCCACTAACTTCAAAAATAGATTTCAATGAAATTCCCATATTACCAGCTGGTCCTTGGTGATTCTTCAAACTGTGTCGTATCTGGTTGATTTTTCCAAGTCTCACATAGAAAGGTAACTCGACCCTTAGAAAGCGAGAAAAACCGGCAAACAATAGCTAAGCAGCTGAGTCGATGTACCTGCGGTACAGGCATCGGTGCACCCGTCTGAACGCGCCTACTGAAAGGAATTTCGAAAGGCTGTCTCTCCTAGAGTTTCATTTCGATTGACTTGGGACTTTGGAAAAATATTTCAAACCCATCTACTCGTAAGCCCTTAATGACTAATACATAGATCTGATCGTCTTAGAAAGTGCGGCATAAAAGCAACTCGGCATGCAGGCAAGTGCTGGGCTTCAGAGAATTCTCTGAAGGTTCTCAGCGGTAATTCAGAGTTAGCAGTGTCAAGCGATCTGGCCTAATTTTATTTATTTATTTTCCTGACCTGACACCACAATCGATGCTCCAGCTACGGCGCTTCTCTAATTACATCGTGCTTCTGAAACTTGCACTCCACGTAATATAGAACCCGAACCCAACTGTGTGACTTCATTGTTTATTGGAATCTATACGCTATACCCATCTGAGTTGTCTGATTGATTTTTAAGTTTATTGTTTAGTGCAGTCCATGCATTTCCTCAAGTGTCTCATGGAAAACTAAAACAGCTGGAAACAGGACCGGCGGACATGCAAGGCTTACTTCGAAATGATTTTGTGTTAGCCCCTGGATATGCCACCGATCAATTGTCATTTGCTTTGCTGCATGGTACTCGTAATGTCTGTTGTCTATAAAGACCAGACATATTTTCTTTGAGACACGGCTTAACCAGGTATCTTTCCTGCTACTAGCATATACACGCGGAAATGGTGCTGACCAAAATTTCGAAGCAACAGTCGCAACCTGGTTTTTAGTGCTGTTAACATCGCTTTTGGAAGAGGAAAACTCTCAAGAATTTTAATATCCTGACCAACAGTGTTAACTTTAGCTTTGCAGTCATTTAACTTAAATAAAATTCAGCTCATTCTTGGGTAGAATGGATGCTTAGTAACATCGGTGTTTGTGTTTTTTGTGCTTGTTTTTCTTTATAATGAGTCGGGAATTTAGAGTGGATATTGCCAATATACGCGGGCTAAAAAGTAATCACTTTTTTGCGTACGTCCACGTCTGTAAGTACAGACCAGCTGTTTTGGCACTTAGTGAAACACAGGTAGATCCCCGCCCACACTACTCAGATCACTCTGATCTGAAGCTACCTGGCTACGAACTAGCGCCACTATTCTTTCCTCATCGCAGTCTCGTCATTTATATAGGTAGTGATGTAACTTACCAAATTCCACGACAATCTAGTCCCTGTTCCAATCCGAAATTCAATTTCATGTGGTTAAAATTCCATCTCCGTAAGAAAATTATCCACTACTGCTCAAGCTCCAAACTGGACAGCACCTCGACCTTTAACGAGTTTGATGCGCTATCTGACTCCATTCAAAGAATTGTATCCCTATATCCTCATCCTGAAATCGTTATTACGCGCGATTTCAATATACACAATTCTGGATGGGTTCGACATTCCGGACAGACAACACCCGAAGGACGGTGTAATGACGTGGAAAATAATTTGACCTAGCTTTGTAATAAGCCCACACGAATACCAGACGTTGATAGTCATACCGCCAATACGCTGGATTTGTTTTAAACTTCTCACCCTGATAAGTACACCGTTGATGTGCTCTCCCCTCTAGGCTCGTCGGACCATTGTGTTATATCAGCTAATTTCTGGTACACCCAACACACAGTTGGAGAAAAGATTCCCAAAAGAACCGTATGGCAGTACGAGAAAGCCAACTGGAGCGGTCTTAAAAGTTTCTTTAGGAATTTTAACTGGTCGTTATGCTTCCTCGATAACGACGTGGGTGCCGCTGCTGATATGATCACAGAAACTATTCTCTTTGGAATAAGAAACTTTATCCCTCATCGGATGAAGAGTATCAAACCAAAAGAAAAAGCATGGTACGACTCGAGCTGTAAAGAGGCTGTCAGGGTTAGAAAAATGTGTTTTCGGTCCTACAATACTAACCCGACAGAAGAAAACTGAAAAATCTTTAAACGAGCCAGAAATGACTACAACGTCTTTCTCAATTTCAATTCGACCAAAAACTGAGGCAAAAAATACTGCAATGTCCCAAAGGCAGTAAAAATTGTTGGTCGTTCGTCAAAAACATTAGAAATTCCGCCTCATCCTCTATCCCAACGCTCATTTACAATGACATTCCAGCTGTCAGTTCTTTGGACAATGCCAATCTGCTTGCCTCAAACTTTGCGACCAGCTCAAGAGTCCTAGATTATGCCTTTTCTCCGCCTACACTTGAGTGCGTCGAATCTTCAATGGAGCAAATCCACTTTCGCACGTGTGTAGTAGCAAGAGTTCTTAAAGATCGTAACATTCACAAATCCGCTGGTCTAGATGGTATATCTCCCCTCCTTCTGAAGAGGTGTTCTTCCTCGCTGGCAAAACCACTGCGTAAGCTCTTTCATCAATCCTACTCTTTAGGACTCTTTCCGAGAAGATGGAAAACAGCATTTGTCCAGCCCATTCCTAAAAAAGGCGAGTCTCCTCCTACAGATCCATTGAACTTACGTCCCTTCTTTTTAAGGTCATGGACACGCTTATAAACCGTCAGCTAATGAAATATCTCGAAACACGAAAACTTCTCAATGACCGGCAATATGGTTTTCGTAGCAACAGGTCCACTGGTGATTTGATGGTATGTCTCACCGAAAAATGGAACCAAAGCTTACGTGACTCTGGTGAAAGCAAGATAGTTGCACTTGATATTTCTAGCCGATTTGACAGAGTTTGGCATTAGGCTCTTTTGTTGAAAATGAGTGCTTTTGGGATCGATGACTCTATTGGATGGTTTCAAGCCTGATATTCGTTAAATAAATGCTGCTGGTGTGCCCCAGGGCTCCGTTCTGTCACCAACACTCTTTTCAATTTTCATCAACGATCTCTTGTCTGCCACTTCTAATCCAATATGTTCCTATGATGACGCAGTATTCTCTGCTTTTCGTATTCGTTCCCGGACTCACGTCCCTGCTCTTCAGCTGTAGAACGGGAACGGCAGCGTATGTTAAGCTCATTAAATTCCGATATTAACAGCATAACTAATTGGGGAACCACTAACAGAGTAGAGCTCAATGCTTCCAAAACACAATGCTGTCTGCTGTCGTTAAAGCGAAATTTAAACACCCAGCCATTATCCATGAATGGCACTTGCATCGTTGAAACCGGAAAACTTCCCATTCTCGGTATGTGTGTCAATGACCACATATTCGGTGTCGTCAAAAATGTTGCGAAATGTCTAGGTTTCCTCAAGCGATGTAAGAAATACTTTATCCCCTCTGACCTGGCTTCAATATATAAGGCGTTTGTCCGCCCGAAATTGAAGTACAATGACCACATCTGGTCGTTTGCGCCCAAAACGTCTCTGCACCTGCTAGATAGGATTCAAAACCGTGCGGTAAAACTCGTAGGTGATACAAATATCACACAAACAATGGACGCCCTCGAACACCGACGTAATGTCTCGTGTTTCACCAATGCTCCATAGAAATCGCCAGTAGGATTCCGCCCCTTCAAACCTTTAACCGTAACACCAGTCTCGCTATAAATGCTCTTCAGTCATCAGTATACCCTCAACCCCATTTTCGGACGCACTCTAAAATATCGTGATTCCTTCCTAAGCCGTACAACTCGCTTATGGAATGCCCTGCCGATCTCTGTGTTTCCTGGTCGTTATAACTTGCAAACATTTAAGAACAATGTACATCGGTACCTGTCTTTTCTTCCTCCCTAAATTTCATTCGCCCTCACTGTTTGCGAACATTTTAAGGGTGCACAAACCCCTTGAGCGCGCGCTCAGTATAACAAAAAAAAAACCATGGGGTACTTGGACGAACTTTAACTCAGAGCCACTGATAGACTCTTCAGTCTCATCTTCTCTGAAAAATTCGTCCTTTTACATTATTCGTTCACACTCAAATAATCACCCGGAGGCAGCATTGAAATTAAACCAAGTTGTCCGCAATAGTCACCAGGCCCTTTGAAATTTATTTCTCAGTCTTCGGAGCACCCTTCAATTGATGTAAAGGTCCTCTCTAAGAGATCGTCATTAATTGCGTGATCTGTTGATCTATGCTCAGATCTCTATATATTTGCGGATATCTCCGCAATTATTCGGTCACCGTACGCATTCCAATCGTAAACAAATCAATATACGAGTATGAATACTCATATCACTTGCGCCAATGCCAACCGCTATCAAAGGAAAAATGGGGGAACGCTTCATCCTTGCGAAGGTGTCATGATTATCTTGTTCTAATTTAAGTATTCATGTATTCTACCGAACAGGTATACAGTCAGAACCTGAAGTTCAGCATTGTCGTTGGTTCACTATCTTATCTACGCAGTAGGCATTACGAATTGCTGATGATTTGGTCAACTGAATACAAATTATCACGATCAAATCTACATACTTCTATGAAATGGTTTAAAGATAGTCTGAATTTAAAGCACAGTCTCGCAGTATATCATACTTCCCATTTTGATGGCTTCAATGTTCAAAAATCTCTGGTAAGCATTTCTTTGGAAAGAACGCAAATTGACTACAAAAGTTTAGTATTTCGAGGCAATTTGCATGGCAGCAGACGCAATAGTAAAATTTCTTAAAGAAAATAACTATCGAAACTGAGATTCTATTTCAACACAAACTGCTTCAATTAGAAATTGATTGACTGTTGCCAGTGTAGGTCTCAGTACGGATCCTTGTGGCTATACCTCTGGTTGGCCTTTCGGGACACACTTACTCCCTGATCTTGTTATTATGTGTTTCTTTCTCCACTGAATCGATCCCAAGGAGAGAAAAACATCTCTCCTGCGTCAAGCAAATGCACATTCGGATGATGATGCGGAAATCAGCCGCACATTTCGGCTCTCAGATCAGGCCAATTTATTATGATAATTTAGTTTTCCATTTAATAGAGGAGCATTTTAAATACTACCTGACTAGACCGATGATTCATAAAACCCATAGAAAGCTTCTTCTTCAAGGCAGCGACAACAACTTCGCATATACTCGTATGAGGAATGATAACCTCGTAGAAGGGCCTCATCTCATCGATTTCCATATGTTTAATCTCAAGCCGGCATTCTATTTTCCCACGCAACAGAATTATCTCATCGAATTGCAGAATTTTCGAAATCAGTTGTGTTGATACGCTAGTTTCGTTTTGAGATAATCTCATGTTTATATTGTTTTGGGTCTCGAGATATGCTACTTCTGTTGCCGTCAGTGTGAATAACCGACAGGGTATCCGTATCTACCGCCACTTGACATTGGAAAGGGTGAAGATTTGTTTATTTTCAAACGATCGTAGTCGATCGAGATTACACATTTTAATTTTAGATACTCGTACTCAGTACTGCTACTGATAACCTGGAGTCGATCTCAATGTTCAAGTACGGATAGCTCTTTACGTCGGCTACGTGCTGAATTACCCGAACGGATATTTTATTTGATCACTTTTTATTTTATGGAATTTCGTTAGATAAACATGATAGTAAATGAGATCTAATGTAACAAATTGCTAGCTGAAAGCCAATGTAGTGTAGTCAGAGCGAAGGCACTTAATCGGTTTGATAGAGTGAACATATTATCTAACTACGTCAGAGCTAGTAATTGGATCAGGCAATAAAAATTTCATAAGACCACTTACTTGTCCGCAATTTTCTTGAAATAGAACTAAATTGGAAGTAAAAGCTTTAGGGGTTATGGAATGTTATCCAGAGTCTATAACTCGAACATTACCAATGATCACAAAAAGTTAAATAAAAACTAACTGAATCTATCCGGTCTAAAGTTTTCCATCACTTACGTATAACTTATGAGTGATTTAAATATTTCGATATATGCACATGTGCACCTATGATTGTTATTCGGTTAATGGAATTTTTTCGGTTTAATTGAAAAATTGTTCATAGATACGTGAATCGTGAATTAGATCCAGTCACAGAAGTTGCTTCAGTTGGCTGCTGTCAGCTTATCGATGTTCTCCAACAATTTCGTGATTATAACTTGCAACTCTCATGATATTTCCTCTTTCATATGAACTTTCTAGGGCTGCCGACGACGTAGGAAAGAAGTTAACAATTTCAAAAAAGCAGTAGTGGTTATAAGATCCAACCCTGCGGTACCCCGTTGTGAAGAAGTGTGAGTCGGGTTTATAAGTATCAGTGGATGATGAGTTAAATAGCGACGTTTTGCTACTGTCATGGTTGTTGTCTTATAATATTTGTACTCAAAGATAGCAACTCCATTTGAAAGATACTTGTAGGTTCAGAAATAAGCGCAGGAAAAACCTCCAACAATTTAATCAACGCAAGTCAAAGGTTATGTACTATGTACACGACTATACCAAGTTAGAATGGCCATCCCTCTAATAAGTGTTATTGTTAAATTACCACAACCACTTTCGAGAACTAAATCGATAAGAACTTAGTATTTCGGTGATTCAGAGTCCGAAAACATATCAGATTTTGCTGAATAATGGCATACTCACTAAACTTTTCTGCAGTAGATCATATCAATATCCTTTAGGACGATGCTCTTAATTCTTATCTATCATATGTTTGCTGATCAATGACTTAACTAGAACTCGTAGACAATTTGTAGTAGAGAAGCTATTTAATGCAGTCACTCGGAGATAACTGGTTTTAACCTTAACAATCTGGTAAGTCGTCTGTAAATTAATGGAACTAAAGGGTCTTTCAATAAGCCGCGCTTCTTTGGGTGGTGCGCATCCGAAATGTCCAATTTTCCATGACTCTGGCGCATAAATCAGGCTGAATTTGACCGATGGCATGGATTATGTTGGCTTTGAGGGCCACTGTGGTTTGTGGCTTATTCGCATAGACCTGCGACTTGAGAAAACCCCACAAGAAAAAGTCTAACGAGGTCAAATCACACGATCTCCGTGGCCAGTTCACATCATCTCCACGTGAGATGACCATACCCTCAAATCGGTCGAGCAGAATTTCCAATATGATGTGAGCTGTGTGTCACGTAGCGCCGTCCTGTTGAAACCACATGTCGTTGATGTCCATATCATCCAATTCAGGCCAAAAGAAATTGGTAATCATCGACCTATAGCGCTCGAAGTTGACGGTGATGGCCTGGCCAACGTCGTTCTCAAAGAAATATGAACCGATAACGCCGCCATCCCAGAATCCACATCAAACATTGACTTTTTCGGGATGCATTGGACGCTCTTGGATCTTATGTGGATTGGTATTGTCCCAAATTTTTTTTTGTTGACGTACCCATTCATCCAGAAATGGGCCTCATCGATGAAGATGATTTTTCGATGAAAATTAGTGTCAGTTTCCAACTGCTCCAGAGTCCATTCAGCGACCACACGTCGTGGTCTATGGGCGTTTACCTTCAGCTCCTAGGTCAGTTGAATATTGTACGGGTGCATTCCCAAGTCATGACGCAAATTTCACCAGGTTGTGGTCTGCGAAAGGCCGAGCTCTTGTAAGCGACGCGAAATCGACTGCCTCGGATTCTCCTGTGCTCTCTCACGGACAGCGGCGATGTTTTCGGCAGATCTTGCATTTCGCCGACGTACGGGTGTTGACTGAAACAGTGGACTCAAATTTATCCACCACACTGGGAGCAGTCCTTTCGGTGGACGAAGCGCGCGGAACGTTGCCCGAACAGATCACCCAATTTGATAAAACAATTTTATCATTTGCACGTGTTGTTGAACGCTATGTCCATCCATGGTAATTTGGCAAAACAGACTGAATAAATGACAGCCAATTTGGCAGATGTAGCTTCAACAATATGGCCGCTATCAACTGTCAAAGTTGGAAAGTCCCTTTGTATACGTGCGAAATCCATTTAATTCTACAAGACCAGATGAAGTCACCTTAAATGGCTGTCTAGACTTGGTGTATATCCCTGTGTTAGGAAGAAGCTCTCATGCTTATCCAACGACTTAAGACCTATCATATTCCCGTCTGAAAATATTGCTTAAATTGATTTTCATCTCAACATTCATGCTGCAATGTCAGTAGACATCCTCGACACGAAGGATGCCATGTCAGGTGCCAATATCCAGAACTTTTAGATTTGGGAGCAGAAGCACGTGCTTAAAAATCAACTTCTACTCAAAGCTAGGGGGATACTGAGCTCATAAATTTGCCAGTTGAGGCAGGCTGCAAGGTTTCCAAAGATCCCCTGCCTTTCTGTGAAATATTGAAGTCAACAATCAACTTAGACATCTGGAATGGAGGGCTGTGAACTGCTATGCAGATGACATTGCAGTAAATACTCGTATTACATGCATTATAGAGGAAATAAATCCGAAAGTACAATTTCACCCTACTCAATAGCTCTACGTTTTGGTCGGTAAACCTGTGTACGATGAAACAGTTTGGTGGTCAGACCAATTGTAAAAGTATTGTACATCACTAAGAAAAGTACAAATTCGCTTTGCTTATTGGTAGACACATAAACAAGGTTGGCAGTCCGTGTAATGATCTTTGCAGGAGCTATAAAGATGAAGTACAATAGGAAGCCAATCGTCTGTGGAGGTGCCTGCACTTTCCTCTTAGAAAAAAAAATCATTTGGATGATTTCCACCTTGAAGATTTTGGCTAACTGTCTAAATTAACAGGCAGAAAGCTTCTTGGTAAAAGTACCAAATTAATATAGGACCTACAATTTCCACTTTGGTACCATAAACGACCGACTGTGGCCTAGGTGAGGTTGTACGAAGCTGGCTGCCCTGGAAACTTAACCTAAACCTAATCAAACTGGATTAGTGTGTATACTCATTTAAGGATTTGTACTATCATGTTTCTAGCGTTTACCTAGTCTTACTTCACTCTCAGTCTTCGAATTTTTCTCGATCGTGCTCGTCTCATCTTTGGCTTACTGACACAACAGAAATCTTACTCTATCTTCTGAGAGATTTTCAATTCGTTTTCTTTCGTAGGCCGTCATGTTTATAGGGATTCGCCCAGGCATGTTTATAGGCTCGCACATGTATGTTAACATATTTGGCTTCTAAATTTTAGGTAGTCATGTACTCGTTTGTTGAGGCAATGTGTTTTCACATTGTTGTAACCCATCTAAGTATCCATATACCATATGTCACCACTGTCGATATATCGTCGGAAAATTTTGTGGTGTAGAAAAGAAATGGGCCGTAAACGTAGCCCTCTGGAATGCCCATGAAGATTTGGTACTCTTTTGGTTCTTTATCAGTTACTACAGCAGTAGGCATACGCTTTAATGAATTTTTTTTTGTGGTCAAAATGTTGGAAACAGCAAATTTTAAGAACACATCCCTTATGCTGGCCGATTTACAATTACAGGACAGCTATCTGCCCCAACCAAATCAATCTTAGGACTATATACTCTTGTTAGGTGAAAAAAGGACTCCTCACCAATCTTCGAAAAATCCTGTCGTAAGTTTATCGTTGTTTTTCACCCAATTAGACTGACGAGAAATTGTTTGCTACTCGTTTGTAGAGTAGTTACTTAAGAGGTGTCCTCTGTGTTTTGCCTGTGAAACAATACTTCATTATCCCTTGGGTGTACACAATTACAAGATGAATAGTACTCGTATATTGCGTAGAATTGCCCTTGGTCACATGACCATTATTAGTTACTAGTCACACAAAGAGTAGTGGTACCAAAATCCAACCTTGTGGAACCCCCTAAAAATAAGAAGAAAACAGCATATACGAGTAGATACATACACTCGTATATCTGCTGTATAGTATAGAAAGCAAGCAAATTAAAGCAATCCATTATCAGTTTCACCACCCGTCACAGCACAAATTGCTATCAGCAAACTATCTAAAATCTTGATATGTATCTACACACTTGTGTTGTCTACAATTCCGCTAATACTCCGTCCATTAACCTCATTTCGTTAACAAGATACATTTCTTATTTTTCAAAGTCGAAAAAAAAACCACACACACACACACACACACACACA
Organism: Volucella zonaria; assembly: GCA_963966105.1. Classification (NCBI taxonomy): domain Eukaryota; kingdom Metazoa; phylum Arthropoda; class Insecta; order Diptera; family Syrphidae; genus Volucella; species Volucella zonaria. The sequence goes on along the minus strand of OZ014531.1, from coordinate 172,617,280 downwards.
CAAATACACGCATAAAATCCGAGCTAATAGAGTCTCGGTATGTTAATTAAATTACGGCTCTTTCACTGACTATCACAAGTTAGTCGCGAATGTTGAGAAATTTGAAAGGATTGACGCAAATCCAACGCCCTCACATCTGTATCGATTCGATAATTAATTTGTATTTAGTTACCAACTACTATATTGGGAAGTATCCATCTACTCGTACATACGAGTATGTACTCGTTTATACTGGTAACTCGCCACTGACACTATCTACCACATCTGCGATAGTATTTCGATTTTTCATTCAATTTCGAAGGCGAGTTAGCACGTCTCAATGGAAAATAGATCGATTGCATTTTGCATCGAACCAATTAATTAGCACATGCCAAACTCAATTACATGAATCGTTACTATTCGTATCTCTGATAATCGCTATTAATCAATCCGTGTATACTTTCACAGTTTGTTTTGTTTGGTTTTCATCCAAAAGAAGGCATGGGGAGATGACTGAAGCGAAGTTTTTGGTACAGCAAAATGCCTTGCTAAATAAAAAGTATCTCACAGTAGGATAAGCCTCTCACATTTTTGACCTTTCAAAAGGTGAATGCAAAGCGTGCATGCTAAGTCTCAATGAAATATGACTTCGCTCCGTTTGGATACATGCGAATGCACTTTACAACTTAAAGATACGATTACCATACCTGTAGGGGAGATACGAGTAGTACCTCTACTCTGCCGAGGCCTATTGTAAAACTTTTTGCAACCATATATAGTACATACCAAGAAAATCGTATTTCACTGGGTAATCGTAATTCAAAGTCCCAGCCACTAAGAAGACCTTGAAAAAGGTTACAAACTTGTTCAGCAATTTTGAAAGTACTCATAAAGCCAAATCCATTCAATGAAACTGACTCGAAGTCGACTCGAAAAAGATACACAGTTGTTGACGAGAAAAAAAATTACGAAATAGAAAATAAAGTGCGCTCCATCGGCCATCGTATGTATGTTTTGGCCCTTTCCATGTGACACTAAACGAATGGCAAGTATGAGTACAATACAAGTACGAGTATATGCATACTTACGGATACCTGACCTATACCTTAGGCCTACCCGACTGAGGCCTATCTAACACTTAAAGTTGGGTCTACGCCATAGACCATAAAATTATCGAAATATCTTCCAAATACAGAAATGGGTAATGGGTACCAAGATTTGTTAAAAAATAAATTGCCACAAATCGGTGTTGTCGAGTGAGTTGGTTTGAGAGAAGTACGTAGTACTGAGCAACTTACAGAACATTGCCTCGAATCCCACTCTTCCTAGGCCAAATCTTACAGATATATAGAAGCACTCCTTAATTCTTCTCAGCATTCTGCAAACTAAACGACCTTTTACCGGGTGCGTTTTATATTTCAGGCCGACTTTATTCAAGCCGACTTTTGGTTCGAGTGGTATTTTGTCAGTTCACTTTACACAGTCGTGGAGAGTGATCGATAGCAATTTAATATCGGGTCACAGCAATATGCTGAAGTTATTAAAACATTTTATTTGAATAATTGTGAATACATGAAGAAAATCGTGTGACATTTTTGGTGTTGCAGGCAAACAATTCATAGTGTAATGAGTTATTTCGATTCAGAGATTAAGAAAAGACTGGGCGACAAAATATTTAACCAACGCTAGAAAATATTGATGCAGTGAAGTAGGCTGCTTGTGAACGTCCGAACATCTCTCATTGACGCCGTGCACAGGAATTGGGAATCCCTCCATTACTATATGTTTGCAAAAAATCCTCAAAAAATATTTGGAATTTAATTGACACAACAGCTACATGAAAAATGATCATAGACGACGGGCGGATTAGAGTGTTCGGGTCTTACAATTTAATATAGACGATCAAAAAATCATCTTGAGCGACGAGCTTGTTTTGTTAATAAGCAGAAAAGCCGCTGTCATTTTCTTAGACAGCTCTGGAGCTGGGGTGGACCTAGGCTTCAACCGATGAACCTCTCCAGTTAGCATGGTTTTTTGTTAATTGCCTTCGCACTTCAAAATCGTCGAGGTACCCTTCCACTTTTGCCCGGCACCTAGGGGAGGTCTTTTTCTACTACTTGGTTGGCATATGTAGATATATTCGTACTACATGTCCTAACCATCTCGGAAAGTTGTTTTTGTACTGCTGCTTCTAAGCCCGTCACCACAAACGGCAACAAAAATCAACAATTACTTTCACAAACGTTAATGCTTTGCCCCATATATCACAATTTTCCATCGTGAGGCGATGATATCGTTGACGAATGGTTTCAGGAGTTCCAATAAAATGGCAGACCAGAGCTGTTACCCGAAAAACAAGGACACTAATGATACTATAGTTGGTGCACTTTAGACAGTGGCTTTTCTCGTGGAGCAAGTAAACGACACTAACGTTAAATAATTCATTATTCCTGCGACGAAATCTTGAAAATGAGTTAGTGTTTGCTCTTAACAAATCACTCTTGCTATCTTAAAGTAGACAGTCCCATCTGGCACGCTCGTTATAGTTAAAATTGAATAAACCATTGTTTTCTTTATTTTGGTGGGGAAATATTGGCTTTCATCACCCAATTTGGGTCCTACTCGCCGTATAACAATCTGGAGATGTTTTTTTTTTTTCAAATATATCCTGCGACTGTGATTCTACTGTTGAACTATCTTGCTCACCTCTACAGATTTCTGTTCGGGTTTTGTTGGCTTGACACGTTTTTGTTACTTTTTGGCTAAACTTGTGAATCTTGTTTATGGAGTAGCATCCCTTCATTGCTTCTCACGCTTTTTTTTCTGCTGAGAAGCCGATGTTTTTCTAAGTAATATCCAAGTGAACTATTTCAAGTCGGTCGCTTTTGTTTCAAAATTTCTAAAAAGGAGTTGGCACGAGTCCTGTTACTGAACGTTTGGAAGAGATGCTTTTTTGGTCACTTTCTCTCATTATTATTGATTGACGGCCATATACATTTTTCTTCTCATTTTTTTTGTGCTCGTCCGGATTGTCAGATGTGAAGGATCACGCACCTCAGTACATAATTTTAACAGCCGGGTTTGTCCTGACTTCTGGATCTGAAGCCTTTCTAGTTCCTAATATCGTGAGTGACAAATTTATCATTCAGCGGTCCGAACGTTGGTTTTAAATGTTTGAAAGTTATAATGACTAGGAAATAATGAGCTACACAGGGCATTCCATAAGCGAATTGTACGGCTTAGGAACGAATCACGATATTTTAGAGTACGTCCGAAAGTGGGCTTGAGGGTATGCTGATGAGCATCCATAGCGAGACGGGTGTTACGGTTAAAAGTCTGAAGGGAGGGGAATGGAGCACTGGCGGTGGAAATAACAAGTATACAAAATGAGGCAGGAGACATTACGTCGGTGTTCGAGGGTGTCAATTGATTGACTGATATTAGTATCACCTATGAGATTTTCATCCGACCACCTTTCAATTTATTAACGTTAAAAATAAGGTAAATAGCTATCCTTCCAATATCAAAGCTGTATTAGCAATACATCATCTGATAATCGTCAAATAGTCGGAGAGGTATACCACTTTGACCGAAAAGTTATTCAGAAAATTTAATAATGATGGCAATGTGCGACGGTGCGTTATGGTGAAAAATCCACGAGTTTTCTGCCCACAATTCTGGTCTCTTTCGGCGAATTGCTTCACGTAAACGTCTCATAACGCCCAAATAATACTCTTTGTTTACTGTCTTACCTTCTGGCAAAAATTCACCTTTGTAATCCATGAAAACCGTGAGCATTGCCTTCTATTTTGGTTGACAACGACGTGGTGTTTTTGGTCTCGGCTCATTTGGTGAACGCCATTCACTTGCCTGATGTCTGGATTGCGTGTCGTACTCATAAACCCACGTCTCGTCTCCAGTAATGATCCTTTTGATGAATGTGGGATCGGATTCAGCCTCGCAAATTATCTCTTTTGCGACGTCAACACGGTCTCTTTTTTGCACGAAATTGAGTTCTTTTGGCACCAACTTTGCTGCAACACGACGGAAACCCAAATCATTAACCAAAATGTGTTGGACGGATCCATAGGCAATGTTCGAGTCCTCCGCTATCTCGCTGATGGTTAATTTGTGGTTATTGACCAACATTTCAATGTTTTCGTCGGTTTTCGATGTCGATTGTCTGCCACTGCGCTCATCATCTTCGATTGACTCACGACCACTTTTGAACCGCTCGTGTGGTTCAGCGACCGTTTTCTTTAGAGAATCGTTGCCGAAACACTTTTCCAACATTTCCAACGTTCGCGCACCATTAAATCCGTTTTTTACGCAAAATTTAATACCAAGTTTGGTACAAGTCGGTTGTAGCAAATTTAAATCCATTTCTAAAATTGTAAAAAATCGCCAACACACACAGAGATAGATGGACTCTTGGCTACGTAACTTTTGCAAATGTCAAGCTATGACGCTAAGATTTAGAAGGAATGGCAACAACAAGGTGGTATGTTCAATAATTTGGTAAATCGTTTGCTAACCACTTCGAAGGCCCCAGCTCTACTTCTCTTACTTGATCAATTGTCGACAAACATCATTGATTTCGGTGGTCATTATTCCAGAATGGGACAAAGAAAAGATTGAAAACACTTAACGATGAATACTCTGCTTATCCATCAGCATGTAAACGGTGTAAACGGTGATTTCTTGGCACAAACGCTGGCAGCACATTTTCAGCTCTCCCTCTCAGAGGATATTTTTCAAAATTCCTGGAAAAACGCATACATAATCCCACTCCATAAAAATGGGGAAAAAACGAAACGCTAAATTATACACCCTATCCTCCATTGTAATGCTTTTTGAGAGCATTCTTTCGAAAAACTAATTTTTAAGGGATAGATCAGCTACATCTAGAAGATGACAAAGAAGTTGATCATACTACCGACTTCAGCAAAGCCCTCGACAAAATTTTTTCCTAAAATTATCCTCCTCAAACTAACCCCTCTTGGCTTTCAATCTGATTACATTGTATGGATTACTTCTTTCGTAAAAGACACTACAGTGGCTTCTTTAGGTAAACAGTATCTAAGCCCATAAACGCCTCTTTCTGCGTACCAAAAGGAAGTCATCTTGGTCCTCTATTAATCATTCTGACAATTGACGATGTAAACTGCATCATTGTCAATAGTCTAAGTAATTTTTCGACCCATGTGTTACAAAATCCCTTTAATGACCTGTGTTCGGCCTCTTCTCGAGCACACCAATCAAGTCTGGCTAAACTCTTACAGAACCCCTATATGTGTTGCGCGTAGAATCTACAGAGCGAATATATGTACAGCTTCGCGTTTCTGGGCCTTCTCTGGATAAACAGCTTCAAACTATTATATAATGCTATCTTACCTTGATCACCTGAAACTGATGGAAATATAACCATTTACAACACATCGTGAGGTTGGTAACCTATTCTTTGCTCATCGGCTTCTAACTCGTAACATTGATTCTCCTGCTCTGTTGCAACTCATCTCATTGAATGTTAATCCTCGAAATTTTATATCCGCTCCTTTATTTCGTATTATTCCAAGCAAATTCTCCATCAAGGCTGCCCTTTATTCCCCCTATGTCTCTCGAGTACTATATCCATCTGGCCCGCACCGTGTGCAATTGTTTTAAGGGTACCTAAATCCCTTGAGTGCACGCTAATTTAAAAACAAAAAATAGCTCTTTGCAAAATTATTAGTTTTCAAGTTTATATAAATTCTTTGTTGTACGAGGCTCACTCGTGCCTCTATTAAAAAGTTGCAGGCGCCGTCATCGTCAACATGTAGACTAATCACCTTTCCTCCGAAAAATCCGACACTAAACAGTGACTTTAAGAGGATGTACCAGCTTTTGGCATTATTTCAAAGTTCCTGAAGCGATAGTTTTGTTTATTCACGTATTCGCATAGGTAAAGATGCTTCGATAAAATTCGCAATAAATACTATTGATGTCCGATTACGTGACCTAACATCGGTCGTTTTGACGCTTAAGGATACTCTGTTCTGTGTTGAGGCGGTCTCCTTGATACGTGTAGCTAAACGCTGCAGTGTGTACCCAGTTGGTGACGCACGACCAGGGAATCATTGACGAAATTCAAAGTAACCGGCCGAATATTTGTTAAAAACATTGACACAATTATTTCACACTCCTGAAGAATAAAACAATCTTTGCCTTGCTTGCTTGTATTTCCCTTCTGTTGACTTTAAAAATCCACATGTCATCAGTCACGATGAAAGAAGATTCTATTTGCAAAGATTAAATCATTTTGCAATAGGGTTATATCTTTTGCGCCACCCTTTACGACTCTAGTCATACATAATGTTTGTTACTATCCAGAACTTCAGCTGGTTCTTGATCTTCTTGGACAAACTACATGGAGTAGGCGTGAGAGTCCGTTTTGATTAGTCAAAGGCACGAATTGATTTCTGAATAGGAAAATACTGTTGTCCTTGCTATTATACGAGCAAAGGGGTCATTGTGAATGGCAGCCAGCTACCTCTGTTGCTGTATTAAACAGTCTTGTGCTCAAATAACTTATGATAGATACTAAGGGCTGTTGCGTTTAAATCTCGGAGCGGGATTCGGATATCAACATCGCTACGACATCCTTCAAAAGCAAGACTATAGTATAGTCAGGCGTTGATAAAGAACAATATCCTCCTCAGTATCGAATAAAAACCGCGATGAAATTTTAAGGTATTTTGTTGGTTTTTTGCTAAATAAATGATTTTGTCAAAAAGAAATAATAATTTTAATTGTACAACTATTAGTTTAAGAGGGTACACGTATGTGGACTTTGGTCGATTACTGCAATATTGCAGTATTGCCCATCTGAAGCTATGACTTTTTCCCATCTTTCTGGCAATTTGTGGATCCCATCCCAAAAGGACTGCGCCGGCTTGGCAGCCAAGAATGAATCAAGCCAATTTTTGATATTCTGCTCTGATGTGAACCGTATTTCAGTGAGGGCGTTCTGCGTCGACCGGAACAAATGGTAGTCAGAAGGGGCAAGGTCTGGGCTATAAGGCGGGTGGGGTAAGACTTCCCATCCACTCTTTTCCAAATAGTTCTTAACCGGAATAGCAACGTGGGGTCGAGCGTTGTCATGATGGAAAATTATTGCCTCGTGCCTGGTCGCATATTCCGTCCGTTTTTCGGCTAATCCTCTCTTCAAATGGATTAATTGTGTTCAGTAGCGTTGTCCATTGATGGTTTCACCCGGTATTAGCAGCTCATTATACAGCACACCCATCTGATCCCACCAAATACAGAGCATCACCTTCGCGCCATGGATATTCGGCTTTGCCGTTGATTTGGCTGGTTGGCTGGGTTTCACATATGATTTTTTGCACTTGGGGTTGTCGTAATGGATCCATTTTTCATCACCAGTAACAATCCGATGCAAAAATGAGTTCCTTTTGTGGCGTTCCAGCAGCATTTCGGACATGCAAAACCGCCTTCGACGTCTCTCGGCTTGAGTTCATGTGGAACCCAATTTCTTTGCTTTTGAATATATCCACCTGCTTTTAAACGTTTTGTGTTTGGCAACAATCTTCATAGAGTAATGCTTCCAGTTCTTCATCTTCAAACTTTTTTGGCTGCCCAGGACGTTCATCGTCTTCCAAGCCAAAATCACCACTTTTAAATCGTGCAAACCACTTTTGGCACGTTCGCTCAGCTAGCGCATGTTCACCATAAATTTCCACCAAAATACGATGACTTTTGGCAGCGGTTTTCTTCATATTAAAGTAATGAAGAAGAACTGCCCGCAAAAACACTTTTTCAGGCACAAAGTTCGACATATTTGAGTGAAAAAAAATTATTGTTGTTTACGCTTCAAATGAATGACATATACTGAAATGACGTACAATGACAGTAAATTTCCAACGCATGTTCCAATGGAATAATACAAGTTACGCCATCTCTTGTAAACTTAAAAAAAAAACAAGATAAGAAAATATAAATTCAAGTATTTTTTTCAGTCTTAAACTTCAAAGTACGAGGGCGGGTCAATAATTCTGTGCATTTTTGAATTTCTGACCTCTTTACTGAAACAGCAACACTGCTCCTGTCAACAGGCATTTGTCAGTTGACTCCTGTCAAAATTTAAACTTGCTGCGTCAGTTAGTTTGTGTTTGACAGCTATTTTTATCAGACTACTCACTAATTTGAGGAGAAAATGGAAAAAAGTGAATTTCGTGTGCTTATTAAGCATTATTTCTTGCGAAAAAAAACCATTACCGAGACCAAGGCTAAGCTTGATAAATACTATGGGGACTCTGCACCATCGATTTCAATGGTAAAAAAGTGGTTTACTGAATTTCGTTGTGGCCGTACAAGCACTGAAGATGCCGAACCTCCTGGACGCCCAGTTGAGGTCTCTACACCCGAAACAATCGAAAAAATTCACGATATGGTGTTGGCCGACCGAAGATTGAAAGTGCGAGAGATTGTGGAAGCTGTAGGGATCTCGCATGGCTCAGTGGTTTCAATTTTGAATGATCACTTGGGCATGAGAAAGCTTTCCGCAAGATGGGTGCCGCGTTTGCTCACAATCGACCACAAACGCAATCGTGTAACAACTTCACAGGAAGGTTTGGCGTTGTTTAATCGCAATATGGAGGAGTTTTTGCGCCGTTTTGTAACCGTGGACGAAATATGGATCCATCACAACAAACAACAGTCAAAACAGTGGGTTTCTAAGGGTGAATCGGCGCCAAAGAAGGCCAAGGTGGGTTTGTCAGCCAATAAAGTTATGGCGACTGTTTTTTGGGATGCACGCGGGATAATCCACATTGACTACCTTCAAAAGGGAACAACAATCAATGGGGAATATTATGCCAACTTATTGGACTGATTCAATGACGATTTGAAAAAAAAACGACCTCATTTGGCCAAGAAAAAAGTTCTTTTCCACCAAGACAATGCAAGGGTGCACACATGTGCAGTTGCCATGGCAAAAATCCATGAATTGGGCTATGAATTGCTCCCTCATCCACCCTATTCTCCAGATTTGGCTCCGAGCGACTACTTCTTGTTCCCAAACCTGAAGAAATGGCTTGGTGGAAAAAGATTTGACTCCAATGATGAAGTCATCTCGTCATTTTGAGGACCTCGACAAATCATTTTTTTTGGAAGGGATAAAAAAATTGGAGAAGCGTTGGACAAAGTGTATAGAGCTCAAGGAAGACTACGTTGACAAATAAAATTATTTTTTTTATCAAAAAATCAGTTTTAATCCAAAAGTCACGGACTTATTGACCTGCCCTCGTATAAAATAAATAATCACATTAAAAACAGGAACTTTGATAATGTATATAATATAGTAATATGTGAAATAAATTATTGTTTTGTGTGGTGCTGTAGAAAGCAGTTGTTGCCGTTTATGCACAAATACAAACTGCACTTTGTGAACAAGACGTGAGTCCGCCTAGAGCACCCAGCATTTTTGCTTCTATGAACTTGGGAAAATGTTGAACCGAATCGAATCGAGCTTTATTTATCAGCGGGAAATTAACTTTTCTCCTTTTGGCGGATTCTGGTAAATGTTGGTCACCATTTTTTTTAAAGAACTTAACACTCAAGTGGGTATGAATACACTTATAATGCCTCAGTATGTTTTAAGTTTTTTGGAAAATGGGATAGAGTGGGAAAGAAAGATGTTTGGGCTCAGTGGTTATTTCGCTCCATGGGTGGCATGCAACATTTAATGGGGAGACTAAATTCTTAGTGGAAATTAGCTTGATGTTGATTTCTAGTCAACTACTCGTCTTACTTGATATTCATTCTGAAAAAATGGATGATGTGTCTTTCAGGCGAGGCTGGGATTCGAAAACACCGAACTTTCCCATTTGGAATCCAGTCCACTACCACTTGAGCCACGGCCACCCTCATGGGCCCCACCACGGGGACCTGAAGTAAATACAGAACTTTCCCGAAGTAGTACATTGGCTTTACTTGAATAGTTTAAAGCTTTAGCTCAGCTTGCTGCCTTTTAAACATGATCCGGCAATTGACGATTATCAAATCTATAAAATGGTTAAAAGTTTGGACAGTCCATTTATTCGTCCGAACATAGCATCGATAAATCGAGATGTATCCGTTGGAAAGATTCACTCCTCCCATGTATTTATTGTATAAGCTGACGATGGCTGCTGCAATGAAACCCTTGACTTTTGCTCCTTCGACCAGCGCTGACATGTAGCTACGGGCTGAGTTCCAAATATGGTGAGAGAAGAAGCACACCTTTGTTGTCTTGCCATTTAACCGCGGTTATTATTTTATCTTCTCTCACCTACTCACCTCTTTTCATGTCCTTACCTTCCTTTAGTTCCAGTTTGGTACAAGTTTTTTTTCCTTATGAGCTTCCACACATTTTACACTAGTAAAGAAATGGTCGGTGTAGACGCAGCCTTCTTGTCTAATAACGCTGGTTAGGAGTTTCACTATTGAAGCACCTAGTCCAAGATCTTTCATGTCTTCTTCTGGAACAGATACCTTACCAGTGTAAATATGGAAGTTAAGCACCAAACCGTCACTAGCAGCAAGTATAAAATTTTTTTAAATCGAGCGGGTTGGATCCTGCGGGCATATGCTGGCGAAAACCGCATCATCCAGAAAACGGAATCATCTGTTCATTAACAGCAGTATGAAAGGGTATTGGAAGGGACTTACATTTTTGTAAAATCGGTTCCACGAACGGTCTGCTGCTTTGATCGCACTGTTTTCATCAGCAAAACGCAAGAATTTTCGAATTTCGCAAAAGCGATTCCTCGACATACAGTTAGAAACTTTTTCAGTCCAAAAATCATTTGGCCAATACATTTGTAGTTGAGGAAATCCCAAAGTTCCCATCACCACGTGTAGGTATTCCAGTCAAATGTAAAAACTCCTCTGCTGATGTGTTAAGAAGTCGGCGTTCCGTTACAGTTCGTGACTCGAGCGGTTTCTTTCCAAAAGGATAAAGCTAAATCTTCGAAGAATGCATCTAAAATGCTTTCAGGCATCTCTATGTCAGAAATTAAAGAATCCTCACTTACTAGTATATCACGTAGCGGGAATCTAAAATTGTTAGTAAGACCACAAATAAGCACACTTTTTTTCATAATTCCTGTTTGTGTACCCTCTTTTCTTCCATTTCATATTTCGCCTATGCTCTGCTACTATTCCTCGTTCCGTTTCGTTTTCCGATTCTGCACCTTGAGCAACTAGCTCCATATCTCCACCACCTTCACAGTGCTCTACATTTTCAGCTGAAGGATCTTGCTTTTCATCTTCTGCTGGCAGTTGATTTAAAACTTGTTTAAAAAAGGCTTCATATTCATTCATTCAAATATTTTTCGATTTCTGTATCCGCTAACTTTTTGGTAAGATTTTCTTGTTAGGAAATTTTAAAAGAATAACAAAACATTTCATTTGTAGAAACATCCCAAGTACACATACGTGGACTTGGAGAACGCAGGTGATGTCATTTTTTTTCAGTGTAACCATCCAGAGTAGTACACGTATGCGTACTCGATGTTTATGTGCCATGTATTCCTAAAAACCACGCATGAATCTAATGAATTTCATACATTGTCGAGAAAATACTATTTTATCTTCATGTTTTTATTAGAGTGACATAATATCCACTGCACTTCAAAAATTTTGTTTACTGTGGTTGTTTGTAATTATGACTAGGGAATTCAGGGTGGACGTAGCCAATATACGGGGGCTAAAAAGTAATCACGTTTCTGCGTACGTCCACGTCTGTAAGTACAGACCAGCTGTTTTAGTACTTAGTGAAACACAGGTAGATCCCCGCCCACAACTCTCAGATCACTCTGATCTGAAGCGACCTGGCTACGAACTAGTGCCTATTCTTTCCCCATCGCGGTCTCGACAGTGATGTAGCTTACTAAATTTTACCACAATGTAGTCCCAGTTCTAATCCGAAGTTCAATTTCATGTGGTCAAAATTTCATCTCCGTAAGCAAATTATCCACCACTGCTTTATTTACAGAAGCCCCAAACTGGACAGCCACTCGACCTTTCACGAGTTTGATGCGCTGTCTCCATACAAAGAATTTTTATCGCTATATCCTGATACGGAAATCGGGCAATTTCAATATACACAGTTCTGGTTGGCTTCGACATTCTGGACAGATAACACCCGAGGGACAGTGTGTTGAGATCTTCGCTGTAGAAAATAATTTGACCTAGCTTTGTAATAAGCCCACACGAATACCAGACGTTCATAGTCATACCGCCAACACCCTGGACTTGTTTTTAACTTCTCACTCTAATAAGTACTCCGTTGATATGCTTTCCCCTCCAGGCTCGTCGGACCATTGTGTCATATCAGTTAATTTCTCGTACACCCACCACACAGTTAGAGAAAAGATTCCTAAAAGAACCGTATGGCAATACGAGAAAGCCAACTGGATCGGACTTAACAACTTCTTTAGCAATTTTAATTGGTCGTTATGTTTCCTCGATAACGACGTGGATGCTGCTGCTGACATGATCACAGACACCATTCTCTTTGGAATGAGAAACTTTATCCCTCATCGGATGAAGAGTATCAAACCAAAAGAAAAGACATAGTACGACTCGAGCTGTAAAGAGGCTGTTAGGGTTAGAAAAATATTTTTTCGGTCCTACAAAACCAACCTGACAGAGGAAACCCGAAAAAAGTATAAACGAGCCAGGAATGACTGCAACGTCTTTCTCAAGCGTGTGAAATTCCAATACGACCAAAAACTGAGGCAAAAAATACTACAATGGCCCAAGGAAATAAAATAATTGGTCGTTCGTCAAAAAGATTAGAAATTCTACCTCATCCTCCATCCCAACGCTCATTTACAATGACATTCCAGCTGTTAGTTCTTTGGACAAGGCCAATCTGCTTGCCTCACACTTTGCGACCAGCTCAACACTCCTAGATTATGCCTTTTCTCCGCCTACACTTGAGTGCGTCGAATCTTCAATGGGACAAATCCACTTTCGCACTTGTGTAGTAGCAAGAGTTCGTAAAGATCTTAACATTCACAAATCCGCTGGTCTAGATGGTATATCTCCCCTCCTTCTGAAGAGGTGTTCTTCCTCGCTGGCAAAACCACTGCGTAAGCTCTTTCATCAATCCTACTCTTTAGGACTCTTTCCGAGAAGATGGAAAACAGCATTTGTCCAGCCCATTCCTAAAAAAGGCGAGTCTCCTCCTACAGATCCATTGAACTTACGTCCCTTCTTTTCAAGGTCATGGACACGCTTATAAACCGTCAGCTAATGAAATATCTCGAAACACGAAAACTTCTCAATGACCGGCAGTATGGTTTTCATAGCAACAGGTCCACTGGTGATTTGATGGATGTCTCACCGGAAAGTGGAACCAAGGCGTACATCAATCTGGCGAAAGCAAGATAGCTGCACTTGATATTTCTAAGGCATTGGACAGAGTTTGGCATCAGGCTCTTTTGTTGAAAATGAGTGCTCTTGGGATCGATGACTCTATTGGATGGTTTCAAGCCAGATATTCGTAAAATAAATGCTGGTGTGCCCCAGGGCTCCGTTCTGGCACCAACACTCTTTTTAATTTGCATCAACGATCTCTTGTCTGCCACTTCTAATCCAATATGTTCCTATGATGACGCAATATTCTATGCTTTTCGTATTCGTTCCCGGACTCAGGTCCCTGCTCTTCAGTTGTAGAGCGGGAACGGCAGCGTATGTTAAGCTCATTAAATTTCGATATTAACAGAATAACCAATTGAGGAGCTATCAATCGAGTGGAATTTAATGCTTCGTAAACTTAATGCTGTCTGCTGTCATTAAAGCGAAATCTAAATACCCAACCATTATCTATGAGTGGCACTCACATCGTCAAAACCGAAAAACTTTCCATTCTCGGTATGTGTATCAGTGACAACTTACGTTGGAATGACCACATATTCGATGTCGTCAAAAATGCTGCGAAATGTCTAGGTTTCCTCAAGCGATGTAAGAAATATTTTACCCCCTCTGATCTGGCCACAATATATAAGATATTCATCCGCCCAAAATTGGAGTACAATGCCCACATCTGGTCAGGTGCTCCTAGATCATCTCTGCACCTGCTAGATATTATTCAAAACCGAGCGATAAAGCTTATTGGTGACATTAATCAGTCAATCAATTGACACCATCGACCACCGAGGTAATGTCTCCTGCCTCACTTTGTTTTATTGCTATTTCCACCACCAGTGCTCCATTGAGATCGCCAGTAGCATTCCGCCCATTCAAACTTTCAACCGTAACGCCCGTCTCGCTATGAATACTCATCAGTTTACCCTCAAACCCATTTTCGGACTTACTCTAAAATATCGTGATTCTTTCCTAAGCCGTACAACTCGCTTATGGAATGCTCTGCCGACCTCTGTGTTTCCTGGTCGTTATAACTTGCAAACATTTAAAAACAATGTACATCGGCACCTGTCTTTCTTCCTCCCTAAATTTCCTTCGGCCGCGCTGTATACGAACATTTTAAGGGTACAAAAACCTCTTGAGCCCGCGCTCATTATAAAAAAAATATAAAAATCAAGAAAACCACCAAATTTAAACGAGAGAGGTATCAGTGACAATGTTTTTAAGAGAAAAAACATGTATGTTATAAGAGAACATGGTTTTTCTCTTAAAAAAATTAAAATATTTAAGCAGGAAAAGTTAACGAAAATAATAATTTAAGAGTAAGAAGTGAAGTCCACGTACGTGGACTCCTGCACCGAAGAGGATAAGTCCCACCTGTATCAATAATAATAAGCCAACCCATAAAATGGATGCGAGAAGTCGAGGGGTGTTCTATCTTGTAAAGTGTTAATGCCGAGGACATCAGGGCAGTAGTACTCGTATACTGTTTCATCTTGAATATTGTTCTCCCAAAATTAAGGATTGTACTAGGATTACAGCAAAATCCTTATTAAACCAGAAAGCAGTACAATGTTATGGGGTTCCGCAGGGTAGCATAAATACTCCCATACTAGTAGAAACGATAACGCTGTCGCAGATAATCGTATTTACTCGTACATATCCATACAAATTTTTGTACATTCAATTAGAAACGAATTTGTACAGTGGAGCCGATGAAGTCTGTGTAAAATGGTGTTGGTGTGTTTACTCGTATCTATGACTAGAAAAACGGAGACTGGGAATAGTGATCTATGGAGTATTGCAAGTAAGTATCTATAGGCATACCAGAGTTGTTTATTTATTAAGTCTACCCAGTTTATGGAGTAAGAGATACTGCAATAAAAACTGAAGAAAAAAAAATGAAAAAATTATCTCTATACATTGCTGAAATCATTTGGCAGTGCTCTTTAGGCTGTATCTCCTCGATTGCGAATACTATAACCGAAGCAAAATGAAAAACTAATTTCAGATTTACACGGTTTGAAATTTCGTTTTCGTTTTGATTTTCTTCTATTTTCTGATGGTCTTATGGGGCGGCTGTCTGTATTTGTAGCATTACGCCGCGTCATCCATTCCAATCGGACTGGAACAACAAGTTTCTGTTTGATTCAATAGTGTTTCTCCATTTCTAAACTTTGAAGCCGCTATCACTAACTGATTAAAAAATAAAAAAATTAAAAAAAACGCTTGGTATTTAAAAAAGAAAAAAAAAAAACCACACAACTGAAACGCGGTTGGAATGATCAAAATGGCAAATAAGACGAAACGAAAAAATGTTGCAAGAGAAAACACAAACACAAATTATGACCTTGACCATACTGAACCATAAAACTAACTCTCGAAGCGCCGAGCTTAGTTGCATTTTTTTAAATGGGATTGCGCGCGCACGACGTTTGTTATGGAGCTCGTCGAGCGGCTTCCAAGTCCCTCCCCCCCCCCCCCCTCTAAGTGCTCGGCTGATTGGTGTTTCAGTTGAAAATCAAACTCCAAATCCAATTTCAATTCATAAAAAAAATCGTGAACAAATGAAGGTCAACGTCACGTCATCATGGACAACGGGCCGAGCAGCGATACCAATTAATTTATCGAATCATTTGATTATTATTCCGATATCGGAATTTTTTTTTGAATTTCAATTGCTTGGCGAAGAGTCCCGATTGGGCGCAGAAAATTGGATGCGCGCAAAAACTCAAAATCGGTCTTAAATCACACATGGATACATTAGATACTTTCATTTTGAACCCACGAGATACTTAAGTGCAGATTTAAGTGTCTTGTCTTTAGTTATGATTAAAGAACGAGTTTATCTGAATACATCTAGTCCAGATTTAGAAGGAGAGGAAAGGGATAATTTTGAATTTTACTGTCAAAAATATGGCAAAATTCATACGCATGTTACGAGTATCTCGACAAGTAGTAGAAGGCGAAAACAGAAATAGAAAAGAATTCGACATAAAAGTTCTACGGAATGGTGATGATTTGGAGGTCAGACAATTTATGCGTCGAGGTGTCAATTAGAGCCGTTAGTTAGTTTGTTTTTTAGTTGCTTAATGAAAGAAATTTTTTTATTGTAGTTCGGCCACATGCTGACGGAACTTACTAGTATGTGTCCGTAGAAATTGCGTATTTCCTTCGTAAAATAAATTAAAGGAGTTCTTGTGGCAGGAGCCGTTTTAAGGGTCAGAAAAGTATGAATATTTGTGGAAATAATCATGTGTGTTTGGCTTTCATGCTGTGTCCTGACAAATATTTCTAAATGACTTTGATGACAATGGAAGATTGCGTGACAACGCTAGCAGGAGCAAGTTTGTACTTTACTCAATTAGAAGTTGTCATTCAATACAAAGCCAGTAGATATTTTGATTTGTTTGCTTGTGATATTGACTTCTGGTATCTAACTCTCTAGCAAGTGCATTAGTGCTTATATCAGTATCAACCCCCAAAATCTCCTTGATAGTGGTCTTCAGGTGGTGGCCTACAAGGAATTAAACTGCATAATTAATAGAACGTTTTCCAATGGGTAATATCTTTTCATGGTGTTTTGGCTTTAAGTTTGAGTGAAGACAGACCAGGCGGAAAGGAGGATGGGATGGAAGAATTTGGATGTTGTAGACAGCAGACTAAGGCAAGTAGTCTTGAGTTTTCAGAATCAAGGCTAAGTTTTCCCTGGGGCAATCTTAGTCCACACGACATAACGTCTTAAATCGGACTTAGGCTAGTTAACATTGCTGCAAGGAAAATCCTTTTACCCATCACAAAGTTTTCTTTCCTCAGTTTTCACAAAGGCAGAAGGCAGTCATCTGACCATAAAATTGTCAACCAAATTGGTCCTGTGGCGACCTACACAAGGCATTTCCTAAGCACAATATTACACTCGTACTCGTAGACTTCCAAACATTGCAAGTTGTTGCAGTTAAGGTTCACCGACGGATATATCAAATGTGTTCAAAGTTGAATGGAACAAGAAGCCAGGTCCTTTGCTGTATCTCTCGCGTATTCCTTAACTTCCCGTCAACGCCCAGATTGAAACTGCATTAACTCCTGAAGAAGAGTTGAATCGATCCCCAAAAGCCGTCATTAGCCCCGCAACTTATGTGCTGGGTTTCACCTGACCACCATCAAGAATGATAGCAATACCCGAGCTGAAAACGAAAAAAGCAGCTAGACCTGACCGCTTACCGCTCGAGGCATTTAAAGCTGCTGGAAATGTCTTGGGGAGAGCATACAAACTCATTTCTCAGATCTGGTCAGAAGACTGTAAGCCTGATGAATGGAATCTCAACATCGTTTCCCCGGTCTTCTAAAAGTGAACAACCTCATCTGAACCACCTATAAAGGTGGTCAACATTGCGTACAATTGTGGTTTTAAGCCAGGAAAGTCGACAATCGGCAAATATTCACATTCCGGCAGATCCTGGAAAAAAACTCAAGAAGTCTAAATCGATACCCACCACCTTTTGTTGATTTTAAGGCCGCATACATATGACAACATTTATAGAGACGAGCTATATAGAGCCATGTCTTGTTTTGGCATCCCTGCCAAACTCGTCCGTTTGTGCAGAATGACGATTGACAACGCTCCCTGTTCCGTCAAGGTCGGTGACGACTCAAATTTGGATGACAAAAAATTTTTAGACTGGGCGACGCACTGTCATGTGACTTCTTGACTCACAAGCGAACACTGGAGGCACATTCTTTCAAAATTCTGTCCAACTAATAGGAAGAACTCAGCGGACTGTCACCTGTGCGTTCGCTAGTATTGAAACGGAAGCTCCCGAAATGGGTATAGCGGCAAATGAGGGCAAAACAAAGTGCTGTCAACAAGAAGTGACACACAACATCAGCGAATTGAACATAACTTCACAATTGACAGCTATAATTTCGAGGTACTAAAGGGCTTTGTCTATCAGCGGAAATAAAACGAAGAATCACTCTTTCCAATCGCTGTTTCTTTGGGTTAGGAAGGCAATTGTGCAGTAAGGCCTTATCCCGAAAAACTAAGGAGACTCTATAGAAGAGCTTGATCATCCCAATCCTACTTTAAGGCGCTGAAACATGGCTTCTATTGAAAGTGGATGAAGATATATTTCGACAGAAAAATCCTCCGAAAAATATTCGGTCCTCTTTGCATTGACGGGCTTTTGAGCAGAAGATTCAATGACGAACTATACGAGCTGTACAGCGACATCGACCTTTTCAGAAAACTGCGCATTAGCCCCTGATATGGCTAGGACAGGCAGAGCGAATAGACATCGGACACCGCAGAGTCTTCGGATCTAGCCCGGAAGAGCAACGCGGTAGAGGAAGACCTTACCTTAGGTGGCGCGAACAAGTAGAAGGAGACCTCAACCGACTTGCAGTGCGCAACTGGAAGCTGTTAGATAAAGGCTGGGCTCACTGAAGAGGCTTCTTAGATACGGCCTAGGTTCACCCCGAACCGTAGCGCCACCTACATAAGTAAATAAGTAGTATCTTAATTTAAGCATAACATGGCTGGCGGAACGGATTTCCTAACTGCGAATTTTAAGGATATTTTATTATATTTATTATATTAAGATATTTAAGGCAGCTTAGGGATGATTTGGCAGAGACTAACTCATTTCGAAGGTTTGGTTGGAGGTCGGCTAAGAATGGGATCTAAGCGTCGTTTGTCCGATCCACAAAAAAAGAGACCCTCTAAGCACCAACTACTGAAGTATCAGTCTCCATAATGTTACTGTTTGTCCTATTATATGAACGCTTGTGTTATGAATGTCACGGGCGGTTAGGGCGGTTAGATCCACAATTGATTAAATATTCATACTACGTCTGATTCTAGAGAAAGCCCAGGAAGTGTAGGCCAATACTTACCACCCCCTATTTGATTTAAAGCTGGATTTAACAGTATTTGAGGAGACGAACTATAGGGAGCCACGTATTTGAAAAATTGTGTGAAATTTGCAGTACCTAGCTACTACTGGTATCTTTGTAAGCATTTGAACAAAATCGGCAGAAATCATGCTTAAACTGCAGTAACTATGTGCCAATAAGGTTAGATTCAATGGTTTTTTTTGAATGCGGCTAAGGGATGGTAACTTCCTTCACAGAATCCTAGCAATCATGTCAGATCTGCTAAAACCATAGGCTTGCGAATATCACTTTTCCTGAAAACAGCATTGCTAACGATTGTCGGAAGAGTTCGGCTCGATCGTAAGCAATTTGCTGTCACTGCTTTCTTCGGTATTGAATTGAATCTGCTTTAGCACTTAAGTGAGCCGACAGTTTTGTTTCTATACAAGTGAGCTAATAATCTGAGAGCGAGGTATTGTAATAGATTAAATGTCTGAAAGTCACCTCAAACCCTAATTTAACTTTTAAATATCGCCTTAAGAGCTTGACATATTTAAAAGGTAGTGAATTTGAATAAAATGATTTTTTATTGTAATGCTACTTTGAAGGAAAGAAAATTTTAAATCGTGATATAGAGAAAAGAACACATAGCCCCTAAAGTCCATTTCGGTCATCTCAACCATTTCCATGTCCAAAATAAAAATCGTCTTTTATAGAACAGTTCTTGACTATGTTTCTCTGATAGTTGGAAGCGCCAAAAGCAGAAAAGCTAAACGAACATTCGTCCTATCGTCGTCCTCGCTGACATCCTCCACGATTTTTATAAGTTACAAACGACAGAAGAAAGCAAGCAATGCGTTTTACATATGTATAATGGGAACCCGAACCATTATCGTGGCAGATGCTGAAAATACTGGAAACACTTGAAAAACCCTCCACTATAACTCTGCACATCGAAGACGTAATTAAATCGTCAAAATGGTAAAGTCAAAATGGTATTTGGTGTCTTCATGGGAAGAGAATATCAGCCATTGTGGTGTGATCTCTGTCTTAAGTCTCTTGCTGTGGAATGTTATATTACTAAACTTGATAACTCATACTATCCGGAAGAGCATTTAGGGAATATCTCATAGGTATCACTTATGTATGTAACGTTCATGAATTCTTGTCGATTTTAAGAGATAATTAATGCATCTTTCGTCGCAGCAGAGGCACGAAAGACCAGTATTTTATTTACTTTACGAATGTACTTTAGATGGTAGAATTGGAGAAAGGACACGAGCAATGCCACCATGCTCTGTAAGTGGAGTTTTTCAAACACGGTATTGACGGTTTGGTAGGGAACATGCCCCATATCATCAACCAGGTATGAATGGATGACAGCATTGCTGACGACTGGCGTATCAGCTCTTTAAGAATGTCGGTTGTTGGGAACAACATAATTTCCACGCAATCAGTAGTATACACTAGACATCGAAGGTGTCATATCACTGTCTGTCATATCACTGGTCACCTAACACCTGTGTGACTAGGCAGTGAAGGTGCCTAGTTTATGTTTTTAATTTTTGTAAAAATTCCATACAAATAGCCTAGAAATAAAGGAATTTTTTGACTCGTTGATAAATCATAGTGCAAGGTGTTTGTTCATTGTGAGACACCCCATCTGAGACAAGGCCCATATCTCATAAAATTCACTTTCGTTTAGCTTAACAGCGGTCTTACGCTTTGAAAGAACATATTAGACGTGTCCCGCGTTGCTTTTGGTCCTACAGGTCGATGATTGATACAATTTTCACACTAAGCCAAGTCCTAGAAAAGACACCCGAATTTCAAGTCGAGATTCACCATCTCTTCTTGAGCTCTACAAGATCATTGCCGAATTCGTGGTGCCGACAAAACTGATCCAGCTCTACAGAGTGTCGCTTGAAAACACGCAGTGCACTGTGCAATTTGGAAATAGTTCCGCCAGTCTATTCCAAATGTGTATCCGATTTCGACAAGGTCCACTGTCATATGATTTCGTTCAACCAAGTGCTAGAACAGATAGTGCGCAGGGCAGGTTTTAACGCAGAAAGCATTATCTTCAACAAATTTTTCCAGCTGCTGGGATATGTAGATAACACCGACATCAAAGTTCGCTCCCATCACGCTGTGCCTATAGAGAGGCCTTGAACTTAATGAGCATAAAATTCAGTATACTCGTATGTTGTCAATAAACAAATACCTCGGAAGAGACATCAACTCCACGAATAAAACTTTAGTGGAAATTTGACGAAGACTTCAGAAATTCTCGGAAATCGTTGCTACTTCGCGCTCAGAGCTCCTAACTTGGAAGACGGAATGCATATAAAGCTTTGATCCTGCCAGTCTTACTATCGGTAATAACATAAGTATTACGCGATTTTTCAATGTCCATTTAATGTCAATTCTGCCCACCCCTCAGGTAACTTCTGAGTGCCGTCACTAAAAAAATTGTTTGGCTTTAACGAAAAAAATACCCAAATAGTCTCTTGGACATTATCCCGAGATCTAATATTATTTCCACCAAGGAAGCTTTGCAGACGTAGTTTTTGCGAAAACAAATGGAAATCTGAAGGTGCTAAGTATGGAGAATAAGGCGAATGCACCATTTTTGCCCAACCGAACTCCAATAACTGTGTGCAGGTGGTCCTAGTATACAGGGTGTCCCAATTTAGCAGTATAATCCTTGAAGGGCATATTCCCGAAGTTCCCCCAAACAAGAAATTGTATGGTAAGACGGAGACTCCCCGTCTATTCTCACTGCATTTCAAGTTACAGCCCATCAAAGTGGGTGACCTCTAATTTGGAGGTGTAACCACTTTAAACGGAATAATATCTAAACTAGTACAGGTATTTTTGTACATTTTGGACATTTTCGAAAGATAATTTAGTAGTGCATACAAGCTTTGGGTACATCTGTGCAGCAACAAAAAATTTATGGCTCGTTAACCTCAAAATTATGAAAATTTGCTGTTCCATTTTTTTTTTTACTTAAAATGCATTTTTCTTAAAATTTTTACTTAATAAATTTTCGGAAATTTTAGGAAATTTTTATCATTGCAAAATTTCCTAAAAATTATGTTTAGAAACTTTTTTACGTACGATCAACGGATTTTGTAGTAAAAGTTACACAAAAAGCACAAGATGGGTAAATCTTCTCTGTGGAGAATAAAGGTGTATTAGCTCTCCCCGTAATCGGGCCATCGTTACTATTTCATCGACGCTACTTTGATCTCGAAAATAATTCCTTTCTTCCAAATTGTGGTTAAGTTGGGAATATATTGCTCAGTGAAGCGATTCGTTGGGAAATGAATCCGCAATACTTTTCAAAACAAAGATATGGTCAATCGTTGAATAGCCTAGTCTAAAACCTGCCTGGTACTCTTGCAAGAGTTTATTATCGTTGATTCATGTGTTGAGACGTCTCTGCAGAATTAGCTTGAAGATTATGTAGCAAGCATTTTAGAAGGATATGCCTCTATAATTAGATAGCTCCGACAAACTTCCTTTTTCATATATTGGGAAAATTATTGATTCTTTGAATTCTTGCGGTATCGATCCTACTTCCAACATATTATTGTATATAAGCGTAAGTCTGTCGATGAACTCTGTGGTGTTATATTTATAAAATTCGGCTGGAATGCATCTAAGCTTAATCAATGCTTCACTAACCTCTTGCTGTGTTATGACAGCATCCAACACTTCATTAGCGGAGCCAGGCGGTGCGTTGCTAGAAGATTGGAGCATAGTCCATGGTGAATGTTTAAGTTCTTGCCATTCAGCTTCCTAACCAAGTTCCAAAATTCTCTCGCATTCTGGCAATGGGCTAGTCGTTTCGATTCTGCTTGGATTTTTTCCGTGTGCACAATACCTTGTACTCTCTGTTTGCTTGCAAATAAATGTTTTTAAAATAACCCTCGTTTAAACTACGATATGCTCTTAGCCAAGTAAATGACAACTGCCTGGATTTTTTACATGCTAGGTCAAACCAAGGAGCCGTACAGTCTTTCCTAGCGTTCCTTGAGGAAGAGATCGAATAAGATGCCTTAATGGTTTCCTCTAACTGGCTTAAGTTGCATACGTGTTGGCCACGAAGAGATATGTCCAGCGACAGAGTAGCCTTAATCGGAATCCATATAAGTTTAGGCAATAGCATCATCGTCCTGTTCCGACGGCATCTGTCCAAAAGTCACAACTGTAAGAAGGTGGTCCGAAAACGGGCATGTTCGACTTTGAAATCGACAACGTGATCATTCCATTTTCCATCAACGAGACTATAATCTATTACCGAGCTTCCCTGCTTACCAACAAAAGTAAATTCACCACCCATATCTGACAAGCTAGTTCCATTTTGGATTCTCCATCCATAAGAATTACAAAAACCTATTAACTTTACCCCTCTTGCATTAAGGACGGTGTCCTTCGATTTTCGTTGAGTTCCAACTTCTAAATTTTCGTTTCCAGCTTCGTTTCCAATTCTTCCATTCAGGTCATCAACCACCATTAAATTACTTCTCCTTTTTCGTGCTATAAATTCTTCAAATATTTCACAAGATGGCGTGAAAAGTGACCTCCTTGACCGCCAGAATGCACTGATAATGCAAAAAAGGCTGTGGTGCCTTGAAGCCCGTTCATATTTAGGCAGACATGCAAAATTTCAGTGCGATACTGTCTTTAGTTTTGTTTTGACAGCTGATTGTTGTTGACGTGTTTGGCATCATGTTGAGTATGTACAAAAACGATTCTCGTTCTCTCATAAAACATTATTTTTTGAGAGGCAAAACGGCGAAGGAAACAAAAGAAAAGTTGGATAAATATTATGGGGCTAATGCTCCGTCAGATTACACCGTCAAATATTGGTTTCGAGAGTTTCGTGGTGGCCGTTACTCCACTACCGATCAAGTCCGCAGCGGCAGGCCCTCCGATGCTATTATAGAGGACAATGTCAAAAAAATACATGAAATGGTGTTGGCTGACCGGAAAGTGAAGGTGCGCGAGCTAGCAGCTAGCGCACACGCCATATTTTGGGCAATATTCTGCATATGAAAAAAGTTATCCTGCCGCTGGGTGCCGCGCATGCTCACTCCTGACCAAAAACACGAACGCGAGATCGTCGATTGGTAACTGGATTTGGATCCCTCGGACTATTATCTCTTCCCAAACCTCAAAAGATGGCTCATCAATAAAAAATTCAGCTCACGCGAGGAAATCATCGACGCCACGGAGGAATATTTTGCAGTCCTTCGGGAAAATTACTTTTCAGACGAGATCAAGAAGTTGGAAAATCGCTGGAATAAGTGTATCAAACTAAAAGGGGACTATATTGAATAACGTAAAAAAAACATTTAAAAAAAAGGAGGTCACTTTTCACTCCATCTAGTACGTTGGGAGTAACCGAAAAGTTCTATAAAATACGAGTACATTTAAGATATTTCAAATAATACTTTGATGAATTGATTAACTGAATTTGAAACAAGTAACGCCTTGAATTTGTCTCTGCTATTCCAAACCCGATTATAATAAGGAATGTCGGGTATGTTTAAAGGCTTTCTCTAATATTTTGCGTATTAAATTTAGTGGATGCTACTTATTTAGAAGACCGAAATATAATTGTCGACCTTCGTACGATGTCTCTGTGCAAGATACTCAGCAATCCAGACAATGTATCGCCATTTAATTTGACTTCGTGCTCGAAGAATTTAACTTCCAAGATCTTGTCACCGGGATTGGCACCTGGACCATCGAATAGAGCAGCATATTCAGCATAGTTTTCAGCGACTGGGTTAACTTGTTCGTAATAGTCAGCTATGGCTAGAGCAGCTAGACCATATGGGTTCATTTTACCACAAAGTGGGTACAACTTGGCACGATCAGCTTCAAAAGTCAAGATCTCGCAAATGACATCAGCAGTCGATCCACCAATATTTTCGCAGAAATCATAAAAAGCCTCCAAGTAAGTCTTGTACAGAGTGTCATGAATGATTTCAATGTTCATTCCATCCAAAACCCAAACAAAAACAAAGTATGGAGCAAGTGGAGTGTCAACTAGAACTGCATTGTACAATTCAGCTGGAGTAGCAGCAACATGAATCGCTTCCATTTGTTCGAAACTCCCCAAGGGAAGGCATTTGGGTGTAAGTTCAGTGATTGAACTTTGATGCAGGGCACCAGTGATCAACAATAGAATGATGTTGTCAATCATGTAGCCATAGGTGATGAAATCCAAGAAACTGGCCGACGGTTCGACAGTTCGACGATTCGACGTTCAACGGCGTGGTTACGCAAGTGCTGGAATTCAATAACGAGCTTTTCACGGAACTTATCATCGATAACGGACGCCGACAAAAGAGATGGTTCATTAGCCAGGAAAAAGCCACAATCAGTTCCTTGAAGATGAAATTTCAAATCTTCCAGTGTGTGGATTAGGTATCGAGTTGTTCAAACTGTTGTTGAGAAGGAATAACTGCGTAGAAAAATTCCACAGTAAAAAATGTTGCTCAGGAAGTTTTTTCACTTCTTATCGATCACCACCACACAAATAGTTGTCGTCTAAGTAGCTCACTCGAGTAACTCGCATATGTGGCGCGGATGGATACCCGAAATATGTTCGATTCTAACTCAAATGGTCAATGCGATAGATGAAGGTTTTGCCTTAGTTACGAGTAAATCATACCTTAAATCCAACTTGGAGTCCCAAACTCTAAGTAGTTACAAGTATATAAAGGTCACATAAACTGAGGTGGGCTTTTGTTGAATCCCGGATCCCATTGTAATGATACGACATCGACGAATAAGTCTGAAACCAGAATTCGTCAGAATACGTATAGGAATCTACATATTCAACCCTAACTCAAGCCTGAGAATTTATTTGAAGTGACCAAGAAATGCTCTACGAAAATAATCTCTTACACACTACTTCTAATGGCGAACAAAAAGTCTTTGCAAAAACGCTTCTGGTTTTGAACACGAAAAGAGATAATCAGTGCGAGTTGCTAGATGAATACACGTCCTACAATCCCTTGAGCCATCGGTATATATGTATATGAATAGATTATGTCCTCTGCAAGATTGGAGCACTGAAAGGAATGAAGTAGACGATATTCTTATCTGATTTTGGGGTTGACGAGAGGTAGGGCTGCTGGTAGCGTCTCTGTCGTCATTGACATTGTTGACCGCAATTTTGAGGAAAAACACCATAACTTATAGCTTGCGAAGGAAATTTTGTTCAATTAGACAAATTATTGAGTACATAACGGTATAAATGTTGAGAAGTCGAGAGCAAGGTTGGGTTCATGATGTGAAGAATATGAGTCTCAATCAATGTTTCCAAGATTTTCAGAAGCAATGATGTGAGATTAAAGGGTTTTAAGCCAGAGGGATAGACATGAGAGCTTTTTTCTTCTTTTAGTATGAAAACCACATAATCTTTAACCATCTGGAGATGTGCGTTACGTCTAGACAGCAATTTAGAATTACTTTTAACCATGTTGCATCCGAACCCGGCACCTTAAATTGAATAAAACTATTTGGAGCTCTGTCGATTTTTGTTTTGATGACCAGAATAGTTGGTCGAGGGGGGATGTCTCCAAGTAAATTTAAATTTATCAAATCGATCTTTCGGTGGTTTTTAAAGATGGATTGGGTAGGAAGATGGTCATTAAGGCTAAAGAGAAAATGTCTATGGCTCTAAAAGAAATTGTCTAAATACCTTTCGGTCCTTAAGCATATGTCTTGAAATGTGAGAGACAAGAGTGGTCTTCTTGAGCGTTTTTAGTTACAAAGGAGTCCTCTCGCATTTTATTGTACAAACTAATAACAAAATCAAGAAGTAAATCACCCCTGTTACTGATGGTTGTCGTCTTTTTTAGACTCCTTACTTAGGGAATGCATATGTGCATCAAGGGAATAGAGTGAAAAATGAGTGATGATGCTATAGTCAGGGTGTCAATCCACCCGCTTTTATCAGCTGCACCTACGAAATTAGCAGATGTCTCCTTCCACTTCCGAGTACATGCCCCACCTCTGCTCAGGTCACCAACCACCATTAAATTACTGCTCCTTTCTTGTGCTATAAATTCTTCAAATATTTCGAAATCACTGTCCCAATGGTTGCAGTTAATGTACGTTGGGAGCAACCGAAAAGTCGCATCAAAATTCACAGCTGATACCTTATAGATCCTTCTTATACCCAAAAAAAAATACACATTTTGTATTTCTCTAATGGCTGCACTTCCATTCTGGTGTTTCCCAAACAAAAACATTTAAAAATTAAGTTAAAAATGCTTACCATGATGTTAATACAAGGAAATTGCCGGAGTGAATGTGCAATATATCCCAAATACCAATTTCAATAATGGTATTAGCATTAAATTTGGTTTTGTGCATTCTATGGCAATTCGAAAACACACAATACCTATGCATGTTGCAACCAAAGAACATGAACGATCAAGAATTGGTCATTTCAAGAAGTTTGGTCAATGCTTTGGAGTCTAAATCGGCTCTGAATCATCTTGGCCAAATGCTGGACTTAGTTAAAGACCGATAACGATCTGGGTTACGACAGAAAGGATGGAATTGAGAACACAAATTCCGAAATCATAAATCTTCGTTCGTGGAGAAACACCAGAGTAACCAAGAGACTCAATGTCGAACAGCCATTTCCTCAATCAAAGCTGGGCTGTTTAACGATCTATTGGATCGTTTTTTCTTGGAATACCCAGGATCAGATGGCTGAACCAAGTCCGACATGGCTCTAAAATGTGTGAAGTATTGCCAGTGACGATTTCAAGTAGGTGGTACAGAATCGAGAAGGGTGGAAAGCTCACTTAAAATGGAATAAACCCTCATAATATAACAACAACCACAAACTCATTATTACAGCCATTACGTACTCGTACTTGTATCTGCAATTTGTATGTATGTACAATTCGGAAAATGGTGTACCGATCTGAACCAGTTCTCGTTCTGTCAAATTAACATTACACGAGACGAGAGTACCACTGTTCGTTTTGGCATACTCCAAGCGGATTTGCCTTTAGAAAACCCAATTTCACACTTCTATAACTCTTGGGGCGGAAAATGGGACAGCATCTAACTCCCAAACTCTTATACTTAAGAGATAGAAAGGGAGAGCACGAGGGAGGCATTTAAAACTCAACCGCAGATTAATGAATAGCACTGTAAACTTGATTTGATTTTCGATTTCGATTTTATTACATTTAACATGGAGAGATGGAAATGAGTATACCTACTCGTATGTACTTGTATCTATGCCCGCAAATGTGTGTGAGTACGAGTATTTCATCAGTGCAGAGACGGCCATGAAGGTTTCCAAGCCTGCGAAACCGTACATGACGGTACATACTCGTATGTGCAGATGCAGACATTCGTACGTTGGCTAATGGCATTCGATTGCTAGGTATGCGTACAAATTATGCGGCTGTGCTATCCGTAAATCCGTAAATGGTTCTCTTTTTGCACATTTTCCAGATGACTGATAGAGCGAAGATTCGTAAGTGGATCTGGTATTCCCATCTATGTTATTATACCCGTCCTCGACGGCCGCCGCCGGTACTATGGTAATTGTGAGTCAATCTTTGTGGCTTAACGAAGATTTTTCTTTTTCTTAGATTTCTTAAGGTTCCCCCAGGTCACACATACACGCCATTGGGAATATGTAGACAAGTCATGTCATTTCTATTTCACGGTATCATGAGCATGAGCGATATCATATTCTAATATAAAATAGGATATCGTATTGGGTAGACAGTGGGGCAGAGAAGTGAGTGAACTGTTATTGATGATTAAAAATAAAGAAAATACCTTTACCCAGATGCAGATGGTTTGGAGTTTTAAATTCATAAGCCATACCGACCTCCAATTTGGCACATCACCTGATCGAAAGTTATAATCAGACAGAGACTTCGCAATTCATTTGGCAAAGGAGAGAGGCTATTGCAGAAAAAGTCACCACTTTTTGACGAAAATATGTACATGGTATCTGAACATTTTTTAATTTATACCAAACCGATATAATTAACTAAGATCTTCTCCTGGCTGGGTTCAATGATGCGGTACATACGTCTCATGTCGATATTGAGACTTTTTTTAAGCAATAAGCTGGTTTTATTCCTCATACTTCTTTGAGTATCTTTTGCTTCAGTTTAGATGGCACTACAGTCCGGAGAGAGTCTTCATCCAGCTAGCTGCATGTAACATGTTGTTCGATACTGACATACGGTATAAAGGGTCTCTCATTAAGCGCTTCCTATCTTTAAATTTAAGTAAGACATCGTAATATTTTTTATTCGATTGAAAGACCTATCGATGCCATTTTGTATGGAATATAACATCGTTCAAATGCCCGCCGCGGCTTTCCTGGGTAAAGCGCATCCGAAATGTCCAATATTCTATGGCTGTGGCACATTAATCGGGCTGAATTTGACCGATGGCATGGGTTATGTTGGCTTTGAGGGCCGCTGTGGTTTGCGGCTTATTTGCATAGACTTGCGACTTCAGAAAACCCCATAAGAAAAAGTCTACCGGGGTCAAATCGCACGATCACGGTGGCCAGTTCACATCACCTCCACGTGAGATGACCATGCTCTCGAATCGCTCGTGCAGAATCTTCAATGTGGCGTGAGCTGTGTGGCACTTAGCGCCGTCATTTTGGTGATCATCAACCTATAGCGCTCGCCGTTGACAGTGATGGCCTGGCCAATGTCGTTCTCAAAGAAATATGGACCAATGACGCTGCCAGCCCAAAATCCACACCAAACAATGACTTTTTGGGGATACATTGGGCGCTCTTGGATCTCATTTGGATTGGTATTGTCCCAAATTCGAATTTTTTTTTTGTTGACGTACCCATTCATCCAGAAATGGGCCTCATCGCTGAAAATGATTTTTCGATGACAATTAGGGTCAGTTTCCAACTGCTCCAGAGCCCATTCAGCGAACACACGTCATTGTCTATGGTCATTTATCTTCCTACCTCTCGGTAGGACGATTATGGCGACCGTAAAATGGGCGAAGCGCGAGCAACGTTGCCCGAACAGAACATCCATTTTGATAAAACAATTTTATCATTTGCACGCGTTGCTGAACGCTACATCCGTCCATGGTAATTTGGAAAAACAAACTGAATAAATGACAGCCAATTGGGCAGATGTAGCTTCAACAATATGGCCGCTATCATATTGTTGGAATGCCGGAAGTCCCTATTGGAAGGCCCTGCAAAAACAAAATTTTTTTTTGTTTGTTTGCCAAATTCGACTTTATTCATCAACAGCGTCTTCTTCTAGTGAGATACAATCATTTCATCGCCCTATCTACCGATAGAACAATTTATCCAACTCTTGCGTTTGAATTCTGCAAACCAGCGATAAATGTTTGCTTTTAATGGAGCATATTATTCATAACGCATTTCAAGCCATGCTTGAGGTCTAACTGTATTTTCTCCCATCAAATAACGATTCTATCAACGTACGAAACTCGTTTTGTCCATAGTATGAAAATATTAAAAGATGCGTCACTAAAACTTCTATATCTCGATGCATAATGATTGAAATGTCATCAAATTTTGGCACATTTCGTTCGAAGGTTAGCACTAACTAAAAATCGTATGGTTATGTTATATCGCCATCTATGTGTCAGTCTCTGGACTTCTCGAATTACTCGAGTGCCGAGCTGACCATCGAACAGTGCACACCCACATGTGCACTTGTAAATTCGCTCCTCGCGTGAAACAAGCCGCGCGCGAGTTCACGAAAACCTAAAAAATTCGCTGTTTCGGGCACCAAACAAAAACAAAAAACACAAACATCGACGTTGCCAGTCGGCCTAAAAAGTAATCACAGCTGTAAATATAGACCAGCGGTTTTGGCACTTAGTGAAACACAGGTAGATCTCCGTCCACACCTCTAAGACCACTCTGATCTGAAGCTACCTGGCTACGAACTAGTACCATTATTCTTTTCTCACCGCGGTCTCGCCATTTACGTGAGTTGTGATGTAGCTTTCCAAACTCCACCAAAATGTAGTCCCTGTTCCAATCCGGAATTCAATTTCATGTGGTTAAAATTCCATCTCCGTAAGCAAATTGTCCACCACTGCTTTATTTATAGAAGCTCCAAACTGGACAGCAATTCGACTTTTAACGAATTCGATGCGATGTCTGACTCCATTCAAAGAATTGTAACCCTGTATCTTCATACTGAAATCGTTATTACGGGTGATTTCAATATACACAATTCTGGGTGGCTTCGACATTCTGGACAGACAACACCCGAAGGACGGTGTAATGACGTGGAAAATAATTTGACCTAGCTTTGTAATAAGCCCACACGAATACCAGACGTTGATAGTCATACCGCCAATACCCTGGATTTGTTTTAAACTTCTCACCCTGATAAGTACTCCGTTGATGTGCTCTCTCCTCTAGGCTCGTCGGACCACTGTGTCATATCAGTTAATTTCTCGTACACCCACCACACAGCTAGAGAAAAGATTCCTAAAAGAACCGTATGGTAATACGAGAACGCCAATTGAAGTGGACTTAACAACTTCTTTAGGAATTTTAACTGGTCGTTATGTTTCCTCGATAATGCCGTTTTTTCGGTCCTTCAAGACCAACCCAACAGAGGAAAACCGAAAAAAGTTTAAACGAGCCAGGAATGAGTGCAGCGTCTTTCTGAAGCGTGTTAAATTCCAATACGACCAAAAACTGAGGCAAAAAATACTACAATGGCCCAAGGAAATAAAATAATTGGTCGTTCGTCAAAAATATTAGAAATTCTGCCTCATCCTCCATCCTAACGGTCATTTGCAATGACATTCCAGCTGTCAGCTCTTTGGACAAGGCAAATCTGCTTGCCACTTTGCGCCCAGTTCAACACTTCCAGATAGTGCTTTGTCTCCGCCTACACTTGAGTGTGTCGAATCTTCAATGGAACGAATCCACTTTCGCACCAATAGAACCAAAGCATACTGGCGAAAGCAAGATAGTTGGCATCAGGCTCTTTTGTCGAAAATGCTGCTTTTGGGATCGAAGACTGTCTTCTTCAATGGATTAGAAATTACCTTTTGGAACGTTCAATTCAAGTTGTCCTGGATGGTTTCAAGTCTGATATTCACAAAATAAATGCTGGTGTGCCCCAGGGCTCCGTTCTGTTTCCGATACTCTTTCTAATTTTCATCGACGACCTCTTCTCTGCTACTACTAATTCAATATATTCCTTTGCTGATGACAGTATTCTCTGCTTTTCATATTCGTTCCCGGACTCACGTCCCTGCTCTTCGGTTGTAGAACGGGAACGCCTGAGTATGTTAAGCTCATTGAATTCTGATATTACCAGCATAACTAATTGGGGAACCACTAACAGAGTAGAGCTCAATGCTTCCAAAACATAATTCTCTATGCTGTTTTTAAAGCGAAATTTAAACACCCAGCCATTATCCATGAATGGCTCTTGGATCGTCGAAACCGATAAACTTTCCATTCTCGGTATGTGTGTCAATGACAACTTACGTTGGAATGACCACCTATTCGGTGTCGTGATAAATGCTGCGAAATGTCTAGGTTTCCTCAAGCGATGTAAGAAATATTTTACCCCCTCTGATCTGGCCACCATATTGGAGTACAATACCCACATCTGGTCGGGTGCTCCTAGAACATCTCTGCACCTGCTAGATACAATTCAAAACTGTGTGATAAAACTCATAGGTGATACTAATATCACCCAAACAATGTACACCGACGTAATGTCTCGTGTTTCACTCTGTTTTATCGCTATTTCTACCACCAGTGGTCCATAGAAATCGCCAGTAGCATTCCGCCCCTTCAAACTCTTTACCGTAACACCCGTCTCATTATGAATGCTCATCAGTTTACCCTCAAGCCCACTTTCAGACGTACTCTAAAATATCGTGATTCGTTCCTAAGCCGTACAACTCGCTTATGGAATGCCCAGCCTAGCTCTTTATTTCCTAGTCATTATAGCCTTCAAACATTTAAAACCAACGTTCACCGGTACCTCTCTTTCCATCCTCCCTGATTTTCCTTCGCCGCACTGTATGCAAACATTTTAAGAGTACTTAAATCCCTTGAGCGCGCGTAAATTATAAAAAAAAAGGATCAGATCTCGATCAGCTACGGGACAACTTTAAACGTTCTCACTTTTTTGGAGATGTTATACAGCTCTTTGTCCGGGGATAACACCTGGATCCGGCCCAGGGTATCAGAGTGGAAGCACAGTAAAGAAACGATCGGCTTGAGGGTCTCATTGTATAGTTTGGCATCCGCAGCAGTTAACAGAAATGGATTGAAAGGATATGCTGTCAAACTCAGTGAAGATGTCAAGAGAGCCAGAAGGAAGTATTTTTTCTTTGACAGAGTCTCTTCAGTCGTGCTAATGCTATGATGGAATTCTATCACCGCCAGATGCTTTGATTTATAGAAGCAACCCTAGTGTTTGTCTATAACTCAGTGTGATGCTCCTGTCAGATTTTTGTATGAGATCAATTCCAGTTTTATGGAGAGCTTTTTTGATCTTTTCCGCTGATGAGAGGTCGAAAAAGGGCGTAAGAGCTATCATATACCCGTTCGTTCTGAATTGGAGCTTTGTTAAGGAGTATTCTAACCTTTCTTGTAGTCTTGGCTCTCCAACTAGTATGCGGAGGTGACTTATGAGTTTGGATTTGAGGAGTGTGTGAAGAGTCCATATTTGAACAGGTCGGACCGATCGCACGTCTGAGGCTCTTCATATGGAGGCTGCAGTTGATGTTTTTGGACAGGGTTGAACGGCTTATTTTCTTAATAGTAAGCCTGAAGTACATGTGATCGAATATCCTTTGAGACGGAATTTTTACTGACTTCATCCACTTCTTTCTGAAGCTGTGAATAAATTCTGTGCTTCTTCATTAAAGATGCCCTAAATGTCTGGCTACTAGAGTCACTATAGAAGCTTTTTAAAATGCATGTTTGAAGGGTTAAAACCATGCGACGATTTTCACTCGAATTGCTATTTCGCAGTAAGTCTGCCATAATACTAGCGACAAATGACGCCTTCATGTACTGCGAAGATTGAGTGCTTACAAAGCAGTTGTTCGCTTCTCGCGACTTGTACCACATTCTATTTCCCATAAGAGTTGTTTATACCTAGTTGACTACAGCAACGACCGTTGCCCTTGTTTTGAAATGCAAAGTTGTCAACACGCCCATTCAACTCGGTTACATTTCCAGTCAGTGAAATATGCAACCGCATCGGAATGCATTGCGGAGTCGTATTACTGGCGTTCGTTCACGTGTCCCTTGCACTTACCAATTATCCACGTTTGCCAAGGGCTTCTTACATATAATAACGACAAGATACAGTCAACTTTGGAATTCCGAAAAATCCGCGATCTATTTCCTTACTCCGTCAAGAAATGATCTAGCCCATAACTCAGGCCACTTTTGATTTTACAGTCACAGTAGCGCTACGCCATTAAGTTCCTAGAACTGCCACCAAGAGGAAAAACTCCTTAATCAAACTTTTATCTCTCACCCTAACACATTGCCTTTTAGATCAGAGTTGATGTTTTGTTTTCGAACCTCTTCCAGAGGAGGGGTTAGGAGTGAGATAATAAAATTATTTTTACAACTAACAAAGAAGTCTCACACATTGTGTCGATGCCATTAAGCAGCAAAGTATCGCAACATTTTTCCAGCAATCTTCCCTCGAATGAATGCAAATCAGCAATCTTCTTCGGTGCGTCGTGGTACTGGGTCTCCTCAAAGACTTTCGCAATTTAAGCAGATACAGCATGTACGGGGTACAAATCAGAAATTTGGAGCGAAAATATTCCATCGACTGTAAGTATCTAATGGCTGACACGTTCCTGTAATAAACTCTCCATTGTGTAACCGTAAACTGCAGGCGATTACAGATAAACGGCACGGGCAAATTGTGTAATGAATCAGACGACGACGACGGACGACGACGACGACGGACTACGACGATGACGACGACGACGACACCGACAGACCGTGGCAGGGGAAAACAAACTGGCAAGCGACCTAATCTCGAGAGTTAATTTAAGAATAAGAGACCAAGAGGGGTCAGGTTCCTAATGATTAGATTCACGTAGATTTGTGGACTGGGAATCGAAATCTGAATCGGATTTCGAATCAACATCGGAAGGAAGCGAAATCGAATTGAGGTCAGGCATGACTTGGAATCAATTTTAATGAGAAACAGATGAGTCGTTTTGTAGATACACATGCGAGTACTGAGAAGTCTCAAAATTGGAAAGCACATTAGTTAATGCAATTTGTTGGCAATGTGCACATGATGGGAGCCTCCAACGGGCACACAAGGCGATCGGAGAGGGTGGTAGGTGGTCTGACTATAAATGGATCTGATATCATTTGTTCGGTAATAGCATTTGCGGGAGACGTTTTTGGAACCTCTGTGTGGATTTACTGAGAATCGATTGTGCATTACGTGCAACTCGGCATCTACAACCACAGAAAACAATTCTCTGAAAACGCAAACAAGTTACTTGTGTGGTAGAAAGATAAACACACTTTTGCCAAGTGAAATTTCCTCGGCGTTTTGAATCCAAAGCTATAGAAGGAAGACAATAAGTGCAAAATCGCTTGTAACGAATCGAAAAGTATCTCAAATGGATCTAGGAAAAAACTACGTAGTGCACTTCTACCGGAAAAATTACACAAACCAACTTTTAGTTGGAAATAACTGACGAACTTTTATTTGGAATTTGACTTCCTGGAAACGTCTGTCGATTTTTTTATGGGAACAGATTTCTTTTGCGTTTAAAGTGTATACTTACCCCGCATTAGTCTAACTAACGTCTTTTAGATGGCCCAAGTATCATCTCAAGTACCAATTCGAAGGCATTTGTTAGGCATGAACTTCTCCTTTGGGTGAAAGGTTCAGGCCCATCTAACATCATAACGCTGTATATTTGCTATTCAACAAATCACAGCCACAACGATGTTCCCATAGGCAAAGAGTGTCTATCGGCGTTCAATTAGTGATTGAACAATTCTGAATATTGAAGTGAAAGTCGACAACCAGGGTTCAAACGTATCATGGCCAACCTAAGGCATGTCGACATTAGGTCTGTCAATTCTGCCTATGCTAAAGCGTGCTAGAAGTTAGGTGATTTTCACTTGACAAGGAAGTAAGAAGCGAGGCTGTTCATTTGGTAATAAGAAGATGTCTTATAGACGGAAGCTGTCTTATAGACGTCCGAAACAGATGTTGTAAATGCGACGAAAGTACGAGATCACTATCACATTTTGCACTATGGTAGCCACTCTTAAATTATGTACCCCAGCAGGTCGTCATTAGGGGACCTCGCTTAAGAACCATCCGTGTAATCACAATCAGGAGAAAATTGAAGACAATCAGCAGCTTGATCCTGAACAAGTAGGTTTGTTTCCGCTCTCGATCTTTCAGCGTCGAGCTTCCAATATTTTACTGACCATCAATGAGTAGGACATTAAATAAAAATTGTTGTGGTTCTAATATGTTTCTTGAAATAAAATGTATCAGTCTTTCACGATGAATATTCGCTTAGTGATAAAATACCACAGCATCATCGCTAAGTATCTGCAGCAGTGCATTTTCACCTTGCTCAGCAGTTTTTCCCGCTAAGAGACGTCAACAAGCCACCTGCAAGAGTCATGCTACCAACGATTATCTTCACAAGACGCTCAACTGTGAATAGGAGTTCTAACTGAAAATGCAAGCCATCCAAATGCAGACCCTGGGGCCGTGAAGTCCTCGTCTGAGCCTGGCCTAAGAAGTTCATCGGCGATCGTATTTTCTACAATCCCATTGTGACCTGTGCCCCAAAGAAGAGTTAGTGAATTCAGCCTTCCGACAGCGTTCAGAGAAGCGATGCATTCTCGAACTTACTTGCAAGTGGCCTCCTCCATCGATTCTTCACAATATGACAATGAACTAGTCAGGCGCATATCTTCTTAACGAGAAGTGAAATCTAACGTTGTCATTCTCTAAGAAGACACCAGCACCGCATTTATGATCGGTTTTGGAGCCAACCGTGAAAACCCGACTGACCGAAACCATTGCTAAGTACTGGAAGTCGATTCCGTACTTTCCCAGCAACAAGAATCAATGCATCGTACAAGGTCATCAAAACTCCAACAATCACTTCTTTTTAAACGGAAAATGGCTAAGAGGGCGTAGCCCATCATATGAATATCCTCTAGAGCCAGGCCTGCTAGAGAAAACCAACCAAGTAGTCAAAACATCGTTCTTTGGAGTCTGGTAAAAGCAGCAGTGATGTGTTTACGATAAAACTTGTTCCACCGGACTACCAACGCAGAGGATATAATTGATTTTATCAGAGCCGCATAGATCCAAAGGATTCTCCTCGATGGCAAGCCTCATTTCTTGGCGAAATCTCCCTTTCACTGCCAAAAAGACGACAGCTCCTTAGATGTTTTCAGCGTGACATGCTTAGTTCAAGGAAATATGTTATTCAGGATGATACCCAAATGCTTAACTTCTTTGGAGAAACGAATGGCGATGCCTTTAAAAATTAGTCAAACCAGTTAGTTTCCTCTTTCACGTAAAGAAAGCAACCTCAATTGACTGAAAGCCCATTTCTTGTGCAGAGATCGTCCATCATGTCGCTTTAGAGTAGACAATCAGACACGATCAAACAGACATCATCGATCATCATCTGCATTTGCTGAACATGGACGGCAGAACTATTGAGAGCGTTAAACAGTGAGTTGACCAACATGTGCCATAGAAGTGGAGACAAGGTCCCAAGATTGCGGCAACCCCTGTTTTCTCCGGCCATCACAGCATCCGCAATCAGGGACCTCTTTACCAGAATTGCTCTTCCACAAAACTTGTGATTTTCTTATGCCGTTTTAGTATCCTCAACGTCGATGGAAATGATGCCCAGTGCTTATTTCTTCTGCCCGTCAGATATTGAGGAGGAGTTCCGCAGGATCGTTTCCGTATCTGTTTTGCGCACATCATTCACTCCATGCTCTTGAAGCAAGTCAGACTGATATATTGTAGTTTTCTTTTCCGATTTTCGATATAAATTCTACCTTCACTGCTAGCGAGCGGCTCGGTTTGTATGCCAGGCCATCAGGAAATTTTCTCTTCACAACTGTCAGCAGCTCATCTATACACGCGACTCGACAAAGGAAGCGACAGCGCTAATGATGGCCTCATCCATCACCACAACCGATGACTGATGCAAACTTCAGGGTGTTGTCTTATAAGCTCACTTTCAACTTTAGCAATAAGAGCTGGTTCTGCTAGGTGGAGAAAGCCAGCAATGTGGTGACCCAAGAGTTAACTACCGCGCACCATTGCAGTGCAGACCTAGGCCAGAAACTTTGCGGGGAGCGTCTGTCTTGATATACTAGATGGAGTGAAAAGTGACCTCCTTTTTTTTTAAATGTTTTTTTACGTTATTCAATATAGTCCCCTTTTAGTTTGATACACTTATTCCAGCGATTTTCCAACTTCTTGATCTCGTCCGAAAAGTAATTTTCCCGAAGGACTGCAAAATACTCCTCCGTGGCGTCGATGATTTCCTCGCGTGAGCTGAATTTTTTATTGATGAGCCCTTGATGATCTTTGGTGGTTTGGGAAGAGATAATAGTCCGAGGGATCCAAATTCACTTACCAATCGACGCCAAAAGTCCGCCCGATTCCGCATCAGCAAGTCCAAACACTCTTTCGAAGTGCTGTCGCTTTCGTGTTTTTGGTCAAAAGTGAGCATTCGCGGCACCCAGCGGCAGGATAACTTTTTCATATGCAGAATATTGCCCAAAATATGGCGTGTGCGCTCAGTACTAATCTTTGTGGTATCTGCTAGCTCGCGACCTTCACTTTCCGGTCAGCCGACACCATTTCATGTATTTTTTTGACATTGTCCTCTGTACCCGCATCGGAGGGCCTGCCGCTGCGGACTTAATCGGTAGTGGAGTTGCGGCCACCACGAAACTCTCGAAACCAATATTTGACGGTGTAATCTGTCGGAGCATTAGCCCCATAATATTTATCCAAATTTTCTTTTTTTTCCTTAGCCGTTTTGCCTGTTTTATGAGAGAACGAAAATCGTTTTTGTCCATACTCAACATGATGCCAAACACGTCAGCAACAATCAGCATGTCAAGACAAAACTAAAGACAGTACCGCACTGGAATTTGGCATGTCTGCCTAAATATGAACGGACTTCAAAGCACCATAACCGTTTTTGCAATAGCAGCGCAGTGGCCAAGGAGATTACTTTTCACTCCACCTAGTATTGACCACAATTCGCGATTTTGTGTCCAGTCAGCCACGCGTTGTTGCGAGGCGAGATCTCTTGGCGTCCTGTAACTATTTTTGATATACATTCGATATGCGTATACACAAAATATCTCCGGAGCATGCTTTGAGTGTGCTATGGATAGTTTGTCCAGATCCTGGATCCATCATCAAAACAACATTACGATCATCTCCACGATCGAAAATGCCATTTCTGATGACTATTGCGTTGTATTTTATGAGCTATGGCTTCTACCACAACATTGGGTAATCAAGAACTTCAAGTGACCTTACAGATACTTTATGAGATGTAACATACTTCGACTTTGTGATGAAAATTACCCTCTACCAACTCCAGACACGTAAATAATTTGTAAAGTGTTTACAATTGCCAACCAAACAGAACAAAGATACGTACATAGTGGCTACTTACATGTTTACAAGCCTACACTTCCCTGAAAAAAAAAAAATCCACACTCATTATGTTTACACAAAAGTCAACTTGAAACAGCGCATTAAAATTAATAAAGGTCCCCACTCTGCCCTTATTCAAGGCTACCAATAAAAAAAAAATAAACAACAATCGACAAGTACGAATACACACAGCTCAATAGTACGCAAACTTGTAGAACCTACTAAAACTAAGGGCACCAAGCTAGAAACAAGATCGTAGATATTTTTACGAATTCAGTCATCAGTCGCCGTAAAAAACTTCCAAAATTGTAGTGCCTAATGGCTCAAATCCCATTAACTCAGCCAAATTAAAGGCGGTACCTCAATTTTGGAGGCCAGGTATCATCTTTACAACATGGTCGTGTGGTATGGAATGGTTCTCGTATTGTCGTGTAGTAAAACTCTAAGATATTTTAGTGTTTCTCCAATGTTCCATCAACCGCTACTCCCTAGAGTTGAACAATTACGGATAACTTTTGCGGAAATTCTTCTCATGAATTTGCAGCATCGGCAGTGGGTCGAGTTGGGGTTTCGTTCGCATTTCGTCATCGTCCCAAAGACCTTTGCCATTTTAGGAACACTCTGAACATAGCTCTGAATGAAACTATTAACCTGGTTTTATGAGCTTCAAAATTTTTATGAATACAATTTCTTGTGTCGAAAAAAAGAGAAAAGAACGAGACAACGTCGTGAAATGGGGCAAAAGTTGTTTGGGGGGCAATGACTACTCATGGGGATGAACCCAGTTAAAGTTCTCCTTCGTGATAAAGGTCAAGGGGTTGCAAGACATTTTGTACACTCCTGAAATTCCAAACTACTTTTAGGAGCCCGGTACACTTACTCAAATGCAATAGGGGTATTCAATGCTAATGGCCGTCTAACATTTCATAGTATTCGTACTCGTACTCGTACTCGTATCTATTAAGTGTCTGTGGTATCTATGCTCATTGTTTTACAGTTTTCTGACAAAATTTTAATGGAAAAATATTTAATGGAATATGTATTTATCTGTTTTGTCATTACAGGTATGTTATCTGAAGGACTTCCTTGAGTTTCATGAGTGTCAAGTAACCGAAGTAAGTACTCACTCGTACGTATGCGTATATTTATAACGACAATGACGGTAGCGATGATTATGGCTACTCTGGTGGCAGTATCTGAGGTCACGTTCTTGTTTGTTTTGAATTGTTGACAAAGAAAAAAAAAAAAAAACAAAAATACCTGTCTGTGGGTGTAAATTTAATTTATGGGGTCGGTGAGTGGGCCTGGTTCGTTAATTAAAAGTTGTTTTTCCCCAGTGTCCTCTTCGAAATACTCGTACACATTTGTGAGTGATTGATGCCTTTCGAATCTCACTGACACTTTTACTGATATTATTTTGGGTAATTAACGAAGGATAGGGGAGCTTTGTGGAACTACTAAGAGATTATCGATCAGAATTTAACAAGAACTTTTAGATGACTTTTTCCAGTTTTGTTCGATGTTTTTGTTTTTGTTTTTGTTTTTGTTTTTGTTTTTGTTTTTGGAAATGCCTAATCGATGGGTTGAAGGCTACGGATTGACCTTGATATTGAACACTCCCAAATAATGAATAGCTGGTCTTTGCAGATCCAGATTTTGGTCGATAAGACATTTACATAAACCTACGTTTGGAATTGTTTTCGAGATACTTGGGCAATATTCGGGTTGTTTGATGGCGATCAAAATTCATGTAAGTGATTCCGGTTTCTTTTTATGGAGATTACTTGAGAAAAGACGATTATGTTTGTTAGCATTCGATAGCGTGATTTATACTTGTTTGTTTTTGGGTGAGTTTGCTTATGGCGTTTCGAGATTTGGTACTGTTAACAATTCTAAACGTACATGCTCGTAGATGTTCGTGGACGGAAGAAAGACAAGGATTTTGTTGATAGGTTTTGGTGCATCATTTTAGAAAATGTATTTTTCAGAAACCTTCCCCCGATTTAATAGGGTTTTGTGGCTGTTCTACAGTTAGGTGGTTTTTTTTTATCGACGAGCGTATTAGGAGCTACTCGCAGTGTACGATAATTAGACACAGTCATATTAAACCATCGATCGAGGTTTTTATCTAGGATGTGGTTGTTGCGGATCACACCCGCTTAACAAACAAGCCATGGTATCCACGTTCTTATCGGCGCTATGTTGACTTTTCCTTCATTCATCTTGGGTAAGTGGGTTTCAGTGCACTACATGGGAAGCAATGTGAGTG
Source organism: Volucella zonaria (assembly GCA_963966105.1). Taxonomy (NCBI): domain Eukaryota; kingdom Metazoa; phylum Arthropoda; class Insecta; order Diptera; family Syrphidae; genus Volucella; species Volucella zonaria. Next base: position 172,575,001 of record OZ014531.1, on the reverse strand, counting down.
ACAAACCAACTGCTTCTTCCACATGAAATTGACGTGGTCCACATAGTTGGATCCAGACGGAATGCTTCCTTGTTCGGTGTGAGTTTCTCAGAGTGACGTTGTTTGGCGTCAAGGATTATTTTTTATATTCATTTCGCAGGCTATACACAGCTCGTAAATTTCTCTGCGATTGTCGAAAGTCTAACGATAATTCCTGGTTTTGACTCTTCGGAAAGACACATCTTCAGGACTTTCTTGTAGTAAATACAGGAGCTCTGTGATGTTATTGGAATGTTCCATCATTTGTTGACTCATCACGTTTTTGTGAATTCGCTTTCGGATTTTTTGCAGAAGTATAATCAAGGTTGCGCAATACCTTGTTCATTCGAAAGTTCAGTGAACAAAAAGTAGAGCCACTACCTTTCCCTGATTAAATTTTGTGCGAACCCAACCTACCTGAACAGTCGAAGTGGCAGCACTAATTCTGCTGCTGTAGCAAATTTCCCCTGGTCCTTTTGGGTGACATTCCAACCAACGTCCGCTATTACCTCGAAAACCACCATCTGAGTCGTTCGCGCTGCAGATCGCTTTCATTGGTTTTGGTAATTGTTTGAGCCTACCAGCAGTCAAGCTACTAAAATTCGCAACAATTGGCGCCCAACATGGGGCCGTGCCTAGCGCCCATCTTGCGCTTTCCTCTATTTCATAGACCGTCCGTCCTGCCTATTTTGTTGAACTTCCAAGGTATTACGAGAGTGCACGCACCTACGGCTGCCCACCACTCTCCTAGGATCTTGAAGAGTTTCAGAAAAGAGAAAAAGGGATGGGGGTTGATATATTGAGAGCTAAGAGTCATGAGTAAGTTGGCTTTTCAGCTCAGCCGAAGTGTGCCTCGATTTTCTAAGACAGTACTATTTATGGCAAGGCTGTTTGCTAAGCAATTTAAAAAGTAAAATTTTAGCGTAAATCTATTGAGATTGCTTACATTATCGACTGAAAGAGTTTTATACGTCCTTTGGTTCATAACTTCGCATTCAAGCAGGACATGAGTGGAGCAGGTGGTAATAAGGCAACTAAAAATGTTGTTTTTTTTTATTTATACTTACCTGATTTAAATATTTATAGAGTCATGGTTCAAGGTTTAACATAACAAGCTGTCAAGTCAACTGATAACTATCTTCCATTCTACACACCAAGCTTGTTAAGGCACCTTTCTAACTGTGTACCCCATTTTAAGTCCGGTCTTAGTGGGTTGCTTCATTCTTCCAGCATAAATTCAAGGTCTCACAAATCAAGATTTTGTTATTATAATCTTACATATCTGGCCTAGTTTGTCGGGAATACTGAGGCTTCAAAGCTCGTCTCAATAAACGCAATCGTAGATGCCTTTGAATGTTAAAAACTAGTTTACCAGAAGTTTAGGTTGGGCACTTATAAATCGTTGGTGCGGCAGTTGACCGTTATGGCACACGTTCGCTATTGATCGGCTTCGCCCGTAATTGGTAGCCTTGCCGCTACCCTATACATTTTAGTTCAACTTACTATTTTGTCTCGTGCAGAGATACGAGTAATAGGGGTCGATAAAAAGATATACTGCGTTCCTGTGAAAAGTAGAAATAAAGCGATAAGATCCCATTCCAATGCCGTCTTCACAGTGCGCGACAGGAAATTAAAACGCGCTTAGAGGGCTAATTTGCCTCCACTAAGTTTTACAGTTCTTTAGCGGCCTGGGTTGCGAATACTTGTATGTTGACAAATCAGATGTGGCATTGAATCTATTGTGCAGGTTTTGACATCACTTTTCTAGTCGAGGACAACAACCAGTTTACAGCGCCTTTCTTATGCAAGGCGGTAGTCTATATCTACCACATCCTTACAAAGTTCAGGCGGTGAACCTTAGGTTCCCAATTTCTCAAAATGGGATTCCCTAATATCCTCTATTAATGTAGAGGACTGCCTTAAGCATCGGCAATATGTAAGAAAACAACTTACTACGCCAAGGGTTCTTTCAAGTCTAAGATGGAACATTGCAGATGGATAAGCAGAACTCGCGCTGGGCATTTTAATTGCCATTGAGGGTGCTTTCGGCAACACAACTTTTGACGGTATGTCGGCTAGACAACACGGCGTAGACGAACCACTAGTTTTGTGATTAAAAGCAATATTCGTGAATAGGACGCTGATTACGGATACTGATTGCGGTCAATACGTGATGGCGGGGGTAAGCACTGCCTAACGTTGCCAATGTTCAAGCATTTGCAAATGATGTAGTGCTGTCTGTTGGATCATGTCTGTCGACTGCCTCCTCTAGAGCGTAGCCAGTCCAAGACGTAATCGGTGATCAGTGCACTAAAAATGGGCTTTCATTCAATCCTTTCAAAACTAAGATCGTCCTCCTTACATGAAGGAGGAAGCTGACTGGTCTGAATCATCTAGTGCTTACAGGCATTATCATCCACTTCTCCAACGAAGCTAAGTAACGGATGACCAGATAGCAATCATAGTTTTTCCAATTGTTACGCTTCAGCAGCTGTCAAAGTTACCAATGACATTCAACTGTCAAAATATTGAGTAAGGTTTGCCATTTCATCATGCATCGTTTTACGCTTGCCGAACGTGCCTATTGAAACTTCGGCTCAGTTGTAAATACGCAAAGTGAATTTCGTCGTGAGGTCGGTCGCCATCATGGCTTCAGGGTATTGGCAAATCGTCGCACCATAGAAAAGTTTGAGCGTGAAAACACTCTTTTGGATCTTAAGTCACCAACCAGACAGAGATTGATACGAAATGAAGAATACGTAGCCGCAGTAGACGCCGTGGCCGAAGTAGCCTCCGTAGCTGCCAGTGTCAACGGTCTCTGGTACAGAGCAATGTTAACTGACTTTCTGTGGTTAGAAATCGACTACATCGATATATCCGAGTTGTGGTTCCAACAAGATGGTGTACATGCCATACGCGAGGCTCGAAGTTGTGAATGGCAAATTTGGCGACTGGGTGATCGCACGGCGAGCGTTCATCAATTGTCCGCCGCCTTCATGTGATTTGACACCACTCGATTAATTTCTCTGGAGCTACGTCAAGTCCTTAGTCTACGCTAATAAGTCAACCACTTTGGACGAGCTCGAGGCCAACTTTCGACGCACTATTGCCGGAATAACGGCGCACATATTAGACCGAGTTATGAAAAATTGGACCGACCGCTTGAAGCACTGCCAGCGAATGGCATAATGGCATGAACGTAGCTTCAAAATAAAGCCAGAATCAATTTTATATCTCACACCGTTGTTTTTTTATTTAAATTTTTTTTCTATCGTTCTTATCTGGTCGCCTTATATTTGAGTGTCATCCTGGATATTAAATTTCTTTGGACTAACATGTTACGTTCTGGGAGTGTAGAGGATGTGTCAGCGGGGTCAAACAGGCGGGTCCCTTAGATCTACACCGCTATTATAAGGCCAATTATATCCAACGTGTCGGTTGCTTGGTGGAACAAGCTTTCACGAAAATACTTCACTGCAGCTTTTACCAGTCTCCAAAGGACGGTCTGGCTCGGCTACACGTAGGGTTTTTTTTAGCTTGTCTGGTTCTACTCTAGATGAATCTCTGATGAATCTTTGAAACTGATATCATGGACTGCATCCTCAAAGCCATCTTTCGTTTAAAGTGGGGCGGTGTTTGGTACAACAAGCACTGGACCTTTGATGACTGTGCGCCTGATCCAATGACACCACAACTCCTGATTCGGGAAAAATACGATATTGACTGGCCATGTGTCCAAGGTAGGTTTCGGCTAGAATCTGAGCCAGAAAAGGGATGTAGTCGGGTCTTCACAGATGATTCCAGGACCGATTTCGGATTTTTTTTTTTTAAAGAACTTAACACTCAAGTGGGTATTACTACACTTAAAATGCCTGGGCACATGTTAAGTTTTTAGGAAAATGGGACAGAGAGAGAAAGAAAGATTCTTGGTAGCAGTGGGTGATATCCAACATTTAATGGGGAGACTAAATTATTAGTTTAATTGGACTTGTTGTATTCTAGGCAATCACTCATCTAACGTGAATTTACAATAGTTGCCGTCGCCGTCGGCGCTGGTGTCTTTCTGGAGGACGACAACGTTCGACTTCATTCGTCATTTGAGGAACTTGCTTCTGTCGTGCAGTTGAAGTTATGAGTAGTCATCCCTCCGCTATATGGTATATATAGTATGTAGAGGAGGCGAAGCAGTTTCATCTGTAGCGATAGCAAACCTGCGCTTAAAGCCTGAGTGAACCCTCTCACGACTTCCAAGGTAGATCAAGAATACAAAACTTCACTGAACGCAGTCCGAGGGCTGAATGCACTGAGTCTTGTCTGGGTCCAAATTCTTAATGCGGGAAATGAAATCGCCGATGAACTTGCCGGTCAAGGGTCAGGGGAGAGGTTTTCAGAACTCGAACCTACCTTAGATCTGCATGCGTCCTCGGTTAAGGCGTTGTTAGTTGAGTTTTATATGAACATAATTGCAATTGTCCAGGTTGCCGACAGATCAAACGAACGCTTTCTGACGTCTCTTAGAGGTCGGCGAGTTTCCTGCTGTTTCTCAGTATGAAAGACTGCAGGCGAAGCACAGGTGTGCACATAAGAGTACTAGGAATAAGTGATACAACATCCTGCGAAGCTCACTGTGAAAGTGATGACGATTCTACGGAGCACTACTTGCATCAAACTGCAGGTACTCGGCGCTGACGTGGTGGTTCCTGATACCGTACGCACTTTATCACTGAAGCGCTTACTCATCTTTTTTCGAAAGGCTGAGAAATTTCAGTAAAAGAAGGATACAACGAGTACAATGGACTAGTTGCTTGTCTGAATACTCTGTTCCTCCAGAAAAAGAATAGGAATTAAAAAAAATATAGGTCCAGAAGCAATTCTGGATAGCTAAACTTGTTTTAATGGTTCTACATACTTCACGGCCTTCCGTTCCAAATAAAAAAACCATAAAAATTAGCTACGCGTTTAATTGACGTGATTAAAAATGCGTTCGTAGATTTAATAGAAGGTATCATAAGTCGGTCTACATATATGTATGTAACCACCTTCATGGTACTGTGCACTTGGCCCCGACAAATTCATTATCTCAATACAACTACGAGTGTCGGTGTAATTTGAGTAATTTCAGCATCTGTCTGTGGTTGGCATTAAGTCAATGCAACTCATTGCTATTTCATCCAGTTAATGGCGGTTTCAGATTCAATTTAAAAGGCACGATACCACCAATAGCAAATTAATACTAATGACCTCCGGTTTACTCGTATTGCATTGCACTGACCGGAACTAATTTTTAAACTCCAGCCATCTTAATGGTTAGATCAAAGTCTTTTCCATTGGTCGGTCATTATATTTCACGTGAAATTAGTTCCAGTTCGGAATTTATTGTAATGGACTATAATTCCCTTGCCAGACTGGAGCGGGAACAAAATCGTGGCCAGTTTATGTAGACGCTCTGACAACTGACAGCTAAATTATCCGTACAATGCAATGGTTCGAATATTTGCTATCACAGATGTTCAGTGACAGTTGCTGCACGGCTGTCAATTTTAAAGTGGCGTCAAAGGTTATTGACATTCCCCACACATATCGGTTGAGTTCTGTTCGCAGATCTCTTTTTACGTCTGTCACTCATTTTATCTGTGGTACGAATGTTTCCATCAATTTACGACGGAAACCACTTCTCAAATCCATGCGATATTGACAAGTGCAAAATAATCTCATCGAATGTATCTTCCGAATGAGTATCTGAGCTGAGTGCATAAATAAAATGAGAAAAAAAAAAAACTTCACACAACCACAACATGACGTGAACTCAATATTTGGTCCGATAAACGTTCATGACGTTGAGTTCACACAACTTCACACAACCACAACATGACGTGAACTCAATATTTGGTCCGATAAACGTTCATGACGTTGAGTTCATTGCCGCGCCGCTGATACATTTGAAATGTATCTTCAGCACGTTGTTAGCGCTGTCGATTTCGGTTGACGTTGCTTTTTGTTTTTTTTTGCTGTTTTTTGTATCCGCAATAGTGATTATGGTGGGGTAACTGGAACTACAAGTTTGCCCCGCCATCTATGTATGTAAACGCATTGCGACAAAATGGCAATTGTGACGACGGACGACGGCGGCAACTAGTCGTGCAACTAGCAAGGCAAGAACCCCGGGACAGAGTTGATGTGACGCAGATGTACGAGCAGTCATTGCCTTAGCTTTATGCAAAGGTTCAATTGATTTTTCCAATTTGATAGGAAGGAGGGGGGGTACGCGCGATGTGGATTTGGATTTGGATTTTGTGCTAAAAGTCAGTTGAAGTGGGCCTCGAGATGTCTGGCCTTTCTCAACAGAGTGTGAGTTGGCGATTTTTTTTTGCAGGGATGTCAATTTTTTTTTTCTTTAGTTCGATGAAGTGATGTTTTTTGTTTTTTTTTTTTTTTGTATAAAGGCAACGCCACACTGAAACTGGAACCCTGAGGTGGGTTTATGTTTAATGAGGCGTTAAACGTTCACAGATAAAAATGGAAGTTTGAGGGAAAAAGGTTTTTGTTTTTCCTGCAGTTAAATCAGTTTATCTGGAGTTTATCGATTAGGGAAAATGAAAATTAAGTTTCCATGAGCAGATGGAGGAAATGGAAAAATTGTTGGGAAATTTTCTTTTTTCTGATTGAAGCAAATGGTGTCGAAAGTTGGAAAGTAGTTACGGATGGTTTTATGAATTTGCTTTCTCCGCACGGGTCATTTTCAATGGTAGGAGCTTCTCTGTTCTGGTAAATGGGCCATTACAATCTTCAAATCAATATGGGTCACTTCCTGGTTACAAGTTTTGCCGGTCTTGGTCCGCTTCCGGTCCTTGATTTGCAGTTAAATGAACCTTAAACGCTCCGGTGTTGTGAGTAAACGATGCAAGTTTATTTTTCAATTATGAGATTAAAACAAAATAAATTGGTTCTCGTATTGCACAGTGTAAATATTTATAACTTGCGATATGTATCTGGCTCGAAGGACCAAATACTTTGATTATAAGTGTGATAAGTTGCATTTCGTTCTAGCTTATCTCTGCCTGGACTGTGTGATTTCGTTTACTTTATGAACATCTTGTCGGATTGCTCTTAAATTGCAATAAATGTCACGGAATCTAATTTATACTTGATTTTGCGGGTTAAGATGGATTATCTCCGGTGCTTCTTTGCTACTTTATTTTTGGGAGTTGCTTGAAAAATTTGTTTGGACCAAGGCCTAGACTCTCCCAGTCACTGTTCTGTTCGCCGGTTTACTAAGATTTTTTGCTGACTCCGGACGGAAGGAGAATGAGAAACTTTTTCTGGGTCTCATAGGCAGCAGATTTCACTTTTAGAGGTTTGCCAGTTCCCGCCGAAGTAATCGTTGCGAGTAGGTACATCACAAAAGGTGATTACTTTTCAACCGTTTGGTGTCTGTCGAGGTTTAAACCCATATACTTTGCGTAGAACCCATGAATAGTTTTATCTTTTGTTATTTGATAACGAAAGATACATTGAGTTCAATAAATGGGTCGTGCTATTGGCATATTGTTCGTGTACGTCTGACATCTGGCCATAAGCAAATTGTTAAGGAGTTGTCATTAGGATTAACCTTCCGATCTGTCGTATACGAGAAGCTCCTCGATGTGGTGCACATATCCAGCTATAACAAAAATAGTCTGTGGATCCCTCGGAATGTCTTACTTTGAAAGTGGAATCTAACCAAGGAGACCTAAACGACTTCTATCTTGAGAATCCTGTTCGTTAATTGAGGAATCTATTTTGCTTCAAAGTCGGATTGCTGACGTTTCAACAGTGAGCCTAAACGAGAGTACCACAGAAAGGAAAATTTGAACCTGGTATACGAGTGACAAAAGAAGCCTTGCAAAGGTGAAGGATTTTACGCAACATGACGTATAATGGATTCCACTAACTAAAGTTGGCATGAGAGTGAAGTCGTTCTGGATATACGCTGCATTTAACAGTTTAAGAGGTACGCACTTGTCTGGGTATAAATTGGAAAGTTCAACACACGTTGTAGAGCAGGACTCATTGTAACGCAGACGTGATGATCGCCGTATTCCTATCGAAAGTTGCTCATAACTTATTGTGGCATCTTAGTATCGTCTTTTCAGCTGTTGAAATTTGTTCTTGTTTAGATGGCAGTACAATCTGAAGTGGACCTGTGCCTCAACTAATAAAACTGATTTGCGCATTTCAAGGTGGTCTTGGTTTTGCACCTAAGTTAGTGTCTTTTTTTATACTGCATTTTCTCTCTCTGGAAAGAAATCGAAGCCTCTTGGAAGAGGAGCGCTGATATTCATTAGGCATATGTTCTATCCCTCTCAAGCAATTGAAATATACTTTCCTGACCAGGTTGATGTTGTTGGGTAGCTCCTAGAGTTCGTGGCTATATCCCCATCTCGAAAGCCTATCCACGCAAAAATTGATCAAAGCATTCTACGTTCAAAACGACCAGGGGCATTTTCATTCGTCTTTGCTAATGCCCATTCAGCTAGAGAGAGTCCTTAGTGTTTATTGATAAGACCATAGTAGTCATTTGCCTTCTAACGCCAGGGAAACAGCGATCAGCATGTTAAACTATCCGTTGGATTGCTAATGTAGGGTTTGATTTAAGCTTCGCAAAATGACTCCACTGTAGTCAGAGAAGGTCGAAGATAGAAAAGAACGAGAAGTTATATGCTGCTAGAAAGCCATACTACTGTGGTACACAAAAAAAAAAATCGGGCGATCTAAATCGCCAGTCCAAATCGCCAAAACGAAAGATTAGGCGACCCGGAAATGCAGCCCTCAGAATTTCTGTTGTTCATGTCCCAATCCATCCAATTGAGGAAGGAAAAAGTCGTTGAGCATGGCTCTGTAGCGTACGCCGTCCACAGTAGTCATTTGGTCCGCGGCGTTTTCGAAAAAATAAGGCCCGATGACCCCTTTAGCGTAAACAGCACATCATGCACTAACTTTGAGTGGGTGTAATGGTTCTTCGTGAGCTATACGTGGATCTTCGGTGCCTCAGGATCGGTAATTTTGCTTATTCACATGTCCACAGAGATGCAAATGGACCTCATCGCTCATGATGATTTTCGATGAAAAGTTGTCCCCCTCGTGGTCGAGATTCAGGATGACTTGGGCGTAGGTTACACGCGCTTGGCGGTCAACACCTAACAGATGATGCAATGTCTGCACTTTGTAGTGGAACATCTTACTGTCTTTCACCAAAATTCTCTGGAAAGGCTGCCGAATGATGCGCAATTGCGTGGCACGTCGTCTGGTCGATACTCCAGGGCGCGATATTCTCAGCAGATCGCCTGCTTCGGGACCGGCCCGATCTGACAGCATCTCGTTTTGTTCCATACTTTTCTAGGCTCCTCCTCCCCGACTCTGCCTTCTCCACAACCTCCGTTCAATCGCTTCGCGACCTCGGCCTTTTGTGTGATAGGGAGCTCAACTTCCCTTTACATATGGATGGGATAATCCTTAAAGCCAACTCCGCACAAGGTTTTGTAAAACGGTGGTCCGAAGAATTCACCAACCCATACGTGACCAGGTCCCTTTATATTACCTCTGTTCGCCCCCTCCTAGAGTACGCCGGTCAAGTGTGGTGCGCATATATCGTGTTCATATCTCGAGAATCGAAAGCACCCAGCGCCGCTTTCGTCGAGTTGCTCTTCGAGGTATGTCGTGGAACGATTCTTTTATTCTGCCCCCTATCAAAACCGTCTCAACCTTATCAACTTAAACATCCTTGAGGAACGCAGAGATGCAGCCGACTTTCTCTTCATTCATCGACTCTTTTTAGGTCACGTTGAATGCGCATACCTCCACAACTCTATTTTCCTCAACACTAACCCTCGAAATCTACGTACCTCTCGACGCTTCTATCTACCAACCCATCACACCTCCTATGGCGGAAACGAACCAATCTCCGTAAAATCAATTCCAACCCTACAGTATTTGACTACCACCGCACCATTCCCTGCCTCAAATCCGTTCTCCTTCACCACTCCAACCAACCTTAGTTTTAAGTTTAAGTTTAATTTTAAGTTATAGCTTGTATTAAGCCGAATAGATGGGGGCCTTCGCCCGAACCAAAATTAAATTAAAATAGGCGAGCGGCTAAACGTCGTGGTGTTTGCCCAGTTGGTGTCGGACGACTGGAAGATCTGCGTCGAAATTTACGCTGCGCCAACACCACCGACGTATTATTCCGTAAAAAAATCGCAACAATTATTCCTCGTTCTTTAGGAGCATAGCGACTCATGCCATGTTAAAGTAGCATTGACATTTGCAAAAATTATGACATCTTTCGATAGGATGAAGTCTTTTGCGCCACCTAGTATAATAACGAAAGCAGGGTCTCTCAAACACCCGAATCTTTTCCCACAAACTTGTTTTCACATTGAAGCAAGTTCCAGATATCGGAATATCGGTCAACGTTGCAAGATCATACATATTACTGACTTCGTTCTCTGGACCCGATCTGTACGCGATCAACTCGTAGGCATATGTTATGGCGTGGCGAGGTGAACGCACAAACGTTGTTTCTGTAGATGTTGAATAGGACCGCACCCCTGTTGCAGACCGTTTTAATGTCAAATATTCTCGTGAACATATTTAAAGGAATATGCAGCAGTGGTATACTTATTCCCTGTCTATTTAGCTTGAAGGAGAACCCTTCTAACCATGCGCTATCGATGGGGTTCTTCAAGCCAGTCAAGCAGCCATCCATGCATCGTTTCTTTTGCTTGCTTGCTTTTGTCCCGGATATCAGTTTGGACGCGTGAGATACAAATATCATGACCTGCCTTAAAATCGAATTAATTATTCGGAGCAATGTTTTGGTGCCCAACCCACTTAGTCATGATTCTATTGATCACCTTTTCGAAGATCTTGCTCTTATTCGAACGTTATCGATCGACGATACGGAGGATTGGACGAGATCTTATCCGTTTTGGGAATAGAATACAGCACCCCTGTCTTCCAATGCTAATGGGCTAATGGGCATTATTCATTGCATTATCATTGATGCTGTTAGCAGTATCTTTCCTCCGAAATAATTCGTTGCTCGAATGCAAATTAACAGAAGCCCTGTAATGCTCTTTTATTAATATTTGGAGTTTTTGGTCAGCGACTTTAGTGTGATGACCTCCCGGATCTGTCAGTAAACTGCCTGTACAAGGTATAGTCTCGGCAGCAGTCTAATTTTGTATAGATGTATTGCGTCAACAATTGCATTGCGGAATGTGTCTACATTGTCATTATTTTGATACCAATGTGGCGTCCGTTTAATGGTCTCATATGTTTGGTTGGAGTATCTGTCAATCTCCTCGTTCGACGGATTTTTTTTTGGATAGTGGATAAAGCGATTTCGAGGAGAGACCGAGTATTGTCGATGCTATCGAAGCACAATACCATACACCATTTTCGTCACTCGTAATGGAGGTACCTTTGACTTTTATTTGATTGATATTAGTAACAATTGACAACATTTCTTGTTTAACGATTTAGCCCTAAAAACGCAAAGTCTTCAACTCCCATGATATCATTTGGTGGTTACATTGAACCTTTCCCATGCATTGTCGTGATTGCAATGCAAAACACATATTTCATTAGAAAATCTTCTTCCAAATGAGGTATTCTAGAAAGTCCATTTGCGTGATTATGTATCTAATCATTGTTAGTCTTTGTCAAGACACTCATACTTGCTCTAATCTTCTCAGTTCATTCAGCTTAATGAATTCCATTCCGTCATCACTCACGATAACACGAATTACTTTCAAAATATGGAATGCTTCACTTCTCTACAATCTCTTTTCTTAGATCTTTGCATAATCAACTCATGCACTTAAGATACTCAGAAAAAATTAAAATAATTATTCGTACACAGTAGGTTACCCACAGCCTCTGCTCGCAAAGTCCAACTCTAGCATGCATCTCCGACCCACTTTGCAGGCGAAAAGAAGCTTGCCAAAGTAGTCGCCTCATTGAAATGTAATATTCACCATACGAGAGAGCACTGGGAGCTCCATATGTACTCCTCGTATTCGTACTATTCGTACATCTATCTTTCACTGTGCAACTTCATTTGGAATTGGTGTGAGTTCAACGACTGGCCTACTAACACGCTTCAAGACACAGCTTTGTTTGAGAGCCACAACTTTGCAACAAAATGCATTCACCCGTCGCTCGAAGCAAATAAGTCATTTCATCCAGAAGATTCAATGGATCTCTCATGTGGCATGAATGTATCTTAAGCCTGATATCGGTTTGAAAACCATCGCTTCTACTAGTAGAAATATGTGGATGCAAACCATACGTTGAGGGGTAGGTTCGGCTGGGAGCGCTCTATTCAAAGACGATCATTTGAACGCCCAATGCGAACGAACAGTTCTCCAGCATAGTTCATGAGCCGTCACTGTATCCATGTCTTTAGATACTCGGGTAACCACATACTTTTTTTTTTAATTGAATTGAATGTGGGAACAGCTCACTTTGCATGAGTCTTATGAATGCGAGTATAGCTATGGACATGCCGTGCAGTGTACGAGTATTTTGAGGTTTCGACAAGCAAGGAGAGGTCCAGCAAACCTGCCAAACGAGTTGTACAAAAGTAATTTGTGACCTTAAAGAGTTGCATACCCCGATGCCAAACCAAAAAACCTACAGAGGTGAATGCTTTAAGAATCCAGGGCGCAAGCACTGAAAATTGGAGAAAACCGTCGAGTTCGGTGACGATTTTTGGTGTGTTTCCACTTTCGAAGGCAACGATGCGGTCGGTGGATTCAGCCGAACGATTTCCGGCATCTTTTGCGCGGATAAAAATTAATAAGTCTGGCGGAAGCAGTGAACGGCACTGTGTGGCCTCGGCATGGCGGAGTTCTTTGGGGGCAATAACTTTTTGCAGCGATGGTTGTTGTTTTCACTTTATCCTCTCTGCCTAAGCAGAGAGAAAAAAAAAAAAATATTTTCAGTTCAGTTCAAAGAATTATTTCCGCCAAAATGTAAACAAAGATAGGGAGCGAGTAATTGTTTTTTTACGCTCGGGCACACTGGTGATGGGCACAGTGTATTGTAGTTGGTATGAGTAGCATTGTTTACCCATGTGGGGAGTGAATGTGTGTTCTTGTTAGGGGGGTATTTCACGGAACATAGCTAGAATGTCTTGAGTGCTTTATGGTGCCATCCCACCCCCTGCCAAGTATCTGTAAATGATAAAGTTCTGCATAACAACGGCTTTGACGTGGATTAAACCAATTCCTTTAAGTGGGTCTTGTTTGATGAACTAACAATAAAAAAGCGTTTTTTTTTGTTTGACAAATAGTCTTTGGCAATATTGGCAGTGAAGGAGCGTTCAATGAATAGGAGCTGCTCGAATAGGTCTGGGCTTTCAATTTTAAATTGGTTGGTAGGCAGCAAATTCTATTGTTGTCTTAGGTAAATGTTTCCAAAATGACGCATGGGAGGGTGAAGTGTGAATATTGTGAATTAATTCCCGACTTAAAAACTTGTGAAACCTTCGGAATATGGATCCACTTTGAGGCAATATGCTTCACGAATAATTTCTTCTTCAAGCAGCTAACGATAAGCCATGGAGTTCGGAGTAGATCTACTAATAAGGCATTTCGGCAGGTCACGTGGTCAGATGGTACAGTCGTTTACAGAAGGTACCAGCACTTTATTAAGTTGCAAACTTACCGGGCAGGGCATAGAGAAATACGAGATAGATCGTTCTCTTTTAAAGGCTATTCGAGTTAAGGACTTACATCAGCGTTTTCAACCATAGTCGCTAGATTTTCGTTCAAGAGTATTTCGAAAACAAGCGACTTGTCTCCTCCCAGATGGATGAAATGCTCAAGAAAGGTCTGTAGCGGCCTATATTGAAGTTGTATTGATTTGGTGGCAGGACGGGAAGACAATGAGGCTACCAAACCATGACCCTCAAAACGGATGAGTGAGTTTCTTTTATCTAAGCAGGGACTGTTAGTGGTTAATCGGATAACATTTTAGAATAGATTTTCCGAAATTATGTGCACCAAGGAAAAGCCATCCTAATAAAGGTTGACTTAGTCTATCGTTCACAAACAAAGTCATTGAGGATTTTTTTTGATCGATTAAGTTGGCAGTATAAAGGAAGTACCAATACCATCTTCAGTTATGCTCGTATGACGATCTTACAGAGGATCCAAGCAATTCTAACGCAGATTTGGGTACCGAAAAACTCTCCTCTGAGCAAGTTCATTGGCGATCTCATTTCTAATGATCCAATCGCTACCTGGGACCCAAAGTAGATTCCCTGAATAGAGCCTTCTAACTGCGATGAAAAGCCTTGCATTCACAAACTACTTGGAAAGTGGTGAGAGGGTTCAGCAAGGTCTTAAGTGCAGCTTGGCTGTCATTACAAACGCAGAGACTTCTCCTCCTCCACTGATTCGAAGACGCCATCGCCGCATGCTATATCAGTTTTGAACCCATTCCTTTCGTGGGTCAGATTTTGGCCGACACCATTCATGTGCACCGGGGCAGTTGGTTGCGTACATTCCTGAGTTCTGGTGCCCTTGCCTCAGACGATATGTCCATAAGACCAAAGTCAAGAGATTCTTGATTATATGGGGGAGGAGGGAGCTTTGTCATCATATCACTTCGGCTATAGATGGACTTGTTGTGATATCCTCCAATTAGACCTCGCTCATAATAACCGAATTAGTGACAAATCCAAGTAAATCTTCGGGTGAACTAGCAGATATTGTATATCCTCTGCTTCTAGGTAGAAGTTACCTAAGTAACGATAACGTATTCTGATTAAACAGCGACAGTCCGGGGTAGACCTGGGCCTCAACCAAGAAGCGTCTCCAGCCAACTCGATCTTTAGCTAGCTATCTCCAGTTTCGAATGCTAAGCTCTACTTGCGTTCGACCTGAGTCTCGATCTTCCTTTACTGCCCTGTCTCTCAGGGGCGGATTCAAAGACTTTTCCGACCGGAGCCTTGGTGTCCATCCGCTCTACAGAATCCAGCCACCTCAGTCGTTGGACCTTCACTCTTCTGCTTAAGTCGATGTCGCTGTATCGCCCATACAATTCGTAGTTCGTCTGTCTCCCCCTCCACTCACCATATATGCAGACGGGACCAAAAATCACCCGAAGAATTTCTTCTCAAAGCAGTCAAGAGTATCTGCATCCATTTTTGATAAAGTCCATGTCTCTGCGCTATAGAGCAGGATTAGGATTATTAAGGTCTTATACAGGGTCATGTTTGTTGTTCGAGAGAGGGTTTTGTTAGTCAATTGCCTTCTTAGCCGAAAGAAGCAGCGACTGGCAAGAGTTGTTCTTCGTTTGATCTCATCACCGGTGACGTTGCCTGAATTAATAGCGACGCTTAGGTAAACAAAGTCCTTAACTACCTCAAACTTATATCTGTCGAGGTGACGTTCTCATAGAGACTTTGGTGTTGGGTGCTCTCTCTAGTTGACAGCATATACTTGGTCTTGCCCTCGTTGACGGTTAAACCCATTTTCGCCGCCTACGTCTCAATACTCGCATAAGCACCACTGACCCCACGCTGCTTTCTTCAGGTTGTATCAGTACCACCAGCGTATGCGAGTAATTGGACGGACTTTTGAAAGATTGTGCCTCTTGTGTTGGCGCGTGAGTTTCGCACTATTATTTCGAAAATGACGTGAAAGAAATCGCATGACAGCGCATCGCCTTGTCTAAATTCTTTGTTGACATCAAAGGTCTCGGTAAGTACTTCTCCATCGTCAACCTGCCCAAGCAGACGTGTTTGGCAGGAATGCCAAAACTCGACATTGCTCTGTATAGCTCGTCTCTATAGATGCTGTCACAGGCGGCCTTAAAATCGATGAATAGGTGGTGTGTATCGATTTAGAGCTCATGGGTTTTTTCCAGGATCTGCCGTACTATGATTATTTGGCCGATGGTAGACTTTGCTGGCCTGAAGCCACACTGATGTGGACCAATCAGATTGTTGAAGAACGGCGTTCAAACAATACGGCAGATAGGATCTTGTTGGCGATGTAAAGAAGACTGATGCGTCTGTAGTTGGGGCGGTCTCCTTTCTTGAGGTTTCATTTATCGGGGCCATACCTTCGTCCGACCATATTTTGCATATTACTTGGTGTATGTTCCTTACCGCTTTGAAGATCTCGGTAGTCAGGCCGTCCACTCCAGCAGCTTCTTTGGACTTAAGCTTAGTTATGGCTATATTCACTTCATACAGGTCGGGTCAACGGAATTATTGGTCAACGTCGTCCAAATTGAAAGGTTCATTCTGCCTGGCAGCGCTATTTGGTTCGTCATCGCTGTTATACTCGTACAGTCTACAGAAATGCTCTCTCAGCATCGACTGTGACTGTACCATATTACTACGTTCCCTTGTTCGTCTCTACAGGCTTCGGTTCTAGGTTTGTGTCCGTGGCTCATTCCTAGAGTAGCATCTCTCAATTTACTCGACCGCGCGCTTTTCATGCTCCTTCGTTTACCTCCTGAGAAGCCGGTGTTCGTCTCTCCTCTTCTGTTCGTAGAGCTCGTGAGCAGTTCTAGTACTTCTATTCAGTGCGGCTTTATATGCCGTTTGCTTAGCTGCGTGTGCTTGCCGGCACTCGTCGTCAGACCAGAGGTTTCGTTGTGATGGTCGAAGGAAACCTCGTATCAGAGGCGGCATATCTGTTGGTTTTTTGGCAATGTTGCCACTGGTCTTCGATACTTGATGCTGGACCTCTTAACAGATTAAAGGAGACTCAATCGGAAAAGGATTTGGGGATGTCTTGCGATTGTAGCCGTCCGACGACGAATTTCCTCACAATATTAACTCGCCTTTGCGATGTTTGGGATATCCGCAACCGTATCTTGGCTACAACAAGGTAGTGGCCCGAGTCGATGTTGACTTCTCGGAACGTTCGGACATCCGTAATATGTACTGGAGGAGTGCCTTGCGTCGATCGCAACGTGTTCAATCTGATTGACGGTTGATTGATTAGGAGTTCTTCAAGTCCCCTTGTGAATGTCGAGATGTGGGAACCGCGTGTTGACTACGACAATGTTTCGCCTCGCCGCCGCCGCAAAGTCGATCAGCTTGAATCCGTTATCGGGGGTGATGTCGTGCAGGCTATACTTTCCGACAATACTACCGAAAAAGGTTCTCTTCCTGGCTTTGCGTCAAAATCGCCGATGACAATTTTAATGTCATAGCTAGGGCACTGCTCGGTAGAAGCTGTTAGCAAATTTAGCCTTAATACGGACTAAGTCAGTCTCTAACAACAAACCCGCATCCAAATAAGCGGTGTTTTTGTCGTCGATAACAATCGCCGTGGTAAATGTGCAGGTTTTATCGCCTTTTTGTCCGGCCCATCTCATCGCATTTCTTGGATGGTAGTAACATATGCTTTGCAGCATTCCAGGGCCTCTGCTAGATGTTCGACTATACGGGGCCTATTAAGGGGCTTAACATTTCACGTACAGATCTGAAATTCGTTGTAATTAGTTTGCAGGGGTTGTAAACAGTAGATCCGTCGGTATCCGAGGGTTGTTGTTGCTTCGTAACTATCGGTTTTGTCCATGGCCAGGCACCTACCCGGCGGAACAATCGCCAACAGTTACAGTGACACAAACTTGCTGATTCTTTGTCCTCGTGCACATTCTGCAAATGTTAGCTTGGGTTATTCCCACAGTCAAAAGGTGTTTTTTGTCTTGATAGTGTCCAGTTAGGAATCCTGTGACTACGAATCTGACTTCTAGTTAGACCTGGGAGTTGTTTTTTTTTTCTTTTGGCATGTCCTGTCTGTTAGCTTAAGTTTTCGTCCAGTAATGGTGAGCCTTATTTTTTCAGCCAGTTTTTAATACAGCATTTCGCAATGCTGATAGATAATCCACAGAATGGTCTCCGTCTCATGAAGCTTGATGCAGATCCTTTTTTGGTTAGTATGTCTGCCATTTTACATAGTCAGTCCGCTGTATCCTGGCACCCAAGTGAGATGAATTCTGTTTGTTCCGGCTGCTGATGTTAGTAGTTGAATGCAGTCCCATGCTAGTTTTGATGTTTCATAGGGGGCTTGTCTGGAAGCCCAGCTTGGCTGTTTATATTTCCCCCGAGATATAGTTCTATGGCAAAGATTTCAGCTTGAAATACGGAGTTACACCTGCCCAGGCTTGTGTAGATGAATATTTGCACCGTATACTGCAACACCGACTCTTTCACCTGTTTTCGATTCATCTGTGCACCATACATGAGAATCGTTAGTAAATGTGGGTTGGTTCGTTCTGTTCCCAGTTACGGCCGTCTGGGAACGTAACCTTGAAGTTTTGGCTGAAGTTAAATTTTGGTAGACAGTTGTTCGTTATGGTAATTCCAAATACTTCATCTGTCGTCAGTTTAGTTGTCGCCATTCTCAGATATGAGCGCTTTATCCATGAATCCACCATCCGATGGGACAAACAGCAGAGAATGAGCGCGCAAGTGGATGCGAATTTGGAAGCAGTTGGCAAACAACAGGTCTGGCTGGAGAGATATATCCACCCTAGGCCATTGCGCCATCTACAATAAATAAACATGTACCATTTCAACCTTCTGAGAATCCTTTTATTTTTGGGATGGTCAATGTGCTAGACAAGGAATAAAGGTCAGGTCAGGTGACAACATAAGCAAAGATTCTCCACCTCTTTCACTTCCGCTCGAATGGCAGAATGTAGCAAATAGTTAGATCAAAAGCTGTCGTCCTCCACACGAGGTGGATGGCTGATGGTGAAGAGACTAATAACTGCTACTTCGCAGTAGCCATAGCCGGCAGACGGCATCTCGACACTCGATGCGCTAGGTCATGCAGATTGATATTCAGTTTGTACTACATCTCACTTGTTTTTAATCAGATGATGGTCTTTATTTGATCATCAGGGCATCAGAGCCAGCCGTGCAAGGGAAGAACTCTTTGCAGCCACGACAAACCGTCCTTTGGAGATTATCTTATTTAGCCTTCGACGAACAAGGTGGAAAGGAGCTTCTGTGATCCATGTGGGCCTATAGTAATTTTCCGGGTAGCAGACCATTAACTGAGGACATCTTGTACAGCCAGAATACCGACGGCGGCATGGCAATTTTCTATTCAACATGTGAACACCGATGCATTCCAGTTGAATTTGACTTATAAGCTTCATCCTTTTTGAGTTTAAATTTGTTTTTATGCTCTACAGCAGCTAGCAAGTCAGACGGATGCTTTGACTATTTATAAGAAATTGACTCTAAGGCCATAGGTTCCCTTTCCAATGTCATCGGTAACAAGCAATTTGAGGGGTTCAAGGGATGTGCAACTGTTGGCAGATACTTATTACTGCAGCAGAACTGATTCTCGAACATGACACTGAGCGTATCCACTCTTGATTCGTTACCAGATTTCCTCGATCTATTTAAGGATCGCTGTGGTAATTCACTGCCGCTGCTCAAATGTACGAGTACCATAGTAATACAATTGAAAAGGGAGGTCTCCCTTGTATTAAACTTGCCATGTTCTGCTGATAGATACTTATCTATTAGTTGCGTGTGCGCTGTAATCAATTATTATCCTGACAAACCCGTCAAAAGTAACAAAGCAGTGCACTCCTACAGCAACAAAAACGTATAATTGATCTATTCATCGGAAGCCGCAAAAACACTTCAGCACAGTGTTTCGAGTGAATTTGTCAAAGTCGAAAGTAACACTCCTGTTTATGGACAGCATTTTTTTTTAGATACGAGTATAAAAAGCCAAAAATACATTTCGTTGTAATGAGTGGTTTCGACTTCGTATCGAGGACTAATCAGTTTTTGCTAGAATTAATAGATTTTCCAGAATTCTGCCATTCAAAGAGCCTTACATCGGGAAGTGACGCTGACATTGCCGATAAGCAGCATGCGGCCTATCCATCATACGAAATGTATCATATGTCTCTGAAATGGATTGAACAAAGCATTTCAATGAGATATGTATCTTTGGCCTTGTCAATGTATTTTTAAAACAAGGCGCATACCCATCTAGTATGAGTACCCAGCTCGTGCATCTCTCGTTCATTCTCAATTTGCTCGCTTTTGACATTCAAAAATTGTGCGGTTTTCCAAACTTGATGAAATTTTGAATTCTGTGTGTGGTTCCCTCCCCCGCACCCCACGCATTTCCTTTGATTTTTTTATTGTATATTTAAAAAAAATTAAATGCTCATGTTGGCGTGTGACTCAATTAAAAAATGCAGCTTCCACGAGTGGGTTGGGAAGTGCGAAATGTTGCAGTTAAACGGAATGCAATGGATCGTAAATGTCAATGATGTTTCATTTTGCTGTTGTTTATTATGTTTCCGTTTTTATTTTTTTTATATTTTAGTTTATGTGTATATCCCGTGAATTATTCATATCATCGAAGCCATTACAAACATGATTGCGACGCGTGGGATAGGAGATTCGTCATCCTGTGTTTGAAAAGTTGTCTGCCTTGTTGTGGTTTTTGGAATTTTAAATTAAATTTTAGAACGCTGTGATTTCGGAAAGGGGAAATCCACAGGAAACACAGCTCAATAAATGTCCAACATATTTATTGAAAGCGCTGGACACTCTACTCTGCAGATGATAGAGGTGAGGTCACTATCATTGATCTTTCGACATTATGACGTCCCTTTCCGCTGCTTTCGCAAGTAAATTCCGAATGTAGCACCTTCCTGACCTGACTGTAGGGTTATTGTATTTCTCCTCAGGGCACTTTACTATATCAGTTTCGGCGTACCGTTCATACAGCTAGTGATTCTATCTAATTCCAGATGCGCTCACCACGTTAAATAGATTTTGCAAAGAGTTGTTTTCTCAAACGTCCCCAAATTTCGCCGCTAATCGTCGTCTACGATTAAACGCCGTTGTCGCCGTCCATCTGCTGGACGAAGTTATAAATTCTGATAAATCGATCTTCACGATCAAGATACTCGTAGAATAGATTGAGATTTTAGTGGCTGGACATGGTTTTACTCGACCACATTTTGCCCAAGAGTATACGCAAGCGCCGTCCGTCGTAAACCACTCGTACCATGATCATCCGGACTCCGATTTTCTTGTCTCTTCAGCTGGTAAATAGTTTTCTTGTAATAAACGAGCGACGGAACATTTACGCCGTCATCATTGACGCTGTTGGATAGAACACCTTCTCCAGTGTTTCCCTCATATCATGAGACAACTTTTAATGCCAAGTTTCTCTTGACTTGCTAAGCACAGATACGTGCAAACCTTAGTGGAAATAAGGCACCCGAGCCAGTGTTTATGCCAGGGCTCGTTTGTATGTGTACGTCCATCCAGAAACCTCGAGTACGGCAGAGGCGCTTCAGTGATATCTTACATACACATATCACTTATGATAGCAATCGTAAGGATAAAGAGCTTGTCGTTTTGTAACGAAATTCTCACACCCAGCATCCAAACTTAAAAATTTTTAATATAAAGGTTTGGCTGCTGCAGTCACTAGCGAACGAGTGTCATAAATCTGTCGTTGCGTTAGCATGATTCGGTCCTACTAAAGCCCGTAGCTGAATCCACAGAATATCTCGATACCAGGAAGACGGGACATTTCATAAGGTCCGATGCTAATGGTTAGAGTAATTTCTAGGCAGAAGTAAGTGCATGAAGAAAGACATTCGTCTTCTCGACTTCATGTTATGGTCTGAGTTGAACGGTACCCTTACCAAATGTTTTAAACGGAAATATTCTGGCAGAAGAAATCTTCTAAAGATCTCTTGCTCAATGGTGGAAAGAAATTTTGAGGCCCCTTTTTAAGGAAAGTAGAATGAGGTCATGTAAGTTTGACTTGGAACCTCTACAGATTGAAGCAACAGTTCGTACTTCGAAGAAAGTCTCCTATAGAAAGTTACTCGAAACTCACATTCTAAGTCACGATCGGCTTCAAACCAGCTCCTATCTGACCGGACAATGATACAAGACATTTTTCTCAAAATTTTTTTTTTTATTTTTCTACATAGTCTCCTTGTAACTCTACACACTTTGCGCAGCGATGCTCCCATCTCTCTATCCCGTTCAAATAGTACTTGGCGTTTTTCTCTGCAAAATAATTGTTCACGAAGGTGATTGCCTCCTCATTGGACGAAAATCTCTGTCCTCCGAGCGCAGTTTTTAGATGAGGGAACAAAAAGAAGTCACTTGGGCCTAGATCTGGTGAATAAGGCGGATGGTCAAGCAGTTCAAACCGTAATTCATGGATTTTCGCCATGGTAACCGCTGAGGTGTGAGACGGCGCGTTGTCTTGGTGAAACAGGATTTCTTTTTCTGCCTTCAGCTTGGCAAGTAATGATGCGTAGTATGCTCCTGTAATGGTTTTTCCTTTTTGAAGATAATCGATTAAGATAACTCCTTTACTATCCTAAAAAACAGTCGCCATCACTTTCCCAGCCGAAAAAACTGTTTTTGGTTTATTTTGGAGCCGGCTCGCCCTTTGCAGTCCACAGTCCACTGTTTTGACTGAATTTTTGTTTCGAGCGTATAATGGTATATCCAACTTTCATCTACAGTAATTAATCGGCACCAAAACTCGGATTTATTGCGCCTAAACTGCGCCAACAGAGCGTTGGAAATGTTCATTCGAACACGTTTTTGGTCTAACGTAAGCAAACGCGGCACCCAACGCGCGGACAGCTTTCTCATGCCTAAATCTTGATTTGATTTGTAACAAACTCGCTCTTTGGACATTTTCATAACCTCTACTATCTCTCTAACTTTAGCAATGTTATCGTCAGTGGTTGCAGTTTTTGGACGTCCCGAACGTTCATCATCTCCCAAGCTCTTACGGTCACGTTTAAATTTTACTTTGGTAAATGATAGTGCAGAGTCCCCATACACAGAGTCCACCTCATTTTTGATTTGCGTAGGCGTATTGCCTTTCAAAAATAAGAATTTAATAACAGCTCAATACTCAATTTTTTCCAGTTTCACAAAAAGCACTCACATCAACTCACTCAAACGACTGTCAACTAAAAACTGCTCGTCCAAAATGACTGAAACTTTGGTAAGTAACTGTCAAAAGATGCACAAAGCATTCACTATCTTTTATTGACGAGTGCCGCTATCTTTACGTCACGATCGGAAACTTTTCAAACAACCCTCGTCATTTCATAGCTATCCTGGGGCTGGCCTACATACCTTACACTCACTGAGAGATGACTACTCATTGCCAAAGACCGTCAGACTTCCTTCCTGCTAATCGACAGTGACCATTCCTTCGACAAAGCAAATTTTGATGGCATGCAAAACATGGCCAGACAATGGATGAATCACGAGTTCTCTGGATTGAAGCGCTGCTAATAACCAGAAAATATTTTGCTCCTCTGATGTATTTTTAATGTTTTTTTGGAGAAGAGGTTTGCCGTATAGGATTCTCTTTACTTTACACATTTAAATTTGAATTGTGTCTGGTTGCACAGACTCAATACTTCAAAATATGATTGAGTGGAATACCTGCGTTGGATCTCTTACGGTCTACTGAGTTGTGTTTCCTCGGCAGCAAATTCTTTAGGCTGACTTTATGTCTATATTATTTCTTTATCTGCAGCACTGACTATGATGCCTTTCATCACACTAAAGAAGACACATGATAGTGAATCACCTTGTCTAATACTAAGCTTCCTTTCAAATATCTCGAAAAGAGACTTGTCAATTCTTACAGCCCGAATGTAGTTTTTTATACCTGATTAAGCAACTGCTATGAGGAAACCCAAAGCTATGCGATTCTTATCTTCCTCTTTCGGTCAACAGGTAGGTACGGAACGTTTCAACGGTTTTAGGCGGACAGATGTCTCTTGTGTTTTACGTAGGTACCTGCCGTGAGGGCTTAAGCCTACGGTGCGTCTTCGCACAAGATATCAAAATAATGCGTTGATAAGCGCCCTTCGGGTAGTACAAGTACTACCACCAGTACCAGATTCGAAGTCGTGTGTAAGGCACGAACTTCCCCTTTGGTGAAGGGTCGAGGCCTATCTAATACCTCAGCCATTCTGTGGGTCATGGCACCCGGTTGCAATGCAACTCCACATCGAGCAGACCAATTGGTTCCATAGCAATCCCATGGTTTAGCACAGGTCGTAGTAAACTACACACATGCTAAGCCATGAGATGTCCAAGATCCATTCGGTCCATTCTGGCCGCGATTTTGGGTTTAAACCTACAGCCACCACGATACTCCCACAAGAGGGCCAACTCCTAGGTCAGGCCGGAACCATAGTTCCGGGGGCTCCTGACCTCCGGTGGTACCAGAATATAGCTTCCGGTCGAGCTTCGCAACCTTGAGGTTACTTCCAGTTGGGCACCTCACTGCCCAGGACTGGCGGCCTTGCAACAATTTGAAAATCTACAAACTTCCCGCTAGCTGCCTACTGCGCCTTCTATTGAATACATCTTTTGCAAAACTACGGGTTCTTTCAAACCGTACGGTATCAGTGATAATTCCACTGACATCGTAGGTCTCACCATTAAAGGTGATGCCCATAGCCTGCAAGTTCCTTATGTCAGCGTAATTGGGACACTCACATAGGACATGAAGCCAGTCCTCATAGGTAGCTCCACATGAGAGAGAGCCATGCCCGGTCAACAAAAAGCCCAGGCTGAGGTTAAAATTCCGTTCAGGAAAAATTCTCATGGTTAGCACATCCCTTAGGAAGCCGTAAGTAACCCTACCATTTTCGCTAGCATCCCATCTAGATTGCCATCTAGATAGAACACATGCGTGTAGCAAGGTTTTACGCTGCTTCAGGGATAGGCCATCCACTTCTTCCGGGGAAAACCAATCGCGCTCATTTAGAGGGAGACCTTTTCTGATCTTGAAAGCAATACCACAATGTATCACTTCCAGATTTAGAGGTGGCACTCCCAGCAAGACCTGCATTGCCTCTGTGGGGTTTTAGGCGGACACCTGCGATCTCACGGAGCGCCCACGCTCATATCGAGATTAATACTATGCGTCAAACAGCGACCTTCGGGTGGTATTAATACCGTCGCCAGAACCTACTAGAAGTCGTGTATAAGGTACGATCTTCTCCCTTGGTGAAGGGTTGAGCCCTATCTAAAACCTCCGCCATTCTATGGGTCATAGCACCCGGTTGCAGTGCAACTCCATATCGAGCGATCATTCCACGAATGTTCGTGAGTTATTTGTGGAAGATCGTGAAATACCCAGCAATAGTCGGCTTGACTTTCCCTGCAATTTGAGTTTAGCCTACAGCTACTAAGACACTCCCTTAAGGGGACCTACACCTCGGTTAGACCTGAAGTTCGCAAACCTGCAATTACTACCAGTGGCACACCTTATTGCTCCGGACTGGCCACCAATTATTCTCCTGCTCTGCGAGCATCAGGGTGTAGCTGCCTAAGTTGACACCTAGCAAAACTATATTCGCATAGTCCTGAATACTAACTTTTGTTCGTTGCCAACTAGAACGCCGCCAACGTCACAAACACCGTCTTCAAAACTTATCTTCAAGATCCATAGCATCCTCATACCTAGGACATACACACAAAATATGTATCCAGTCTTCAAAAGGAGCTTGACACTAGCAGCCTTTCACCTGGCTAAGCCTACTTTTATGCAAGAATGCATTAAAGGAACCATGTCCAGTAAGAAGAAAGTCCAGCTTAGGTTACTGCCGCGTGAACAAGACATCATTCACACCGTTCTAGTTCTCATCTGATCTAGATCTTCTTCTAGATACGACGTATTCGTATAGCAGGGCCTTAAGCTTTCGTAAAGACATCTGGTTGACTCTAATGTCAGATACCCAATCACGTTAACTTAGGTACCCCTTTCCCAGGTTGAAGGCGATTCCACGTCGGGTAGCCTCTAAGCCAAGAAGAGGTGTTGCGAGTACCGGCAATGGCTCCGCAGGGACAGTGCGGCAAACAGGCATACATGACCAGTGTCATATCATATCGAGGCCGCAAATGTTGCACAAGTAACAAAAAGACCACCACGCCTGCTGAGTCCCCAATCAAATCGCATGATGCGCCTTATCTGTCGTATAACAGAAGTCTGTTGCTGTCTCAGTAGCAGTCGCAGATGACCATGTTTCCAACCAATTCATCTGCAGATGCTTTTAATAGTTCAGTAGGCAGTCCGTCTGCGCCAGCAACTTTATATGACATTAGATCCGATAGTGCTACCTTAACTTGGACTAAATCAGCGTGACGGAATTATCTGTCGTCTTCGTCCAGGCTGAATTGGTCATTCTGGCTGAGAGCGGTGTTTTGACCATCATCGACGTTATACTCGTACACTCCATATTCTGTGCACCGACTGTGCATCTAGTACTAGTTGTCCATGCTTATCTTTGCAGGCTTCTATTCTGGCTTCGCCATTCCTGCAGTAACATCTCCCCATTTCTTTCACCGCGGGTTTCTCATGCTCTTTCCTTGGTTTCTGCTTGTTTACAGCTCACGAGCAACTCTCGTTTTTTAAGCCAGAGATTGCTTTGTGGCGGTGCTTTAAAACCAATCACATTAGAAGCAGCTTCTCTGGTGGCTCATTTACAACATTCCCATTGATGTTTTACGGTTTGTGTATGAAGTCTAGGATTTTGAGAGAGCTTGAGGGAAATACGATCGGGAAAGTTTCTAGTGGTTTCCTGTTTTTCGACGTCGAATTTTGATGGTCTTACTTGACCCCGATGTTCGAATTCCTACCCTGGCTGCAATCAGGTAGGATTGGCCCCTCGTTAAGTTTGGACGTCTAGAATGCTGGAGGAGTGCCTCGCGCCAATGGCAATATGATCAATCTGGTTGACGGTTGATTGATTAGGAGAAGACCAAACCGGCGTTTATCGGGCGAGGTATTATGCAAGCTGTGTTTTCCGATGACTGACTCAAAGACGGCTTCCTTACCCAGACATGCATTAAGATCTTCTCGCACAATCTTGGTATCATAGCTGGGGGACTAAGCATATGTTCGGTCCAAAGGATCATAAAATTCGTCATTGATGCTGTCACACTTATCCTTCTACGGGCTGAGCTTATTTTACCGGATATGAGGTCTTCACTTACATGTCGAAAGCTTAAGACTTTTGTCTGAGTTTCCCTCAAACAGCAAATCCAATTCCAAATAAGAGTTGTCTTTCTTCTGTGTAGCAGTTGCCGTAGTGGATGTCGTAGTTATTTATCCGCACTTGTTGAATTGCGATAATATCTGCTTTATAGCAGTCTAGGAGCCCCGCGAGTTGTTCGGCAGCACGTGGTCTGTCAAAGATCCTAACATCCTATGTGCAAAGTCGAATTTTGTTGCCTTTAAAATTTTGCGGTGGTCGCTAGCATTACACCCTACGGCTGTCCGTTGTCTTTGAGAGTTTTTTTTTTTTGCATGGTGGAGGTATCCCACGCGTAACTCCCAACTTGGCGGGCCATATCCTGAATAAAACCCCTGCTTAACAGTCTGGTACCAGTAGGCTCTCTAAGATCCAGGGTCCGGATACAACCATGGAGCTTCCCTTATACCTGTGCTTTGAATACGTCGAAGTAGATCGGACTGTCTAGAACAGTGGATGCCTTCGTTTATCCGTACATGCTTTAGTGCGGATACCCTCTCACGTCTCTTGTCTCCAGCCGCCAATGACGTTTCGTAGGGGTTGGGTATCTATCTATTCATTTATTTATTGTTAATTGTAGCTCTTTCTGCGTCTAAATGCGGCTGAAATATCAACAAAAAGCCAGGGAATAAACTCTTAACAAATATTTTTACCATTACCTTTTAATTAGCATTCGGTGCTTAATTAAAAAGAGTGACACGTTAAATTGACAAATGATAATGTCTGGTCACACCTGTTTTTGACAAAACAAAAATTGCTTGCTTGACAAAGCTGCTCTCTGTCAACACGAATTTTATACCTGTGGCGCCATTATTCTTCCTGCTAAAAGCATCGTGTATCTACGCGCTCTACTAATTCAATTAGGGAATGTCGTGTATCCACATTTTCCTTATAAACCCTCACCCGCACTTAATAAATGCAAATAAATTGGAAAAACAAATAAATCTTAACAGACTTGAAGTTTGACACATTTGTGAACATGCATCCAGGTAATGGCATTCCATTTTGAAGGTAAAAAGCAAAATTTGACGTTTCTCACACAAGTAACGACAACTGTTCACCATCTGACAGTTTCTCTCGATGGCTTTGACAGCCTTTGACATTCTTCTTTGGACAATGTCTTTGACATATGGCATTCCAGTGACATTTGATGCCATTGACAGATAAGCAAATTCTTTATCGCATTAAGACGCCATTTCACAATACGAAAAGTTATGTAAGCCTCCTTGTCTTTGTACATCATTAAGGTGCAGTTGGTGGTAATTTAATTGATCACGAACTGGAATTAGTCTTCCCTTTTGATTGGTGTGATAAACTGCACCTGTACCGTACTACCTGTCATGGTATCTGCTTGAAATAATCACCACCCTCAACAGAATGTGCAGTCGACTGGAAGTAAGCTCATGTAACGTAACGTGCATTCAACTTGCAACTTTGCCGTTTTTTTTTATTTCTGTTATTTCATTCTATGATCAATTACGGATTGAAATTTAAATTTTTTTTTATTCTATGTTTCGAAAGATGCAACTGCTCTGCGTGAATATTTTTTTAAGATACAACAATAGACTGACACACGTGAGAATTGAGTCGGCTTCACCGATTGCATCTATTAATTCTGTACGCCCATCCAGTCGATGGTTATGGAAATTTCCAATCGAGCAAACACACATGTATCCTGCAATTCCAATCACGTATTCGAATAACATTCGGCGCGGCGCCAAAATGTATCTAGAAATCGGACTAAACTAAATGAAAAAAAAAAAAAAAAAAAAAAACAAATATCACGGATACTCCAAGTCTATACGAGTAGATTTCGATTTGCAATTTTCTCGCTTTTGCATATTTTCAAGTTCACAGTGTGTAAACACGATGTTCGGAAACGATGCGCAGCCTGCCACAATGAACCTCGTGTTATCTACGAGTACACTCGTACGTACTTGAAGATACTTTTGTTTTTATTATTATCTTCTTTTTTTGTTCATAAATACTACAAATTTGTATTGTTACTTTGTTGTACTGAGTCTGTTTTATTGTGCTGTTGAGTATGTCACTGCAGTGATGGAACAAAAGAAACTGGGCATACTCACTCGGATGGGGGCCAAGAATAAAAGCTGTAGCTCGAGAAAGGCACAATAAATCGGGGGGAAGAGATAACGTTTCTGAATGACCAGGCTCAAGGTAAAGCGAGTCAATGGCACGCTAAAAATGACAGATACTAGAGGGAGGTTAAACCAAAACAACGGAGAAATTTGAAACAAAAAAATGAAAAATAAAAATATCAGCGATCGGAATTACCGGAGAGTGAGGTGCAATTTTTGCCAGACGTGTAAAAACAAATACTTGATTGAAAATGCTTATTTAAATCGCTTCTCAGTCCCGGAGAATCTATGCTTTAACCAGTAAATCTCCCCAGTTAAAGCGGTCTTTAGCCAACTGCCACCAGTTGCTCACACCAAGTTGGTTGAAGTTACCTTCCACCTGTGAGGTTTCTGCTGCGCGTTAGCATCCATTCGCACTACATATCCTAGTATTCTCATGCGACTGTAATGAACTTCACTGACCAAGTCAATGTCCTTGTCCAAGGTCTGTCAATCAAATGAGGCGAAAAATCGTTCGAAGAATTTTGTCTTCAAAGCTCTTCCTTTCCTTTCGCTCACATCCATCCTTTTGCTCCATAAAGCAGGACTTTGTTTAACTTCACAGTTACAGACAAAAGATTGTGAAGTCTTACTTCTCTCATTCTTTGTCTTAGCCTTAGTCCTATTTAGCCTCTTCTTGTAGGATATCGCCAGGCTGTTCTGTCCTGGGTTGTCTGGTGAGGTACCCTTAAAATGTTTGCACACAGCGCGGGCGAAGGAAAATCAGGGAGGATGGAAAGAGAGGTACCGGTGAACGTTGGTTTTAAATGTTTGAAGATTATAATGACTAGGAAATAAAGAGCTAGGCAGGTCATTCCATAAGCGGGTTGTACGGCTTAGGAACGAATCACGATAATTTAGAGTACGTCCGAAAGTGGGCTTGAGGGTATACTGATGAGCATTCATAGCGAGACGGGTGTTACCGTTAAAACCGAAGGGGCGGAATGCTACTGGCGATATCTATGGAGCACTGGTGGTGGTAGCTATAAAACAGAGTGAGACACGAGACATTATGTCTATGTTCAAGGGTGTCCATTGCTTGAGTAATATCAGTATCAGCTATGAGTTTTATCGCACGGTTTTGACTCCCTTTTAGCAGGTGCAGGGATGTTTTGTACACACCCGACCAGATGTGGGCATTGTACTCCAATTTCGGGCGGATAAATGCCTTATGCTAGATCCGAGGAGGTAAAGTATTTCTTACATCGCTTGGGGAAACCTAGACAGTTCGCAGCATTTTTCACGACACCGAATAGGTGGTCATTCCAACGTAAGTTGTCATTGACACACATACCGAGAATGGAAAGTTTGTCGGTTCCGACGGTGCAAGTGACATCCATGGATAATGGCTGGGTGTTAAATTTCGCTTTAACGACAGCAGAGAGTATTGTGTTTTGGAAGCATTTAATTCTACTCTGTTATTGATTCCCCAATTAGTTATGCTGTTAATGTCAGAATTTAATGAGCTTAACATACGCTGCCGTTCCCGTTCTACAGCCGAAGAGCAGGGACGTGAGTCCGGGAACAAACATGAAAGGCAGAGAGTAGTGTAATCAGCAAAGGAATATATTGGATTAGAAGTCGCAGACAGAGTGTCGGAGACAGAACGGAGCCCTGGGGCACACCAACATTTATTGTGTGGATATCAGACTTGGAACCATCCAAGACAACTTGAATTGAATGTTCCGAAAGGTAATTTCTAATCCATTGAAGAAGAGAGTCATCGATCCCAAAAGCACGCATTTTCGACAAAAAAGCCTGATGCCAAACTCTGTCAAATGCCCTAGAAATATCAAGTGCAACTATCTTGCTTTCGCCAGATTGATGTACGCTTTGGTTCCACTTTTCGGTGAGATATGCCATCAGATCACCAGTGGGCATGTTGCTACGGAAACCGTACTGCCGGTCATTAAGAAGTTTTCGTGTTTCGAGATATTCCTTTAGCTGACAGTTTATCAGCGTTTCCATGCCCATGGAAAGAAGGGACGTAACTGCAATGGGTATGTTGGAGGAGAGAGATGAAGATTCGCATCTTCTCGGAAAGAGTCCAAAAGAGTAGGATTGATGAAAAAGCTAACGCAGTGGCTTTGCTAGCGAGGTAGAATACCTCTTCAGAAGGAGGGGATAGGGGAGCGTATTTGTGAATGTTAAGATCTTTAAGAACTCTTGCTACTGCATGAGTGCGAAAGTAGATTTGTCCCATTGAAGATTCGACGCACTCAAGTGTAGGCGGAGGCAAAGCACAATCTGGGAGAGCTGGTCGCAAAGTGTGCGGCAAGCAGATTTGCTTTGTCCAATGAGCTGACAGCTGGAATGTCATTGTAAATGAGCGTTGGGATGGAGGATGAGACAGAATTTCTAATATTTCTGACAAACGATCAAAAATTTTGGGACCTTTGGGACATTGTAGTATTTGTTGCCTCAGTTTTTGTTCATATTGGAATTTCCCAAGAAAAATCGTTGCAGTCATTCCTGGCTCGCTTAAACTTTTTTAGGTTTTCTTCTGACCCTGACAGCCTCTTTACAGCTCCAGCCGTACCATGGCTTTCTTTTGGTTTTGATACTTTTCATCCGATAAGGAATAAAGGATTTCATTCCAAAGAGAATAGTGTTTGGGATCATATCAGCAGCGGCATCCACGTCGTTATCAAGGAAACATAACGATCAGTTAAAATTCCTAAAGAAGCTGTTGAAACCGCTCCAGTTGGCTTTCTCGTATTGCATGTCCGTTTTTGTGGTGTAGCTCCAGGTTTTGAAAGGTCTATCCGATCCTCTTCTTATATCTGGCACATCCATCGCTTGTCTTGCTGCGTGGTTTTCCGATATTCGCATGGCATACACATACCATCGAAGGCGGTTTTCTTGGAGTTTTTCACAAATCGGTGTGACTTTGCTGCTGCAAAGTTACTCCACTGTCCTACCTGAGCATATGCATTTCAGCAGCATCTTGTTTTTGTTTAAGTTTCTTAGGTGCTGCCTAAAACTCAGAGGCATACATCATTGCAGGCCTAATAATTATCTTATACTCGTATATTCTACCTTTTAACTGTTGTAGGATCTTTTTACCGTATAGCACGCCAGATGCGGCCCACCAGCTTTGCCAACCGCACTATATTCTGTGAGTAACTTCTCTCTCAAGTGACCCATCCCCACTGGCATGTGATCCAAGGTATTTCGAATTGTCTGATTCTTTGATGAGTTTTGAGCCGTACCAAGCTGCCATCGTCATCACTCAAACAGAATTCAACCGGTTTTTGTGCGGCAAATCCTCAGGCCATAGGCTTTAAGAGAACTCACTCATACGGATAGCGCTATTCTTGCAGGGTCGTTTTGTTATCTGCTAGGAGCGCTATGTCATCAGCATAAAGTAGCGTCCACACCCTGGATTTCACGGATCAGAAGGTCCATCACAGGATTGAATAGCAGTGGGCCCAGAACTGAGCCTTGACGAACACCCACTCTGACTTAAAATTTGTCAGTAAGACCACATGCGCACTTAACTTAGGTTGTTACCTGGTGATAGGTGTCGCGCACTAAATTTGTGAGGTGTTCAGGAACTAATTGACTTCTGAGTGACTGCCATACCAGCTCCCTCGGGAGTCGATCAAAGGCTTTTTCGTCATTCTCAATGAAGGTTTGTAAAATATGTATAACATCAATTGTAACTCCTTATTTGGTCAGTGATGTGTCACGATCAGAACCGCGGTAGGCAATATCCCTCAAAACTTCGAATATAACAGCTGTCGGTTTCATTGTTGTCAGGTGTCCCTTATTCTTGACAGCATATAAAATTCCCTGTTGTAACGTCGCCTCCAGTCTCCATTAATTCAAATGGAACCGGGACGGGCATTTTCATCTGTTCAAGCTTCAGCGCCGTAAATCAGGACTGGCCTGATCAATTTGTTATAAAATGCCCATTTGATTGAATAGTGCTTCTGAACCCAAAGAGCAGCGATTAGCAAGAGCGATTCTTTGTATGATTTCCGTGCTGGTGTTTTTGATAGCGGACCCCAGGTAGATAAGCCCCTATTACCTCAAAGCTTTAGGTGCATATCGTGAGGTTTTGTCCTCCTTGTTGATAGCATTGACAGCTCGCTGTGTTTTTCTCATTGTGTATGTATGTCAATGCATCATATATGAGTGAATAGAAAGGTAGTGCCCCTGCAGTTGACTTGCAAGTTTCGCACAAGTCTTTCAACAACGATGTTGAAAAATTCACATGACAATGCATCGTCTGGGTTAAGTTCATTCCTGGCATTGAAGGTCTTGGTTTTGTCATTACTGACCCTGACGGGGCAACATTCTCCATCGTCATCCTGCATACTCGAATGAGTTTGCTAGGGATGTCAAAACTAGACATAGCTCTGTATAGCTAATCTCTATAGATGCTATCATATGCGGCTTTGAAATCGATGAAGTGGTGGTATGTATCGATTAGAACTTCTGTTTTTTTTCTAAGATCTGCCGTAATGTGAAAATTTGATCTATGAGCGTGGTAGATTTTCCTGGCCTAAAACCTTACTGATAGAGGCCGGTCAGACAGTATACGAAGGCTCTTATACGTTCACAAAATTGTATTGTATATGCGATGTTAAGGAGACTAATTTGCCTGTAGTTGACTCAGTTCAGAAGATCTCTCTTCTTTAGGATCGGAGGTCCCATTCGGCGGACAACGTTCAAATATATGCTTCTTCTATTCTTTGTAACAGTCACCATAGTAACGCATTGGGTGAAGAGTCAGTGCCGTTTTATGGTAAAACACAAAATTTTTGCAAAATTCAACTTTATTTATCAATATAGTTGCCTTCGAGGGCGATACACTGACTGAAACGATTTTGCAATCTTTCGATACCAGTTTTGTAGTACGATTTCGGTACTAACTGAAAATGGTATAGATTTAATTCAAGTGGTGCCCTCTCTTAGAAACGGCACTGACTTCTCAGCCCATGTGTATATATCATCGTTTTTCATCCTCCATTCATCCGCTTCATTTGAACATTCAATTTGGAGTACCGTACGTCCTTGTCAATTTTTTTGTGATTACAAGGAATGCATCATTGGGGTGGCTGGTAGAACTTTTTTTGATTAGGATGTACTCGTACCAAACCGGTTACATTGTCATTTCTGAGCTGGTTGAAAGTCGGTGAATTTGTCTCGCCCATTGCCTTGCTGGTGTACTTCGGGTAGTACAAGTACTACCACCAGTACCAGATTCGAAGTCGTGTGTAAGGCACGAACTTCCCCTTTGGTGAAGGGTCGAGGCCTATCTAATACCTCAGCCATTCTGTGGGTCATGGCACCCGGTTGCAATGCAACTCCACATCGAGCAGACCAATTGGTTCCAAAGCAATCCCATGGTTTAGCACAGGTCGTAGTAAACTACACACATGCTAAGCCATGAGATGTCCAAGATCCATTCGGTCCATTCTCCCCGCGATTTTGGGTTTAAACCTACAGCCACCACGATACTCCCACAAAGGGGCCAACTCCTAGGTCAGGCCGGAACCATAGCTCCGGGGGCTCCTGACCTCCCGTGGTACCAGAATATAGCTTCCGGTCGAGCTTCGCAACCTTGAGGTTACTTCCAGTTGGGCACCTCACTGCCCAGGACTGGCGGCCTTGCAACAATTTGAAAATCTACAAACTTCCCGCTAGCTGCCTACTGCGCCTTCTATTGAATACATCTTTTGCAAAACTACGGGTTCTTTCAAACCGTACGGTATCAGTGATAATTCCACTGACATCGTAGGTCTCACCATTAAGATAGAACACATGCGTGTAGCAAGGTTTTACGCTGCTTCAGGGATAGGCCATCCACTTCTTCCGGGGAAACCCAATCGCGCTCATTTAGAGGCAGACCTTTTCTGATCTTGAAAGCAAGACCTGCATTGCCTCTGTGGAGACAGTGTGGCACACCGGTAAACAGCCCAGCAAGGCGACTCTTTGACAAGCCAGGATCCGCTTTCGACCATCAACAGTCATAACTCTGTCGTACCATACCGATGCTCCATATGTTGCACAGGCAACAAAAAGGCCATCGTATATGATACGAACAGAACGCCTGCTGAGTCCCCAGTCGGATCGCAAAATGCGCCTTACCTGGCCTATGGCACTCAGCATACGTAGTCTAGTACGAACCAGGTGAGGCATGAAGTTCATACACTTCACCCATCGTTATGCCCAGATATGTGACCTCAGTCACACATCTAATGCCAACGCCGTTCAAATGTATCTTAGGAGCCCGACGTCTTACGTTCAACTTGCCCTTGAGCTTCATTAAGACGGTCTTATCCTGCGACACACTTACTCCTACGCTTTCTCCCCATTCAGCAACGACTGCTAGAGCTCTTTCTCCTATTGCCTCGATTTCGGCCCTAGACTGGCCTTCAAGGATGAGGAGCAGGTCATCTGCATAGGCGCAGCACCCACAGAGCTCGTTTAGCCGCCGCAAGAGTGGATCCATCATCAGGTTCCAAATAAATGGACCACAGATGGACCCCTGAGGGCAACCTCTCTCAACATTAATTGAGACGTTGTCGTGTGCACTTACCACACTCGCTTTTCTGTCGGAAAAGTAGCTTCCCCGAAGCCCAATTTCCCGACAGCCCAATTCCTGCAACCTGGTTACTATTTTCTGCCAGTTTAGGTTATCAAAGGCACCTTTGAAGTCAATAAAGATGCCTATAACCACACTGGCCCTGCTTCTGAGGACTCTGTCTTTTACGTAAGACCATGCATCCTCGACACACTTGCCTCTTCTAAAGCCGAATTGGAAGGGGGACATTGGTTCCGCCATGCTCTCTGAAACCCTTTCCAGTACTTTTCCCAGTACCGGAAGTAGGCTGATGCCCCGATAAGATTTAGGGTCAGACCTATTCTTATCGGTGGACTTCAGGAGCACAACCACTCTTGCCACCTTCTAATCCTTGGGGAAGTAGCTACAAGCAATGCATTTGCTGTACAGTCCGAGTAGGTATTCTGGGACGGCCTTCCAGATGGCTCTCACCATCTCTCCAGGAGCGAAGAAGTGAAACACCATAGTCGACTTCTTCAGTTCTTAACTCCGGAGGGATCGGAGGCTTTTCATATGAAGAGTCCTCAAAGCGCTCCTCTCTCGGGAAGAACTGACCAAGCATGATACCGATGACAGTAGCTTCTGGAAGCCATGTATAGGAAAGATTTAGGATCTGCTCCGAGGTCAGCTGAGTTTAATCTATCATCCAATAAATACAGCGCCAAGGCTTCCAACTCTATAGCAACTATATCGATTCTTATTGCATCTATCAATTGCAAAATTACTTAAGACAACCGAATACAGCTTTACGTTTCGGGCTTCTGAGTGGAACAACTATGCAGGGACCAACTTGCCTCAAGTATGATAATACATGTGAACATATCATATGTAAAGGGCGACCCAACAGATGGTGTGGATGATAGTTATGTTCAAATGACTTGGTTAATTGGAGTCGTGTCTCACACAACAACATATCTTTTTTATTTAAAGTTATGAAAATGGGTGTTCTGTGAAACATATGATTTTTCCGGTCAACATATTCACCCTTCTGATCTGGGATTCGAGCAATTATTAAACGTTTCGAAAAAAGTGGTCGAGTAGCGGCTTAAGCAATATATCAATAAACACGGTACACGCCAAAACATAACTACTGTCAGATAAAGTGTTCGAAATGAGCCAACCACTTCGTTTCGTCGCCGAAGTCGACAATTGGGCATTAGTTACACCACTTTACGCAGTATTTTGATCCTTAATCCACATTTGCCAAAGATTACAAGATCCATATAACACAAGAATTATAGCCACCGAACCACATACAACGTCGTTATTTCGCTGGAACGAAGAGACAGTTTTTCACCAAAAGTCATATTTTCTGACGAATCACATTATTAACAAACAAAATGTTTGTACCCGGGACCCGAACAACCCTCATGTAGTTCGCGAAAAACTAACGCATCCCAAAATTGTGACTGCGTTGTGTGGTTTGTGGGTTGGCGGCATGAATAGCCCTTTTTCGAAAATAACGATGAAGAGACGTTGTGGTCGATAGGTGTTGACTGACTTTTGCTTCCCGAAATTTGCATGAATTGAATGTGGGTGAGCTCTGGTTTCCACAAGACGGTGTCATAGCTACGACAACTATTCAAAACCTGAGGCAGAACATTCGAACTGAGATTGACGTCGTTGACCCGGTAGTTTTTCAAAAACTCATGGGAAATAATGGTGTTCTGATGGTGTCCTGTGATCGGAGCCGTAGTGGTCACAATTGCCATCAACCAAACTATTTTATGTATTTAACAACATCTTGCACACTATCTGTTGGTTCAACCTTTATGTATTAGGTGAGCAACTAAGTTATTTTTTGATGAAAATGCAATTTTATTTTGAAAAAATGGTTACAAATGAATCATTCAAAGTATTGCCCATCGCTAGCTACAACTTTTTCCCATCTTTTTGGCAGAGTTCGAATACCGTTCATCTTTTGAGGCTATCCACGAATCAAGCCATTTTTTGATGTGCCATCAAACGGAACAAGTAATAATCGGACGGCGCAATATCTGGAGAATATTGCGGGTGGGATAGGACTTCCCATTTGAGCGTTTCCATGTAGATTTTAACGGGTTTGGCAACGTGAGGCCGACCATTGTCATACCATTGTGGCCGTTTTTGGCGCAGTACTCACCTCAATCGCATCAATTGCAGTCGATACTGTTCCCCAGTAATGGTTTCGTTGGGTTTCAATAGTTCATAATTAATAACATAACACCGACCTGGTTCCACCAAATACACAGCATAAAGTCCGCAGCGTGAATATTTGGCCGAGCCTACGACATAGAAGCATGACCGGGTAGTCCACATGACTTTCTTCTCTTTAAGTTGCTGTAATGAATCCATTTTTGATCACAGGCGAAAAAATGACGCTCAACGTCCCTTGGCTTCAAATCATAAGGAACCCAAGTTCCTTGTTTTTGAATCAGTCCTAATGCATGCAATAGCTTGGAAATGGCCTGGCGGGTAACTTCTAATTTTGAAGCAAGCTCTTCTTGCGTTTGCCATGGATCCTCATCAAGCAATGCCTCCAATTCAGCGTCTTCGAATGATTTCACGGCATCACGGCACGTTGTTTCACTTCACTTTCACAGCAGCATCTCCGTAAACTTTTTGGAGCTCTCGATGCAACTCAGCCACAGCCACGCGTCCCGCAAATGACGATTATTTGGCACAAAATCAGACATTTTCACACAATCAAATGTTTGTGCCGCCAAAACAAAATCCCTAATGTGTCGAAATGGTTTGTTTACCATATGTCTAAGCTTGGTGCATGGCGTTTTGGATATGTCCAAATCGACCAGCACTTACTGCTGGAGCCATCTATTGAGGACTTAGTTGCGCACCTAATTGATACTCACGGGAACGCTGTGAAAAATGTTGTGTCAGACACGACAAACCCCAAAAATAATGTGAGATGTTTAATTCCATGGATTTTAGTAGATCGGTAAGCAAATAGCTCTTAAAGCTCAAATTGCAGTCTCCTCAGTAAGAGAGAAACCAGAAGGCCAGTATAGCTTGAAGTAGAAAGGACATAGTGTCAGACGTTATAACTGAAAATTCATTAAACGAGCATGACAAAGCTGCAAATTTGTAAACCAAATTGATTCAGTGCACGATGTTGAACACGCAAGCCGGATCCTCTAACCAGCAGCTTAGGAATTATTATAGAATTTCAGGTCTACTCTTAGTTACTTATTCTAGAAAAGTGCTGGAGGACTTAAAGACGTGGAATTGAGTACGCCGGTTTTCTCATCGGTGGCTTTCTCATCGCTGGATTTTCCTTACGACACTCTCACCAAGTGTTCCAAAGTTAATTTAAGCTGAGATGATGGAGAAGTAGCCCAGGACTTTAAGTATGAGATTGACTGATCTTACTGGTTCTCATAAGATCCTGGTATACATAAAACACATGCTGTCCATTACATACCTACTAAAAAATTTGAAATGAAAACATTTTCTTCTTGATCCCGCACACACATCTTTCGATTTGTTGCATTTAGCTTCCTGACATTCAGGATTCACTTTTTTTGCCGGATCGTTTTCGTTCATTCGCCCGATCTGGCCTTCCGAATTGAGGTCTTTAGGTCGTATAGGACCCAGTATGCGACTGAGTATTTTTATTTTCATATTTTCAAGACCTCAATATCAGCTCCAGTTTTCTATTGTACTTATCGTCCAAGATTCGTCTTTGTCGAGTAGAATTGAAAGGCTCAATTCGCCCTATGGGAAGGTGCTATAATTTTTGCAAACGGCGGCAAATGTCAATTCTACTTTGACATTTGTGAAATAAACAGATACAAAATACACGTCAACAAGACATGAATCGGTATACTCCTAAAGAACGCGGAATTCTGAATCTCGCCCACGAGGCAGACAACTTTTCATCGAAAATCATCATAAGCTACGAGAAACCTTTCCATCTCTGTGGATGAGCCTTCT
This sequence comes from Volucella zonaria, assembly GCA_963966105.1. NCBI lineage: Eukaryota > Metazoa > Arthropoda > Insecta > Diptera > Syrphidae > Volucella > Volucella zonaria. The sequence goes on along the minus strand of OZ014531.1, from coordinate 172,535,236 downwards.
TTTTTCGAAAACACCGCAGGCCAAACGACTACTGTGGACATCGAGCGTTACAGAGTCATGCTCAACGATTTTCTCCTTCCTCAATTGGGTGAATTGACATGACAGGAGAACATGTGGTTCCAACAGGATAGAGCAACGGCGCATACTGCATGAGCCACAACCGAAATTCTGCGGACTGCATTTCCGGTTCATCTAATCTCTCGTTTTCCGGCAAAATCGCCTGATTTAACCATCCCAGACTTCTTTTTGTGGGATTTTTTGAAGTCTCGAGTCTATGTCAACAAGCCTCAAACTGTCGAAGAGAATGTCCGTCAAGAATGCGAGGACCTTCTGGCAAGAGTGATGGAAAATGCAACAAATCGGGCCTGAATGGTCATCAATTCGAGCGAATGGAAAAAAATTTAAGACATCAAGTAAACTTAATCTAAAAGCAGAACCAAAGTTTTCCATTTATAAAAAAAAGTTACAGCTTAAAAACATCGGGTGGCAACTTTTGCGCCATATTGTAGTTTGTTTTGTCAAACGAAAGTATGAATAGTTGGTTAGATCCAATCATCTCTTCCTCACCTAAGACATTCTTAGTCTATTGACGAATTAGACTCTAGCTAGTAGGTCACTTAATCTAATAAATAGCTCAAAGGAAGCATTTTTCATGACCTTCAAAAAAGATGCTGCCTCATTACTTCGAGGTCATACCCTTCGACTCCAAACGATGGAATATCTGACACCTATTACTCCTTTTGACCTACTTTTTCCGCCTTTTTGAAATACTTTAAAACTCTTCTACAATGGCACGTCCACGAAGTCAGCATAATGACACAGCTACATGAGTTCAGTTCCTCGTTAACACCTGTTCTACGCGTCGAAAGGTGTTTCCAAATAACACACTGGCATAACTACATCAATTTGTGCGAGACCTTGAAATAAGCCATCGCCTTATAAATGTTATCATATGTGTCCTTCAAGTCGATTAATGGCGGTAAGTCTAGAATAAAAAAAACTCGTTAATCCTCTGGGCCGCTATTTGTCTACGGGGGCAAGGCAATCACAGAAGCCGGAATAGAGTTTTATAAATGTCGTACATGGCTTCTAACATGGGTATGGCTTGGTAGTTCTTACAACACATACGAATAGTACCTCCTTTCTGTAGATGGTATATATTGATCTGACATGGACAACGAGCTAACGAGTGTTTAGTAGTCCTCCAATACTATTTTAAGAGATTGGTCACCAACTACAGGCAGGACGTTGTTGTTTTCCAGCCTTAATTGCTGAGTCAACTGCTTTCCGACTATAAGGGGGACCACTTCAATGTTGATTGGCTCTCGGATACCTTCATACACTAGCAATCTACCTGTTTAGAGACAAGTTTTCCTCTAAAATCACGAGGAACATGTACCAAGTTAAAGCTGGTTTCAAGCTGCTTACTTTTATTATTCAAAATCTGAGTGACGTTCTTTCGACGGTATACTTTAATTTTTCCGAATTAGTTCTTTTTTTGCAGGATTTTCTTTTTTTCCTTTCTCTGGATAGCTATCACTAATTTTTCTTCGGTGGTCTATTTTATGATTGCTGCGCCTTTTTTTATGCCTCTTCAGTCATCCGTTCCTTTTTTGGGCATTGTTTCACTGTCTATAGTTTGTTTTTTTTTTTTTTTGACTACCTTCTTGATAATAATTGTTCGTCCTTGGATCTTCTCCTTCGTACAAAAATGGAGAGTTACAAGCTCAGTTCCTGATTATAGGCCCACCTTTGGCAGGTCTCCAGTGCAAAGCTTTTTCTTATTTTCTCGATATCGCAGCGTTTTTACGTTGGACAAATGAACTCTGATTCAGGCGGCAATCAGAAAGTTCATATTTTCACCTCTGAATAAAAGGAAACCCAGGATCCATTAGTACGGAGTTAATTTGGTTTGCGGCCCGAGGAGCTGCAGTAGTCTTAGTAGTCAACTACATACTTTTGCAGGGGAACTTTGTCTTCCTGATCACAATGTTTTATGCAGCTGCAAGCTGCTACCTTTTGTGGTTTCGTGAAGGCTATCTCCATAGAATCCTTCGATTTTTGATACATACGAGTACGTTCCATTAAGAGCAAGTCCAACTATAGAAATTTGATAATTCGACACATAATCGCCATTGAACCCTATAGTGATGCTAATGGCATGGAGTCAAATCCTACTTTAGGCCCATGGACACCGGAAGGGGACTTTCTCATATCAGTGCCTCACATGCTTACGCTATCTACGAGGGCGGGTCAATAATTCCGTGCATTTTTGAATTTCTGACCTCTTTACTGAAACAGCAACACTGCTCCTGTCAACAGGCATTTGTCAGATGACTCCTGTCAAAATTTAAACTTGCTGCGTCAGTTAGTTTGTGTTTGACAGCTATTTTTATCAGACTACTCACTAATTTGAGGAGAAAATGGAAAAAAGTGAATTTCGTGTGCTTATTAAGCATTATTTCTTGCGAAAAAAAACCATTACCGAGACCAAGGCTAAGCTTGATAAATACTATGGGGACTCTGCACCATCGATTTCAATGGTAAAAAAGTGGTTTACTGAATTTCGTTGTGGCCGTACAAGCACTGAAGATGCCGAACGTCCTGGACGCCCAGTTGAGGTCTCTACACCCGAAACAATCGAAAAAATTCACGATATTGTGTTGGCCGACCGAAGATTGAAAGTGCGAGAGATTGTGTAAGCCGTAGGGATCTCGCATGGCTCAGTGGTTTCAATTTTGAATGATCACTTGGGCATGAGAAAGCTTTCCGCAAGATGGGTGCCGCGTTTGCTCACAGTCGACCACAAACGCAATCGTGTAACAACTTCACAGGAAGGTTTGGCGTTGTTTAATCGCAATATGGAGGAGTTTTTGCGCCGTTTTGTAACCGTGGACGAAACATGGATCCATCACAACACACCAGAGAACAAACAACAGTCAAAACAGTGGGTTTCTAAGGGTGAATCGGCGCCAAAGAAGGCCAAGGTGGGTTTGTCAGCCAATAAAGTTATGGCGACTGTTTTTTGGGATGCACGCGGGATAGTCCACATTGACTACCTTCAAAAGGGAAGAACAATCAAAAGGGGGAATATTATGCCAACTTATTGGACCGATTCAATGACGATTTCAAAAAAAAACGACCTCATTTGGCCAAGAAAAAAGTTCTTTTCCACCAAGACAATGCAAGGGTGCACACATGTGCAGTTGCCATGGCAAAAATCCATGAATTGGGCTATGAATTGCTCCCTCATCCACCCTATTCTCCAGATTTGGCTCCGAGCGACTACTTCTTGTTCCCAAACCTGAAGAAATGGCTTGGTGGAAAAAGATTTGACTCCAATGATGAAGTCATCTCGTCATTTTGAGGACCTCGACAAATCATTTTTTTTGGAAGGGATAAAAAAATTGGAGAAGCGTTGGACAAAGTGTATAGAGCTCAACTGAGACTACGTTGAAAAATAAAATTATTTTTTTATCAAAAAATCTGTTTTAATCCAAAAGTTATTGACCCGCCCTCGTATGTCAGTCGTACAAGACTCAATTGATTTACGCTTCGAATACACAGAGTAGCTCATACAGGGTTTTCGTTAAGAAAGGCTTAACTTCTCAAGGCGTTGTTCTGTCCTGTCAAGTTCACAAAAGATGCATGCCAGGCATGTGTTTGCACATGTGAGCACTTAGCTGTATACAAAGTTGCAACAGAATATAATAGAATTCATACACAATAAATTCGATGTGGCAACAACAAAAAAAATTCTACGCTGACAGAACTTGTTGACAACAAAGACAGAGTTGCTGGCCTTGCAACTACAAAGTCCGACACATAATTTCAATTTGTTTCGGCCGTGTTTTGCACCTAGACTTTCAGACACATGACACATTATGAATTGCTGGGGGCCACTAAAAAGGTGTAAATAATAGCATTTAAGCGACTGCCCAAAACCACGTCTTCGGCAATCGATTTATAAAAACAAGTGCCACTCGAAATGCCAGTTGCATTTAAAATTCAAAACCCCCGACTCGAATCTGTCAATGTCAACTGCTCTATGTATAGCCGAACGCTGACTCCAACTGCAATTTCAACTGCAATTCCAACTGCAACAGCAACTGCAACTGCATTACTATGCCAAAAATAGCTGCAGTCATCTGTGAATTTCCGGTTGTTTTAACAAACCAAAAAAGGGTCGTGGTAATTAAAAAGCGATTAGCACAAGTATTTCATGAATTATTCACCTCCAACCCACTCCGATTAGGAACTCGGAAAACTATTCTCTTCCCATTTAAATCCGAAAGTCTACTCTGTGGCGTCGTAATTGATGATTTATTGGTCTCCGCGGCTTAATCACGACACGGCCATGCTGTCGTTGTAATTGTCATTTGTCTGACTTCAATTGTGCGTTGGACTTTTGCCCTCTTGACGCCTAGGTCTGGTTTTTCACACCGTTCACCTTGTGCTACATGTGTCACACAGAAAATTGCACTCTTTGCATTCAGATTCAACTTCCAGATGCATGGTATTCATATCTGTCAGGCATCAGCTTTAGCAGCAAAAAATTGGCTATGCGCCAAGATATGTCAAATTCTTGCACCCCGATACGCCCCAGAGCGTTGCATTTTAAATTGAAATGAAAGAGCGGCTGCTTGAATTTGGCGGAAGATTACATGCAAAAGGCTGAGGAATTTTAATCGAATTTGCGAAATCAATCGACGAAGTGGACGGAGAAGTTTATCTCCGCAATATCCGCCCACGCAACGTTCGTATTTTGTGGTTTGACGTTTGAATTCTATACAATTTCCAAAGTATCGATATCTCGTTATTTAATGCAATTACCACCGAAAGCAGCCAACAACTTCAAGAACTCGTTTGCGTCATGAGAAAGCAACGCGTGTGAGAAAACAAACAGTTCTCTCGATATGTCAGCTAATCACATTCGCAGATGTCAAAATGCACTCTCTTACCGACCTCTTCATGAGTTTTCATATTTGACTTCAACTGTCAAGTGCACAGATCTTAAGTGAACGATAGAACTGTCAGAACTTGAGTCAGAATCACCTTTAATACATGCAAGGAAGGCGAGGGGGTCTACATTCGTAACAGACGTCACTTAACCCTCGCACGAGTATCGACGTAAGAATGCGAGTAAATACGAGTAATTTCCAAATGACATTCTAAAAATTAATGACAGCAATCAAGCATTTACAATTAAAGTTTCTTACATCAAAAGCCCATAGCAAGTGACGTTCCGCAAGAAAACACGACGACGACTGTGTTTGCACCTTCACAATGGATACGGATTCGGATCCGGATATGGATCCCATTTACCTCACTATGACTTCCTTATTTCAGAAACTTTTAAGGGGTTGCTTTGACCGTGGATGTAGTCTAAAAATAAACGAGAAATACGATGTTCACGTTGAAGGCTGAAAGGATTTATTTTTAAAGGACTTATAGGTGGTAGTGCAGGCGAGTGTTATTGTATTTTCGTTTTGTTGCTTTTGTTGAAGTTCGTTGCCAGTTGTAAAAGTTTTGTGCCAGTGAAACTGATGCTGTTTGTTATTTTTGACATTTTGTATTTATACACAAACATGGGTAGATATTTGATGGGCGTTTGCTCGGCCTTTTTTTGCTTTGTGATTCTATCTTTTGAAGTAGGTACAATCTGAAAATAAATAGATTAAGGTTAAATTTTTAAAGACGATTGGAAGGTATCCTTGGTCACAAATACAATAGAAAGGTCAGAAATATAAGGAAGCACGTGTTTAAAGGTAAACAGGTATCAACTATGGGAAATTCAAGATGTGTTGGTCCTTCAGTTAGAACGGGCAACTTCAAAAATTCTTCAAAAGCGTCATGCAGGTAGGTAGTTGGGGGGTATTGTCACTTTGTTGTGATAAGTTTATGTGGGTGATATTAAGCGCATAAGTAGCTTAGGTATTACCAAGTGATAACTTTCAAAATCTAATCTTCAAAATAAACAGCTTAAAACCCCCACAGTTATATGGTAAACGTGACTACCTTTGTAGCTTTAACCAAATGCTTGACTGTTGGGTAAGTGGGATTTTTCAATCACAAAGGCCTACTTAGTTTTGTCGCATTTTATCTGTATACGCCTCCAGTATTTTCGGAGACGTTAATGTCGTACACATAAGGGTGTTTTTTTGTAGTGTCAAAGGGAATTAAATGTCAAATCAGCTGTCACTTTCAGCTGCCAAGCTTCGTTTATTTTCAGTGGAGTTCGCCATTTCATCATGGAATGATTGACGCCACAACAACGATTTCAAATCGTTGAAATTGATTTCCAAAATCGGGAGTCTATTCACGAAACTTATATAGCACTCCGTGAAATTTGTGGTAGATACTCGTATCATCGGCCATTCGAACGTGCTACTCATCGAATTATTAAAGAATTACGCACTCAATTCCTGCTATTAGATACTCACACACCAATAAGAATGCGTCTGTGGAAGCTAGTATTGAAGAGGGCCCCAATCTATAAATTCTTTGTCATTCGCAGGAACTTGGCCTTTGTCCATCCATTGGTGACTGGGCCTTAAATCAACTGGAAGTTGACCCAGTTCTTTACCGTAAAATTTTTTTCAGGCTCATTTCTGGTTAAAGGAGCAGAATTGCTGTATTTGAAGCTAGGATAACCCTCAAGAAGTTCACCAGATGCCATTGCATCCAGAAAGATATACCATATGTCGCGGATTGTACGCTGGTGGCATCATCGGTTCTTATTTCTTCAAAAATGAGGCCGGAGCACAAGACAAATCAATAGACACCGGTACAATGCTATGGTCAAAGATTGTTTGTTCACAAGTTTGCTCGACATCAATGTACAAGAACTGCGGTCCCGACAGGATGGTACTTCGCTCCATAATATCAACGAAAACATCGCTTAGCAATAGAGGCATTTCAAGAAGTAAACCCGTCACTTTTGTTCTTCAATTATCGAATGTATAACCTCTTAACAACGTCTATAAATTACAGATGCAATAAGTTGGAATTATTGGAAGAGGAAGAATCTGAACTAGATTTCTTCTAAATGTCCACTCTCCCATGACCCTTAGAAGCAATTGTTTCAGCTTCATCATCAAGTTGGGAAATCGCATCGCAAAGTTTGACAATTGTATGCCCTACCATGGAACCTTGTAGAACACCATCGTATTTGGAGTTGATTTTTTTCCCCAGAATTATTTATCGACTCGTTAATATTTTCGATATGCTAATCAATTTATTTTCTTTTTTAAAAAAAATATCATGACAGAAGTGTCATACAAGTAATTCAATTTAAACATGGCTTTGGGTTTATTTTTTGGACAATCTTAGTTCTGTGATGTTCCTTACGGAGGAGCTACTATTCTAAATCCAATTATTCAATAGTTTTTTTGAGAGATGAGAGCCACTATACGAATGTGTTCAGGAAATGCTTTTGAATACACAAAATTTCATCCACTTTCAACAAGTTATATTGCACTTTCAACAAAAAATTTTAATTCAAAATTGTGTGTTTTTAGTTCCAAACAGCTTTCGTACCGTTAAATTTAAAGTTCATTCCATATCAAGGAGTATGTGCACAATATCCATACTTGCTACAAAGTGACATACTATACGAACGAAAAGTTCGTATAAAATTCTCAACGGTAACAGTAATTGGTAAAAGCAATTAAATTCTCTTTTGTATTTTCATCACCGTACAGTATTTTACGGTAGAGATAGAAAGATACATACTCGTACATATGCCACAGGCTATAGGAGAAGGAGAAAGTTCGTACAAGCTTCGTGGAGGTTTTTAGTGTTCGTTAGTTGCTTGGTTTCCTCCTAAAATGGAGTATCAATTCGTGCTGCCACTGCACTACTACTACCATTTGCAGGAGAAACGAAATTTTAAAATTAAATTAACTGCTGCACCAACGTACTGTAAAATGGTTGGCAATGTTGCCAACTTAAATTGGAAAATTCACTTAAGAACAAGAGTTGGAAATTCAAGTGAAAAGTTATCAATTGCTGAGGCTATGTTAAGTGTAATGCAATATTCCCAGAATTTTCAGAGGAGCCGGCGGCACAAGGATTCGAGTAATTTTCCACGCAGTTATGAGTGGAATTTTTAATTGTAAGTGACTTTGGTTCCTGTTGTCATCGTTATTATTTTAGTTGCGTAATTGTATTTGTTCCTTTAAGTTATTCGGTTAGAAAAGAGCTCAGGAATGTTAGGAGGAAGTTCTGCGTGAATGTGCATTAAATGTTGTTACAATCGGGGCTTAATTTGTAGCTGATTATGTAGAAGGTGATGTTCCACAAGAGTGAATGCTTACAACTCTTACTCTTTGCAAAGAAAGGCAGAATATACTATGGAACCAAACGAAGGTATCATAAATTGTGTGATAAATTCGCAGAAATATCAGCGACGTCTGTTACTTGTATAAGAGAGCTTATAGCTGTGACAAAATTTTTGTCTGGGTACGCATGTTAAATGATTTATCCACCTAGAGTTAGCTCTTCGAATGTCATCTAGCTTAAAGATAATAAGCGACCGGTAGACGTAAGATTCTGCTATAATAAGTAGCGTACATAGTTCCGTGTTTGGGAAGCGGCTCTAAAATTCTGTAAAATGTTCCTATTGCTCGGCACCCAATAAAGGTTCCTTTTGAACTGTCTTGCCAATTCTCCAAGAGGTGAACAGGACTACTTAGGAGTTTTCCCAACGACTTAATCAGAGGTATCACGTTTCTTTGCATTATGATCGAACAAAGGTGAGTCCTTCGGCACCGCCAGCTTAGGGTTACCTTACAGTTTGCTGAGATTTGATTGGAATTTGGCTGTCCTTTTCGTATAACGACTTTTTTTACGCCGAGGAACACGCTACAGTATCAAGAAGACCAAAAGAGAGAATTTGATTTAGCCTATCTAAGAAAATCCCTGCACCTGATCAGTCATTAGTCACTGATCGATTGGAGTACAAATGGATCATCATCCTAGAATGCATCTTCCACTTACATTAACTCCAAGGGAATGATGACTTCGAAGTTCTCGGTTACTGGGATGTGCTGTAGTCTTGCAAGAAGAATAATTTCACTTTTGTGTGAGGTTATGATATGATATCTTAGTTCGTATGCATAGGTGTAATTCGGATGACATCATGCGGTTTGGTCCTGCAGATTCGTCTATCTGGTTTGAAGCTATGCGACGTCTAAAATAGCTTCTCTCTTGTAATCAAACCGGGGGAGTTAATTAATTGCATATTTGAGATATTAGGTTAATTACGAGTAGGTCAGGTTAACCACTTAGGAGTTACCTGGGGGGAAATAGGTTGAGCGATTCGTGGGTAGAAGTCATTGTTTTCAAAAAGCTTGGTTCTACTGGGCCGGTTGAGAGCATTTTTAGCCGTGATTCCTGTAAGATCCTTCTACTTTGCCTCATAAGTGTTTTTTTTAAAGATAATCGCTTGTGTTACCTTTAGTTGGACTGAAAATATATTACTTCTGACAAGGTCTTCTTTGTTGCTGGAAGCAGAGAGTAAACGTCTCCGAAGCGTTTATAGAGTGGTAAATAAGCCAATTACAGCATCTTTACATCGGGTCAAGCAGAGAAACCTTCCTTAGTGTTAGTTCGATGTCGCAATTCCGAAAGTGAACTACAAAATTTATGTTCGTTCAATTGAATCTTTTTGAGGTAATCTCCCGCAGACATGTCTGATAATCTGTCATCGACAGCAGGAGAGTTGGATGTTCCGGATCCGGATCGGCTTCCCAGATAACAATAAAAGCGCATCTTTATAGACTCTTTTGCTTTCGCGCCTTACGACTTTCCAGTTATATGTCGAAAATGGCCTTTATGTTCTATTGCTTGGAGTATTCCATCGATGGAGGCGTGTTCAGCTAGGATCCAGATAGGAGCTCAGATAGGAGTAACCAGGCTATTGTATTTTATTTTTTATTTCTTGAGAAATCGCAGTATTTTCGATGTTCACTTGTATTTAACCCCCGCAATTCTTTCGATTTTCGAAATATCCCTAAAGATCCTGAGAGTACCTTTAGTATTATAGAGACCATCGAAGGAGCACGATTTTTTTTTGTTAATGTCACTTTTACTTTTGTGTAATTTTTGCAGTTGAGTTTATTACTTCTGCAGCTGCAGATTGCAGCAAACATACGCCATAGTTGTAGAGACCTACAAATCCTTGTCACATTTCTTGTGAAGTTGCTTCCCTAGAATTTTTGTTCTTGAGTTACCTTCCCCAGAATAAGTTTCCCAAAGAGAAAGGTCTGAGCAACCGAAATAAAAGCAATATCAGTTCTGGCCACTATTATGCGATGTTTGTCAGAAATGCATATTCTGGGTCGACCTCTGCCTCGTTAATGACCAGCTAAACACAATTTTATCAAAAAAAGAAAGCTTAAAACAAGCTGTCAACCAACGAACGTCAATTTGCTTTGAAACCCTAGATACTCACTACGTAGTGATTAATAAATGTTACAAACATCTGAAAGGTGGTTTTTGTTTTAAGAGCCAAAGAACTATTTTCTTAACAATAACAGGAATTGAGTTTAAAATGAAAATCGTGACATGACATTATGTTTTGACCACGAGATCAGGAATATGGCTTCCTCGCCTGTTTTTGGCGGCCCAATTGACGGTCACTGTTTCGAGTACATGGAGATCTATCTTTCCCATAACTTGGTGAACATTGGCTTCCAAGGCCTAAATAGTCTGCAGTTAATCAACATACACCAAAGACTACAAAGCCACACAAGAAGTAGCAGTACGATCTCAGTGGCGATATGATGTGCTCAGTTGCTCAGTAAGGGTGCATGGATGGTTCCGCACGTATCGCCATTGTTCCGGAACCACAGTGTCTTTCATGTTTTCGAAAAAAATAATCCCTGACCGTTGGCTGGTAACGTTGGCCATTGACTTTAACGCTAGTTTTGACCTCATTTTTGGAAAAAAAAGCCGATGATGCCACCAGGGTTGGCCTCGTCACTAAACACGAGTTTTACATAAAAATAAGTGTCGACTTCAAACTACGAGTACTTAAGAGCCCAATCGTGTGTATATGTACGAGTGTATACTGCGTTCATTTTGCAAAAACTGTTGCGATCGACGCCCAATTTACAATTTTGGATTTAGGACGTCAAACTTTGGTTCAGAGCGGCTACAGTTTCTTCCGGATGCAGAGTACGTTGAAATTTATCCATAGCGCGGTGGATAGCGAGCTCGGTTGGTTGACTTTAAGGACGAAAAGCATCACGTTATCTTCTATACGCCTCGCGAGTTCTATGTTTTAACATTGGATCCAGTAAAAAGACAAGCATCCTTATCATAGCATGTCATCTAACTCAAAAATAGAGGTTGCCTTCTATATGAGTGTTCACAATAGAAGAAGTTGTATAAGAAGTGGACGATATGGTATGAAAGATGGTCTGTTGTTATACCGATAGGCACGAAATAGGTACGCGTACTTAACCACATTAATTAGCATTAACAAGAAATGTCAAATTGCGAGTGTGATTTGAACAAGTCGATGATCCTGGTCGCCATATGTTCTCGATTTAGTAGCAGTACCCACCACGTCAGGGCCGAGTACCTGCAGCCTGATGCGAGGGTAGGCTGAACATTCAGAGAGGTAGTGCTGTGTGGAAGGGCGGTGTCGCCATTACTTTTATTTATGCCCAGCACACTTAAATACTTAGCAAAAGCGTAGTGCCCGACAACGACAATGCCAGTAAGCAGCCTGCAGTCTTTTGTACTCAGGAACTGGTCGAAATTCGTTGACCTCTAAGATTCGTTTGATGTGCCGGCAACCTGGGGAGTCATACCATCTACACTTATGCTCATATGAGGCCCAACTGTCAATATAAGCCCTAACCGAGGACAGAGGCAGACCTATCGTTCCAAAAAAACCCTTCTCTGAGCCTTGGCTCGACGATTGGCATTTTAGGATAGAGTCGCTGGCGGTACTTGTTGGCTGTCCGAATATTTTCCGAAAATTCTGGATTTAATTGGCTACCGCGTCCTCCAGATTCAATGGCATTAGAGTGTGACTTTCCCGCCATTATATATATATATATTCCGGGTGAATATCTGATCAGGCTTCCAATTGTAATCAACACAAAAGCATCAAGAGACTCTGCCCAACAATTCTGACTACCACGAGATGGCGCCTGGGTGCCTATTACCTTCGATCTTGAGTGATATCCATTGGGATATCATTGGTGGCTGCTAGTGAGAGAAGGAGAAACAAAATTCGCACTACGGCACTTCTAATTTATCAGGACGGCTCCAGTCAGTAGTGATGGCGAGACAGGAACCCTGAATAGGCGAATGTCGGCTCTCATAATTTCGGCGAAGCTACCCGCACCGTACCATTTAGCCCGAGTCTTTGTTGAGGGCTTTTATTAAGTTTTCCACCGCAACAAAAGGTACCAGTTCAGAGGCAGTCAACAATCTTGGATATGAACGGATATAATGTTAACGACAGCAGGAAAATTTTTAAGGACAATAAATTTTGGGTTTGCAAATGGAATATCATGTGCGGCCATAGACTGCTATAAAGCCGATATTACCGCAGTCCAAGAAGTGCGATGGGATGTGCGGGCGAACGAAAAACTACGGCATCTACTACGCTGACTGCTGCAATGTGGGAAGATAACGCGTATTTGAATGTGTATCTGCTACTTATTTAATTATTTACTAATTTCGTCTTACAAGAAAACTTATTCTAAACTACGAGTAGTTCTAAGTTTACAAATAGTATGCTTATAATTCAAAATAGGAGACAGAGGGCAAAATATAGATAATAAGGTTTTAAAACGGTTCTCTTAATAAACAGTTCTATTAATATTAAAATCAAAAGCAACGTTTTTTTAACAAATTATAGTTTACTCAAGCCGTGGTAATAGGATCATTGTGTCCGTAAATAGTTTTATATTTATAAACAAGAAAGAAATAGTGTTCCATAGGTCGCACATTGTAGGAAGGGGCATATCAATTAAACATTGGAAAAACAAACGTTGAAACAATGTGAGCTGTTAATGCATCATGCGCAAAAATGCTGAGCAATATATTTTTCTTTTAGTCAGCCGTTTTAAGTCTCTCTTCATAGAAGAAATTTAGGAAGGGCACATTTTGTGAACCGTTTTTGTATATTCTCCACTCGAGCTTCAGGATAAAGATGGTAAGGATTGCCATTAAAAAGAATAATACTCTAGTATAGAAAGTTAGATTCCACTCAAAAATAACACTGAAATCTTTTTGATCTGCGACTCTCTTGAAAACACAATTTTTAACGTAGTAATCAATGGGAAATTATTATTGCAACCGATGCACTAGTCGTTTGTACGGTTTATAGTATATTGCACATCCATTGCATCGGATTTATAGACTTATAAATATTTATACGAGAAATTCAGATCTACATTTAAAAAATGGTAAGTCATTGGCAAACAGAACAAAAAGAAGTGGGCTAATGTGACTTCCCTGAGGAACACCAGCAAATCTTAAAATTGTTTTCGAGAGCATCTATCCGATTTTCATATATTGCTTCCGGTTAGTCAAATAATTTCCGATCCAATTCAAAAAATTTGAGTGTGTGCCAATCATTTTGAGTTTTTCCAAAAGGACATTTTGTTGTCAATCAACGCAGTCAACCTGAAGACGTTTTTCCACGTTGTGTGCAAACAGTAATTAGTAAATGTTACAAGGTTAGTCGTTGTAGATTTACCACTTAAAAAACCAATCTAAAACTCTGATATAAAAGCATATAGCAGTTTTCTATTCACTACAACTTCAAATGTTTTTGGAATCACTTGCAATTTGGCTATAGGTCTATAGTTGTTAATCGAACATTTAAATCCTGATCTGTGAACTGGAGTTATACAGAGTGCTCCCTTAATTCGTCAAGGATAATTTGAGAAATGATTCTTGGGCATATTCTAAGAAAAAAATCGTTCTACAGTAAGGGTCTATCTCCAATGTTGACATCATTTATCGAAGACTTAAGAAAAGGCTTACTTTGGTGTACCCTGACCCACGTGAACGCAAATTACTCTGTTAGTACTAATGATAGGAACTTCGTGTAGGACTTTATTTTTAGAAGTAATACTAGCCTTTGAAACTGCGAGTTGATATCTTGTTTGAGTTTTTAGATATCCAATTTTTAAGACTGTTCTCCTTTTCTTGTCCATGCTTATTTTTGAATTTGAGGTCACTTTTCTCCAGAAAATGTGTAATAAACACAACGTTTTACTATTTTTTTTCTTATGAGCGTAACTATAATAACAAAAAATTATTAACAACTTTGCAGAAAAACCTGCAGCAAGTAAAAAAAGGAATTTATGATGTTTCGCATAAGCGCGGAGGGTGTAGTCCATAAGGCTGCGGTTATGCATAGACATGCTGTTCTTTGGACTCTGCTTAGTTTGCTGCAGTTGACTGCAGTGTCTAAGGCCGTCCACCAGACAGTATCCCCGTAGGTGAGTACCGGTCTTATGATCGAGAAGCGTAGACAGTGTATTATGCGAGGTTGAAGGCACCATCTGTTACCAATGGCTTTTTTGCAAGAGAATAAAGCCACTTTAGCTTTATTGACTCTTTCTTGAATCTTCGGTTTCCAGTTTAGTTTCCTGTCGAAAATGAGACCCAGATACTTTGCTGTATTGGAAAAGACTAAACTGGTACCGTGTATTGAGGGCGGGTCAATAATTGGAATTTTGTATTTCCTGTAAAAGAGGACAAGATCAATTTTATGGGGGTTTACTCCCAATCCACAGCGATTTGCCCAATGGGTTAATCTGTTGAGATTTAGTTGAAGGAGCTCTTTAATGGTATTAAGATGCTTACCTGAGACGGCAATAGCAACGTCATCCGCATAGGAAATCATCCTGCTACCACCCGCTTCCAGGTATATCAACAGTTCATTAACCACAAAGTTCAAGAGATGGGGAGAGAGGACACCGCCTTGCGGCGTACCTCTGCTCATACATCTTTTAGCAGAAGCCCCACCCAGTTTGGAGTTGATTATCCCGCTGTTTAGCATAAGACTGATCAACTCTCCAAGTGAATCGTCTACCTGCAGAGTTGACGAGCAGTCGTGATTGCGGATGTTTTGACATCCTCTATGTCCAGGAATGCGACCATTGTGTACTCTCTATATTGTGGGGGTCGTTCGATGTAGCTAGTCAGTGAACGCAGAGCTGTTTCCACCGACTTTCCTTTACAGCAGGCATGTTGAGCCGTTGGCAGAAGTCTTGGATTAATTTTAGCTCGTATATGGATATCAATCAGTCGCTCTAGAGTTTTCAGAAGGAAAGATGATAGACTTATAGGTCTGAGGTCCTTTAGGGCAACATGAGAACATTTTCCGGCTTTGGGAATGAAAACTGCTTTGACTTCTCACCATGACAGTGGAATGTGGATCAGTTCTACACAGCTCCTCATGATATTCTCTACCGTAGGGAGGATAATATCTGAGGAACTTGGAAGCTCTGCAGGTATTATACCGTCCCGGACCAGCAGACTTGTATGGTTTGAAGCTATGCAACGCCCAGAGCAGTTTGTCTCAGACCATGAATTTTAGATAGATCCTTACTGTAAAGACTGTTTTTCTTTAGAGGTATACAAATTCAATATGAAATAAAATAATTGAAGGTAATGTTAATGCCTATGATGTTAGCTTTATTTAATGCATAATTTTATGCCATTAGTGCTTAAATATTATATTGGGCATATGCGCACCACGGCTAGTTCAAATGAAGCGCAATCGTGAAGTTCAATTTTTGACAACTTTATCGAGCAACTGGGGCCGTATATCAGCAATAACACGGCGAATGTTAACTTCAAAATCAACCAACGTCTCTGGTTTATCGGCATAGACTAGTGATTTCACATACCCCCAAAGAAAGTAATCTAAAGGTGTGAGATCACAAGATCGTGGAGGGCAGGTCACAGGTCCATTACCCGAAATTATGCCCCGACACCATCGCGCTGTGTGGAATGTTGCCCCATCTTGTTGAAACCAAAGCTCTGTCACGTCAATGTCATTCAACTGAGGGACGAAGAAGTCAGAAATCAGGTTTCTATAGCTCTCTCCAATGACGGTAATATTCTGGCCTGCATCGTCCTTAAAGAAATATGGGCCGATGATTCCACCAGCCCGTAAAGCACACCAAACAGTGAGTTTTAATGGTTGTATGGTTTTCTCCACTCCAAATTTAGCAATTTCGCTTGTCTACTTATCCATTTAACTAAGAATGGGCCTCATCGGAGAACAAAATTTTGCGTTGAAAATGAAGATCAAGCTGAATCATGTTTTCGGCCCATTCACCGACGCGTATAATGGTCACGCGGTTTCAACTCTTGAACAAGCTGGATCTTATAAGCTTTTAAGCCAAGATCTTTCCGTATAATCTTCCACAAAGTGGATGGGCATAGCTCCAACTGCTGAGCACGATGGCGAATCGACTCATTCGGATTCTCCTCAACACTGCGCTCCACAACGGCAATAACTTCTTCTGCTCGCATAGTTTGTCCATCGTGTGCCGAATAACTTGCTCAGATGGACGACTATGTTGACCGTAGAATGGACGTACCACACGATAAGTTTGACGAACCGAACCATGGTTTTCAAAAAAAGTTCGCATAATTTGCACGCGTTGTTCTGGCGTTAATCTATTCATCGTAAAATGCCAAAACGTATTGGACTAACCACAAATGAACTTTCAACTGTCAAATTGATAATCTGTAGAAACAGTGTTGCCAGTTTAAAAACCAATCCTTTAAAAAAAAACACCCTTTACATAGCAGATGGTAAACTGGTGGTTACATAGTAGATGGGACTTAGCTATGCTTTGATCAATTGACCGTTGACCAGATTGCGATCGACTCCAGACAGTGCTTCAGAATTCTGGGTGTCCGAACTTAACGATGAGCCAACATCAACTCGAATTTTTACCATGTTGCAACTTAGGGTACGAGTGCGGATATCACAGACAACGTTGAAAAGCTTCAATCCCGAGAGGCCGCAGAAATCTTTTCCGATTGCGTTTCCCTCGCAACAGAGGTCAACCGCATCTTAGGTGGCGTACGCAAGTGGATGAGGGACCTTAACCAACGTGGAGAGATCATGACAGCGGAACAGGCTTGTTGGTTGAGCCCCAGGTTCACCCCAGGCTGTATCGACACATACATAAGTAAGTAAGAATAACTAGTCATAGTTGAGGCGAACGAAACAAAAGGCAAATAAGTCCGAGGACAAGGAAATAAGGCATACTGAAAGAGCTCTGGAAATGATGTTCAGTTGAAAGTAATGAGCAGAAGTAAGGATACCACAGGTGGTATGGCACTCTTGAATAAACACTTTAGGATATCTATTAAGGATGAAATTCTCGTACTTTTGGACGGAATTCGCCCCGATATTCCCAAAAATCTACTAGAGGATGTACGTGTATCCACATATGGTATGCCCTTTACTTTTTTCTTAGAGATTAGTGGTTAATGCCGCAACTTAACCTAAGTTCAGTTGATCTGATTCAGGTCAATCAATTGACATCAATTTAAAACATCGGCATTGTCTACACCGAACGTCGTGTTGTTAAACTTAATACACTTATTACTGTCGTACTGTCGTAAGCACGCTTTTTATTGAGTTGTTCTATGTGATTATGAAGTTTTTAGAACGTCACGATCAGCGATCAATAACATCTTCGGAGTTCAGTTTCTTAAAAGTGTTTCCTGTTTCGTCGGTTGTTAAACATTTAAATCCAATCAGAATCATTTGAGATACGAGTACTACAGTAGATGCTTGACTAGATTACCATATATCATTAACATTTATTTGTTACACTACTAAAATGTATGTTAACTGATCAATTTTATTTGTTCTCGTCTTTTCAGGTAAGACTTTGTGTACATTATGGAAGAAATAAATCCGTCGATACAAAGGTAATATAACTCAGTAGGACTTGTGCTTTTTATCTATTTGTATTTCCTGGTTCTTGGTAAACAAGTCATAAAACTTTACAAAGTCTTGGGATATGACAGCGATGAATTCTAAAATCAGAGAACAACCGCCTGTCGATAAAGTTCAATTCCGAGGGATAGTCGTAAATCAAGATAAAACATAACAGCCCCCGCTGTAAATAACTTAATTGTCAATAGTATTTGAAACTACGTAGAAGGAGGGGGAAGCTGGTTTCAGTATCCATTCACTGAAGAGCGATCTAAGGCAATTACACAAATTGCTTTTCAAGATTTTATGCTGATTTTGTTTTCACCTTTTATGCATGCGGTGCTCGTAAATGTAAACAAAACAAAGTCGTTAAAGACATCCAGAAGTGAAGGTTGTATAGAGGCATCACCATATCAGGAACATGACATGCGAGACGATCTTTAGATCTAATCAAACGTACCATTTAGATTTTTTGTGTTCTACTCGTATTGTAGATGTTGGTTTTATTGAAAGCGGCATACCTACTGGTTTTTGCGTTTTACTTTCTCGTTGGCGTTTTTGATTTTGACGTTTCTACTATTTATTTATGTTTTTAAATCAGCAATAAATTTTCAAAATTGCTATCAATAAAGATAAGGGCACTAGCAGTTTAAAAAAAAAAAAACAAACAAAACAAAATTATAATTTTATTTTAAGTTTTGCTAATATTTATAATTTTAATGCTATTTATGTTCGCTATGTTCCCATGACTGCGTATACTGCGCTTATATGTTAGGTCAGGGCTTCTTGGATGTCGTTGTCGATAACCGAATTAGGTTGAAAGCTGAATTGTTTCAGAAATGTTTAGCTGCGATCTCGAAATAGCCTTCTCAATTGGTAGTCCGGCCTTCAGCAGTATGTTTTTGATTGGGGTAATAGGGAATGAGTGGATGCTTCTACTTGCTGCTTCATCAGGAGATCTTGGATTTTGTTTACACGATAGAAAGCACTGACCTAGTAGACATTGTATTGTTATGACTACACCGCCTTTTGTGCAATTTGGAGGTGATTATTTATTGTGGAGGTGTTGATGAGTAAATGATGTGCGGCCCAGACCGAGACGAATAGAATTTGTGGTTATCTTTGGAGTACGAAGGTGTAATTTTGTTTGGATTTAGTATAATGGTGACTGTATAACTTCCTATTTTGCAGTCGTTGATGTTTGATGTTTCTATTTATCGTGATCCTTAGGTCAACTCAAGTTCCTGTATTCCTAATTTATCAGGTGTCCACATTTTTTGTACTTTAGATGAAAACCTAATAATTCGGTCTCGAATTTTTGATACAAGGATTGAGTCATCTTTGATAGTTGCTTTGTCTTGTGTCACAGAGAGGCTTTAGCTTGTGAACAAATTGTTAATGTCTCAAGTATGGCCACTGCTTCAGCTTAGATAAGTACATATACTTATCTGGTTTTCAGCTTCTCAGATATTTCAAGAAACATTGAATTGTACGAGGGTAGTGCCAGAAGTACCCGACCTGACGTATAGATGGCGGTTGTTGTTATAAAGCTTAAATTCGAAGTTTGACGACGCTATGTTGTTTAGTATTTGTTTGGCAGCAATCAATAGTGAACGCTCTCAATGGATTTTTGAATATGGAGAAAATTGGTCATCGATATGTGGATACAATATTTTCATTTGAAAGTCCTCAATTCAACCAACATCAAAACGGAACTGGATTCTACTCTGGCGGAATCTGCTCGTTCGTTTACTACAACAATAAGGTGGCCGAGTTTAAGCCAGGTGTATGGCCACCATCGAGTGGTCTTCCAAATGAGGTGAGCTCACTAAAACCCACAAAATGGTATTGGATGACCGTCGATTGAAAGTGCGTGAACTAGCAGATATGGCAGGCATTTCAAAAAGCGCTGTACATCGCACGTTGACTGAAAAATTGGACATGAGAAAGCTGTGCGCAGGATGGGTGCCGCGATTACTCACAATGGAGCAGAAACAGCGTCGTGAGGATGTTTCAATCGAGTGTTTGGCGAAGTTTCAGAACAATAAAGCCGAGTTTATGAGGCGATTCATAACCACGGACGAAACATGGGTCCATCACTTCACAACCGAGACGAAGGAACAGTCAAAACAATGGATTCAATGGGGAGTCCAAAGAAGGCGAAGCCAGTTCCATCTGCAGACAAGGTCATGACGACAGTTTTTGGGGATGCGCGTGGTATAATTTTCATTGACTATCTTCAGAGAGGAAAAACAATCAACGGCATGTCTTGCAGCGTTTGAAAGATGAAATCAGGAAAAAACGGCCGCATTTGGCGAAGAAAAAAGTTTCGTTTCATCAAGACAATGCACCAGTTCACTCATCCGTCATCCTGATGGCCAAAATCAATGAGCTAAAGTTCGAGTTGCATCCTCATACACCCTATTCGCCAGATTTAACCCCTTCGAATCTTTTTCTATTTCCAAACCTGAAAACATGGCTCGGTGGTAAAAGATATGCCAACAGCAAAGAGGTGGAGTTAGCGGTTGATGGCTATTTTTAGGAGCTCAAAGATTCTCATTGGAAACGGGGTATTGAAGCTATTGAACATCGCTGGTGTATTGAACTGAAAGGAGACTACGTAGAGGAATATACATATTTTGTCCCAAATTTTCTTTGTTAGGTCTCAAATTTACTACGTAGGTCAAGGATTTTTTTGAATAGCCGATGGGTATGTGACTAGTTTGCTTATAGGTCAAGGCATTTTTCATGTCGTTGTCGATAACCAAAAGTTTGAAAGCAGCATCTAACTAAACGTTTAGCTCCAATTGATCGGGAAAGTGCTGACTGTCTTATGACTTTAATTGGGTCAGCAGCCCAACAATCAAGATCGTAGCCAAATGCTTGCTTTACCTCCCACTGCTGTTCCCGGTAGGTTCCGGCGGGCTAAAACTGGACAGGCTAGATCGACTAATATAGTGTGACCAGATAAGAATGATAGCAAAAAATTTTGATGGCTCGGTCTAATATGTGCGGCTTTATTCCGGCAATACGATGTCGAATGTCGGCCTCGAGCTCCTCCAAAGTGGTTGGCTTGTCAGCGTATATTAAGAACTTGACGTAACCCCAGAGAAAATAGTCGAGTGGTGTCAAACCGCAGTCGCCAATTTTCTCCTTCACAACTTCGAGCGTTGCGTCTGCTTGAACCACAGCTCAGATATATCGATGTTGTCGAACTCTGACCACAGAAAGTCGGTTAACATTGCTATGTACCTGAGACCATTGACGGTAACGGTGTCTGCTTAATCATTTCGAAAGAAATAACGTCCAATAATGGCAATTTGGCTTGTTAACAAAGCCGCTGAGCCAAAAATGGGCCTCGTCCGAGAAGATAATTTTTTGGCCAAAATCCGGATCTGCGGCCAACATTTCCATTGCCCAATTAGCGAACTCACGGCGTTGTCTATGTTCATCCGGCTTCAATTCTTACCTCAATATAATCTTATACAGATGTAGGCCCAAATCCAATTGTAAAATAAGCCGGATTAACTCTCTGGCGATGTTCAATTCAGCTTTATGGAAGTTGTAAGAAGAAATAGTAGGCGAATGAGTGCATAATGGTGGAGAGTTATAAAAAAATGAGCGAAGAAGAGGGGGGTGAAAGTTGTCGATAGTTGATAGGGTTAAGGGAGAAAATGTTGCTGGGATCGCTAGTGAAATTAAGGTCTAGTTGCTTACATATGGAGTTCGGGACGCCACTTACTTAGCATAGGCTTGAGTGTGCTATACGGTCAATGAAAAAACATTCCTTGGATGAAGCATCGTTTGGCACGGTAAAAATGAAGTGACAAGGACAAGGATATCGTCGATGGAATCACTTAGGCCAATAAGTTGGTCAATCGCTTTAACAGCAAAGTGTAGGATTCGATAGGTTGAGTTTGTAAATGAGCCCGCACGTATACCAGACGTTGATAGTCATACCGCCAATACCCTGAACTTGTCTTTAATTAACTTCTCACCCCGATAAGTACACTGTTGATCTGCTTCCCAACTCTAGGATCGTCGGATCATTGATTCATGTCAGCTAATTTCTCGTACACTGACCACACAGTTAGAAAAAAAATCCTAAAAGAACCGTATGGCATTACGAGAAAGCCAGTTGGAAGGGGTATAACAGCTTATTTAGGAATTTTAGCATGTCGTTATGGTTCCTCGATAACTACGTAGATGCCGCTGCTGATATGAGATCCTTTATCCCTCATCAGATGAAGAGTACCAAACCAAAAGAAAAGGCGTGGTATGACTTGAGTTGTAAAGAAGCTGCCAGGGTTAGAGAAGTTTTTTTTCGGTCGATGAAGACTGAACCTACAGAGGAATAGCGAAAAAAGTTCAAGCGAGCCAGGAATGACTGCAACGTCTTTTTTAAGCTTGTGAAATTCCAATACGACCAAAAACTGAGGCAAAAAAATACTTCAACGTCCCAAAGGTAGTACAAATTGTTGGTCGTTCGCCAGAAACATTAGAAATTCTCCATCCCATTTACAAAGAAATTCCAGCTGTCAACCCCTTGAACAAGGCCAATCTGCTTGCTGCACACTTTGCGGCCAGCTCAACACTTCCGTTGTGCGTTATCTCTGCCTACACCTGAGCGCGTTGAATCTTCAATGGGACGAATCCGCTTTCGCACTCGTATAGTAGAAAAAGTACTTAATGATCTTAGCATTCACAAATCCCCTGTTCCAGATGGTATGACACCCCTTCTTCCGAAGATGTGTTCTTCCACGTTGGAAAAATTACTGCGTAAACTCTTTCATGAAGCCTACTGTTTAGAACTCTTCTCCAGCAGATGGAAAATAGCATTTTTCTAGCGCTTCCCATTTTTTGACAGCACACGTCCAGGGAATTTTCGTTGCAGAAACTGCATTGTTTGATTTGCAGTGTGGCATTTGCGCACCGTCTTGTTGAAGCCGGTAACCGTCCCGACCTTTTTCACACATTTGTGGGCAGATATAATGAGCCAACATTCACCGATATCGATTCCGCTTTCTCTGAAGAAAAATGGCTCAATGATGGTTTTAGCGCAAACGCCGGTCCAAACAGCCACTTTTTGGTCATGCAATGGTCTTTCATGGATCTCGTGTGGATTCTCCGTTCCCCAAATGCGGCAATTTTGCTTGTTAACGGTGCCAGAGAGTGTGAAATGGTCCTTGTCAGTCATCAAAATTTGCTTCCAAAAATCAGGTTCAGTGTCAATGACGTGGACGGTATGTCGGCAATATTCTTTGAGTCAATTGCACTTTATACGGAAACAAATGCAAATTATCCTTCAAAATGCGCCGCAAGGTGGTTCCACTGACGCCAAAATGCTGAGCGCGGTGACGATACAACACATGTGGGTTTTCGGCAACACTCTCTCTTACCGCTTCAATCAGTTTATTGAAACGTCTTGGGGGTTGATGAACGGCATGTCGGCGATGTCCCACTGTCCCGTGCTCAAGAAAATTCGACACCAAACGACGAATAGTGTTGTCAGACGATGCTTGTTGGCCAGGATATTTTCGACGATATGCACGTTGAGTTAACACAACTGAACGACTATTTTCAATGTACAGCGTCACTATTTCGGCGCGTTGTTTCGGTGTGAAGCGATTCATGGTTAAAATTGTACTGATTTGACGTTTCAAAAAGGCGTCTACTCAAGTCAAGCGGTTGATAAATGTCAAAGTTATTAAATTTTTACATAGGCACATAGGCACTCTGCCTAAATTTGGAGTACAATGCCCATATCTGGTCAGCTGCTTCTGCTTTCTGCACCAGCTAGATAGGATTCAAAACCGTGCAATAAAATTAATAGGTGATGCTAATATCACTCAGTCAGTTGATACCCTCGAACACTGGCGTAATGTCTCCTGCTTCACCTTGTTCTATCGACATTGCCAGTAGCATTTCACCCCTTCAAACCTTTAACTGTAACACCCGTCTCGCTATGAATGCTCATCTGTTTATCCTCAAGTCCACTTTCGGACGCACATTGAAATATCGTGACTCTTTCCCAAGCCGTACGTCTCGCCACTCTCTATTTCTTGACCATTATAACCTTCAAACATTCAAAACGAACGTACATCGGTACCTCTCCTTCTTTCCTTTCTAACTTTACTTCGTCCGCGCTGTATGCATTGAGCGCGCGCTTATTTAAAAAAAAAAACAAATTCGTCCTCTCTATATCTATGTAGAGGCACAATGCGACTTTTGGCGCAAAGAAAGCTTGGCCGGGATCCAACAACTTAATGAAGTTTGAAACCGGAAAACTGAAAATATCATTTCTTTCAATCTTAAGATGCTTTTCGAACAACCTTTTCTTCAGCTAACAAATCCAATGTAAGCATTTGGATCCAAATAAGCTGATGTTACTCAAGTCCTGAAAGATCTAAAAATAGCTCAAACATGTTTCATTGTAATTGCTTGAAAGATATTTCTTTAGATTCAACCAAAACATAAGTTCCAAGAACTCAGACCATAGGGATGGACAACTCATCGCCGTGGAAATGCAAAAACGTAATTCGGGTGACTTATCTAATGATTACCAGATGACCGCCTTGTTTCTAATATTTAGTCGAGGAAAACCTGTGTTATCTTAGGGGCATTCAGCCCGTAGCTGAATATTTGCAGACCTGATGTTGTGTTTTCTATGATTTCCAATTTTGCTACAGGGGATGTCCTCTTATCCCATTTTGCTTTAGAGTCATCTAAAATAAGTCTAAGGTATCCGCTCAACTACTAAACCGGATGTCGTTGTCTTTTTGCGTTTCGCGGGGTCCATCCCGTGATAGATAGTGAGTCCATCCTTATTCAATTCATTTTGTTGCTTCACAATTGTTGGGATCATACGTAACCGAGCAGTTTAACATACCCCTGACCAGATCCTGTGGCACAACTCTGGGCCAGGTTGACGTTGCTTAATCTTAACAGTGTTTTAGTTGCAGTCTGCGAATGGTATGTAGATAGACCTTTAAGCAATCCATTATCTGGCACTTCATAGTGGGTGGCCGTGACTCAAGTGTATTGGCTTGCCAATCGGACGGTTCGGGATTCAATACCAGCCGTGACCGAAAGACATTCTTTTTTTCAGGCAACTAAAACCTCATGAGATGAATGGTTGCCTAAAATACAACAACAAGTAAATTTACACTAATAATTTAGTTTCCGCATTGAGTGTTGTATGCCACACCCGGAGCGAAATAGCCCAAACATTTTTCTCTCCTCTCTCTATCCAATTTTCCAAAAACCTTAATACGTGCTCCGGCATTTTAAGAGCAGTAATACCCTCTTGAGTGTTTAGTTCTTTAAAAAAAAAATAGTAACTTCATACTTACAGACCATTTGATAGGACCAAAACTTTGTCCACCTAAGGGCATCTACCATAACTTTATAGTTTCTTACCAAACTTGACATCACCCGACGACCGTAGTCCATAATAAAACAATTTACAATTCGGAGGTGTTTTACGAGCTCACGTCCGTATCTAGCACCCTTCTGGCAGTAACTTACAATTTGCATATCATAAAGAAGAAAGTAAAAAACATGTCCCACCACATTAATTGTCCACTGACATGAAAAACAAATTTTAATCATAAGTCCTGAAGTCGCTCAACCTCCGGGTCTCTCCCTACCATCTCCACCCTCCAAACATGGGGCAAACATGAATGGAAGTAATTTTTTACTTGTCCATGTCCATTGCGTGTACTTTGCCGTCTATTCAAAAGAATAGACCGAATACAGACCAACGAACCTTAAGCCTCAACCACAGGAAGTCAAACCGAAACATGCCTCCAAAGGCAACATAAAACTCATTCCGTTCTGCGGCTGCGGCTATCAGTTGATTCTTATCTTTTATCTAAATTAATTCCAAAGTCTTGGATTGAGGGCGTTTTGTCTTCAGCAAAAGAAAAGCAGAAAACCAGCGAGAGGGAGAGGGGAAAAAAATAAAATAACGAGGCAACCAGCAGCAGGATGTGACAGAAGTCAACCCCCAGAGAGAACCTCCTTCCGTCTGGTTTCCTTGTTTGGTACGTAGAATTGCACATTTGCAGATACGAGCATGTCACACTGTCATTGCGACATCAGGATGTAGCCATTCAAGCAGATCTGAAAGTATTTCTGGTTGAATCCTGCATCTCTGCAGTAAAATCTAGACGATGGTGGTGAAGCTGATGATGCATACGAATGCATCCTCGCCCACACTTTGGCATATCCGTACATAGTAGTCATTGCAGTGGAAATTTCTTACCTCCTACCAGGCGGATCCAGATATGTACTCGTATACACATCCTTGGGACTTGGCCAGGCAGCAAAAATTGTTCGCATGAATTTCTACAAAGGGTACTCGAAAGTCGAAAGTTGAAAGTCTAGACGCTGTTGGAGGTCTTCAATAAATTACGGCGTAAAAATAGGGTTGCTTTGGCTGTATGATATAATGACTTCAGGAGGGCCACAAAGCTTTATCCGAGGGGTGGAGGCTTTTCAAAGACAAAAATAATTCACTCCTCCACAGAAATACGAGTATGCAACGAAGCTAATTTGAGTTTCTAAGCACGACATTTCGCTAGATGAGTTCGGGTTGTTGTGACGACGACGAGGTGGAGATTTTTAAAATTCTATGAGAAGCGAAGTTAACCTTGACAATGATGAAAACAAAAACCCCTCTCTTCTATGTCACTAGCGATTCATGAAATTAAAGTTAAGATACTACGAACTTGCAAGGAAGAATGCCCCTCAACTCGTTGGCTGTTAAAAAGATGAATGCAGTCCTAGAATTTTTGCCGCTAATTTGGAGAATAAAAAGGAAAAATTCTACATGAAAACGTTTACTTTGTTGTTCGCTTTAGATTTCTTAAATACCTATCTTCCCAAAGCCATTCAATTTAAATTTCCTTCACCTTCATCTCTTTTTCAGTTGCTCGGTGTATCCTCATCCTTTGCTTTCGTCGAAATTGCATTCCATCATCGTTGATTTCAATTTCATCTTCTTGTGTTTTCGATGGAAATTTGAAGGAACTACGGATTCGTGCTGGGTCTGATTAGGTGGTATACTACTCGTACACTATACAGAGTGGTTTAAAACCACCTTCAAGGGATACGTGTAGCAGAGTGTCCATGGCGACCGGCCGTCAGTGTAAGGATGAAGACTACTCTCCGGTGTAAAATAATTTATCTTTAGTATCTTCAAAGATGACTTTTGCAAACTGTTTCAATAAACGATTGTATTCATGCTGCAGTGCAGCATCTCTGGAGCGTTGCACTTTTAAGCTGGCGGTATTTTCATCTGGATAAGATATTGCATTTCAGAGAAGTTGTGATGTCCTTATAGCATTTATCTTTTCAATGTGAGAAAGAATTCCAGTGATAAGAGGGCTTTCTTGCAATAAAAAGACTCAAGGAGCTAATGTAATTGGAATTTTTACCATTCTGAATACGAGTTGCAAGCATGGGCCCGCAAGTACTGCCTTGTGGTAGTTCAGAGATGTACATGTTACCACTGGAAATGGAAGGTAAAAATGAGAAGAAAAGGAGGTTTCAGATTTTCTCTAAGCTATCGTTACTGTTTTGTAACGAAATGTGGCGGCACTATACCAGTCTGCGATTTGACAACGTCACGCACAGCTATCATTTTGGAAGAAAAAAGACGCGTCGAGTATTAAGTTTTTGTAAAGGCTGAGCCAATTTGTGTCACAAATATTGAGACCGGAGCCGCTGAGAATAATCATCAGTATGCTGAGTCTGGCCGTGCAACATTCGGACCTCCTACGTAAACAGAGTGAATTTCAGCCTGATCCAGAGAAAGTACAATACGATCAGAAGCAGATCCATTTGAGTTACTTCGACATACTCGAAGATCAAGTCACATGAGGATTCTCTGGCATCTAGCCAGTTTGTCGAATTAGAGATTGAGACGGAGGACCGAACTAAGAACAGCGGTCATACACATTAGGCTGCGCCTAGTCATCACCCTTTCGGAAAATGCTATAATTTTTACAATTCCATTTTGACATTTGTGAAGTAAATAAGAAAATACACGTCAACAAGACAGGAATCGCTATACTCCTAAAGAACCCGGAATAATTGTTACGATTTTTTTGCGGAATAATTCGTCAATGGTGTTGGCGCAGATTTCCCTGTCGTCCGACACCAACTGGGCAAATATTACGACGTTTAGCAGCTCGCCTAGAAGAGTGTGGGACAACACGAGATGCTGCCAGGTCTGGCCGGCACCGGAGCAGCCGTCCTGCTAAGAATATCGCAGATGTACGAGGGGCGTTCAAACTATTCACGGTATCGGGGTGAAGCTGTGGTTGTATATATAAATTGACTTATTTATCAAGTAATACTATTATTTTAGTGCATTCATGTAAAATTTCATATAAATGTGATTATTAATTCGCGTTTTATCTCTAGTTAAACAGAATCATAATGTCAACTGAGACGATGATGGTGAAAATTGAGCATCGCGCTGTAATTAAATTTCTCACTAAGCAAGGAAAAAGTCAAAAAACTATTCATGAAGAGATGGTGGCTGTTTACCAGGGTTCCGCACCTTCATTATCAACTGTGCAAAAGTGGTCAAGTGAGTTCAAGAGGGGCAGAGAGAGCATTGAAGACGACCCCCGCTCCGGCGCCCCGGCTACTGCTTGTACGGGAGAAAGCATCAAAGAAGTCGAAAAACTTGTTCTTGAGGATGCCCGAATAAAGGTGAAAATGATGGCAGAGATCACCAAGCTTTCAATTGGTACCATTCACACCATTCTTCATGACCATCTTAACCTTTCAAAGGTCAGTGCAAGGTGGGTGCCACGAATGCTCACAGCGCCTCAGAAAAAAGTGAGAATCGCATGCTGTAGAGAGCTTTTAGAGATATGTAGTGAGAACGCGGACGGTGTTATGGATCGAATTGTTACTGGGGACGAAACATGGGTCCACCACTATGACCCTGAAAGCAAACAAGAGTCCATGCAGTGGCATAAAAAAGGAACAGACCCCCCGAAGAAGTTCAAAGTCACTCCGACTGCCCGAAAGCTCATGGCCACAGTTTTTTGGGACTCAAAGGGAATCTTGCTCATTGAGTACAAAAAAAAGGTGAAACCATCAACGCCACATCCTACGCTTCCACTTTGCATAATTTGCGGGAGGAAATTAAAAAGAAAAGACGGGGTAAACTCGCAGCGGGTGTGTTGCTTCTTCATGACAACGCTCCTGTTCACACGGCGCGAGTTTCCAAGGCTGCTGCGCGAGATTGTGGTTTCGAAGAAATCCAACACCCACCCTATAGTCCAGACCTTGCCCCTAGTGATTATTTCCTGTTTCCGGATTTGAAAAAATGTCTTCGTGGAAAAAGATTTTCGGATGATGAAGAACTCAAGTCGGTATTTTGCAGAGAAAGAGGAAATTTATTATTTTGAGGGTTTAAAAAAGCTTATCTCAAGATGTAACAAATGCATTGATGTTAGGGGAGATTATATTGAAAAATAAAAACAATTTAAATTGAATTCGCATTTTCCTTCATATCGATACCGAGAATATATTGAACGCCCCTCGTAGTTAAATATGTCGCAGAGGACGCCGAAGTATTGACCAGACGACGTGCCACGCAATTGGGCATCAGTCCGCGGTCTTGACAGAGAATTTTTGTGAACGACTGTAAGATCAGCTGTTAGCTGTTGACTGCCAAGCGCATGTAACCTACGCTCAAACCATCCTGAATCTCGACCACGAAAGAGACAACTTTTCATCGAAAATCATCATGAGCGACAAGGCCCATTTTCATCTCTGTGGATATATGAAGCAAAAATATCGCTTCTGAGGCAGCGAAAATCCGCGTATAGCCCACGAAAAGCCATTACACTCGCTCAAAGCTACTGCATGGTGTGCTGCTTAAGCTGTAGGCGTTACCGGGCTTAATTTTTCGAAAACACCGCGGACCAAACCACTACTGTGGACGGCGAGCGCTACAGAACCATGCTCAACGACTTTCTCCTTCCTCAATTGGGTGAACTGAGAGTGGAGAACGTGTGGTTCTGAGGTAGTCGACTAGCCAGACCGCGCAAAACTCTACATGTTGTCAAGTGATAAACAGCTTCAGATACAAATGAGCTTACTGTTAACGACCCCATCAAATGGAAAACGGACTCTTGACAAGCCCCACGCTTAAACAATTAGCAGATGTCCTACGGAGACCTTTACGCAGCCGATAACAGCGGCATCTAAAAAGTTCGATGAGATGAGTTGGACCGAAAATGAAAAACATATTTGTCTTGAGTTTAAGGGCCATGTCTAGTTTTGGCATCCCTTTCAAACTCGTCCGTCTGTGTAGAATGAGACTGAGCTCACTGCTCCGGCAAGGTCGGTAACGAATTAACCGAGACTTTTGATGTCACAATAGTTTTTAGACAAAATAACGCGCTAGCATATGACTTCTTTCACATCATCCTTGAAAGGACACTAGAGGCAAAATGTTTTAAAAGTCTGTGCAACTACTAGCGCACGCCGATAAATAATGCAGAACTAAGTTGGCTGACACCGATGCGTTAGTCAGTATTGAAACGGAAGTTACCAGAATGGGTTTAGCGGTAATTGAGGGCAAAACCAAGTATATGCTGTCAACAAGAAGGGGCACATAACAACAGCGAATTGGATAGAACGTCACAATTGACAGCTATAATTTCGAGGTATAATTTCGAGGTAGGACTTTGTTTACCTAGGCTCTGCTATCAATTCTACCAGTATTGGTCTATCAGTACTACGCTGTTTCTTCAGTCTAAGAAAGCAATTGAGTACTTACTAAGGTTTTATCCCGAAGAACTAAGGAGACTCTATATAAGACCTTGATAATCACAGTACTATAGGGTGACCAGATAGCAATGATAGTTTTTCCAATTGTTATATTTCAGCAGTTGTCAAAGTTACCAATGACATTCAGCTGTCAAAATATTCAGTAAGGTTTGCCATTTCATCATGCATCGTTTTACGCTTGCCGAACATGCGGAAATTCCGACTCAGTTGTGAGGTTATCGTGAGGTCGATCGTCATCACGGCTTCAGTGCGCAGGCGTGAGTACACTCTTTTGGATCTTAAGCCATCAACCAGACAGAGATTGGTGCGAAATGAAGAAAACATAGCCGCCGTAGCGGCCAGTATCGAAGAAGACCCAGAAATGTCGATTCGGCGCGGATTGGCTAAATTGGGCGTTGTTGCCAGATAGTCAACCCGGCTTATTTTGTGGTTGGATTTCGGCTTACATCCGTATAAGATTGTGTTGATGCAAGAATTGAAGCCGGACGACCATACACAACGCCGTTAGTTCGCATTGGGAAATGGAAATATTTGCCGAAGATTCCTATTTTGGCCAAAAAATCATCTTCTCGTAGTAGGCCCAGTTTTGGCTCAGTGGCTATGTCAACAAGCAAAATTGCCATTATTGAAGCGAACACAATCCACAAGTGTTCGTCCAAGCATCAATGCATCTAAAAACACTGACTGTTTATGCGGTTTATGGCATGGCGGCATCATCAGACCACTACCAGGGAAGCCTACGCGGCCATTTGAATGATTTGCTATGTTATTCCACACATAATGGTATGAACGTAGCTTCTGTTGTTTTATTAAAACTATTTTTCCTATCGCTCTTATCTGGTCACCCTTTACTTTATGGCGCTGAAGCATGGACTCTATATTCTTGGTCGTTTCGAGAGAAAAATTCTTCGTACGATACTCGGTCTTGTTTGCCTTGACGGGCTTTGGGGAAGAATATTCAAAGACGTACTGCATCCGAGTTATACAACGACACCGACGTAGTCGAAAAATCGCGCATCAGTCATGAAATAGTTACTGCATGTAGAGCGAATGGCCACCAATTCTCCGGCCCGCAGAGTCTTCAAATTTAACCCGGAGGGACAACGCAACAGATTAAGAACTCACCTCAGATGGCGCTCGGAAATAGAAGGGGACCTCAATCGACTTGGAGTGCGCACCTGGAGGCAGTTAGCTAAGGATCGGGCTAACTGAAGAGACTTGTTAATTGAAGCCCGGGTGTTCTCATTTTATCCGATCCATCCCAAGGCCCCTTTTGAATGGCAGTGATATATGCTTTAGGGCTGTTTAGTGCTTTTGCTTCGGTTGCATGTAGTCGCAGAACTGATCGTTATTGTAATTTTTTTCATTTTCCAGGGTCGTAAATAGTGAATTTGTTGTCATTTGAAGTTCCTGTTTGCCTCTCCACTCCGCAATAGTGGTATTCCCAGATCTCCCTGACACCTCTTTGGCAAAAAAAGCTGGATATTCTCAAGTTTATACCCCGCTTCTGGGATTGTTCTTCTTGCTTAACGCTCGCTCTTGTAAGTTTAGCCAGTTAAGATGGCTCCACGAGAAGGCAAAACAATCACAACTGCCAGTCAGTTGTAACTTTTATCGTTACCCAATTGCCATAACAAGGCCAAGGGAACGTGAACCTCATCTTTCTTTTCTCAATATCAACATCAGATATTGAACTGTGTAAAACGGGAGACTTCGATGGAGTAATAGTAACTCTACTAGCCAAGGACTGGGAGAATTTGTTTGCTAGTTGATTTCGTACTTAACAGAACCAGGGCCACAATAAATATTTTGTAATCCTCCCCTCAAGCGAATATGTCAATTTGTGCTTTAATATTTAAATAAAGGGTTTGTATGAAATCTAATGAGTTAGAGGCTGTAGCGAGTGTTTGACAATCGAAATGATGATGAGTTTTACGGAGTTACGACGTATCCTTACCAATTTCCAAACGGAACTGGAACGCATACATAGTTGACATCATGCCCGGACAACAGACAACGAACGGTTACTGACAATAGCAGGTATTGATCCAAATGAGGAAGCTGATGATGACGACTTCTTTGTGATCGAGGATCCACAGGAGAAGGTTGAGGCCATAGGGGCGACTTTCCAGGAAATATACAAAGCCACTGATACCATTGGTCCTAATTATGACCTGGACAATCGCGTCTTGGTGCACGACTTCTACATTCGAAATGAAATAGAGAACTGGCGATCCGAGGGCTCTGGTTTCACCCGGTTCAGCGACGAAAATATGGCAAATAATGCCATTACTAGAGAGGGTGGCCTACCCCCTTTCATTTCGAAGGTAGAGCTCCATGAGATCTTCGACACAATCAGGGCTAAGAAATCAGTGGGGACCGATGGTATTCCAAACATCGTGCTTCGACATCTTCCTCTAGAAGCGGTGGACATTTACACCACCCTGTTTAATAATGCAATGAATAATGCACATTATCCAGCGCATTGGAAAACGGCAGTGGTTCAACCTATCCCGAAAAAGGGAAAGGATATATCCAATCCGGCGAATCTCCGGTCGATAAGTCTCCTTCCGAATATCAGTAAGGTGTTTGAAAAAGTAATCAATAGAGCTCTGTCTAGGTGGGTTGATGACAAACATATAGTTCCGGATAATCAATTCGGTTTTAAGGCGGGACATGATATCTCACATGCCGCGTCTAAACTGGTGTCCGATATCCAATGGAATAAAAGCAAAAACCAATGTACTGGTGCCTGCCTTGTTGACTTGGAGAAGGCCTTCGACACCGTATGGTTAGAGGGTCTTTTCTATAAGCTGACTAGGCTGGGGATCAGTAAACCACTCTTGTACATTCTTTATAATACGTTAACCAACAGACAGTTCATCGTAAAAAATGGCGATGTGACTTCTGTTGGAATATTTCAAATTAAAAATGGTCTTCAGCAAGGCGCGGTCAATTCGCCGATCCTATTCAACATTTATACAAGCGACTTGATAGGTTCACTTCCCCATACTATTGCGTACGCAGACGATTTGATAGCGTACAGAACAGGTCCAAAAATCGAGGTCATTAATACTCTCTTGCAGCGTGACTTCGATAAGATAAGACGATTTTGCGATGACTGGAAGTTGAAAATCAACTTTCAGAAGTCGGAAACCATTCTCTTTAGGACGCCGTTGTCTGGAGCCTCTAGGGATACTAGAAAAAACTGGCGTAAGTTCTCGATCATTGGACAACACGGACAGCCTCTTGCCTGTCGAAATGTAGTCAGATACCTTGGGATCTGGCTAGATCAGTTTCTGTATTTTGACAAAAATGTAGATGCTGCTCTGGCCAGAGCCAAAGGCGCTTTTTCCCTTACAAAGAGACTGTTTTATAGCAGCCAACTCGATGCGAGGGTAAAGGTAATCTGCTACATGGCCCTTATCAGGCCCATGCTGGTATTCGGGTGTCCCGTGTGGTTCAATGTAAGAGCAAGTTTAATGGAAAAGATTCGGGTGTTTGAGAGGGCTTGCCTTAGGGCTTGCCTTCGCTTGTACAGAACACCAGAGTCGGAGTACAAAAAATTTTATCGTAATGAGGTCCTTTACAACAGAGCGAACCTAATACGAGTGGACAACTTCGTAATTAAGCTGACTCGAAGGCACATTGCAAGAGCAATGACCTCGACGAATAACCTGATATCTGGGGCTTACTACCCCAATTACCTTTACCACGAGAGTGTGCGCTCTGATGGCTTCGTTCCACCGGAAGCATTCCTCTACCTAGATCAGATAGGGTTGATCCAGGATAGATCAGCGGTCCCATTAATCTTCCATGTCGCTCGGAAAGCTGGGGACAGGCGACTCAACTACAACAGAGACGTCGCACACGGCAGTGTGGATCTTCTCAGGTTCAGTAGGGCGGTGGGGAATCGCGATAAGAGGGGTGTCGTTCGGCAGCACCAGCATTTCTGGTGGTTGAATGATGGAGAAGATGCTTCGTCGTCGTTTCCGTCAATTACGGACCAGCCTCATTAATGAGGCAGAGCTGGCCAATCTATTTGCTCTGTGAATAGCGATGGCCAGCTTGCATAGGTTTAGGTTAGCATTTAAGAAATACATATATATATTAGTATATACATAGGTATATACTAGTATATGTATGTCATTGTGTATAGTGTCTATGTGTATATATGTATGTATTGTGTATGTAGGTTAGGTAGACTAAGGTTTATTTTAAGTTAGATATTAAGTTTTTATAAAAAATAAAAAATTATGTCCGTATGCTAAGTTTTTTGTTAAATTCTTTTCTTAGCCTTAAGCATAGAAAATAAGTACCTTAATAAAATGTAAATAAAGTCGAAAGACATAGATATAAGAATTTAGAGTAGCTTAGAGTGCCTGTGTGGGGCCAGTAAGTTAGTATAAGATTGTTAAGTAATTTTAAGCTAGCATTTAAGCATTTTTTGTTAGTATGTAAGAATTAATGATTTAGAAAATAAAATGCATTTAAAACTGAAAACTGAATAGTTGACATCATTTTGCCTTAGCCTGTGACATTCCTGTAATTCTGAGATTATTTTGCTGCCATCATCTCGACTAACAAGCTTGAGAAAAATAGTCAGCGTGTGGTTTAATCAGATTTATTTTAACGCTGTTGTCTATTTTTGATAGCCCGCTCGGCTCTCCGGCTGATAACATATATCCATGCCTTTTGCAATAAGCAATAAGAGATGTAGTAATAAAATCGGTCGATTTAGGTGTTTGGCGTGGTGTGAGTTCTTTGCCTACTACCCCAAAGCGTTGGGTTCATAGCCAAGCAAAATCTCTGACTTCGCCAACCTTCTGGCAGGCAATGGAAACCTAAGCGGCGCAAAGAGTGGGATGAGAGACCAATGTCCACACCGGACTATTAGATACTTCAAATAGTTTTCTTTTTTTTAAAACGATCTGCTTATTGTTGAAGAAAGAAAACCCGGCCGGGTGTAGACAACGCTAATGAAAGTCAATGATGATGGATCAAGAGAGGTAAAACACAAGTGACTCTTCTGAGGGCCCAGATTGCGTTTTCTGATTCCAGTAAGTGCCTTGTTAACAACACGGTCTCTCTAATGATGCTTTTACTTGAGCTGGAATTTATAGTACTCTACAGCTGCTCAGATAGCTGCTACATTTGAAAGGATCCCACATCAGTGCACTTCTGCAAATTTATGCGGAAAGGGAACTTGTCGGCATTCCACCAAATGTTCTTGTCGGTGATCCTTCATTCATCAAAAGAGGTGGTTTTGCTGATAGGTTATATTTTCAAGCGGAGGATAACCAACCAAAACCAAAGTAGAGCACTAGTGTTAGATATCGTAAAGCACCCTCTCCGTCTGCGAAAAATGGAAAAGAGTATGACCAAGTCATTAAGACTCATCCTATAAAATATTATTATCAGTATATGGCCTGAATAACTCAATCAATAAAAATCAAATAAGTTCTGACCCATTTTAGGTAACCAGCAAATTGAATTTTACTTATATAACCAAGTAGCCCAGCGTTACCATTGACCTTTCAATAAATTGTTTCGGTTAAGTCAACAAATCTATCTCATATCTCTTTATATTCGTATCACTTGAAAAGCAATCTAAGCCCAAACACATATGCGTATTTCCCAAGAAGCAACAATTTTCGACAAAAAAAAAAAAAAATTGCTTCTCCAATTCCCAATAAAATCTCGTACTAACCCAGACCTCATCCGACTTTCCCGCATATCTGTATGTGCCGCTTTGCCCGAAGACCTACTCCACTCTCCATGTATCTCAAAATATTAAGTCCAAATTGATAGAATCAAATAAAACATCTTTCTGCTGACCTTTATGTTGCTTTTCTATGGAAATAAGTTTATATCCTGAGGATACACGAGCTCCTCCTTCATCCTGACCAAGCCCAATCTATAAGAAATGCATGAGGAGGATGGAGTATTACACCGACAGATACGAGTATTCACGTTTATATTTGTATCTATGAACCTACATTTAAGGAAATTTATTATTAATGTTGTCAATTTGTTAACTTGTCCTGCGCCTTATCCCCCCTCCTTCAACTACGTTTGCTTATTTTTGATGTTCCACCGAAATAAAAACGAAATAAAACCATAAACCCTGTGAGAAGGATGACTATTAGTGCTTAGGACTACTATGAGGATCCATAAAATTTCATCGCGTACGACTAAGTCCCTACGAAATCTACGGGATATTTTCAAGCTCATCAAAAGTACTCGAAAAAAATGTCTCTGTTTGGGAGAAGGAGTAGGCTCGTGCCTGCGCTGATAGACTGGCAGAAACTCGGTCATCACCTGGTACTCGTAATTGCTCTTATAAAAGGCAAAGCAGGCAACCATTAATGAGGAAAATTATTTATAAATGAAAAAGAAAAGAATAGAACGAACACAAACAAAAGTAGTATCTGTATCTACGAGTATCTGGCTAATGAATAAGTGACAGGTTCATGATGTATGACGGCATACTTATGAACTGCACCGTTGGGGAGAGTTCTGGTATAGAGTTGTTTACTTCTTTTGGATATACCCTTGGGTATGGAACAATTTTCTGAGATTGATTGATGGATAGAAGAGAGAAGATGAGGGCCGCCCATCCGGGTGCTTATTGTGAACGTCACAAAAGGGATATGTTCTTTGTATTGGCAAATCGGGAGTAAGTGAAGGAGCACTTTTATTGTTTTGTAGGTGAGTTAGGGCTTTTTCTCTGTATCTCCAGGGACTTTGTTGTCCTGTCTAACTAATAAAACAGACAACTTTGTAGAACAGATATTTCGGTTTCTTAGAAGAGAATAGAGAGAGAAACGGGCTACTCAACGATTTGTAGTCAAACTGGTAACAGGAGAAAATCGTGATCCTTTTGAAATAAATATTTCTGAATTTCATATCATCCTGTCTACGGAAGTACTCGTACTTGGATTTGTGCTCAAGTATTCTCATAATCCTTATAGACTTTATAATTCTTTGAGTCGTAAAGATGATTACTGAACTCTCATTCTTCTTTTTGACAAAGTTTATGCAAAATAGATTTGTTACCCCGAATCCAATCTGTTCTCGTTACTCATCCTTTTGATAGGAGTTCTGTACAATGGAGAAATTTTTGATATTACTTTCGGAAAGCATATTTTCCTTGGCACAGGTTTCGATATTGAACAGAAACCTCATCTCGAAATTGCTACTTCTACAGGGTTAAAATCTCCTTTTCTGTATTTCACAAAGGACAACTACTTAGGGCAAGGAAGTCGGATGAGTGTATTTTTAGAATCATTCACTCAGTGCGCTTTGCTCTTTCATGTATTGGTGCCCCTGAGTTTTATTTGGTTTATCCTGTGAGTTTGTATGGACTCGTCTATTTAGAAAGGTGTGCTGGTCTTGGTTTAATTCAGTCATAGCTGTCCAAAGTGCACCACTGATATCAGCATTGGAATTATGCCTACCTTAATTTAATTGAGCTACTTTAGAGATTATTTTACCTCTAACCACAATGCTGCACTGGACATTTATTACATTGACATGTATCCTCGATGGAAAGTAAGCATTTTTCTGATTTGAACTACTCAAAATTTGTGGAAATAAACACTCAAAATCGCCTCATAACCAAAAGTCCTGATCTAGTTGCTTATTCTTCCTGCCGGCGTAACTGGTATCCTCTTTCAGTTCGGGAGAATTTACTACTGATTTCGATTAGAAAGGCCAGCCAGAATGCAAGAGACAACTCCACCTAGTGCTGCATACGTAGGTTAGGTGTAGTTAAAGCAGATGTAAGCTGGATAAGCCATCACACAGACACCAGGCACCAGACACTAAAACGGGTCCATCGCGATCGCTGTGGCACCAGTTGATTTTATCTTCAAATTGCAAGAACCTAAACAATCTCCCTGGTGAAACACCCAATTTTCTTGCAAAAGCCAAGAAGGTCTTTGAAGTTCGTGCCGTCTATTTCCTCTAGGTTTTTAAAAAAGTATTCTTCGACTACGCGATATTGCCTCTCATTCACACAGCATGTGTGTATCCTCAAGAGTTTGCAGGTCACCGCAGAATCTGCAAATATCCTTATCTGACAATTTGGGTCTCTTTGTGTGTTTTCGCAAGAGACAGTGCCCTGTCAGGATTCCTATTACTGTCCTAAGCTTATTCCGAATTTTATTAACTCCCTAGATCTGTCAAAAACTGGCCAGAGAGCCCTGGATATCCTGTGTCCTTCAAGACTTGACCACCTTAGTTTGGTAGTCCTTGTAATTTTGTCCCTCGATAGTGCCCCTTACTATGTAAAGGGGTGGTTTGATGTTGGCAACCTCACTATTCTCACTATTGTCGAGTAGCCCTCTTTTTTTGCAAACTCATCGACTTGTTCATTTCCTTTATTACAGCAGTGTCCTGGCGTCCAGCACAGTCTTACCCGGTTTTGACTGCATAGTGCCTTGAGTGCTGAGAGCCCCTAACTGTATTAGAATTGATGTTGGTCAATTCCATTGCATTGAGTGCGGCCTGTACAAAGCGATATCTCTTTCGGATACCGATCTCATCTGCATTAGCTCAGCCGCCCTGAGGACAGCCAGAACCTCTGATTGGGAGACACTGCTTGCGTCCGGTAGTCTTATAGACACTCTTAGTTCTGGGTCTTCCGAGAAGGTACAAGAACCTGTTCCTTCCTCTGTTTTTGAGCCATCTGTGAAAATTGCGATTTCATACGTACGTTAGGTAGGTAAGAGGTAGGTAAGAGTGGCTATTGGATAAGCCAACCCACTTAGGCCTAATGGCCCATTGTGATGCCACGTGGATCTATGATCCTCTTACTGATGGAACCAGTTTGAGCTTCTGACGAAGCGAAGGAGACTGTTTACGTCTATATTTTTCAGATCGTTTAGGTCGTTGTAGAAGAAGGCTCCTAAGTGAAGTTTTCTTCTCTGGGAGAGAGCTGGACATGTACAGAGTAGGTGGAGGATTGCCTCCTCCTCCTCCTCGTCCATGCAGCTTCTGCAGAAATCATTTGTAAAGGCGCCAAGCCTTCTTGCGTGCTTGCCTATGAGGCAGTGTCCAGTGATGACAACTATGATGGCTCTGAGATGTTCCTTATTTAGAAGGATCAGACACTTAGAGCGATACAGATCCAGTTTTGGACAGATTTGTTTGGTAGAGTTCGTCGGCTCTACAATTCCCTGGAACGTCCTGTGGCCCGGCACCCAACAGAGGTGAAGGTTGAACGTACGTTACTACTTAAGCTTTGAAATTTGGCAATATCGGGCTTGATACGTCAAACCTGACATCAGCATCGTAAAGTTTGACGTTTTCAAGGGTACTCGCGCTCAGAACGAGTGCTATTCGCAGTTTTTTTTTACAGAGATTTGAAAAATCCATTTTAGCCAAAAAATGCAATTAAGTCGTGGACATTTTCGTGCGAAGATTTTGGACGGGGATTAACTCAATAACAGCTTCGACTTTTGGTGATGACGTACCATCCCGGGGCTTCGTGTTTCGCTGGTTTTGCCGAATCCAATCGTGGTTGTCGTTTTCTCCAGAACAAATGTCGTGGAGGTCGTCCAAAATTGGTTGTTGTGCCAGAAAACATTGATGATGTGCGGGAACCGATATTACAAGATTGTCATGTGACTTATCATGAAATTGAGGAATGCTAGGGCATTAGTTCCACTCGCATACGTTGAAAAATTGCATGAACGTTTGGCCGTCAAAAAGATTTCTTCGCGTTGGATACCACATAATTTGACAATCGATCAAAAACCGCGCTCGTGTCGAAGAAATGTTGAAAAAATTCGGTCGCGGTGCTTCAAAAGACGTCTATAAGAATGTAATAGCCGCCGATGAATCGTGGATCTATGCATATGAGCCCAGTCGACTGTATGGGTCTTTTAAGATGAGAGATCTTTGGAGAAATAAGGAAACGGCCTAACACCGATTATTCACCACCACGATAATGCGAGCTCTCACAGTTCGGCTCAAACAAGTGACTTTTGAGCACTCAAAACAACGAATTGATGGGTTAACCGGCACACAGCGGCACCCAATGGCTTCTCGTTATTCGCGTACAACATCATCCTAACATCTTTAACAGTCGATGCTGCGGTTTTGATGTGAGCAAGGTTTTTTTTAGATTCTTAGCCCAGGTCTGTTCTGTTCTGAATCCGCAGCAATTCGAACGTCAAATAAGGCACCCTCATCGTTTCATTACCAGGACACGATTGGTAGTTTATGGCATTTGTTTTTCTATCCGAAAAAGCATTGTCACAGTTTTTATAACCGATGTCTTCCAGGCTGGGGGTTGTGTCTTTATGTAAACTGACTGAGCAAGTATCATACTATAAGTTGTGAACGGACACTGACTTGCAGCTACGTGCGTGGAGTGTTCGCACTCTTAACAGTTCACATGAAGCCGAACAATTAAGGGATGCCCTAAATCACTACAAACTGGACATCGCTGCCATTCGAGAAGTGCGATAGGATGGTCCTATCTGTGACTTATATTAGTTTGGTTGCAATGTATAGTAGAAATAGCGTCTATTTTTAGTTCCAAGGAATACGAGGTCTGTTGAAAAGTATCCGACTTTTATTCATAGAACCAAATATAAAACACTAATTCCCTTCAAAGTACTTCCCGTGAGCTACTATACACTTATCCCAACAGTCCTCCCACTGCTGGAGGCAAGGCTGAAAGGGCTCTGCTGGAACAGAATGGAGGTGGTCCGTCGCAATCTGCATGATGCCTTCCCTACTCTGAAATTTGGTTTCTTTTGAAAGATATTTTCAGCGGTCTGGAGAGTAAGGACGCTGGCGAACCAAACTTGTGTTGTGCTTGCCTAAGAAACTCCGAATCATGCGTGAGAAATGAGCGGATGCGTTATCGTCATGAAGTTGCCAACTGCCGCCATTTGCACACAGGTCCGGCCGTTTGCGTCACACTGCAGTACGAAGGAACCTTTCAGTAGTACTCCTTGGTGATATGAGTGCCGTGTGGAGCGTACTCATTGAAATTTGATGCAGTATGAGCCCACGTCTTACGAGGACAGCACGATTTTGTCAAAGATTAAGCACTGCGTTAAGATCGCAATTCGTGATTTTGTGGCAAAACACGCCTATATGATGCCAGCTCCGAAAATGAACTCAAGCTGATTGATTTCGCGATGAGGGGGCGAAATATCATCATAGCTAGTACACGTTTCCCACTTATCAACACAATCCACAAAAGGACCTGGCAGTAAAGTGGTCAAAAAATTGTCAATCCGTATATTGCAGAGAGCTAACATCGTCTCGGACCATTACCTTTTTTAGCCGAGTTATAATGATAATGTTGTTAGAAGTAGTTCGGAAGCTCTACTAAAATGTGAACAGAACTTACCAACGATACAGATGCTAAACAGGCGCATGCAGAGGTAAGGATAGCAATGTAGTAATGGAGTCATACTCGGGGAATATTTGGTAGAACTACTTCTGCAGAATGCTTAACCGCCAAAACTGACCGCAAACCAGGATGAATTCTTCATAGGGGACTGAACTAAAGACTAATAAGGCTGCAGGACAGACGGACCACATACTGAGTTATTTAAAGCAGCGGGGATCGAGCTGGCAAGGTCTGACCTTAAACGAAGGCAAAACAAACTACATGTTGTCATCCGAAAAGGTTGCACACTAGCAACGGCTTGGCCAGAAGGTCACCATTGGCAGTTATATCCTTGAGGTGGTTAAGGACTTTATCTACCTTGACTCCGCAGTAAGAAGCAATAACGACATCAGCGCAGACACCAGACGCAGAATTACTCTTGCCAACCGCTGTTTCTTTGCGCTCAGGAGGCAATTGAGTACCAGAGCCCTCTCTCGTAAGACTAAACTAATTTTTTCGAAGATCCTTCTCATCCCAAACCTCCTTTATGGCGCAGAGTCTCGAGAGAAAGATACTGCGCGTGATTTTGGCTGCCGTTTGCATTAACGGGGAATGGAGGAAGACATTCAACAACGAACTGTACGGACTGCACAGCGACGTCAGTTTAATCAGTCGTCTGAGAGAACTGGGCTATGTTGAGTGAATAGACACCACAGTTCCGGCTCAAAGGATATTCAATTCTAACCCCGAGAGACTTCGCAGCTGAGAATGACAGCATAAAAGTTGGCACACGCAGGTAAAAGCAGACCTCAACCGACTTGTAGTGCGACACTGGAATCTGAGGGCGAAAGATCTTTCTAGGTTGATTGAGGCCCAGATTCATCACGGACTGTAGTACCATGTAAGCTAGAAAGTCTACAAAACATTTTAAGGTCTTTCTGGCCGAACCACATTCCTAAATCGAAGGGAAGGTGACAGTAGATTAGAAATACTGAAAAGTAACCTCCTTGACCGCCAGAATGCGCTGCTACTGCAAAAAAGGTTATGGTGCCTTGAAGTCCGTTCAGATTTAG
Organism: Volucella zonaria; assembly: GCA_963966105.1. Classification (NCBI taxonomy): domain Eukaryota; kingdom Metazoa; phylum Arthropoda; class Insecta; order Diptera; family Syrphidae; genus Volucella; species Volucella zonaria. The sequence goes on along the minus strand of OZ014531.1, from coordinate 172,492,035 downwards.
GCAGACATGCTAAATTTCAGTGCGATACTGTCTTTAGTTTTGTTTTGACAGCTGATTGTTGCTGAGTATGGACAAAAACGATTTTCGTTCTCTCATAAAATATTATTTTTTGAGAGGCAAAACGGCGAAGGAAACAAAAGAAAAGTTGGATAAACATTATGGGGCTAATGCTCCGTCCGATTACACCGTCAAATATTGGTTTCGAGAGTTTCGTGGTGTCCGCAACTCCACTTCCGATCAAGTCCACAGCGGCAGGCCCTCCGATGCGGTTACAGAGGACAATGTCAAAAGAATACATGAAATGGTGTCGGCTGACCGGAAAGTGAAGGTGCGCGAGCTAGCAGATACCACAAAGATTAGTACTGAGCGCACACGCCATATTTTGGGCAATATTCTGCATATGAAAAATTTATCCTGCCGCTGGGTGCCGCGAATGCTCACTTTTGACCAAAAACACGAACGCGAGAGCACTTCGAAAGAATGTTCGGACTTGCTGATGCGGAATCGGGCGGACTTTTTTCGTCGATTGGTAACTGAATTTGGATCCCTCGGACCATTATCTCTTCCCAAATCTCGAAAGATGGCTCATCAATAAAAAATTCAGCTGACGCGAGAAAATCATCGACGCCACGGAGGCGTATTTTGCAGACCTTCCGGAAAATTACTTTTCGGGCGGGATCAAGAAGTTAGAAAATCGCTGGAATAAGTGTATCAAACTAAACTATATTGAATAAACAGATTTTGCTCTTCTGAGACGCGAATAGAAGAAGAGCTTATCAACCTAGACACACATGGTGCAGAACTGTCGAAGGAAAAGGGCCAACTAAAAGCTGGAGAGAGCGAAGGCGTACATATCTCCAGTAACCGTGAGCATAGGCGCTTAGTTGTGTACGAAGCCCAAGAACACTAAAAAGGATACAGGAAATAAATAGAGCAGTAGTAATGTCGATGATAAGAATTAACTTGAAAGATCTTCTAGTTATCCGGTGGAAGGACTTGTTTTTAATTCGCCTCCTTAGGTTAAAGCAAGAACCATTTACGAAGGAAATTCTTTGTTTTGGCATTATTTGTCGCTTGGTCCGTTTGTGCTTCTTCTGTTGCAATTGTGGAGAGCCTGGTGATTTGCTTCCTCGATGTCAGGTTGAACAGTTTATGCGACCAGTTGCTCGATCTCTGAGCTTAGACCATAGGACAGTGCTTCACATTTCACTAAGATGGATGGAGCAACGCACATTCTCCATTATATCCTGCACTGGTGAACATGTTTTTAGAAATGCCAGAACTAAGCATCATCTGGCCATAGATGGATACAAATCAACGCCCACTGCTTTGAATAGAGCACGCAATGAAGGCGTCCAATACAAAAAGCCTTGTTAGTCTCATGTCTGGATATTGGTATCCAATCCGTTTTTGTTTTAAGCTGGCGAAACTACTACTGACTGTGTGGGTTAAACCCACGGTGAGCCATTACACGTGCTATCACATTATAAACGCTGATCATCGCCCTTTAGGAGGCCCAAGTTTCACATTTTATTAGCGCAAGCACCACCGTTAATACCAATTCGAAGTGATGTTGGGATCCATCTATGTAATACCTCTGACTAAGAGCCATGAGGCCCTGTATGTATTTGCTACAATTTTTGGGCCAACCGACAAGTGTTAAGATCCTCCTTGCGATTTAAGTTTAAACCGCTACAAGTTTGGCTGGACCCGTTGTTCAGGGGTCGTAACTCTAGTGTCTCGCGGAATGTAGCTTCTTGCGACTTACAGCCTTAGATTGATAGTCTTAGCTTTCAAAACGTGTCGTTGGTCAAGTACGTGAGTCACTGATGGCATTTAGCTTTGAACAACGTCACGCAAAACCTCTAACTGCTCGGCCCAAAACCAATGCATAAGTCTGCCGCTATTCTGATCATTTCATGCTTCTATTCAGCCAGACTAGAGCATCGTCTCTAGAATAACATCTCTCCATAGAGAGCCTTCTCTTCGGTTTAGTTTTCGTTTTTCTTTGGAAAGTTGGATCGTCGTTAGGCTTGTCAGCTTGATGTGCATAGAATTTCTCGGAAGATTTTTGATAACCGGCATGGAAGGTCCTCGTTAATCTATTGTGGCTGAAGCCTTTTGACGCAGAACCCGCTTCTTTTACATTCGGATGTACCTTAGCTACAACAAGGCAATGTTCAAATTCTAAATATGGAAGCCTTTCCTTACGCCGATCGATGCGACGTTCAGCTTGAGTTCATTTTGGAAAGTGATGTCGAAAGCTTTGTTTTCCAAATGCGCAGAGGGCGAATCCCCATCTAAGTCTGTGTTTTTTTCGGTCTTATAGCATAGTCTCACTTTTGTTTTTTCTCAAACCAGGGTCTCGAGGTAAGCTTGGACTCAAGATGTCGCTTAATAGCCCTTTGACATCCTGATAGCCTCTTGGCATCCTTGCCGTACATTTTTTACGCCTGCGTAGAACTCGTTAAGTGATTTTAAAGAAGGCATTAACGAAGTTTCTGGCGGTTTTGGCAATTTCTTGCGAATACAGTGATTCTTTGCCTTTTTAGACTTCTGCATTCGTACTCGTATCTTGGCTTATAGAAAACATTGGAGTACAGTGCTTACATCTGATCAGGTGCTCCTAAAACATCTCGTCAATTGACCAAACCTCGAACACCGTCGAAATGTCTCCTGTCTCACCTTGTTCTATCGCTATTTTCACCACCAGTGCTCTATTGAAATTGGCAGTAGCATTCCGCTCCTTCAAACCTTTGACCGTAACACTCATCTCCTTATGTGTGCTCGCTCATCAGATTACCTTCAAGCCCACTTTCGGACGAACATTGAAATATGGTGATTCTTTCCTAACCCGTATAACTCGATAATGGAATTCCCTGCCGAAGTCTTTATCTCCTAGTCATTGTAACTTGCTAACATTTAAGACCAACTTACATATGTCGATGCCTGTCTTTTTTTCCTCTCTAACTTTACTTCGCCCGCTCTGTGTGTAAACTAAAAACGCCTTGAGCTCGCCCTAATTATAAAAGAAAAGGAATACCCACACACTGGAAACTAAGTGCTTTCCAGCTGTTTCCGTATCCTTATTAAAGGTCATCACTTGTAAGTTTTGCGTAAGAGATATGCTTTCGTCGTTTTAGTCTAGATGTTCCTGCTGGGTAAAAATATTGGACGTGAGGGCCTAGATATTATGAGCCTCTTACACATTTAAGTCGTTCACAAAGTGAGTCCTTCCACCGGCGCCGGTTTTCTAAAAGAATGTCTTGGTGGAAATGACCCTCCAACAGAGAGTTATAAGTTACTGTGTCCTATTTCACTCCGAGCTTTCAACACCACAAAGTGGGTAACGGAAAATCAATAAAATATATCAAACTAACTGCACGCCCTCCATAAGAAAAGAATTTGCCCTCCTATGGGAGACATCCGATTGATTTATTTTTGAAGTTTTCCGAATGAATGGACCTCAACTCCAAACACCACTGCTTCCATCGACAATTGACTTCTTTTCATGACCCACCCAGAGGGCTTCTTCATCTATGGATGTATGTACATGATGTATTTTTTAAAAGCCCACGTTATGTGAAGAAGCCTACCAAGACCCTCCAGTGCATGAAATATTTCAGTTTATGTTCTTTTCTCGCAACTGCTTACTGGGCCGGGTATTCCTTAAATAGGCAGACAAAGACCATTTATTCTTAAATGGCCTCAAGAGCCTACATCCATATCTCTGACTAGTAAAACCAGTCAAATGCAATAACGTCAGACGAATGTAAGTAAACTTTATGGTTAACACTTCGCTGCCCAAGGACTTTCATAGAATGCAAGCAACATTCAACAATAAATCGATCACGTTCCATAACAAATAAAATCCAACAATCGACTTGAATATAAAAGGAAATAGCCCCAGGATCCCTTTCCTTAAATTGTTGTTTCCCCCCCGCCAAAGAATATAGACACGTTCAGTTCATTTTATGTTCAACTCTTTACGATATCAAATAACCAGAAGGTCTTCCAAAAATCACAAAATGAAGAAACCTCATCTCTCGATGGAGGAGGGTATGAATCCTGCAACAACTCCGACAGGATACACATTTCTCATGATAAAATCACCCCGTTTGACCATTTCCCAAATCAATTTGCGTTTGCTTTTGGCTTCTTTTTTTTTTTTTCTGTCCGTTTTCAGTTATTTCCTATTGTTATGGTTATTGCCTCCATAACCCAGTCTTTCTACCAGAAACCCTCCCATCAACCAAGCTGGTAGGAGACTCAGTCCTTTTATTTTTTTATTTTTTGTATCCTTTACGGCGAAAACGTATTTCATTATTATCTCGGCTAGGGAAAACCATCCAAACAACTAAGACCAATGGCAATACGAACACTGAACAGCCCTGACAGAGTCAGGGAGTCCTTTTGGCAAATAGACAGAACATACGCGCAGTAGTTAAAGTCCCCTCAAGAAGTATCTAGTTCCGTCATTACGACTAGAAGTACCGATAAATTTCCCTAATTTATTTATTTGCTTCCCCCTTTCCTGATGTTTCTTTTCCCATGTCCCTGTCTCTGCCCATTGCTCTTTGTCATTTTGTAAATCCCCACAATAAAGACGGGTGGTATGGAGTCATTTCTAGGTCCTGCCTGACAAACATACTAATACGAAACGAATATTCGTCCCTCATTTTCGGGGAAGAAGAGCTAAAGCCCGGTGACATTAAAATCTCATTATTCCCTTCCAACCCGGAGACAGTGAGGACGACTGCTTGCTGAGAATCCTTTTCTCCTCTCACTGTGATGAGCATAAATTTCATCTCTAAGCACCTTAAATACACAAAGATGTGGCATTCGGGAGTGAAGGACGTGATCTTAATTTTCGTACAGCAACACATCCGGGTAGCATGTTGTGTTGTAGGAGCACTTGAGACCAAGGCACCGGGGACTTGTCATCAGCAGGATGTGAGTGAGAAAGCTGCTTATGCTCGTCGAGGATACAAGTGTACGAGTAAATGTGCGTGTAAATAAATAATAATTTGTGCAGCGATGGAATTAGCAGCAAACTACTCGTAGCACTTCCCTGTCAGTGGGAACTAAGTCAGGTATCACTTTGTGTCGTACTCTTTACTGCAGCTGCTTAGGAAGCAATTGCCCGAACATAGATCTGCCTCAAATACGAGTACAGCAGCTCGTGTGACAAATTATCACTTCTGTTCTGGATGGCTCGACTGTGCTTTATTATTTGTTTGTCTTCCGCCTAGACTCTTGACGGGGATGGAGATGTGGCGCGCAGCGCTAATGAATCTCAATGTGCCCGGGTGCACTCTAGACACCTTCAGACCAGACAATCATTCGGGTGAAGCTCTGTGAATCTTGTGAATCTTGTGAATCTTGTGAGTCTTACATCTTGTGCTACTCATGCATTTCCATGTTCGTTCAAGGGGGAGGCGATGTTGTTTATTTAATTTTGCAACTGCCACTGCAAATTTGTATCTGTGATTTAGCCTCGGTGCACTGCTGTGCAGGGAATTAAGAAAAGTGATCTTGTATCTAAGCATCTCATGGTGAGTTCATTTTATGTAACACCAGTGTATTCGTATTATGAAAACGTTTAGCAATTTAGCTAAACGAACTGAAGATCGGCCACCGTAGAAAGTCGTGTCGCAAACTATTCAAATTGGACTTGAGTTGATTTGCTTTAAGTGGAATAGATACAAACTACAATGGCCAGCCAATGTAAGAGATACATTTTCTTTTAGAACCCAATCACTGTTCACTGTTCACTGTCATCCGACAATTCCAAATCAAATTGTTGAATCATTGCGAATTAAAGACATCGTCATGTTGCTTGGCTCTTCAAGTTTCTGCCAGGGAATGATGCCCTAACATCTCGTCGTCAATTTAATTTTCCACAATTTTGCAATTTTGTCTAATGAATTAATTAATGTGGCTAATGTGGCTACAAGGAAACTGAGAAGCTGTAATTTTTTGTTAATTACACACATAAAGTGTGTCATTAGGGGTTGATTTACTTACGAGTACTATTGTGACAGGGTGGAGTAGATAGCGTGAGTTGTTTCATCCCTGAATTTTAAGGGATGGCAAAAACACTACTTTAGGTTTAATTCTGTCATCAGGCCTCAATCACCGTTCACTTAATTACATGCGTGCAGAAGTAATAAGCATTTGGGTGTCGGGGGATGTCGAGGATGTCGGATCGGGCATTGGGTTCCTTCTCCTGGAACTGCAGGGCGTATACGTAACAATTTCAAGTTATTAGAGAGAGATTGAGTGTTCATGTTCATTTTGTTTGCTATTTTTAATTTTGTTGAATCATTTGGGGGGGTCTTGGTATGACTTGAGGTTAAACTGTGGATGGGTCGCTTTTGAATTGAATGGAGTAGGATTGCGTCATAGTCAGATGTGAACACCGGTCGTCTAAAGGAGGACTGACAACATTATTTGAACTTGCCGTGTTAGGAGCAGGTCTTTCCTATAATTGTTGAAACTGTGCGAGTTAGTATCTCGAAACTCAACTTTTTCCAATCTTGTTTGGTCAAGAGAGGAGGTTCTGCCTCTAATGAAGAAGAAGTAACAAAGATTGCAAAGGATGAAGTGTATGCCCATAATCAAGGTGGTTTCGAGATCAGAAATGTCCGATCTAATGCTCAAATCGTTATGAACCAATTGCAACATCGTGTTGAAGACAAGTATTTGAGCATACCTATGACAAACGCTGAAAAAGTTCTACGAATGTGGTGGTCGCCAGCGATGGAGGAATTTTTTTTTTTTTAATTTAACTTTGATCGAATGAGCCCGGAGGTGATGAGTGGTAAAAAAGCACCAATTAAAGCAGAAGTCCTTCGTCTTCTTATGAGGATTTACGATCCTATTGGACTAGTTGCCAATTTGTTGGTGAATATAAAAATTGTGCTTCAGTCAATTTGGAGATCTGGCATTGGTTGGGATGAGCCGATAAAGCATGAACAACTTATTGTCTGGAACAAGTGGCTAAGACTATTGCTTTTGATAAACAACATTAGAGTTTCCCGGACATGTATTTAACAGATAGAGTAGAGCTTCATATATTCTGCGACGCAAGCGAAGAAGCATTGTCGGCCTTCGCTTACATTCGAGCTCCATTCAGAGAATCAGTCAGTTCGAAAGCAGGTTGATAGCAGCAAAACCCAAAGTCGCTCCATTGAGTCGAATATCAATTCCAAAGATGGAGCTCGAGGCTGCAGCTCTCAGAAACAGACCTGCATCCACGATCATTGACTCTCACTCAATCAGATTCACGTGGCAAACCTATTGGACCGATTCCAAAACGGTTATTTATTGGATTCGATCATCAAGTTGTAAGTTTCAACAGTTTGTCTCTTTAAGGATCGGAGAAATTCTTGAGAGGACTAATGCTGCATTTTGGAAACGGGTACCATCGAAATTAAACGTAGCATACGGGGCTACGAAAATGAGAATGGCACTCGACTTTTCTTCGCACAGCATTTGGTACTGTGGACCTCATTATCTTAAGGAAGATGAGAAATATTGGCCTGTGTTTGAACATGAATCCATTCGTGATGTCGAACAACTTTATCACGCACATACAAATGAAACCTGTGCTATTGACATAAACAGATTCTCCAAATGGAAAAAACTCCTCAACACTATGACGAAAGTCTTTTGGTTTGTGGATTTGTTGTCAAAGAAATCAGTGCCAAAACTCCAATTCCAAGTTCTTCTGCAAAACGTTATTTGTGGAAAGGAGCTCAGATAGAGGCATACAACGAATAGATACTTGTGCTCGATGTTGCCACAACACAAGAAGAAGTCGTCATAATCAAAACAAGCAAACTATATAAGTTATCCCCATACCTTGACGTATATGGACCGCTGAAGATTGCAGGAAGAATCGACGCGATGGAATGGTTGAACTATGATGTCAAGAGGCCAATCGTACTTCCAAGGAACCACCATACAACACGCTTAGTTCTGGACCATTATCACCGTAAATTTCACCACCAGTACAACGAGACCATTGTAAATGAGGTCCGCCAAACGTACTACATTCCTGGGTTACGTACGATAGTAAAGAAGGTACAAAATCAATGCCAGCAATGTTGAAATAGGAGGGCTGAACCATCGGTTCCTATAATGGGGCCCCTCCCACCCGCAAGACTTAGGACGTTCACGAGACTTTCTCATTTATTTATATGAACTATTTTGGCAGTTGGATGGTGAAGGGAGAAGCGTTGGGACTGTGCTGATTACGTGTTTGACAATAAGAGCGATTCATGTTGAAATTGCATATTCACTTCGCCACTGATTCGTGTATTCAAGCACTACAGAGATTCATCGCGAGAAAAGGAATCCCAACGCATATATACCATATACAGACAATGGGACGAATTTTCATGGTGCCAGTAGAGAGTTGCGGGTGGCAATTCATCAAATCGACGGCAAAAAACTAGAGGAAGGCATAGGTGAGGGAAAGTTCTTGGGAGAGGCTAGTTCGCTCTGTAAAGCAAACCCTTGGGCAAATCATTTTCAATAGGACTCCATGTGATGAACTGCTGCAGACGATGCTGGCACATGCCCTCTGACGCATGTGCCTATCAGTGCAGAAAATGAAGAAGCTCATTTCTTGTTGGGCTCCTCAAATGGGTCAAAGCCTGTTGGAAGTTTCCAAGATGAGGGTGGTGTTATTCTGAAACAGAATTGGCTAGCCGCTGAACGATTCAGCAACGTATTTTGGAGACGATATATCCACGAATATTTGCCTAATTTGACAAGAAGGACTAAGTGGTCCCAGCCCACCAAACCGATTTCCGTCAATGGCATTGTCATCGTGGTTGACCAAAGCAACCCCAGAAATCCGTAGCCTAAGGGTCGTGTGTTAGAAGTTAACCCTGGTCGGGGCGGTAAAGTTAGGAGTGCTTCTATTCAGACAAAAAACGGAGTTTACACCAGTCCAGTTTCATAGTTAGCCGTTTTGGATGCAGCCAGTTCCAAAGATAATGGTAAGCAGGATCAGCGTGACTAAAGCCCCAACTTACTAGGGGGAGTGTTGAGGAATCTGGCATCATCGGTGCTACTACAACGTAGATGGAGCCATACACGTTCTACATATTTGTTTTTTATTGTTATTCTAGGGTTTTAAATCTGCCTTGTTCGAAATCGGCCATTTGCTTTTATACGATAAGTCCAGCAGTCGAGCTGTGTACTTGAGAAAAGGAAAAAATAAAATAAAATCAATTTCTTATAATATTGTAAAAAATTATTGTAATAGCACTTATTGAATTACTTATTTAGGATATTCTAGCAAGTCCTAAACTAACGCTGAACGTCTAAATAAAGATTGCCCAAAATTTGCAAAAAAAAGGATTTTAATTCGTTTCAACAGGTGGTGCATTGATGCTTTTGCCAATATTTAATACTCGATCACTTTAAAGCCAATTTAATTCGACAGTCCTTAAAGTTAAACCTTTCCCAAAATTACATGCTTAAGTGATCAATGATTACGATTCCAGAAGCTGAGGTCGTTTTTGTGGGATCTCCGGTAACTGCATGAGTAAATCCTTATTCATTCAGACTAAAATTGCAAGGGCATGCTCGGCTAATAGACTAATACTGGCCTACGCCGTCATAGGGCTCATAGTCTTATACGCAAGAGATTTAAAAGATGTGTAGAACCATATATTGGTTCCTGATAAAAATGGATTCACTGTTGACAACCCTTGCAAGCGTTTAACGGACAACGACCTCAGATCTGCACGTGGTATATTTCGGACAGGCCATGTGCAGTCGAACAATTAGCAGAGGCCTTTGACTGCCATCCCGCAGATACCACCGGCAACCAGGAAGTGCGATGAGATGAGCCGGGCATAAGGAGGATGAAAAACTGTGATATACTATGGTGGTTACTAAAGAGAAAAGAAACTGCGCTTATTCGGATGTGGATTTGCCATATGCGGCAGATCCAAGGAAGAAGTCTTGAGCTTCCGACACGTGAGGGAGCGTCTTATGGTAATTCGCTAAACTAAGCCTAATATGCACCCATGCCCCTACGGACGCCATCAAAGAATGCTTCTACGAGTACCTCCATAAGACAAACGAGCAATTTTCTACGGCCAGGATTGGAAAGGAGAATATCTGTGGTGGAAGGACACCTTGTCTGGAAACGGACTTTAGACTTATTGACCTTACTATGGGACGAAATTTCACTATAGCAAGTGTCCAGACATAGCGGCCTTCGGATCGTGAAACGCAAAATCAAATTGATCACATTGCGATTTTAACGTAAGACAAGTCTCCAGTATTCGGGACGTCCCAACCTCCCGATCAGCCAACATTGACTCGGATCACTACCTTATTGCAGCCAAGGTACGGATGAGGATTTCACAGCGCCACATTAAAGAGGAACTACTGTGAGAAGATATTGCGTAGAAAAGCTAGAATCGTAGGAGAACGCCAGAGTCTTCGTCGAACGCATATGCTGAAATCTCGGAACAACTCTTACGCCGAAGACCAGTGGCAACGCTCCCAACGTGGCATTAGAGACGCCGCAATTGATGTGCTGAGTTTCATCCGACCACTACCAAGAAATTCCTGGTTTGGTGAAGAATGCCGGCAAGCACATGCAGCTAAACAAGAAGCATACAAAGCGGCGTTGCAGCAAAGGGCGAGAGCCGCTGGTGATCTCTACGAGCAGAAGAGACGTGAAGAATGTCGGCTTCTTCAGAAGAAGAAAAAAGAGCAGGAAAAATGCGCGATCGAAGATATTGAGAGGTTGTACTCCAGGAATAACGTAGAAGTTTTACCAACAGGTCAAAAGAACGTGTTAAGGCAAAAAGACCCATACAGGGACCTGTAGAAGGAAACCATGCATGGAAACACAGTCCGTACTCAGAATATGAAAAACGTTTTCTGCAGACTGTATAACGGCGAAGAAAACCGACATCCTGCCGTCAGGCAGAATAGGCAATAATAGTCAAAACTTACGTCCACCTGGCCAAAACGAAGTAAAGATGCTAATATCTAAGCGGAAAGCGGAAAGCTTCTAATTTCTCAGATCTGGACAGAAGAGTGTGTGCCTGATGAATGGAGTCTCAGCATCGATTGTCTGATCCACAAAAAGGAAGACCCCATCAACTGCGCTAACCATAGAGGCATAAGTCTGCTCAACATCAGATATAAGATCTTATCTCACGTTTGAAACCCTTCGCCAACAACCTGATTGGTCCCTATGAGTGCGGTTCCAGACAAGGAAAATCTGAAACTGGCCGGATCTTCACACTCTGACAGAACCTGGAGAAAACTCAAGATTTCCAAATCAATAGCCGGTATCTTTTCATCGATTTAAAGGCCGCATATGACAGCATTTATAGAGACGAGCTATATAGGGCCACGCCCAGTTTTAGCATCTCTTCTAATTCTAATTAACCGAGACTTTGTTGAGCGTTGATTTTAGTACACAGAATAGATGGGTACTGGGGTGATCGTCTCCTATCCGCACTCATTTGAAAACAAAGTGGAAATTCAACCTTCCAAGATGAAGATATGGACGTGAGTCATATCTAGACTTAATAGTCTTGACAGAAGCTTTGGCTAACCCCACAACAATAGATGAGGCGTCCTTGTTTTTCCCTCCCTGTGAGAGTAGATTTTCCACATTTCAGTGTCTAGTCCAGGGTTCTGGGTATGAAGACGCATCGGAACATCTTCCGTTTCTCTGAGCTGCCCCGGAACCCCTCTGAAAACCTCGAAAGTCTTAGTTTGCTGGGTGAGATTTTCGGCACAGATTTGTTTAGCAATTCAAGAGTTTTCTGCGTTGAACACTTCACTTTAAGGGTTTCAGTCTCCATATCGTAGCCCTCTGCTTGAATGCAAACGTTCTACGCTTTTGTTAATTCCCGCAGTTGATCGACACAGTCGAAGGCCAGAGAGCAGATAGCAGCATCTTTGTATTGAGATTTCTTTTCCAGCGACGTCCAAGTTTCTTCCGCCAAAGCTGCAACTTGTGTTGGTTGCAGTACCGGTTTCAGCCGGATCTTGTGCGCTGGGAAAGCCACCACTAGAGTTGTTTCTCAGCGGGGATTTAACCGCTTTGGCCGACTTCCATCGATCAGAGCTACGATTTTTGGTGTTTGTAGCACTGGCCTCGTCCAGACGTGCGTCGTGTGAGTGTGAAACCACCTCTGGTCTTGTTTTTGACCATGGGTTTGACCGCTTCATGCGATTTCCGTCCACCGGTCCTTCATCTTCGCTGGTTGCAGGACCGGTTTCATCCGAGCATAGTGCGCGGAGAAACCCATCGACAGAAGTTCCGGATACTTTCTTCCTCTTGGCTCTGTTAGGGACAGAAAAAGAGGACGCAGCTTTAGATCCGAGAGGTTGATCAGTTTCAATGGGTGTCATTTCCACTAACCTGCTTCTCTTCTCTGTCGCCGCAGGGGAGTGAGACTTAGGCACTCGCATCTCCAACGGCACTTTCGCCATCTCTTTGCGCCGTATTTATCCTCGCGTCTACGTCGCCTCTTCAGCAGCCCTTTAGACGGTAGTCCTTCAGAGTGTGTCTCTTCTGGAAACAGTACCCTGACCAACAATGGAGTTTAACCGTGACAGGCAAGGCCTCTCGGATACTCTCTCCACCGTTCCAGCTCAATCAAGTGTGCCAACAGCTCCTCGGGGGCTTGTGTAGTATGTCGTTTGGGGCCTTCAGAATCCGTGCCCCGGCCCCAGTCGAAAAGATGACGGATGGATTGTCGCTGCTATTGCGAGTACCACCTGTATAATCCTTTTTGGTCACCTCCATACTGTTAACTAATTTACGTCTAGTTTAGACGTAATTGGCGCTTAGTTCGACGTCCGACCTGGATCTTTGACTCTTAAGCCTTCCTGCCACGTCAAGGCAGCCAAAAAAAGGTTGAAGGTTAGAGACTACCTGTGGGTGTTTTCCCGACAGATGACCATTAACATCATCTCTATAAACTAGCACGCCACATGGACGTGGACGTGGGGTCCACAAATTTTTAAAGCAGATCCGCTGAGGACTTGTTTGCTTACGAGATAAGAGAGTACACCTCTTTAGAGTGCTCAACTAAGAGTTGCCTTTCTGTAAAGGAGCAAATAAAATGAAATAAAGTGGATCAAACTGCGGGCGGAGTTATTTATATCTTTTTGGAGAGATTCTGGAAAATTGAGGATATGCCAACAGTGTTCAAAAGTCCCTCTATATCAAGGAAGTTCATCATTGTGTAGTCCTTAAAGTAGGGCAGATCATGGTAGAATGTGTAGTGCGACTAACTGATTTTCCTTCTTGGTAGGCATGTTGAGGGCTGGAGAGCCTTCTACCGGTAAGGCTGTATTAAATGTGAAAGTCGAAAATTCTTTCAAGGGCCTAAAAAGATGGAATGATAGCTCTAAGACTCTTCGGAAGAACATGCGAGGTTCCTGTCTGCTCTGGATATGAAAAGGGACTAAGTATTGTAGCTCTCGTCATAAGCCTTAAGAATACAGGGGTCTTTGACATCCCGAAAAGCATTCTGAAGTTGTATAGGTGCCACGTCGTCGAGTCTCGAGTTGTAGTGCTTTTTATGAATTGAAGCTTCAAACTACCAATTTTTACTTTCTGTCAGAGACCGTATCTGGGTTCAGATACATCTTCCCTCTTCTTCAAAAGCAGAGGTTGCTCCTAGGACTTTCTTTTGAGGATTCAATTATTCATTCTAATGTGTTAAAAAAATGCTAAATCCCCAGCGTTCAAAACCTGCCAATCTGTCAAACTAATTGTTGACACAACAGAGCAAACCAGTCCGTTTCTTCTAAATCTGATTTATTCGTAAGGGTTAGTAGTTAGTCAACGCCAGGCCATCAAAGCTCTATGCAATAATTACGGGTACAACACAACCCCTTAATTATTTGCATTGAATCACAATTTCCTTGATGGAATGGCAAAGAGTGACAAACAAGGGGTATTCCGGGTAATAATTCAGAAAAAAAAAAAATTGAAAATTAATCGCTAGTTCACACTTAACAGGTACAAAGTACTCGTACGGGCACTAACGCAGTTATTTTTGTGGAAAATTTATTACATCCGCTTTGTTGTGTTCGTATCTACATATATGTAGACCCTCTAACGTTAGAAGTAACTTTTTTGCGGTTTTCAACTCATTTTCTCCGCCGGTATGAGTGGGAGTATGTGAAAGTCATAAAAAAAAAGGAAAAATTATTAACAACTCAGTTGCACAATAACCAAGGTCAGAGCAGAAAATAACCGTTTACAAGTGCTTTGTCAGATTTCTGTTGTGTTTGTCGATCCGTAAGTTTGCCAGATAATTTAAGGTTGCCGTTTAGAATACTCGTAAATCGGACAGCATGACTGGATGACTGGACGGGTACGAGTACTGTTTTTATGCCCTTAGGGTAGAATTAAAGTTATAAATACTCGAACGTTTGACTTAAGCCGTAAGTGAATGCTAATTTGAATTGTCTGAGTTTTAATTTCATTAGTAAGCTGTCATTAAAATTTTAATTTCAATTTTAATTAGCGTGTCAAATGAGGTTGGGATTTGTTTTTATCTGACACAACTACATGCGAGTGTGTGCGGAAAGGAAAGAGGTGTGACGCTGACAAATGATTTGTCGCGCAAAAACTTCCGCATGACAAGTGTACATTTGAATGTAATTTAGTTACAACGATTTACATGTAAAGTGACATTATTACAAGGGTCTGGCTCAGGCATAAAAATAGGCAAAGCTTTCGTATGAGGCCAGTATTTGTTCTGTTTGTTTATTAGGAACTCGGAATTTCGACTTCAGAGCCGAGGCTGGATCATTTGATCATATTCCGTTTCCAAATATGAGGGTTCCAAGCACCATTTTTTGGATCGGTCGTGCTTGTCTTTAGCCAAACTGCGCATTGCCCAACCTCAACTCGACTACATTTTTGGAGCGCATTAAGATCACAGCCAAGACTTATCCCGGGGGATTTACTCCTTTAAAACGAAGAAAGTCACCATAGTTCGGCAATCGCAAGGTATGTCAACGCAATTCTAAACCACATTAGCATCACAGTGATGACAGATTGACAATTTACCCCCTTTCATTATGTCAACATCTCATACTAACTATGAAACACACAGCGAGCGGCACTATGAGCGGCTCTATCATCCATTCGCATCATCCACAGTGTTTTTCAAAGCTGTGTATTCCGACTTCAGATTTGAAATTTATTCCCAGGTACATACCTTCGGCAAAGGTGTGATGCAAGTTCGGTGCATCAGGCTTAAGGTCTAAAATTTAGAATTTCACGTCATGTGCCCCTTGCCTATATTCACTTGACTATTCTGCTTATCAGCTCAATATTGTGCGTATCTCCACCATCGCTTGAACAAATATTAGAGGTATGACTGCTGATGTAAAGAGTGTTCACCCTCCCGTAAGGTTCTCGGTCCTAGTGCCATTTCTATGTCCAGCCAATAACTTGTGGTCTTCTCAACACAGACCCCAAAGGTGTTTCCGTATAATTGATTACCCGTTCAGTATGCGTTTGCCCTTTCGATGTCATTCGGAGGAACCGAAAGTCTATTTGGCGATAAAGCAAATTCGGGTCGTACTCAAATAATTCCCGAGCGATACATGTAGAACACTAAAAACTCTGTTGCTACCATCACCTAACCCTGACTCTAAACAAAACCTTGATCAACCGAAGTTGCTAGTCTCCGAGCTTTTCTCGACTTCTTTGGCTGCGCTTTATCATTCATGTCAAGACTCTCAACCACACGTCGCAGACATATTTCCATCGGTTTATGCATACACCAGAAGATCCCTCCTAAACTTTTGGGACCTGCTACAGGTAGGTAAGAAATCCCCACCAAATCTCCACGATTTGAAAATCGTAATCAGAGACTTCACTGGTAAGAAAGACGTTTTGGGTCACTTTGTAACTGTACAAAACCTAGTGATAAGTAACGCAAATGGTTCCATCTGGCTTGGAAGACACACTTTATTATAATTAGGAGAAGCTACAAAAATTCTCCTCATTTACTGCGATCTTTTTTTCTTTTTTTTTTTCAATTTTCGCGCGCTCAAGGGATTCAAGTTCCCTTGCACACAGCGCGAGCGAAGGAAAATCAGCCAGAGGTACCGGTGAACGTTGGTTTTAAATGTTTGAAAGTTATAATGACTAGGAAATAAAGAGCTAGGCAGGGCATTCCATAAGCGAGTTGTACGGGTTAGGAACGAATCACGATATTTTAGAGTACGTCCGAAAGTGGGCTTGAGGGTATACTGATAAGCATTCATAGCGAGACGGGTGTTACGGTTAAAAGTTTGAAGCAACGGAAAGCTACTGGCGATTTTTATGGAGCACTGGTGGTGGAAATAGTGATAAAATGGAGTGAGACACGAGACATTACGTCGGTGTTCGAGGGTGTCCATTGTTTGTGTTATATTAACATCACCTATGAGTTTTATTGCACAGTTTTGAATCCTATCTAGCTGCTGCAGAGATGTTTTGGGGGCAGCCGACCAGATGTGGGCATTGTAGGGCGGACAAACGCCTTATACATATATTGAGGCCTGATCAGAGGGGGTAAAGTATTTCTTACATCGTTTAAGGAAACCTAGACATTTCGCAACATTTTTGACGACACCGAATATGTGATCATTCCAACGTAAGTTGTCATTGACACACATACTGAGAGTGGAAAGTTTATCGGTTTCGACAATGCAAGTGCCATTCATGGATAATTGCTGGGTATTTGAATTTCGGTTTAACGACAGCAGAGAGTATTGTGTTTTGGAAGCATTAAATTTTATTCTGTTGATAGCTCCCCAATTGGTTATGGTGTTGATATCGCAATTTAATGAGCTTAACATAAGCTGCCGTTCTCGTTCTACAGCCGAAGAGCAGGGACGTGAGTCCGGGAAAGAATATGAAAAGCAGAGAGTACTGTCGTCATCATAGGAACATATTGGATTAGAAGTGGCACACAAGAGATCGTTGATGAAAATTAAAAAGAGTGTCGGAAACAGAACGGAGCCCTGGGGCACACCAGCATTTGTTTTGTGAATATCAGACTTGAAACCATCCAAGACAACTCGAATTGAACGTTCCGAAAGGTTATTTCTAATCCATTGAAGACGAGAGTCATCGATCCCAAAAGAACGCATTTTCGAAAAAAGAGCCTGTTGCCAAACTCTGTCAAATGCCTTAGAAATATCGAGTGCAACTCCACTTTTCGGGGAGACATGCCATCAGATCCCCACTTTACCTGTTGCTACGAAAACCGTACTGCCGGTCATTAAGAAGTTTTCGTGTTTCGAGATATTTAATGAGCTGACGGTTTATCAGCGTTTCCATGACCTTGGAAAGAAGGGACGTAAGTGCAATGGGTCTGTAGGAGGAGAGAGAGGAAGATTCGCTTTTTTTAGGGGCGGGCTGGACAAATGCTGTTTTATATCTGCTTGGAAAGAGTCCTAACGAGTAGGATTGATGAAAAAGTTTACGCAGTGGTTTTGCCAGCGTGGAAGAACACCGAACGCACTCAAGTGTAGGCGGAGACAAAGCACAATCTAAGAGTCGCAAAGCGTGCGCCAAGCAAATTGGCCTTGTCCAAAGAGCTGACAGCTGTAATGTCATTGTAAATGAGCGTTGGGATGGATGATGAGACAGAATTTCTGATGTTTTCGACAAATGACCAAAAGCTTTTACTAGCTTTGGGATATTGTAGTATTTTTTGCCTCAGCTTTTGTTCGTATTGAAATTTCACAGGCTTGAGAAAGACTTTGCAGTCATTCCTGGCTCGTTTAAACTTTTTTCGGTTTTCCTCTCTCGGATTGGTCTAGAAATATTGGGTCTACAAGTAAGTTTCCAGCGTTTGTCGGAGATGGCGCCACCAGTGGATCCCGGGCAGAAATGTCAGACCCCATGTGTTTTATTTGTAGGTTTTGTATCTGTCAACAACTTTGCAGCGTTATATTTGAGCAGTTCTATTGGTGTCGTACATTTTATCGAGCAAAATCATGGCAAGTTTCCAGCCAAATAAACGTCATTTGCGCGAAGCGCTGCTTTTATTCTTTAATATGAAGAAAAGTGCGGCTGAGGCCTATCGTTTGCTTTCGGAAACTTATGGGGCGGAATGTATTGGTGAATCGAAGTGCCGCGAGTGGTTCAAACGGTTCAAAAGTGGTGATTTTGAAGTTGAAGACAAAGATCGCCCCGGAAAGCCGAAAAGTTTTGAAAACGAGGAATTGGACGCTTTACTGGATGAGGATCCGTGTCAGATTCAAGAAGAACTTGCTGCATCATTGGGCGTCACGCAACAAGCCGTTTCCCTGCGCCTAAAAGCACTGGGATTCATTCAAAAGGTTGGAAACTGGGTGCTGTACGAATTGAAGCCAAGAGACGTCGAACGGCGATTTTGCATGTCCGAAATGTTACAGCAGCGGTATAAAAATAAATCATTTTTGCATCGTATTGTCACTGGTGATGAGAAATGGATTTATTATGATAATCCTAAACGCAGAAAATCGTATACAAAGCCCGGCGAGCCCGCCCAATCGACGCCGAAACGAAATATTCACGTGAATAAGGTCATGCTCTGCATATGGTGGGATCAAAAGGGTGTCGTATACTACGAACTGCTTCCGAGTGGTGAAACCATCAAAGGACCATTATATCGAACCCAACTAATTCGTTTGAAGCGGGCATTAAAAGAAAAACCGCCAGAATATGAGACCAGGCATGAGTCCGTCATTTTTCATCACGACAACGCTCGGCCATATGTTGCGGTTTCGGTGAAAAACTATTTGGAGAATAGTGGATAGGAAATTCTGCCTCACCCGCCTTACAGTCCAGACTTGGCACCATCTGGCTACCACTTGTTTCGTTCGATGCAGAACGCTCTTACGGGAATACGCTTCAGCTCAGTAGAGGAAATCAAAAATTGGCTCGATACGTTCTTGGGCTCAAAAGACGAGAAATTTTTTTGGTCCGGAATTCATAAATTGCCAGAAAGATGGGGGAAAGTTGTAGCTTCCGATGGACGATACTTTGAATAAAGCATTGTACGAGTAACTATGTTTTCATAATAAAACTTCAAATTTTGGAAAAAAACGCTGGAAACTTACTTGTAGACTCAATACCAAAAAAACACTTCTCTAACCCTGACAACCTCTTTACAGCTCGCATCGTACCATGCCTTTTCCTTTGGTCTGATATTCTTCATCCGATGAGAGATAAAGGATCTCATTCCGAAGAGAATACCCACCAGTTACAATTCCTAAAGAAGTTGTTAAGTCCGCTCCCGTTGGCTTTCTCGTATTGCCATACGGTTCTTTTGGGAACCTTTTCTCTAACTGTGTGGTGGGTGTACGAGAAATTAACTGATATGACACAGTGGTCCGACGAGCCTAGAGGGGAGAGCACATCAACGGTGCACTTATCAGGGTGAGAAGTTAAAAAGAAATCCAGGGAGTTGGCGGTATGACTATCAACGTCTGGTATTCGTGTGGGCTCATTTACAAGCTGCGTTAAGTTGTTTTCTGCAGCGAAGATCTCAACACACCGTCCTTCGGGTGGGGTCTGCCCAGAAAGTCGAAGCCAGCGAGAATTGTGAACATGGAAATCGCCCGTAATGTTTTACCGAATCAAATTGTTGTAGGTGTTATACCCTTACAACAATAAGAACCAGCACACTAACAAAATTCAAACCCACAGCCCGCTATCCATCGGTTGTTACATACACTCAGTCTTATCTTATCTTGTGCTATCCGGTTCCAATTGCCAGTTTAGGCACTGTCTCCTTTAATGCGTTGTCTCTCTGGTATCGACTCGAAGAATTTCCGAGCCGCCCGTAGCTAGTATTTATCAGATTATTATGGCGATTAATGTCATTACATACGAGGTGTGTTCAAAAAGTAAGGTTACTTTATATTTTTTTTAAAACAAAATTTGTTTATTCTCAATATTAATGTTGTCCGCTTCAAAGTAATCCCCCTCAGATATACTTAATACACTTTTGACAACGCTTTTATCAATCCTCGAAGGCCTTCTCATAAGCACTTTTTGGTATAGCCTTGAGCTCTTCCAGCAATGCTGTTTTATTTCCTCAATCGTTGCAAATCTCCGTCCTTTCATTGGTCTCTTCAGTATTGGGAAGAGAAAAAAATCGCTTGGCGGCAAATCCTGTGAATTGACGTCATTCAAGAGCTTCGGAGCGATGCTCATGCGACGGTTCTTCTGATCAAAATTAAGAAGTTTCAGAGCAAACTTCGCTGACACAGGTCTCATGCCCAAAACATCCCAAAAAATTGTATGACACGAGCCGACCGATGTGCCAACATCCCAGCAACTTCTCTTATGGTAATTCGATGGTTTTCCAAAACAATTTTCTGCACAGCTTCGACGTCATCACCTTTTGTTGATGTGCTGGGGCATTGAGAGCGAGATTCGTCATTGGCATTTTCTCGGCCTTCTTGGAAGAGCTTGTACCACTTGTAAACACGTTTTTTTTTACTTAGAGCAAACTCACCGTATGCCACTGTCAACATTTCCATTTTTTACACAAAATTTGATGCGAATTCTTTGCTCCATTTTTATAGTATACGTAATAATTGAAAATCGCCGAGCACACCAAAACACGTCCAACCTTTCCATCTGTCAAAAACAAACTAAGCGTGCTATATACAATACTTGAAACTCTGAACATATGTTCGGGATATGTGCGTCAACACAGCAATACAAAAAATCGATAATCGAACGTACGTTGACCGCGAAATTCAAAAGTCACCTTAATTTTTGAACACACGTACGTATGTACGTTGTTGACTCCTTTGACAGCTT
This sequence comes from Volucella zonaria, assembly GCA_963966105.1. NCBI lineage: Eukaryota > Metazoa > Arthropoda > Insecta > Diptera > Syrphidae > Volucella > Volucella zonaria. The sequence goes on along the minus strand of OZ014531.1, from coordinate 172,471,196 downwards.
TATATCGTCTGCTATCAATGACTTATACAGTGGTGTGCTACAAACATATTTAAAGCAGCTGCTGGCAAATTTGAAGACCCAGGAAGATGCTAGCCTGGCAAAGCCCTACCTGCCAAAGACCTGCCGTGCAATGGAAGTAACTTCTTTACCGAAAAACCGTGCAGATACTACTTACTTGTCAAGAAGTATATTAAAAACACATAAGTCTAAGTTCCATCCATTTACACGAGCTTCATGTTCCCAAATTGGCCTGTGAATGCATCCTTTCTTTAAGGTGCAATATGAATACCTGCCATGTTTTGGGACGTCCACAGTTACGGGCTTCTAAAAATTGTAACATCTGTACTCAGGCATCCACCTGATCTGTCGGATTGGTATGTTAGGAACGGGTTTTCAGTCAATTCTCCTATAACTGGAGTGATAACAAGGAAGAAATTCACTTGTCTTATTCGACTACTGCCAAAGGCATCACCATTCGTTTTTCCAACAAAACGCAACATCACTGCTATTGTGGATAGAAAAGGTTTTTAGAGTTACCATGCCGTTTTAAGAACTAATCTGCAACTACCTCTTAATTTTTAGCTTGCGGCATGTCTGTCGGAAAGCAATCGAAAGTACGGAGTCTGCCCTCCGTATACTCAGGACAGTGATCTGGAAGCATAAGACCTCAAATATTCACAAATAGCCCCAAAGCCAATTCACGAGTGACACTAGCATTTTCATAGGGGACGACAACAATAGACCTTGCTCTTTATCATCAAGATCCGTCTGCCTCCCAAGCGATGCAATATGCCACTCGTAATAAATTATATTGGGCAGAACGGATGGAGGTGGTCAAGTATCTGTGTACGTGTCAAGGATTTCCTACCTTGAGTAAATCCAAACTTGTTCAGGAATGCAAGGCTTCTCTGAACTTAGCCAAAAGATTGAAGTTACTTCGTCTCATCTGACTCTCCGATCGAAATTAGATTGAAGCAAGAAATACCGCCAATGAACTCGCTAAATAAGGCTCATAGGACATTTTCTGAGGTTCTTAAGCTGCATTAACGTCTGCGTTCATCGTTAGAGTCTCTATTGATGGATTGATTTCTTATAAGCAACGTCTTTGAAAATACAACGTGGTTCTTGCTGTCTCTCGAGGGAAATGACAGTAACCTTATTACTGTACTCGTATATTGTCAACTTTTCCTACGGGTGACAACGTCACCCTCGGGCTCTTCATCTGTGAGTACTCGGCTTGCATTCAAATGAGGCTTATAGGCAAAACAAAAAGTTATGGATCATCATCAGCAACTTTTTCATTTAGACCGTCGACTGGATTCATTGTTCCCACTTGGGAACTCGATTGCCCCGAAACTTATAGAGAAGGTATGAACCTGAGAAGGTTTTTACTAGCTCAAAACTCCACAAGTTCCAATGCGGCCCGTCGCGGTCGTCTAAATACAATACAAGGCACAGCCAAAGCTGCTTTATTTCGGCGATTGAGTGCAACAAATGCATTTGGCGTTGTGGGGGCTGGCACTAAAGGCCGCTCTAATCGAAGGAGTTTTCTAGAGGTTTTAACTCGCTCAAAGAAGTCTGGTAGTCTCTGGCAGTTGCCGTCATTCAATGTCAAACCTTTAGCGTACAATACTTTTCCATAACTACGAGTATGTAAGGATCCGATCCAACGTTTGAATTGCTCAAACATCGCAAGTGCAAAAGTCGATTTATCCATTGGCTGATCAGCGGCCGTTAGGTCCTATAAGGACTGGGAAACCTGTGCTGTTCATGATGATTTTGCTCTCCGCTACAGAGCCCGATGCTGTAGCGGATGATGTGCTGTTCATGATGATTTTGTTCTCCGCTACAGAGCCAGTTTTGTCGTACATCTAGTCTACTAAAAGCACCCATTGCGCACAAGTCAACGATTACTTAAATAAGGCTGCTCGGAGCTCGATGGTGTCATGCTAGAGTGGTTAAGTTCGTCGACTACTATACAAGGGAGTCTGTGTTCAATTTCTATGGCAGATACTTAAAAATGGGAAGAAAAAGAATTTCTGTCATCGGCAGCATTTGGAATGGCAAAGCTCTGCTTATGAAAAGTCTTTCAAGTTCTCACCATTAGTATTCGACGGACGGGGCGGCCTTGCTTTGAAACAATGTCATACAAAATTTTAGATTGATTCATCGGTTGATTTTGATTCGGCCGCTGGCTGTTTGTATTAAAAGTGTTTGAGTCTTTTTGATAAAATACAAAAAGAGCAATATTGATCCGTAATTAGATTTTTTATTTTTGGAAGGACAAACGTGCGAGGAAAAAAAAACAAGCAGGATTGGGTGTTGTCTATGTTGTCTCGCGATTGCCCACATTTGAGAACAGGCCGATACGGCTGTCAACTTCGAAGCAGAGTTTGGAGCTTTTTTATTGAAATCCGCAGGAGTTATTGCTTCAAGTCGTCACTGTTAATGAAACCTGAATGCATAACCACCCTCCAGGCACAAAGCGGAAAGCAAAACAATGGATTTTTCCAGCCGAATCTACACCGAAGAAGGAAAAGACGGTCCCATCGGCAGAAAAGGGAATGGCTACGAGTTTTTGGGATTCGAAGTGAATACTCCTCATGGACTTTTTGAAGTAATAAAACACGATCTCATGGCAGTACTACAATGAATTATTGGACCAGTTTGATAAGCAATTGGCAGGATATGGCCTTATTTGGCTGGAAAAGAAGTACTGTTCATTCATCCGGAATCGCCGCGACCTACTTACATGAATTACGGTACGAATTGCCGGATTCAACGTACTCCTACGACCCGGTTTCCTGCGACTTTTTTAGTTCCCCGAACGGGAAGCTGATCGGCGGGACAGAAGTCTGTTTTAAAGAGCTTTACAAAAAAGATATTTTTAAGATTGCCGTAAGTTTCTCTCATGTCTATAAAATGGAAAGCCGAACACATTGGCTGCTGTGGCGTACATATTTTTCGGAATTTTGGACGTCAAAAAGATTGTCATTTTCAGCTCTATATGCTGCAAAACGGAACGACCTCAAGGCATCATTCCATCCATAGTTTGAAATGCCAGCATCTTGATAACTATCTCCGACCTACTGGCTTTCAAAACTTCAACTCAGCTTTATGAAGTGTGTCCGAGAAAGTCCATCTCAAGCAGAAAATGTGATTTAAAACCACATGTGCTGCTGGAAATTGCAACTTTCCAGTTAAACCGAAAGAAATATTGTAAAAAGCTGACAACGAATTTTCGTTCCTTCTCATTAGGTAACCGCTGCTGGTGAAAACATTCGCCCCCAAACCTTCCATCTCATCCTCAATCCTTTCCATATCAAACGAAGCCACTTAAGGCAGACCATAAATTTAACCGCTTCCCCATCATTCCCAACCTTCTTTCATCTCTCCCACGGTACTTTCCCATCAAAAAAAAAAAGTCCTTTACGTCCTATTTTCAATTTTTTTTTTTTTTTGTTTTTGGTAGAAGCGTAATAAATTTTTATCATTTTCATGTCGCCTCTAAAAGGAGTCGAAAAATATTCATTCCGACCACGTACACATGTCGCTTCTATAAGGAAACCCAAAGGGAATCCAACGACAAGGGGGTAGTAAAAAACGAAAAAAAAAAACTGTCATCATCTGGTGAAAAAGGGCCGGCATTCCTATGGTTCAAGGAGCAACAGCAGTCAGAAGGTACACACCAAAGGATGTATGTACATACTCGTATATGCACTAGCTTTACCGCAATATGTCTCTCACTAAATCATGTCACTTTGGTGCAAAGAGACAGAAAAGACACAAAAGGTGTTGTACGCAATAATCCTTTTTACTCACGCCCACTATTCTAAACCAAAAGCACGACCATTCCAAACTACAAGGAAGTCAAACCGAATCTGTATCCGAATCTGTGAATTCTACACCCCCGCCCAGTGTACCAAATATTCGTACACATGAATTTCTGAATTTCCATGAAATTCATTTCTTCGGTTCTCCTTGGATCTGCCCGTGTGTCCTTTATGAGAAGAAAAAAAAACCAAAAAACAAAAAAAACGATTCGGTGTCATTCATTCTTACCGTATGCTGCACATACGAGTACGAATGCCAAATCCTCTATACTTTTGACAGAGGGAAATCCTTTTCGTTTACCATTACCACCACCCCCCGTGGATTGGATGTGGGGAGTACACCAGAAGTTGTAGTGCTCCTGTTTATGCAGCGCTCTTTAGGTATACGAGGACAAATATCTCAAGCAAATGACCTCGTTTCGTACAGCTTTGTGAAAAAAGAGGTGGCACCTGTATCCTGCTTTGCATCCTTTCTGTCAAACCACATAAATTTCACTTCCATAATATTATGCAAAAAAGGACTCACTATCGTTGTGTGCTTTTATAGTGTACAACCTAACCTATTCATGGAAAAGTTTTACCTGTCTCTCTTGGTGTCTTCATCGTCCTCGGTGAATGCTCGGTGGATCCTTGAAAAGATTCATCCACCTATGAGTGGCGGCATGGATACGAGTACGGGTATTCTCTTATACAGATTGTCATTTGGAATTCATCTAGCCTTTTTATGATCAAACACTGGCAGGACTATGAGTAAAAAGGAAAACTCCTCGCATCGATATTATTTTTGTGCAGCAGCAGCAATAGAGAATCCTTGATATTGCCAATATTCTTGGACATATCCCATTCACAGGATGTGGTGTATGCTTTTCTGGATAAATTATTCACAGCGCAGCGGTACAAAATTGGATCCATCCGTATCAAAGGATGTGAATGACAATGTACGCTTCAGCACACAGGACACTCGAAACAGCTGGAGATGAGCTTGGGAAATGGCAACAGGGAATATGGTATACTGCTCGTACCTCGTACCGTTATGTATCGACACGGCATGGACACAGTTTGGAGCAATTTTGCCAGAGAAGTGAACTTTAAATTACCGTCCATTGATTTAATATCATTGGGTGTGCCATGTGAACAGGACACTGTCAAGAACTGTGAGTATCAACTGCTTCCGCCTTCAAATCAAACAAGGAATGGACAGTATATTTAGCTGTTTGTGCTTCGTCCCTGTGTCTGCGCAGATCTGTTAAAGGAGGTTTACTTTAATTTGAGGGTACTTTGATACCCGGGTACTCAGAGGACTCATAGACTTACGATGCCTTTGAATAATGTGAAAAAATAAATTATTTCTCACCACCACGGTGCGCTATGATAAGGGTTGTGACAGCCCGATTACACTTGATTTCAATCTAATTTGACAGAGATAATTGAAGGGATCTTCCAAGGATAGTACGTAAAGAGGAACCCGAAATAAGTGGAACAAACGCGAGCGTTAGCATCAAGAGAAATTGACGAGGGTGGCTTATAATAACAGCACAGCCTCTAGATGACCTTTTGACGAAATTGGATCAAATTTAAAGTTGCCCTGAATCATATGGCGTTCTTTCCTAGAATTTAATAAGTAGCAATCCTTCTGGGAATTGAGCTTGTAATTCAGTCCGCCACGTGGAGGCATATTCCGGACAAGAGTTTTTAGTTTATTAAAATTTATCGCAAACAGAAAGAGTGTTTTATGAGAGCCTAGAGGGAAGCATCACACCAAGGGAAATATTTGACATTCTAGGACACCTCGTTAAATTTATAAATTTGAAGTTAGAAATTCATCACGATTTTTGTTAAGGACTGAAACAATTTATATGAGATGCTTCACATTCATCTGATGTATGTAGTTTTGGTGACTATTTGTAACCTCGGTTGACCAATGGTTTACAGTGAATCAGGAAGCACTTCCTCTCCGGACTTTGGAGATAATTTTTTCAAAAGCCCGACGGATATGCTTTGAGATAATGACTTATGATTGGAACAGCTTAAACTACCTTTGATTTATAGCAGAGCTTCAGAGATATTTTCATTTCCTCAACCTAACTCAAGTGGTGACTGACTTATATTGATGACCACAGGGTTGTGCTCGGAAGCCGAGAGTAAGATAAAAAAAAAACGTTGTTTCTTCACCTAGTCGAAAAAATCCTTCAGCTTTGCACGGTGTTAGGTCCTTGTGTGTTGTTGTCCCCATGGAGTTGATTTCAACGCAAGCATATTCCCCCTTAAAAAGAAGTGGTCTTTGGTGCAACACCTATTTTAGACTCTGGCCTTATGGATACGCAGTCTGATGTGATGACACCAGAACTCCTGTTGCTGCGAAAAAAGAAACGCAGGCGGAACGCTGAATGCACTGAGTCTTGCTTGGATTCCAGGTCACAATGGGATCACGGAAGTTAAATCGCCGAAGATCGTATTAAGCGAAGCTCAGAGGAGAGTCTTTCGTGACTTGAATCCGCGCAAGGACGCACAATTCCAGATGACTTGACTCTTCAGGTTACCGGCAGATCAAACGAAAACTTCCAGTAAGAAGTACTGAAGACTGCTCACGGGGTACTACATTTTTGCTGAGCATCTAAGAGTGCTAGACATAAGTGAATATGAATACCTCCTGCGACACTTTTTATGAGATTGATGACGACACTACGGAGCATGTACTTGGTGCTGGAATTCTAAACACTTTGCCACCGAAGCACTTACTTATCTCTCTACGACAGTCTGATATATTTCAGTCAAAGAAACATACGAGGAGTAGGGACTAAGTCAGTGTTTTGAGTTGGCACCTGACATGAAGACTTAAGTTCACGGGATGCCCATACACGCATGGGGCCGGAATACGGCTGACCATACTATCTTTTGGTAATAAATACCAAAGTCGATCCTTAATATGTATCGAGGCCGATCTAAAACCTCTTAGCGATCTTAAGGTCAGAGCACCCAGCGTTTTCTACTCTACATTGAATCAACCAACTTATGGAAGACCCTTTCTGCGATTTTAGGTTTAAACTACGGCCACGCTAACAAAACGCTACCACTAGTTTGCCTACGTCTTCTAAGCCCGAGGCCCCTGACTCCCATGGTACCGGTTTTAAGTCCTTTTCGAACTGCCGGTAGTCCATGACACTCAACATGTAACTGGTGAAATCATAATAGCCTTCAGTGGCGTTAATCTGGAAACCCCGATTCATTATTAGGCTACGTCATTGATAGTTGTAGCTCTGATAATTGGGCGGGGACAAACGAGGAGTATAATGGAATAGTTCTGTGCCTAAAAAAAGAAATTCACAGAAAGCATGGATTATGGTATCCACGTCGCTATTTACCAAATCTTATTTAATCATCTACGCACCGTGGGTAAACTGGTAAACTGGACCAAACGTTGCACGGAGAACCATTTTTGGAAGCAAATTGCTTTTATCCGCTTCTCCACGTTACAGCTGCGCCGAAATTATTTATTTGTTACATAACTTCATCAAATGCTAACGAACTGGATGGTATCGTCTGAACACTCATTTTTTGACCACAGATACATCCAATTCAGCCTGAGTGATGCTCCTCCCAGCCAATCAGCATTCCGGTATTATCGGAAAAACGTCAGAAACGCTATCCTCTGAACTCTCAAGTTCCTCGCGTGACAATTACAAGCTTGATATGAAAGTCAAGGAATTCACCCTGTCTCTCAATCAGGCTATGGCTGCTTCCTGCCCTCTTATTCAACCTAGAGGCAAGAAAAAGCCGCACTGGTGGACATCAGTACTGGGACCGCTCAGAAATATTTGCAGAAAACTTTCCAACCTAGCAAAAAGCAGAAGAAAAGTGATTGATTGGGACTCATACAAAGAATCCCTCAAAATTATAAAAAAGGGAGGCAACGCGACAATCCTGGAAATCATTTAAAACTTCTGACGCATCGCGGCTAACAAAAATCCTCCCTACAAATCCTATGATGCCTAGTTGTTTGAAAAAAACCAATGGATCTTGGACAACCTCAAGTGATGAATCACTCAACCTGCTATTGCAACCGTGACCAAAAATCATGGCCTAATTACAAGAGACAAACTGCTTTGGGCGCTGCATAGTTTCAAACCATACAAGTCTGCTGATCCGGACGGTATAATACCTGCCAAGCTACAAAGGTCCGCAGAATTATCCTGCCTACGGTAGAGAATATCATGAGGAGTGGTGTAGAACTGATCCACATTCCACTGTCATGCAGAGAAGTCAAAGCAGTTTTCATTCCCAAAGCCGGAAAATGTTCTCATATTGTCCTAAAGGAAAGTCGGTGGAAACAGCTCTGCATTCACTAACTAGCAACATCAACCGATCCCTACAATATAGAGAGTACACAATAGTCGCTTTCCTCGACATAAAGGGTGCCTTTAACAACGTCAAAACATCCGCAATCTCGACTGCGCGTCAACACACTTGGAGAGTTGATCAGTCTTATCCTAAACAGCGGGATAATCAACTCCAAACTGGGTGGGGCTTCTGCTAAAAGATGTGTGAGCAGAGGTACGCCGCAAGGCGGTGTCCTCTCTCCCCATCTCTTGAACTTTGTGGTTAATGAACTGTTGATATACCTAGAAGCGGGTGGTGGCAGGATGATTTCCTATGCGGAAGACGTTCCTATCGCCGTCTCAGGTAAGCATCTTAATACCATTAAAGAACTCCTTCAGCTAAATCTTAACAGATTAACCCGTTGGGCAGATCGCTGTGGATTGGGAGTAAACCCCCATAAAACTGATCTTGTCCTCTTTTCCACCAAATACAAAGTTCCAATTATAGATCCTCCCTCAATACACGGTACCAGTTTAGTCTTTTTCGATACAGCAAAATATCTGGGTCTCATTTTTCACAAGAAACTAAACTGGAAACCTAACATTTGAGAAAGAGTCGAGAAAGCTACAGTAGCTTTATACTCTTGCAAAAGAGCCATTGGAACAAACAGGGCCTTCAACCTAGCGTAACCCACTGGTTACACTTCTCGGTCATAAGACCGATACTCACCTACGGGGTTGTTGTCAGGTGGACGGCCTTAGACAATGCAGTCAACTTCAATAATCTAAGCAGAGTCCAAAAGATAGCATGCTTGTGCATAAGCGGAGCCTTACGATCTACTCCCTCCGGCATTAGACATTCCGTTTCACTTGACAATCCTTGATATCTTCAGCAGGCAAGTAACTCTTACTGCAGCTATTCGCCTTATAGCGACTACACAGTGGACAAATAATTTATTTGGCCACGCTAATATTCTTAATTGCATTAGGAATCCGCACAGAGAACATCGATTACGCCATACCTTCTATGTAAGCTTCTCCTATAGATCCTTCTGGAAGGAAGATGCTTTCATGGAGCACATGTCCATCCTCTTTTACACAGATAGAGCTAAAACCGATACCGGGGTTGGTGGCGGTGTTTTCTCAGATAAGCTAAATCTAAGCCTCTCCTTCCGTCTTCCAAATCACTGTAGCGTGTTCCAGGCGGAAATTAAAGAAACTCTGTGCTGGCTGAAGACAAACTTAATATTTGCAAAGGATATCCACATCTCTTTGGATAGTCAGGCCGCTATCAAATCTATGGACTCAGTCTCATTAAATTCTGAAACCGTCCTTGAATGACGATCATCTCTTACGGAGATGGCAGACCAGTTCAACCTTCACCTTTGTTGGGTGCCGGACACTCCAGGGAATTGTAGGACCGACGAACTCCCCAAAACTGGAACCACTCTACCTATTCTACCGGAAAAGGGTAGCATAGGCATACCTATCGCTACATGCAAATCAATATTAAAGCTGGATGCAAATAAAAGAAGAGACCTTAGATGGACTGTTGGACGAACATGTCTAGCGACCAATCAGATCTGGCTAAAACTGTATCTGAATCGCTCTAAGAGTCTGATCCTTCTAAATATGAAATATCTCAACGACATCATAGGTGTCATCACTGGAGACTGCCTATAGGCAAGCATGCAAGAAGGCTTGGTGTTTTTACAAAGGATTTCTTTAGAAGCTGCATGGTTGAGGAGGAAGAAGAGACAATCCTTCACCTACTCTGTACATATCCAGCTCTTTCCAAGAGAAGAAAACTTCACTTAGGACCTTTCTTCTACAATGACTTAAACGACCTAAAGAATATGGACGTTGACATAAGCTCAAATTGTTTCCATGATTAAGAGGATCACAGATCCAAGTGGCATTACAACGGGCCAATAGCCCTACGTGGGTTGGTCTTTCCAACAGCCGCTTTTGCCTACCTATCTATCCACCTACCGTCTTCTCTGAGAGAAGGCCTTGTTTGTTAATCTTTGTTTGATGCATGATGTCAAATAAAGAAGTAACTATGGAGCCAAGTTAAACAAAATTCTTAACTTTCTCTGAAGTATACATAGTGTCTCTCTGCTGATGTTTCGATGTTGTGCGTCCTTTTTTTGTTGTCAGTCTATATACAACATTTTATACTCGTTTATGACCAAACCGTAACGCATCGCCCTAGATTTGGACTTTCCGACATCAAAGGGATCGGTGGTGTTCGTTCCGACCTTCGCCGAGGAATGAAATTCCTGAACTGCAAGCAAGAATACCAATTGTGAACATGAAACTCTCAGGTTTCGCCTAGATCTGTCAGAGCATGAGCATCTGATAAATATTACACTCCCCCGAATCAACAGTGTTATAAATTGTCACAGCTTCTATGTCCAGGAGTTGAAGGTCATCTTCTGTTTTAGAAATCGGGCATACGAAACTAGTGTGTAATTTATCTCCTTTCAACAACATATAGCAAATCGGCCTCTACGGTTTTGAATAGTTTACATGGTAAGCGGAATTGTTTTTCCAGATCCTCAGCACAGACTGTGAGTCTTTTACAATTCGTCGTTGTTCATTTCTGCAGGCTGCAAGTCGGTCTTTGTATATCGCGTATATTTGGAAGCATTTCTGTACATCGCGTCTATACAAGAAATATCTCTTGAGTTCTACCGTACTACCGTGCTATTGTATATTAAAGAATCTTTCACCTTCCACCGAGTACACTAAACTATCTCCTGGCAATTGAAACAGGAATATTTCCCCTATTTATTGAGGTCGCCTTCCACAGGCGAGGCCTTCCTCTACTGCGTTGTCCCCCCGGATTAAAGTCGAAGATTCTGCGGACTGGAGCGTTAGGTTCATTCGCTCTACATGTTCCAAACGTCCAATTGCGCAATTTTTTGACCAGGTCGATGTTGCTGTACATCGTAGAGCTCCTCCAGAACTCGTTAACGCAACCGGGACCAAATATTTTACGAAGAATTTTTCTCTCAAAACGACCATCCGATATCATCCGTTTTAGAAAGGGTGCATGCTTCGGAACTATAGAAAAGGGCTAAGATTACAAGGGTCTTCTCAGCCCGAAGCAAGCGTTATTTTTCGTTTGATTTCTGAAGAGATGTCATTTTCAGATGTGATAGCAGAGCCGAGGTGGACAAAGTCCCTTACTACTTCAAAGTTATAACTGTCGATTCTGACATTCTGGCCGATTCCTTGTTGTTGGGTGTCCCTTCTTGTTGACTCATGTACTTTGTTTTGCCCTCGTTTCCCGCTAGACTCATTTTTTCCGCTTCTATTCCTATACTCGCATATGCAAGAGTGTCTGTTCGCTGTGTTCTACCAATAATATCAATTGAACAGGCTTTTGAAAGATTGTACCTCGTGTGTTAGTTGGCTTGTGAGTTTTGCACAATTCTTTCAAGTGCGATGTCAAAGGAGTCACATGACAGTGCGTCGCCTTGCCTAAATGCTTTTTTAACAGCAAAGGTCTCGGTTAGGTCGTTACCGACCCTGACTGAGCAGAGAGCGTTCGCAATTGTCATCCTGCACAAATGGACGAGTTTGGCCGAGATGCCAAAACTAGACATGGCTCTGTATAGGTCGTCTCTGTAGATGCTGTCATATGCGGCTTTAAAATCGATAAAAGGTGGTAAGTATCGATCTGAACTTCTTGCGCTGTCTCCAGGATCTGCCGTAGTGTGAATATTTGGTTAATTGTGGATTTACCGGACGTAAAGCCGCACAAGTCTTATATGCGATGTTTCGGAGACTGATACCTCTATAGTTGGCGCAGTTTAGAGGGTCTTCTTTCTTGTGAACCGGGCAAACGATGCTGAGGTTCCATTCATCCAACCAAATCTTGGAAATAAGTTGATGTATGCTCTCTACCAAGTCCTCTCCTGCTGCCTAAAATAGTTCGGCAGGTGGGCCGTTCGGCCCAGCAGCCTTGTTCGACCTCAGTTTAGATATTGCTATTCCCACTTCATTTAGGTTGGATGGACTGAATTCTTGACTTGTATGGTCGACAGTGAATGGTTCGCTCTACCTGACAGCGAAATTTGTGTCGTCTTCGCAGTTTAGCAGTCTGCAGAAATGGTTTTTCCTCATCCTCAGCATCGACTGTGACTCTGCTACAAGATCTCCTTGTTTATCTCTACAGGTTTCCGTTCGGGTCTTATTGCCCTGACACTTTCTTTTTACCTTTTGGTAAAACTTCCGAACATTATTCCTGGATTAGCACCTCTCTATTTCCTCGATCACGCGCTTTTCATTTTCTTTTTTCTCCGGAGCAGCCGATGTTCTTCCCTCCTCTTTTGCTCGTAGAGCTCACAAGCCGCTCTCGTCCTGAGGTTTCGTGGTGGTGGGCGGGTGTGACCCAACACGACAGTTGTGGGATTCCTGATGGCTTCTCAGCATCTAAGCCACTGGTTTTCGGCACTTACTACTGGCTGTAAAGGACTACTCGAGAGGTTGAGGAATACGCGACCGGTAAAGGTTCTGGCGGCTTGTTGAGATTACAACCGTTTAACGTTAAATCTCCTCATAGTATTTCCCCATTGTTGTGGCGTCTGAAATATCCGTAGACGTACCTTGGCTGCACCTAGGTAGTGGTCCGAGCCTTAATTAATTGTTATAGGATTTAAACGATTATTGGAAATATTCAAATTAAACCAATGAAAGTAAAATCAATCGGCATACGGCAATGCCATGCTTAATGAAGCTTTAACTGTAGGCATGGTTGATTTTTGATAGGCTTTCCGGAGAAGGTGGGGGGGTATTACTGGTTTTAGGCGCGTTTGTAGAACTAAATTTCAAGCATCAGTTGAAGTAATGTCGAAATATGGTATTTCAAACACAATTCTTTCCCCGCTTTCTATGTGTACTCAGAAATCATGGTTGAATCGCCATTATTCAAAGCGTGACGCTGGCTTCATTGACAATCACGTTTCCCAAGAGTAGAATAGAGACCCTTGGACTGATCGCACTTTAACTGGTACTCTAGGTACTGGTTCAATCCGAACATTAACGATTCTGTACCCCTTCAATCGCAAGCAATACAAGTACCCAAGACAAAGTAATCTTCGTCATAACCGAAGGTTGCTATTTTTGCCGAAATACTTTATGTCCTCATCACTTCTGTCGCCAACTGTCGGTCATCTGGAGAAGAACCTACTTAACGGGCTTCCGACAACCTAAAACATCAGCACCCTGTACTGTGGATACTTGTTTCTCCATCGCTCCAAAGTCCTCTTCTTCCAGATGCCCAACAAACCTAACATTCGAAGTAGATATAAGCTGTGAATAGACGTTGCATGCTGGACTTTTGGCTTGAACTGCTTCCACCCGAGAGTTGGAAGTAAGAACTTTTAGTTCATTTTCAATCTACTCGTATCACCCCGGGAACCACATTTACAAGTGCCGAATACTGAAAAAAGTTTCAAGACCGGCCCACAATGCATGGCATCCCCTTGCATGAACTTCTTACCATCCCGAAGAAAGTTGCTAAGAATTCTTCTTGAGTAAATCTGCAATTCCTAAGGTAGGCTACGTACACAATGTCAAAGAGCCTGGTTTTAAAATTTCCAAATACTTCGCAAACTCCTTTGGAAACGTATCTTATCTTTGTACGAAGGCTTTTTTGCATCCCCCTTTCTTAAGCAGTGATGTAAACACTACCTTCCCCCAATAGAATTTGTTGCAGGAATTACTTTTTTTTTAATTTACATCCCTCATGTATCTATAGATACACACCTACGTACCTTGTACAGCAAGTTGGCATGAACACAAAGCCTCCATAGTGAAGTCACTTTTGAGTGCATTTTTTCATTAGACCTTACCGACGTCGAGGTTGTGAGTCCTTTTAAGTGTCCCTCCCCCCACTTTTTTATCATTAGCAATTACCGAACTTTTCATTTTAGTTCCTTCCACTCGTCGTTGCCCTACACCGCTTGACTGTGAAAACCCCAACTAAATTGTGCTGCATCACTCAGGGTTCATCGATATCTGACATGGATCAATGGACCTATTCAATTGTAACTCCCACTTGGAGGGTTAGAGGTCTCCTTTGTTTTGTATGTGAGTCAAAATGTTTGTAAAAAAAAAAATGGAATTTCCATTGAGTGCATCCTCATTTGAGTTCATGAGTTCGTTCATGCCATTACTCATATACTCGTACTCGTACACCTCTATATACACCTCCGGGGCCCACCTCACTAAGTCTGTCAATTTAACGCGACTTTGTTTCGCTATGCCTAATTGGATGGATGGATGGATAGATGTGCATAGATACACGGAGTAGGTGTGTAGAGTATCTTCAACCCTCTGACAAACCTGCAACTCAGCACCTGAACTTATTCATTTACTCGTATCCATGCACCTGTAGACGTGTATATCTGTGTGCAGCTATAGTGGCAACATTTCAACGGAAACAGTTTTCCCTTTGTTTTAGACAAGAGTGGTGGTAGTAGTAGACTATGAGTATCCTGCTAATTGGAGTGGATGTGTTGTGTCGCCTTTTGATCTCTCTCTAGCAAAATACCCTCGTGACATGTCAATGTGCAAGGGTCGCTCCTAGTTACGTTCCTATTTCGAAGAAGTAATTGAAAAGGAGTTGGATTCATACGCCTGCATCTACACCTACACCTGCACCTGCACCTGCACCTGCAACATCAGTCTCCACTCACCGCCCCGTGTGGCCATGGGTCTTAATTAAGTTTTAATTCCCTCTATTCTCTAGAGGAAACTCCAAGCGATTAAGCGAACTCTGTCGCTCGTACTCGTAAATCATTAAAAAACAAAAACGCGCACACTTGGATTGGGAGAGATCCTAAAGGGAAATCTAGAAATAAACTTGATCCTCATTGAAATTTGCAGTGGGATGGGGTCAGGGGGTGCCTCGACGAAATGAAACATGGTCTCGAATAGAAGGCAATACACTTGCAGAGCGGATACATACTAAAAATCTCTCTGCAATGCGATGAAGTACTTCCACACAGCACAGAGACTGCACTGGTACAAATATCTCTATCCGCATCCGATACTGGTAGAGTATAGTGGTGAACTTGTAGGTTATACGCATCCCATACAGTGGTGGTGGGTCTGCAATTCTGGTTGGCACTTTGATATTTAGGAAAGTGTCATGGCCAGAATATTGCTGCGTATTTACCAGATGGCATTTGTCATCAAATGACGTTTGAAATGGCTTTTATAGAAAGTTTTACATCCCGATTTATATGGATACATATATCCATTTAACTATAACCACAAGAGCTGTAATCTTTCTCCTTCATTGAAGTGTAAAATGTCATTTTATGGTTCATGGTTTGTTCAACAAGAAATACATTTTTGCAAGAGTGTAAATGACACGACGAGTGGATCAGAAAATCTTGGCAATGTATGCAGTTCACAGACCTTCAAGAAGGAAGAAAAATACTCTCGGTTGATTTATCGTAGTTAGGCAGGAGGCTCCCCATATTCACTTTTCAGCAACACCAGCAACTGTAGGGTCTGGCACCACCACAATATCAAATCGATGACTGAAATTTTCTGACTGCAATCATATTACAATTGTTGGTTGATTGATGTCTGCCAATTCGGCACTTATTCCGATAGCACTCCAGTATTTCGAAGTCATTAATTGCTTCAGTGTCCAGTTCCTGAGGTATCAGCACCCGCCACATCAGCGCCGCGTACCTGCATCCTGATTCGAGCCTTCATTTACTCCACAGAAAACCTCACAGGATGTTGTATCACCCAGCACACGAGGCGTAGTGCCTCGTTGCGATGACAGTCAGGAGTCTTTGTTAAGGAAAACTAACAGCATGAAAATCGCTGACCCTTTAGAGACATCAAGAAGCACTAGTTCATACATAACTCAATTGTTAATGGAAGCCCTGAAAACTCTCCTCTGAACGTTGAATAGCACGTTCATCTGCGATCTCATTTCCCATGATTACGTTGTGAGTTTTGACCTGTGACCCAAACAAGACTCTATGAATTCGGTCTTTTTACTGTGTTCAGAGAAGTTTTGCATTCTCAAACTGCAACTTGGAATTGGTGAGAGGGTTCAGCAAGGCTCCTTCCACCGATTCTTCCCAATATGCGCGTACCTAGTTCATTTCCATCCAGATTGCGTATTTACATATATCTCGGCTTAGAAGGCAGATGAAAGTTTCCTTAACGAAGAGATATTCTGACGCATCAGATTCTGACGCATGGGGATGCCTTTAAGCGCTAGATAAGTCGCCAATTTTAAGGGCACAAATCTTCGACCACATCTACTCGTAGACTAGCCCGTAGTTTTGAGCAGACAATCGCTTGCCATAATTCAACACACAGTAATCGATATCATCTGCATATGGCTAAGCGTGGACTTTAGATCCATTGAGAACGTTAAGCAGTGACTCGAACAGCATGTTGCTGTTTACCACCGCCATCACATATTGGCCGCTCTTATCCCCAAAACCAGTGACTTTGATTGATGCGTTGAATTGTCTGGCGGTGTTGTCGACAGCACTTTTGGCGTCGATGAAAATGCTCCGCGCGCCCTCTTCCCTCTAAATTTGGAGCACAGTCCTACATTGGTAATCATGTGTCATCAGAGAATGCAAACTCAAAGGTGTTTCGGGCTCATGAAGCTTAACCATTCTTTCCATTTTCTTCAACATAAAGGCAGTCAAACCAGTTGATCCAAATACTGGCGAGTGGCAAGCCGTCTTTTCCTACTCTTAGTGTTCGCCAGGGGTTTGGTATACTATATATGCGAGTCAGTCACAGGTTAGCAGTGAAGAATGCCATCAGCTGGTATATACTTTTTGTAACAGAACTGGGTAGATGCTATTAGGGCCAGGCCCCTTCAAGACATCAAAGGACTCAACAGCGTATTAAATGACCTCATCCGCCACCTCAACGGATAACAAATACAATCTACGTCGCTATGACCTTGTCAGGATACACTAATAGACTCTGTATAAGGCCCTTGTCATCTCAGTTCTCCTCTATGACACAGAAATTTTAAACTTTAAACTTAAAATTCTTTGAGTTCACTCTGTGAGTTGTACGGCGGTACCGAACTGTGTATTACTGTGTTAGGACCTGCAGAGCGAATGGATATTAATGTTCCAAAAATCAAAGACCGTGCTTAATGGATATGCCTATAGACCGAGGCCTAAGTCCTCGCGTCATTTAAGTAAATATGCAGTCTACGGTGATATTGTTCTTCAAAGATTCTTTTTAGAATTCAAGGCAGCTTCAAGGCCTTAGCCTAGAATGTATAAAGTTTGATTCTTACTTGCGTATTTGAAAGAATGAAGATGCCAACATTTTAATACTTTATATTTTTAGCACATATACGAGTATGTTGAGTTCGAGAGCATAAACCTTTACTTGCAATCTTGTTGCCGATAGATTTTTGTAGCGTCGCCGCTTACTGGTCTTGGGTCTGAGCCTTTACTGAATGTCAGTAATTTGTCTAACTTTGGGCCATTAGTGTACCAAATTAAACAGTTTGGTTACCTTAAAAGTATCTCAATTATTATGTTTCCAAATTGTACCTATTTATGTAGTGGGCTACTTTATCTGTTTTTCAAATCTCAAGTTTTTGACGATATGAAAGTCTCCTTTCGCACTATCATTGGGAGTGCTCAACAACAGGTACTTCAGGTGGTTATGGGTTACGGGTTACTGTTATAAGAGTAATGGCCATATATGGTCATCATATATCAGGCCTGGGTCCTAAATGATTTGCTAACAGACGTTTTTTTTTCCATGATGGCATTTTCAGAGCACGATTTAAAGCATTCCCTGTGCTCTTAAATGATGAGCGAGGACAAAAATGCGAGTCTTCCTGTATAGTGTCTAATACCTTTTTTGTTTTTCTCCTTCATTGTTCCGGCAACCATGTTTTGTAAGAATTTGAATCGAAAAGAGCCACCTTACTTACATTTCGAGAAAATAATTTAACGGTTATGGATTTATTCTTTTAAATTTAATTTTTAATCATTTGAGTTAGTTGTACTCTTGCCACTAAATAGCTTGTAGTTAAATTGTAATCATCCAATTTGATAAGTGATACGGGCGGAAAATTAATAAGAAAAAGTTGCTGAACTAATATCTAACAGTGACAACTAAATAGTTAATTCGTAGTCAACAACTAACAACTAAAAAATTAGTGTTAAAAATGATGATTTGTATGCAGTTAAAAGGTAGATAAATATTCGTGTTGATTGGTGGTCGGAGAATCATGTGATGCAAAGTAACGAGTATCTTTAGCCATTGATCTTCGATTTAGTTGTAGTTACAATTAAAGCTGAATTAATTTGATTTCAGTTGTTAATAATCAGATGAAACTACAATACATTTTGCAGAACACTGCTGCGAGTTGCTGAGTTGTGACTGAATTTAGTGACAGGTTTATCGATGAAAAGGTTTAGTTGATGAGGTAATACTTTTCGTCAGCTGGAAATATTTTTGCCATAGGCTACTCTTTTTTTGATTTTTTAATAAGTGATGTGTGAGTAGTCATCTAAGATTTTTACGTTGCCTTTTCTAGTCTAAAAGTCATATCACTTTGTTTAAACCATTAAAGTTCTCGATGAGATTCCTTTGTATTGCTTACGTAGCAAGTAGTGTCCCCTATTGTCATCCAGACAATCTGAACAAACATATCTCCATAAAACTAGCCTTTGTAGATTCTGTCATATGGGTCATGATTCTCTTTGCCAGGCTAAATCGTGCCAGTGCCAGTAAGCACTGCGGATAGTCTATCCAATCTGGCTACTTATTAAATTTCCTTGCTCATCTTTACAGGTCTTTGTTCCTGTCTTGCTAGCTAAATACGTTGTTCTCAACTTTTGGTCCTAGAGCAGTACCTCTCCATCCACCCCCGCATGGCCTTTCGTTTTTTTTTTTTTGTAAAAGCCAATATCCTTCCCTTTTCTTCCAATTACTCGGTGAGTACACGAGGCACTCTTTGTCCTGCATCGTTTGCCACATTCATTTCTTTGCACACTTCGTCAAGCCAGGGGCTTCTTGGAGGTGATCGAATGAAACATGGCAGATCAGTTGCTGCACTTCCAACAACTATAGTAGTCGAGTTGATCGAAACATGGTCAATTTGGTTTGCCGGTTTATGACCTGAAACGATGTGCAAGCTGTTTCAGACTTGGTATCGCGTTATCCGTGCCTTTCGAGGATACTAGCAAAGAATGTTCTGTTCCTATTTTGGAAGCTCATATTGTATAAAGATCAAGTTGACAAATTTACCCATTTTGTTGACTGTTGCAATGCGTAGAATCACGTACCGGGCGCTCAACACTTTCCGCCTTGTTCTGTCAAAACAAATTTTCAACCATATGCTTACTACTTCTGTTTTCTGTATATGTATTGGGTCTACAAGTAAGTTTCTAGCGTTTTTTTTTTCAAAATTTGAAGTTTTATTATGAAAACATAGTTACAATGCTTTATTCAAAGTATCGTCCATCGGAAGCTACAACTTTCCCCCATCTTTCTGGCAATTTATTAATTCCGGACCAAAAAAATTTCTCGTCTTTCGAGCCCAAGAACGTATAGAGCCAATTTTTGATTTCCTCTACTGAGCTGAAGCGTATTCCCGTAAGAGCGTTCTGCATCGAACGAAACAAGTGGTAGCCAGATGGTTCCAAGTCTGGACTGTAAGGCGGGTGGGGCAGAATTTCCCATACACTATTTTCCAAATAGTTTTTCACCGAAACCGCAACATGTGGCCGAGCGTTGTCGTGATGAAAAATGACGGACTCATGCCTGGTCTCATATTCTGGCCGTTTTTCTTTTAATGCCCGCTTCAAACAAATTAGTTGGGTTCGATATAATGGTCCTTTGATGGTTTCACCACTCGGAAGCAGTTCGTAGTATACGACACCCTTTTGATCCCACCATATGCAGAGCATGCCCTTATTCACGTGGATATTTCGTTTCGGCGTCGATTGGGCGGGCTCGCCGGGCTTTGTATACGATTTTCTGCGTTTAGGATTATCATAATAAATCCATTTCTCATCACCAGTGACAATACGATGCAAAAATGATTTATTTTTATACCGCTGCAGTAACATTTCGGACATGCAAAATCGCTGTTCGACGTCTCTTGGCTTCAATTCGTATGGCACCCAGTTCCCAACCTTTTGAATGAATCCCAGTGCTTTTAGGCGCAGGGAAACGGCTTGTTGCGTGACGCCCAATGATGCAGCAAGTTCTTCTTGAATCTGACATGGATCCTCATCCAGTAAAGCGTCCAATTCCTCGTCTTCAAAACTTTTCGGCTTTCCGGGGCGACCTTTGTCTTCAACTCCAAAATCACTACTTTTGAACCGTTTGAACCACTCGCGGCACGTCGATTCACCAATACATTCCGCCCCATAAGTTTCCGAAAGCAAACGATAGGCCTCAGCCGCACTTTTCTTCATATTAAAGAATAAAAGCAGCGCTTCCCGCAAATGACGTTTATTTGGCTGGAATCTTGCCATGATTTTGCTCGATAAAATGTACGACACCGATAGAACTGCTTAAATATAACGATGCAAAGTTGTTTACAGATACAAAACCTACAAATAAAACACATGGGGTCTGACATTTCTGCCCGGGATCCGCTGGTGGCGCCATCTCTGACAAACGCTGGAAACTTACTTGTAGACCCAATATATCCGGGTTTTATCCGGAGCATTCTACTGGACTTTCTGGATGACAATGATATTTTTTTTATGAAAGTCTAGGCTATTCGTTAGTTATTCGGCTGCACGTGAGCATTCCCAGGTTCGAAAACTCCATGTACAGATCTGAACGTGGTCGTCTTTTTTTTATTTGTTATAGCCGTCAATAGTGAATCTGCCTTTATCTAAGGCTCTTAATTATTTCGCAGCAGTGGAGGTTTTATCTGTCGAAGAACTTATAATCTTGAGAACCACACTCTTTCTCAGTTCTTCGACCAAAGGAGCCGTATATTCTAGAGCTAATAAAACTCTTCGTAGATATGGGTGCTGCGTCATCCGGCACTATCTTAATTTCTGCGTCCCATTAATCCCTAAAATCTCATATAAGGAGCCTGCCATGTTGACTGTCGATGCCACCATTGATTTATTAAAGCGAAGTTATCCACCTCATGCCCGTTTTTGAAGTCTAATCGTTCTCGACAGGTGTCTTGCTCTTTTCTTCTTACCTTATGTTCGCGCTCGTCAAGTTAAGTCCGGATAGACGAAGCCAGTAGCCGGTGAATATCAAGCGGAGGAAAAATAGGCTAAATTAATGTGTAGTAATGTTACTACACTGGACTTATATAAATACAGTGACCAGATAGCAATGGCTTCAGTGTGTAGGCAATTCGTCGTACCGTGGAAAAGTTTGAGCGTGAGTACACTCTTTTGGAACTTGAGCCACTAGCCAGATAGAGATTGTTGCTAAATGAAGAAAACATAGCATCGAAGAAGACTCAGAAATGTCGATTCGACGCCGATCAGCTGAATTGGGCATCGCCGGCTTATTTTACTATTGGATTTGGGCCTACATCCGTATAAGGTTGTGCTGGCGCAAAAATTGAAGCCGGACCGCCGTAGATAATGCCGTGAGTTGGCTAATTGGGTGCTGGAAATGTTGGCCGGAGATCCGAATTTTGGCCAAAAAATCATTTTCTCGGACGTGGCCCATTTTTGGCTTAGCATGCAAAATTGCCGTTAATGGAACGAACACAATTCACAAGAGTTCGGCCAAGCATTAATGCATCCACAAAGATCGACTGTGTGTTGCGGTTTATGGCAGAACGTTCCAGGATTTTTAACGTAAACCACCTGTTATAAGACCTTATGCTTACGAGATGCCCATACATCCATAGGGAGCAAGGATACGCCTTGCCATCGCTCTCCGTCAATCCTTTGATACCAATTCGGAACTGTGTTGGAGGCACAAGTTCCACCCTTGGTATGAGTCGAGGCCGACCTAAAACCTCTTGCTGCTCTTAGGGTCGCAGCACCCAGTACTTTTTTGCAACTCTACAATGGGTTAGACCCGTTCCCGCGATTTGGGTTTAAACCACAGCCACCATGACGCTCCCACAAGGGGGCCTACCTCTAACAAGTCAGGCCCGGACCGAAATCCGGGGGGCTCCTGACTCCCATGGTACCGTGATTTAAGTCCTGGTATGGACTACCGGTAGTCCAGCCGCCAACAAGACCTGTGACCGGCAACTTGTAACTGGTCAAATCGTAGCAACCATTCAGAGGCTGTTATCTGAAGATGTTTTTTATTAGACAACGTCATTAATGGGCGAAGCCTTGATAATTGGGCGGGGGCCCGCGGTTTATGGCATGGCGATATCATCGGACCTTATTTCTTTCGAAATGAAGAAGGAGACACCGTTATCATCAATGGTCTCAGGTATAGAGCGATGGCCGCCGCGATCATGCTATATAACATCACTCGATTATTTCCTCCGGGGCTACGTCAAGTCCTTAGTCTACGCTAACAAGCCAACCACTTTGGACGAGCTCGAGGTCAACTTTCAACGCACTATTGCCGGAATAATGCCGCACATATAAGACCGAAGTTATCAAAAATTGGACCGACCGTTTGAAGCATTTCCAGCGAAGCCGAGGCGGCCATTTGAATGATGTCTCACACCGTTGTTGTTTTATTTAATATTTTTCTTCCTATCGTTCTTATCTGGTCACCCTATATTACACCCTTGGGATTACGCCGTTCAGTGTCTATCCTATTCGACGTTTTACACGATTTCTTTTGGTACCTCTATTAAAAACCTTTCAATCCTTTTCGTGTGATCTCCGGAAAATGCGGTTACTTGTTAGAGAAGCTGAGAGTTGATGTTTCTTCAAACTGACTGTGTGAAGATCGGTTGACATATGTGCCATTAAAGCCAGAAATACCTTAGTCGTCGTAAAAAGATCGGCTGTGATAATTAATCCATTGTTCGGAGGATTTGGAGCAGTGCGAAGTCAAAAGACTTCCACGTAAGACTGTGGATAGTAGCAGTCGTTGTAGGGCACTAAAAGGATGTAATACAAAAACAAGAGATTCATATAAAAGTTCGAAAAATAAGGCAAAGAGCATCAGATCAGCAGAAAGAAGGAGTCTACAGTGGCGACAAAATAAATAGCACATGTGTGTGTACGAATATATTGTCCAATTCCAATTTTTTTTACGGCTCAATAATACCAGAGTGCTTTAAATTTTAAAAATTAATTAGACAAATATGTTATTGACAAATGACATAAATAAAAATAAGAAAAAGTTACACTGACATCTAAGTTACTTGCTACAAAATAAATAGCACACTGCATTAATATTACTAAAAATCCATTAAAAAAAGTCTTAATAAAAACTAATACATGCTATAGTAAACGTAATTTCACATAAAAAAGAGTTGTCAATATTTTGTGGGATAACCTTTATTTTTTACAACAGTAGCACATTGGGGGCCCATCTATGATGTGGGAGCTTGACAACGCTCCAGCGGTATAGCGTTCCAAGCCCGCTAAACTTCCGCGCAATGTTGATTCAAATTTGAAGCTGCAGATCTGCTAATTGTCTTGTCATCAGAAGACTGTGCTGGCCAACTTAAAACGTACATTTTTGGATTCAGTAACGAATGATTGATTCACCGACCTAGCCGTATGTTTCGGATCATTATCGAGCTTCATTTCATTTCCAGCGGCAATTCATCCTCCGCATACAGAATCATTATGTTGCATAGGATCTCCTTGTATTTAGTTTGATCCATAATAAGTATCCAGCCTAACAAAGAAAACACGAAAAAATTGGGGAAAAATATGTTTATTTCTCTGCATAGTCTCCCTTTAGTTCAATACACTTTTCTTTTCACAGCGATGTTCAATAGCTTCGATTCCCTGTTTGTAGTTAGAATCCTCGAGCTCCTTAAAATAGTCATCAACCGCAAACTCCACCTCTTTACTGTTGCCAAAATCTTTTACCACTGAGACATTTTTTCAAATTCGGAACAGAAAATAATCCGAGGGGGTTAAATCTCGCGAATATGGTGCATGAGAAAGCAAGTCCAACTTTAACTTATTGATTTCCTTCAATGGACTAGGAATTACCTTTCGGAACGTTCAACTCAAGTTGTCTTGGATGGTTTCAAGTCTGATATTCACAAAATAAATGCTGGTGTGCCCCAGGACTCCCTGCTGTCTCCGACACTCTTTTTAATTTTTATCAACGATCTCTTGTCTGCCACTTCTAATCCAATATATTCCTTTGTTTAACGTCCCTGCTCTTTGGCTGTAGAACGGGAACGTCAGCGTATGTTATGCTCATTAAATTCCGATATCGACAGCATAACCAATTGGGGAACTATCAACAGAGTGGAATTTAATGCTTCCAAAACACAATGCTGTCTGCTGTCGTTAAAGCGAAATTCAAGCAACTGGCCATTATTCATGAATGGCACTTACATCGACGAAACCGAAAAACTTTCCATTCTCGTTATGTGTGTCAATGACAACTTACGATGTCGCCAAAAATGCTGCGAAATGTCTCCTCAAACGATGTAAGATCGTTCTGATGTGGCCTTAATATATAAGGCATTCATCCGCCCAAAATTGGAGTACAATGCTCACATCTGCTCAGGCACGCCTAAAACATCACTGCATCTGCTAGACCGGATTCAAAATCATGCGCTAAAACTCATAGCTGATCAGGCAATGGACACCCTCGAACACCGACGGAACGTATCGTGCTTCACTTTGTTTTATCGCTACCTCGCCAGTAGCATTCCGCCCCTTCAAACCTTTAACCGTAACAGCCGTCTCGCTATGAATGCTCATCAGTATACCCTCAAGCACACTTTCGGACGTACTCTAAAATATCGTGTTTCGTTCCTAAGCCGAACAACTCGCTTGCGGAATGCTTTGCCTAACTCTTTATTTCCTTGTCATTATAACATTCAAACATTTACAACCAACGTACGTCGGTACCTATCCTTCTTTTCTCCCTAAATTTCCTTTGCCCGCTCTGTTTGCAAACGTTTCAAGAGTACCTTAACCCCTTGAGCGCGCGCTACTTTATTAAAGAAAAAATAAAAAATTGTGAGTAATCGCGGCACTCATCCTACGCACAGCTTTCTCATGTCCAATTTTTCAGTCAACATGCGACGTACAGCGCTTTTTTAAATGCCTGCCATGTCTGCTAGTTCACGCACTTTCAATCGAGTGTCATCCAATCAAATTTTGTGGATCTTTTTCAACCAGCGCGATGTTCGTCTTGGCAGTCTAGTACGACCTCGCTTAAACTCTGCCACCCAATATTTTATTGTTGTAAACGAAGGAGCAGACTTCCTCAGAGTGGAATCCAGTTCCGTTTTGATGTTGTTTGGATTGAGGCCTTTAAAATGAAAATATTGTATCAGGTAACGATGACCAATTTTTTCCATATTTAAAAATTCATTGTGAGCGTTCACTATTGATGGCTGCCGAACAAATACTAAACAACATAGCGTCGTCAAACTTCGAATTTAAGCTTTATAGGTTTGGTACTTTCTACGATTTTCAGTCTTTTTGAACAACAACCGCTATCTATACGTCGGGTACTTCTTGGGCTACCCTCACAACAAACAATGACGGTGCCTCCAGCGTGTTTTACGGTCTTGTGGTTGTATTTAGGGTTGTATTCCTGGTTAATTCCGGTGCGTACATTTCCCCTTGAGATCCAAGGCGTTTGAACTTCGACTCATCAGTTCACAAAGCATTTTTCCACCAACATGGGGCTCTTTATGAAGATACTCCCTGGATAACTGCAAACGACGTTTTCGATCCCGAATCGAAGCCAGTGTTTTTTATCTAGCAATGCGTCCGAATAACTTTTTTTTTCTTTCAGGTGATTCTTAACTATGCTTACAGAAATGTTAACGTTAATTTTGCTGTTTGATTTTTTGGTTTATTTTAGGTGCGGTTATGAAAGAATCCACATTACTCAGACGAACAATTGCTGCAACGGTCAGTTCTGTGGTTTTTCGCTTCGGACTTTTTCGCCTGTTTCATTGTAGAGGTGCATAGCATTGATAACCTTCTTCCTTGAATACTGCAACATTCGTGATATTGCTGATATGGAAAGGCCTCCATTCCTTAAGTCCAACACGTGTTGTCAACAGTTTTCTGTTGAATGTTTACCACGACCCATACTAAAAACTTTGTTTAATTGTCAATCTTACTGACATAAAAAGTTTATATTACTAATTACCCCAGCAAATAATACAAGGAAAGGTGTGCTGTTTAAATTGTCTGTACTAAACTAACATGCCTATTGCAAAATGATTTTTAATTGTTTATGACAAATAATTTTGGAACGGAAGCAGGGTTGGCAAACAATATGCAACCTAACACAACATTACTATTTTATTGTATAAGAAAAAAAACATATTTGGCATGTGATTAACGCTTTTCATGAAACTGTGCTATTTATTTTGTCGCCACTGTACTCGTATACCACCTTGATTAAAAAGTTCCCGCACCACACCACCGTGTGACGCTCCCATTGTTCCGATTTTTGTTCTTTTTTTTTTTTGTTAAGTTGGTAAATCTGTTGTTCACATTCCCTCTAAATCTTAACATCATAGCTTGACATTTGCAAAAGTTACGTTGCCACGAGTACATCTGCCTCTGTGTATGTTAGCGATTTTTTAAAATTTTAGAAATGGATTTAAATTTGCAACAACGAATTTGTACGAGTATTACATTTTGCGTAAAAAACGAATTTAATGGTGCGCGAACGTTGGAAATGTTGGAAAATCGTTTCGGTAACGACTATCTAAAGAAAACGGTCGTTTACCAGTAGCACGAGCGGTTCAAAAGTGGTCGTGAGTCAATCGAAGATGATGAACGCAGTGGCAGACCATCGACATCGAAAACCGACGAAAACATTGATGAAGTAAGAGGAATGTTGGTCAATAACCGCAAATTAACTATCAGAGAGGTAGCGGAGGACTTGAACATTGCCTATGGATCCGTCCAAGACATTTCGGTGTCCGTCGTGTAGCAGTAAAGTTGGTGCCAAAAGACCTCAATTTCATGCAAAAAGAGACCGTGTTGACGTCGCAAAAGACATGATTTGCGAGGCTGAATCCGATCCCACATTCATTAAAAGGATCATTACTGGAGACGAGACGTGGGTTTATGAGTACGACACGCAATCCAGACATCAGGCAAGTGAATGGCGTTCACCAAATGAGCCGAGACCAAAAACACCACGTCGTTGTCAGCCAAAAAAGAAGGCAATGCTCACGGTTTTCATGGATTACAAAGGTGTACTGCATCATGAATTTTTGCCAGAAGGCCAGACAGTAAACAAAGAGTACTCGTATTATTTGGGCGTTATGAGACGTTTTCGTGAAGCAATTCGCCGTAAGAGACCAGAATTGTGGGCAGAAGACTCGTGGATTTTGCACCATGATAACGCACCGTCGCACAGTGCCATCATTATTCGTAATTTTTTGACGAAAAATGCAACAAATACCATCCAACAGCCACCGAATTCACCTGATTTGGCTCCCTGTGACTTCTTTCTGTTCAATCGAGTTAAAAAAACACTACGGGGAACGCGTTTCAACAGCCGAGAGGAAGTAATGGAAAAATCGCAGGAAGCACTGATGGACATACCGAAAACCGAATACAAAAAATGTTTCGAAGATTGGATCAAGCGCTGGCATAAGTGTGTTACAGTCGATGGGGATTACTGAAAATATAGATTTAGATGAACTGCAGTATCCAGCAAAATATGAGTATACTCTGAGATGCGTAAGTCATACATAAAAATCGTAGATAATGATGAGAAGACAAAGGTTCTTCTAAAAAAAGTTAACCTAAAGTTGGAAATTTCGAGATAAACGCATTTTTCTGATGAAATGGGTCCAACCATTTTTCAAAATGCTAGCTGCAAAATGCCGTAACTTTGGGTGGCGTTAATCGAAATTTTAAAATCTTATGCACACTGAAATTCTCTTTCAAAAATGTGCACAACGGTTTCTTAAACTGAATACGTTAGAAAGCTACGGCCTTTTAAGAAGTTTTACCTCGAAATCAGAGGTTCCTCACTTTAATGTCGTATAAGTTGGAGGGCGGTGAAAATAGACCACCCCATAACTTTAGGAATCTCCAGCTATCCGGATGAAAACCTAAACTGGGACACCCTGTATACTAATTGCTTAAATTTGGTGATTTATTAACAGCCCTCAACTAAAGATTTGGTTTACTCGTATAAGGGGAAACAATCTGTTCCTGAAAGATGGCGGAAAAGCCTAGTTTTCCCTTACTTTTGACCCTGTAAGTAGAGGCACGTTCTTACATAAAGCTTGTTACCATATTCTGTAAAAATTAAATCTAATTTCCAAATAGCTTCCGCAGTAAATTGTGTTCAATTCAGTCGCATTTTCAATCGACATAAGCCCTACTTTGTAGCTCAACATCGCCACTAATCTAGTTGAATCTAGATAGAATTAGAAACTATCGAACGCCGACTATTTATAGTCTTTTGTTTATATCTGATTCAATCACAGCGAAAACAGGTTACCTATTTTATTAGATTTTTTTGGTTAATTAAAACCCTTCCTAATGACTTATGCCTCCTCTAATTTATAGGCCCAGAATCGTAAAATAAGTCCACTGAATGATTTCCGGTATTATTATTTCGACTTTGTTGTTGTTTGGATGTGTTTTACATAAAATAATAATTAATCGATCACTGATTACCGGGTTTTTCATTTACAAATAAACTGGCGGGCAGTGTACATTTTGGCAATTAACTCAGCCGTGGGCTTTCACCTTTTTTGTATGTAAAAATATTTTTTCTTTTTTTTGTTGATGCCTAAAGCCCCATTCGTTGTGGCACAATTTAATTTGAGGCAATTAGTTTTGAGAAATACAAATAAATTGTTTCTATAGTACACGTACTCGTACATATTTGCGAATTATTTACTCGGAAAAACAAATGTCGATGGAGCAGAGGCAGCAGATTAAAAAAAATTCTAACATGAGCGTATAGATACTCAGATAAATCGAATTAAAAAAAGTAAATTGCACTTTATTAGATTTTATGAGAGAGGATATTTTACAGTCTGAAGCGATTAATTTTATAACCCATATTCCTCCTCCCGGCTTTGATTTAACGAACAGTTTAATTTGAAATTGTTTTTATTTATTTATTTTTTTTTTTAATTGCAGATCCAGACATTTAGTGCTCCTGAATCGGGAATTCTTCTTGGGAAACATTCAAAATGGTAAGTTTGACGACTTCAATCCTTGTTTTTGTACTCGTATCTACTTAATTGTGTTCCGTATAATGTGTCGAAAGCTTTAAGGAGAGACTCCTCGACATATTTTAAGAAAAACGTCGTACGGGTGCGGGGTGTTTTACTTCTATTGAAGATAACGATTTAAAATTCATTCTGTACCAAATGGGGTATCGCTGAACTCGTAATTACGGCTGCTTTAATTGTTTCTAAGTAAATAAATCAAAAAATTAATGTGGTTTTGGATATACGACCCGACTTGTGCAAACTATAAAACTCGAAAATGGACTGCTTTGGAATGCTTTGCAATTTTTTTTATAAAAATAATAAATTAAAATAAGTTTATTCTTGCGCAATATTTTTGTTTGATGAAAATGCAACTTTTTTGTGAAAAAATGGTCACAAAGGAATCATTCAAAGTATTCTCCATCGCTAGCTACACCTTTTTCCCACCTTTCTGGCAGAGCTCGAATACCGTTACGGTAAAAGTGTTCATCTTTTGAGGCTGTCCACGAATCAAGATGTCTTCATATGAGCGGAACTGCTGATCAGCCAGACCATGTGCCATCGAACGGAACAAGTAATAATCGGACGGGGCAATATCTAGAGAATATTGCGGGTGGGATAGGATTTCCAATTTGAGGGTTTCCGTGTAGATTTTGACGGGTTTGGCTAAGGCCGAACATTGTCATACTATTGTGGCCGTTTTCCGCCCAGTACTCACCTCAATTGCATCAGTTGAAGTCGATACCGTTCCCCAGTAATGGTTTGATTGGGTTTCAACAGTTCATAATAAATAACACCGATCTGGCCCCACCAAATACACAGCATAACCTTCGCAACGTGAATATTCGGCCGAGCTGACGACGTAGAAGCATGTCCGCTCAGTCGCCATGACTTTACTCTCTTTAAGTTGCTGTAATGAATCCATTTTTCATCACCCGTTACGATAAGGACTAGTTGTTCACAGGCGAAAAAATGACGCTCAACGTTCCTCTGCTTCAAATCATAAAGAACCCAAGTTCCTTGTTTTTGAACCATTCCCAACGCATGCAATCGCTTGGAAATGGCTTGCCGAGTAACTCTTAATGCTGAAGTAAGCTCTTATTGCGTTTGGCATGGATCCTCATCGAGCAATGCCTCCAATTCAGCGTCATCGAAGGATTTTGACCTTTCTTCACGCGGCCGGTGTTCAACATCGAAATCACCGTCTTTGAAGCTATGGAACCAATCACGGTACGTTGTTTCACTTAGAGCAGCATCTCCGTAAACTTGCTGGAGCTCTCGATGCGCTTCAGTCGCCGTTTTCTTCAAATGAAAGAAGAAAATCAACACTTCTCGCAAATGACGATTATTTGGCACAAAATCAGATATTTTCTCACAACCAAATGTACGAGGGGCGTTCAATATATTCTCGGTATCGATATGAAGGAAAATGCGAATTCAATTTAAATTGTTTTTATTTTTCAATATAATCTCCCCTAACATCAATGCATTTGTTACATCTTGAGATAAGATTTTTTAAACCCTCAAAAAAATAAATTTCCTCTTTCTCTGCAAAATACCGACTTGAGTTTTTCATCATCCGAAAATCTTTTTCCACGAAGACATTTTTTCAAATCCGGAAACAGGAAATAATCACTAGGGGCAAGGTCTGGACTATAGGGTGGGTGTTGGATTTCTTCGAAACCACAATCTCGCGCAGCAGCCTTGGAAACTCGCGCCGTGTGAACAGGAGCGTTGTCATGAAGAAGCAACACACCCGCTGCGAGTTTACCCCGTCTTTTCTTTTTAATTTCCTCCCGCAAATTATGCAAAGTGGAAGCGTAGGATGTGGCGTTGATGGTTTCACCTTTTTTTTTGTACTCAATGAGCAAGATTCCCTTTGAGTCGCAAAAAACTGTGGCCATGAGCTTTCGGGCAGACGGAGTGACTTTGAACTTCTTCGGGGGGTCTGTTCCTTTTTTATGCCACTGCATGGACTCTTGTTTGCTTTCAGGGTCATAGTGGTGGACCCATGTTTCGTCCCCAGTAACAATTCGATCCATAACACCGTCCGCGTTCTCACTACATATCTCTAAAAGCTCTCTACAGCATGCGATTCTCACTTTTTTCTGAGGCGCTGTGAGCATTCGTGGCACCCACCTTGCACTGACCTTTGAAAGGTTAAGATGGTCATGAAGAATGGTGTGAATGGTACCAATTGAAAGCTTGGTGATCTCTGCCATCATTTTCACCTTTATTCGGGCATCCTCAAGAACAAGTTTTTCGACTTCTTTGATGCTTTCTCCCGTACAAGCAGTAGCCGGGGCGCCGGAGCGGGGGTCGTCCTCAATGCTCTCTCTCTGCCTCTCTTGAACTCACTTGACCACTTTTGCACAGTTGATAATGAAGGTGCGGAACCCTGGTAAACAGCCACCATCTCTTCATGAATAGTTTTTTGACTTTTTCCTTGCTTAGTGAGAAATTTAATTACAGCGCGATGCTCAATTTTCACCATCATCGCCTCAGTTGCCATTATGATTCTGTTTAACTAGAGATAAAACGCGAATTAATAATCACATTTATATGAAATTTTACATGAATGCACTAAAATAATAGTATTACTTGATAAATAAGTCAATTTATATATACAACCACAGCTTCACCCCGATATCGAAAATATGTTGAACGCCCCTCGTAAATCTATAAGTTCCACTTCCCTCAAAATAGGAAAACATATAGGAAACACTTATTGGCGCAGTTTGGGCGACATTTCGCAGTCTGATGAGGCAATACTATCACCAGTTCATGCTTCCACGACCTAAAAGTTCACAAGGACACTTGCCATTTTCCATCATTTACGTATGTTAAATTGCATTCAACGCTAACCGACCAGCCAACAAAGAATTAATGCACGGGGTACGAATATGGATCACACATGGACGGACTCTGAAGAATGGATGAACAACGGATTATTTGTCGGAGAAATAAAGGAGTTGGCAACGTGTGGAATCTGTTGATGGTGCCTTTTGTTACCATGCTTCTGGTCAAATTTTCATGACCTTGCAGAAGTTACAGAAAGGTGTTATGTCTTTCGTACTTTTCGAGCAATAGCGACCCTAAAGTGAAGAATATTAGGCGAAGCTTAAAGAAGGTCGTTTAGTTTGCTGATATGATCATGAATATTTTTTGTCTTTAGAATGAGATCTTTTATCCGACGCAGTACGACTCGAGCTGTAAAGAGGCTGTGAGAGTTAGAGAATTGCTTTTTTTGGTCTTACAACTGATGTACTCGTATGTATATGCCCCCTTCCTCTGAAGGGGTGTTTTATCCACGTTGCCAAAACCACTTTTTCCATCAATCCTAATTTTTAGGGCTCTTTGCGGGTGGATACTATAGAAAACAGCATTTGGCCACACCGTCCCTCGAATCTTTCTTCTCTTACAAACCAACTGCATTAACGTCTGTTCTTTGCAAACGCTGGAAACACTGATAAACCGTCGGGTCATGAAATATCTCAAGACGCAAGAGCTTTCCAATGACCGGCAGTTTTCGTAGCAACAGGCCAACTATTGATTTGATGACATATCTCACCGAAAAGTGGAACAAAAGCCTACACCAATCTGGCGAAAGAAAGATAGTTATACTCGATACAATATTTCGGTGGCATTTGATAAATAAAATTTGGCATCAGTCGAAAATGCGTTCACTTGGGATCGAGGAATCTCTTCTTCAATAGATTAGAAATTACCTATCAAAAAGTTAACTACAAATTGTCTTGGATGGATTCAAATCTTATATCCACACAAGAAATGCTGGTGTGCCTCAGGGCTCCGTTCTATCCTCGACACTCTTTTAATCTTCATTAATGATCTCTTGTCTGCTACTTCTAATCCAATATATTCCTTTTGTTGATGACAGTACTCTCTGCTTTTCATATTCGTTCCCGGACTCATGTCCTTGCTCTTCTGCAGTAGAATGAGAATGGCAACGTATGCTAAGCCCAATAAACGCATTACAAAATGTACGACCACCAACAGAGTGCAATTTCATGGTTCCAAAACTGGATGCTGTCTGCTGTCTGCTGTCTGCTGTCGTTAAAGCGAAATCCAAACACCCAGCCATTATCCAATACCCACATTGAGCTAGGTATTCCTAAAACCTCTCTGCACTTGCTAGATAGGATTCAAAATTGTGCGGTAAAACTCATAAGTGACGCCAATATTGCACAGCCAGTTGACACCTTTGGACACCAACATAATGCCTCTTGCCGGTGTCGTGAAATAATTGGCGCAATTGGCTTGCATAAAGTTATTTCGCTTTCATAAAATTCGGCCGACCATTGCTTGTGAAATAAAGCCGAATTGTTGAACGTAGAAATCTGTGTTCAATTCAAGTTTCAAGAAGGTGGTTAGCTTCGCTCGCTAACAGGATTTATCCCTTTTCTCCGCAGTGTTTAGACGCTCACATGACTTCGTCGCTCCGCTAAGGGAATGTCAACAACTGTCAGGCAGACGCCTATAACTTTTCAGCAATTGTATTTTAGTTGTAATTGTAATTGGTCGATTTGGCATGGTACCGTTTATTTTAATCGCTTTTAGCATGATATGATGACAATTGATTTATATTAAGGCCGATTCGGCATTATTTCATTTTCACAAAGTGAGATGGAGCCGATCGCTAATATTCAGCCTTACTTCACTTCAATACAAAGCGAAATAAAGTCGAATTTTGGAATTCGGCGTTATTGCGCGTGGCGTTATTTCACGGCACCCTCTTGCCTCACCTTGTTCTAATGCTATTTTCAACACTAGTGCTCCATAGAAATTGCCAACAGCATTCCCCCCTTCAAAACTCTAACCCACCTCACTTCGAATTTTACCCTCAAGCCTTTTTTCTG
This sequence comes from Volucella zonaria, assembly GCA_963966105.1. Classification (NCBI taxonomy): domain Eukaryota; kingdom Metazoa; phylum Arthropoda; class Insecta; order Diptera; family Syrphidae; genus Volucella; species Volucella zonaria. The sequence goes on along the minus strand of OZ014531.1, from coordinate 172,436,863 downwards.
ATGTATTCCAAGATAAACCTTATCTTTTGGAAGCCTTTCTAACTCGCATATGGAATACCTTCCTGGGCTCTTTCTTTCCTCGCCATTATGACCAGCAAATATTCAAAACCAATGTACATCAATGTTTTGCTTTCGTTCCTTTTAATCGAATGCTGCCGGACTGTACGAACAAATACGAGTACGTTGATCGTTGTCGAACTGGATGGGACCGACCTCCGAACTAAACCAGGTGGACAACGCAATAGGGACATATCCTATTCAAACTAAAACGGGGTGTAAAACGGGAGGCAATTACCTATGAATCGAACTGGCAAGAGAAGCTCGTTATAAGAGGTTTTTTTTTGTTTTTTTTTTCATATTATCGGCTAACCAACACCTGCTTCATTAGACACCACTACATCCACAAAAATTGACTGTTTCGGGTGGTTTTCATGCCCGTGGGGTCAATGAGCTGCATTTCTTCGTTGGTGATGATGGCCACTACGTTACAGTTAATCAGTAAATGCAAATCGCTATTGGGACATGTTGGAACGTTATTTTTGGTAACAATTACCTGCACTCAACATTGATGAGATGTGGTTTCAACAGGACGGCCAAACAATCGAGCTATCGAACTCAAAAAAAATCAGATAGTTCTGGTAATTTATTTCGCAGATTCGAATTAAGCCTTGGAGGAAGCCGATAGCCGGGTCCGATCAGGTTGTTACCCAATACGCCTGCCCACACATTGACGTTAAATTTAAACTGAAAATCCCTGTAGGGATTGCTTTCTGCCCAGGTATGTAAATTGGGGCTCATCCGTCCATAGAATCGGCCCAATAAAGTTGTCTTTCGCAAAGCATTTTCCAGAATTTAGTGGCAGAATTGCAAATACTTCTCTGAGCTCCCGGGTTGTAGCTCCTGTACTGATATACTAGATGGAGTGAAAAGTGACCTCCTTGGGAATTAAACAATTTTTCTTTCTATATTATTCAACATAGTCCCCTTTTAGTTTGATGCACTTATTCCAGCGATTGTCCAACTTCTTGATCCCGTCCGAAAAGTAATTTTCCCGAAGGTCTGCAAAATATTCCTCCGTGGCGTCGATGATTTCCTCGCGTGAGCTGAATTTTTTATTGATGAGCCATCTTTTGAGGTTTGGGAAGAGATAATAGTCCGAGGGACCCAAATCCAGTTACCAGTCGACGCCAAAAGTCCGCCCGATTCCGCATCAGCAAATCCAAACACTCTTTCGAAGTACTCTCGCGTTCGTGTTTTTGGTTAGGAGTGAGCATTCGCGGCACCCAGCGGCAGGATAACTTTTTCATATGCAGAATATTGCCCAAAATATGGCGTGTGCGCTCAGTACTAATCTTTGTGGCATCTGCTAGCTGGCGCACCTTCACTTTCCTGTCAGCCAACACCATTTCATGTATTTTTTTGACATTGTCCTCTGTAACCGCATCGTAGGCCCTGCCGCTGCGGGCTTGATCTGTAGTGGAGTTGCGGCCACCACGAAACTCTCGAAACCAATATTTGACGGTGAAATCTGACGGAGCATTAGCCCCATAATATTTATCCAACTTTTCTTTTGTTTCCTTCGCCGTTTGGCCTCTCAAAAAATAATGTTTTATGAGAGAACGAGAATCGTTTTTGTACATACTCAACATGATGCCAAACACGTCAACAACAATCAGCTGTCAAAACAAAACTAAAGACAGTATCGCACTGAAATTTGGCATATCTGCCTAAATTTGAACGGACTTCAACGCACCATAACCTTTTTTGCAGTAGCAACGCAGTCTGGCGGTCAAGGAGGTCACTTTTTACTCCATCTAGTATATTCGGAGAACCAGATACCAAATTCAAAGCGCTATCAGCACCAGAGGAACAGTCTATATCATCAGCAAAAGCAGTAAGTGTCCCTTTAAAACTCAGGCTGAAAAGGGAATTAATGTAAATAAGGAACAAAATAGGTCCCAGTACGGAACCTTGAGGAACTCCCAAATTTAAAAAAACTGAATTTCGCTCCTGGTTTCGCCAACCTTCACTCTTTGAGATCGATTGGAAAGGTAAGACCTAACCCAGGAGAGCATAAACCCACGAATTCCAGCTTTCTCAAGCTTATCCAATAAAATTGAGTGGTTAACCATATCGAAGGCTTTTGTTATATCCACAAAAAGACCTGCAGTAAATTTTTTAGCTTCAATAGGGCGTCTTCGGTGGATTTTCCACGTTGAAAGCCAAATTGCACTGAGCTAAAAAAAACTTATTTTGCTTAGAAAGGATATGATCCTTACTTTAACAGTTTTCTCAAAGATTTTGCTGAAAGCAAGATGAAGAGAAATAGGACTATAATTGGTCATATCTTCTGCAGAGCCTTTTTTAAAAAGTGGAACTACGTCAGGCTGCGATTAAAAATCTGTTCAACAGTATGTACATTAAAAATGCCATCACAACCACAAGCACTAGTGTTTTTTAGAGAACCAATTAGTTTTAAAAGTTCGAAAGTAGTTATAGGCTCGAAGGCAAAACTATTTCTTTGCAGTGGTTCACAAAGGCTACCAACAACCGAACATAAACCGCAACTGTGTTGACTTGTTTGTGCTGATAAATTGGTAGCTATCGAAGTGAAATCATGATTATTGAAGGCATTAGCAATGTCAAGTTTATCAGAAATTACAGCATTATTCACACGAATCCCGTTGGGTTTATTAGTGAATGAGGATTGGTTTAGAATATCATTGACTACCTTCCATTCATTTTTGATATTCCCATTGGCATAAATGAACTGATTTCGATAATAACAATCGCGGCAAATGGGAATCTCTTTTTTAAGTTGGTGAGCATAGTTTCTTCTACCGATTTGTCAACCTAAGGTTGCAAGGATATTTTGAACACTTTATTCGAAGCTTGTTTTTACACCTCACCTTATAAATAAGTTGACATCCAAGGTTTAAGTCTTTTTGGAGATTTTTTCAAGGATAAAATGGAGGTGCAGTTGGTAATATGATTAGAGAGACGATAAGAAACGGATGGATCATTTTCCAAATAAACATCAACCCAACCTTAAAAAAGCAGAATGGTTTTTATTTTCATTCTTGTGTTTTTTCCGCAGGGAAGAGTTAATTAATAACCCCTTTAGCAGTAAGTGCTGGTCGATTTTGACATATCATGAACCAAGCTTATGGTAAACAAACCGTTTTGAGACATTATTGATTTTGTTTTGGCTTCATATACGAAGGGCGTTCAACATATTCTCGATATCGGGGTGAAGCTGTGGTTGCATATATAAATTGACTTATTTATCAAGTAATACTATTATTTTAGTGCATTCATGTAAAATTTCATATAAATGTGATTATTAATTCGCGTTTTATCTCTAGTTAAACAGAATCATAATGGCAACTGAGGCGATGATGGTGAAAATTGAGCATCGCGCTGTAATTAAATTTCTCACTAAGCAAGGAAAAAGTCAAAAAACTATTCATGAAGAGATGGTGGCTGTTTACCAGGGTTCCGCACCTTCATTATCAACTGTGCAAAAGTGGTCAAGTGAGTTCAAGAGAGGCAGAGAGAGCATTGAGGACGACCCCCCGCTCCGGCGCCCCGGCTACTGCTTGTACGGGAGAAAGCATCAAAGAAGTCGAAAAACTTGTTCTTGAGGATGCCCGAATAAAGGTGAAAATGATGGCAGAGATCACCAAGCTTTCAATTGGTACCATTCACACCATTCTTCATGACCATCTTAACCTTTCAAAGGTCAGTGCAAGGTGGGTGCCACGAATGCTCACAGCGCCTCAGAAAAAAGTGAGAATCGCATGCTGTAGAGAGCTTTTAGAGATATGTAGTGAGAACGCGGACGGTGTTATGGATCGAATTGTTACTGGGGACGAAACATGGGTCCACCACTATGACCCTGAAAGCAAACAAGAGTCCATGCAGTGGCATAAAAAAGGAACAGACCCCCCGAAGAAGTTCAAAGTCACTCCGTCTGCCCGAAAGCTCATGGCCACAGTTTTTTGCGACTCAAAGGGAATCTTGCTCATTGAGTACAAAAAAAAAGGTGAAACCATCAACGCCACATCCTACGCTTCCACTTTGCATAATTTGCGGGAGGAAATTAAAAAGAAAAGACGGGGTAAACTCGCAGCGGGTGTGTTGCTTCTTCATGACAACGCTCCTGTTCACACGGCGCGAGTTTCCAAGGCTGCTGCGCGAGATTGTGGTTTCGAAGAAATCCAACACCCACCCTATAGTCCAGACCTTGCCCCTAGTGATTATTTCCTGTTTCCGGATTTGAAAAAATGTCTTCGTGGAAAAAGATTTTCGGATGATGAAAAACTCAAGTCGGTATTTTGCAGAGAAAGAGGAAATTTATTTTTTTGAGGGTTTAAAAAATCTTATCTCAAGATGTAACAAATGCATTGATGTTAGGGGAGATTATATTGAAAAATAAAAACAATTTAAATTGAATTCGCATTTTCCTTCATATCGATACCGAGAATATATTGAACGCCCCTCGTATATGATCCGTGTTCTGAGGTTTTATTTTTCAAAAATGGCTGTTATTGATAATAAAAATTTTAGGATATAAAATGCAAAGCGGCGTGGCGGTGTTAATTAATTTTGTTGCACTCAAATGCTAAGTTCAAATTAAATTGCATTGGCCTACGTCGGTAAATAGTTTGGTGACCTAAATTACAAAAAATGTCACCTTAACCACACGACCATGGTTTTCAGATTGCATTGAACTTAGTTTTGTCGTCATCGTGCGTATTGCATACTGTTCCTACATATCTTATACCTCGGGTATATTTTGACATCATTGAAGATCTCTGAGAACTCTATCGAACACGCTGTCTTTCGAAGTGCGTTGCTCCATCATTATCCGTAAACTTCGAATCGCGTCGTAAGTGGACTTACCTTCTAAGAGTGATTGACTACTCGTACAATAGAGTTAAATAATATTGAGCTGTCGCATACCTAGAACTTTCTCATATATTTTCGAAGTATGTTACATAAGCTTCATCGATCGATAATTGTTTCAACTTTTTGTGTCGCCTTTGCCTTTATACAGCGGGAGAAGAAAGCTCTCCGTCCACAGCTTAGACATACGGTAGCTTCACATTATTTTGTCGAACAAAATTGTATGCAAAATTCCATACTTTGGAGATTGTATTAATTCTTTTTACAGCTTCGCTGTTTTTGGCTTCCCAGAAGTCAATCTTTTTCTCTTCCTGTGCGACAGTAGAGGGAAGGTTACATCCCGAAAATTCTTTGATAAGCAACGGCTTGAATGTTTTGAAATTTTGTTGTTCCCCGTCATGAGGTGTCCATGCTCGTCTTCAATAAACATACTCGTATTTCCGCGATTGAATCTGTTGCGGGTATTCCTTCGTTATGCCGCACGAGTGGACGTTTGCCTGTGCTCCTTCTATGGTTTTCGTCTGTTTATAGGTTACGAAAGTACATCTTCCCGATATTCTCGATACAATACCGCTACTGATCCCTCATGTGCTTTAGCTACCATGTCTTTCGCCTCTTTTTCATAGTTCCTAGTCTAACTCAATACGCATGTTATCGCATTTTCCGCTTGAAAACCTTTCAATTTGACCAATAGCACCATCGTGTCCCCGCGTCACGACCACTTTTCTTTTATTTATGTACAATTGTATTATTCAAAGTATTGCCCATCTGAAGCAATGACTTTTTCCCATCTTTCTGGCAATTCGTGGATCCCATCCCAAAAGAACTGCGCCGGCTTGGCAGCCAAGAATGAATCAAGCCAATTTTTGATATTCTGCTTTGATGCGAACCGTATTTCAGTGAGGGCGTTCTGCATCGACCGGAACAAATGGTAGTCAGAAGGGGCAAGGTCTGGGCTATAAGGCGGGTGGGGTAAGACTTCCCATCCACTGTTTTCCAAATAGTTCTTAACCGGAATAGCAACGTGGGGCCGAGCGTTATCATGATGGAAAATTATTGCCTCGTGTCTGGTCGCATATTCCGGGCGTTTTTCGGCTACTGCTCTCTTCAAATGGATTAATTGTGTTCGGTAGCGTTGTCCATTGATGGTTTCACCCGGTTTTAGTAGCTCATAATACAGCACACCCATCTGATCCCACCAAATACAGAGCATTACCTTCTCGCCATGGATATTCGGCTTTGCCGTTGATTTGGCTGGTTGGCCGGGTTTCACATATGATTTTTTGCGCTTGGGGTTGTCGTAATGGATCCATTTTTCATCACCAGTAACAATCCGATGCAAAAATGACTTCCTTTTCTGGCGTTCCAGCAGCATTTCGGACATGCAAAACCGCCTTTCGACGTCTCTCGGCTTGAGTTCATGTGGAACACAATTTCCTTGGTTTTGAATATATCCAGCTGCTTTTAAACGTTTTGAAATGGCCGCTTGAGTGACACCCAAAGATTCTGCGAGCTCTTCTTGTGTTTGGCAACAATCTTCATAGAGTAATGCTTCCAGTTCTTCATCTTCAAACTTTTTGACTGCCCAGGACGTTCATCGTCTTCCAAGCCAAAATCACCACTTTTAAATCGTGAAAAACACTTTTGGCACGTTCGCTCAGCTAGCGCATGTTCACCATAAACTTCCACCAAAATACGATGACTTTCGGCAGCAGTTTTCTTCATATTAAAGTAATGAAGAAGAACTGCCCGCAAAAACACTTTTTCAGGCACAAAGTTCGACATATTTGAGTGAAAAAAAATTATTGTTGTTTACGCTTCAAGTGAATGACATATACTGAAATGACGTACAATGACAGTAGCTTTCCAACGCATGTTCCAATGGAATAATAACAATGCACAGACCGCTTGAGCTTCTCTTGCAATTTTTTACCAAGTTGTTCCACATAATTTGCGCGCTTAGTTCCTCCATTGGGTTATGACCTTTTGAAGCAATTCTCTCACATTGTGCTACCAGAGCTGGCCTCCTTCCTTGTTTAAGTCGTGCCAGTTTTTTATTTTTAATACCAAATACCAGTTCTGCAATTTGAGTTTAGTAGATCCTCCACCGTTGAGTGTCTAATCCCCTATTGGTTTCCGCCAAGTGCATCTACGTATTCGTAGTTTGAATTGCCGACGATTTGTTGACGATTCGACTCGAGTATTCATCCCTCATCGAAGGCGAGCTCCGAAAATTGTTGCCCAGTAATAGTCCACAATAGGTAGGTAGACAGATTGATGCTCTGTGACTAATTAGACAATGCTCCCTTAGACTAAAGTTTGGGTCTAATAAGTCTGTTTTTTGCTCTTAGCCTTGAAGCTATAGACCGCCGATTCAGAACCAACCAGTTATGATACAGATACGAATCTCAGAAGGTCCTTCAGCTCAAATTTGCTAAAGTCCTCCAGTTCTTTGAAGATGTATTTTACTGTCAGCAAGGTCAAGGCAGCCACGCCATCATGTGGCGAACTGATTCGATTACTATGTCATCCCCGAAACTTCCGCATTCTGCATGGGGCTCCAACCGTCTTTTATGTATTCATATTGTTCACATAGAACCTAATCTATACCCATGAAGGATAGGGCTTGCGAGATGAAGAATGATGACCCATTCTAGGAGTTCGTCTGCTTCTTTCATGAGCCCCAGTACCCCGTATTTTATTCTATTTGGACATCCCATTAAGACGTCTTCTACATTTCCACAAAACATCTGTGTTTTGCTAACAGGTTTGCCACTTCCTTTACCAAAGAAGAATAAAGAATCCCATACCTAGACGGATCAGAGTATCTCTTACAACTGATTGGTTGCAAAAAAGAAACACAATTCCTCAAGGTAAAATGTTCAAAACAGGATCCTCCTTAGCAAATCATCCAAAAAAAAAAACAAATTCGAATGCGATTCCTTTGCCCATTTTCATTTCGTTGGAAAACCCACTTGCAGAACAACAAGGCCACTTGAACAAAAAGAGAAGTATTTTTCCCTAAAAGGACTATGTATCCAATCGATTTAGCTTAACATCCTTTTTCTCCATTTTATTCTCTGGTTCATTTGACAGAAAGAAAAACAGTGAACTCAAAACCAACGAACGATTATTCTATATAGCGAAATGAAAAATAGTGGAAATTGCGATAAAAAGCGTTTTAATGAATCATCCGGCCGGAAATAATCGCCATTTAAGGTATGAGCAACATTTTTCTTTTCTTTCCTTTGCAGTCGTCCTTCACCGTTGTTCTGATTTTCCCAAGAATTCCCAAGAAAGCGAATAAATTGCCAGTAAATTTAGGGAATCCAACGAAACCGCACAATAAAGAGAATAAATATGAGAGCAGGAGAATTTGGTTCTTCCTTTTTCGTCCTTCTTCGTTTTCTACGAGTATTCATATTGGTTTTTTCCTTTCTTTTCTAATGAAACGAATTGTAATTTTTCTATCTCAGTGATTGGGGGATAGGGAAGGCGGCATTTGCGTAATAAATGCTACAATTTAAAAATGGAATTGATGTTTGGAAAGAAGAATGAAATACAAATTCGTTAAAGCTACACCGTTATGAATAAATCGGTTTAATTTCAATAATGGCTTGGGGATACGAGTAGGTCAATGGTTTTGATTAAAGGAAATGACGTTTTCATCTATTTCCGTTTCGCTATATGGATTTTCGTTGTAAGAGCAAACGGGGACTACTTTTCAATCGTAATAGTGATACTTTTCAATCAGGGATGCATACGAGTGTATATACCAGCACATTCATCAGTTTTCAACACCGAATGCTGCTGAAAACCTAATCTAGATAGCGCTATACTTGTCAACTGCATCTGAACGTCTGCGTTCTGTAGACCTTTGCGCAGATTGACAATACTCTCTCTAACACGTCTACTCCATATCAAATAAAACCCTACAACCGCCACAGGGGTGACACAAAGAAGGCCTCCTGGAATTCTACGTACTTATATGCCATACAACACCGCCGGGCACTTTTTCCCCACAGCCGAGGTGTTATCCTGGGGGGAATAAACATATTCATGTCACAGTTTGATGGTTTCCCAGAGCGGGCAACATGATGCTTTTAAAAGGTGTAATACCATACAAACTCATCTTTCGCACTTGCTTATTTACGTCGCGCAACAATTTGGGATGAACCTGGTTCTTAAGTAACAAACCTCTCTAGTTCACATGGTCCTGCCTCCAGTTGACACTCCACGTCGATTGAGGTTCCCTTCACTCTCTTGCTAATCGCTGCTTCTTTGGGTTTAGAAGACAATTGAGTAGTAAAATCCTCTCTCTAGCAACCATAAAGATCTTATACAAGACACTGATTATCACAGTCTTGCTTTACGGCGTAGAAGCGTGGGCACTGGCGAAAGTGGATGAAAAGGTTCTCGGGCGCTTCGAGTGAAAAGTTCTTCGGTTAATTTTCTGTCCCGTTTGCATCGATGGAGAATAGAGGAGACGTTTCAACAGCGAACTGCATGGGGCATACAGTGATGCCGACCTCGTCAGATGACCTCGGACAATCCGGCTTGGATGGCTAGGTCACTTTTAGCTCATGCACCTCAACATCCCGGCCCGGGAAGATTTCGACTCGTTGAAATCGATGAAAAGATGGTGAGTATCGATATGAAAGCGATGTGAAAATTTGATGGACTTCCCTGGTCTGAAACAGCACTGATAGGAGCCAATCAAACATCAATAAGATCTTGTTGAGGGATGTTGAGCTTCATCGCCGTTGTACAATCTGCAGAAGTAGTCTTCCCATATTATTAACACTGTCTGTGACTCTACTAAACGGTTTGCTTCTTCATCTCCAGCTTCCTATCCGGGTCTTGCTCCCATGTTATTTTTATCTCTTGGTAAAGCTTACGCACGCTATTCCTGAAGTACAAGCTCTCAACATCTTCGATCGCGCGCTGCTCATACTCCTTAGTCTTTTAAGGAAGAAGTCGATGCCTTACATTTCGCTTTTGCTTGTAAAGCTTATGAGCTGCTCTCGTCTTTCGGTCCAGCACCGCTTTGTACCCTTTTTGGTTAGGTCTACATATGTGCCTGCCGGCATTCTTCATCAAATCAGGGATTTTGTGGTGGTAGTCTGGTGGAACCCAGTATTTCAGTTGCGGTGTCCCAGATGGCATGTTGGCAGCGTTGCCTGGTCTTCGGTACTTGATGCCGACAGCATAGGAGTTGTCGAAAGATATCGGGGTACGGATTCGATGAAGGCTCTGGCTGTCTATTGCGACTACAGCTTCTCTACGTTATATCTTCTCACAGTAGTTCTATTTTCTTGGCTGCAACAAGGTGGTGATCCTATTCAATGTTGGCTGCCCGGAAGTTCGGACGTCCAGAATACTGGAGGCATGTCTTACGTCGATCGCAATGTGATCAATTTGATTTAGTGTTTCTTGATCCGTAGACCGCCATATCGCCTTGTGTATAATGAGATGAGAAAACCGTGTGCTTGCTATGGTGGCCAGACGTGGCGTCTATGCTTTCCAACTGTCCTACCTACTTTCCTATTCCGGTCTTAGGACATTGGTCCTATGTCTTGTGAAGAAGCTCGTAGAAACATTCTTTGTGTGGCGTCTGGCGTCGTTTTTGTTTTCCCTTTGGGCATGGGCGTATGTTAGGCTTTAAGCGAATGTGGCTTTGATGCGGATTATCATAGGACGCTCGATGTCGCAGTTTTTCATCCTCTTACTCGACCCAACCCACCGCCCTTCCTAAATGACCGTGATATCCACATGATACCAGTCAAGAGCATCTGCTAATTGTTTGGCAGCACGTGGCCTGTTAAGGGCCACTCCACATGCAGACCCGTTGTTGGTCGTTGTTCTTATTTCCTTTGCTGGGGTCGCCAACAGTAAGATCATCCATGTCCGAGGCATTTTGTTGATTCGGAAACTGATTTTCCCGTGGTAGCAAGAGACCCCGGACCAACATCAATGAAAAATGCAAGAGTAACACAAAAACTAAAGAGACGAAAATGATGGTTAGAAACAGAATGGAACTTTCAAGCGCGGATCAAGTACAACGGAAATAGCCAAACCGTTGAGCCTTGAATTGGATTATGAACGTTCAAAAAGAGGCAAAGACAACGATTGATAGATTACGAGCAGTAGCAGTAGAGTCATTGTGTTCGGGCTTACAAAATATACCCTCAAACAATACAAGAATTACAACATCCAAACGTTGGCAAACAAACTAATGTTTTTAAAGTAATGGCACAGCTATGTAGTTAGTTCCACAGACAACAACACCTAATGAATTCAGTACCTTAGTCATAAGAGAGGTAGCCGAAGAAAAGATCATACTCGATTTCAAGTTGAGGAACACTGAATTGAAGGCCGGTACGAGCTCTATTCGAAACAGTAACGGAAACTTAGTCATCGATGCGTAGGGAACGGAAGAATAATAAGAATGCCACAGGCGATGTTTTGATAGCGTGCTTACATCAAATCATATGATGTGCGCTTGGCGTCGCACCAGATGGTGAGGCCAGTTTTTGGCTTTCCAGCTTCTAGTAATATGCTTTCCAGGTTGCAGCCAGGGAGAGGCCTCACGATATGACGATGTCAGCCAGTAAGTGCCTTTGGCAGTCTCCAGTCTGATAACAATTATGTCGGGGTCTCTGAGGTTAGGTTGTAGGAATATATTAGGCTAAGTTTCACTAAAACACAAGTTCTAATCTTACCATTGTCTCTTGTACGAGGGTTGTCTGAAATGTTTCCGACCGAACAATACAAGACATTTTTTCTCAAATTTTTTTTTATTTTTCTACACAGTCTCCTTGTAACTCTACACACTTCTCCCAGCGATGCTCCCATCTCTCTAGCCCGTCCAAATAGTACTTGGCGTTTTTCTCTGCAAAATAATTGTTCACGAAGGTGATTGCCTCCGCATTTGACGAAAATCTCTGTCCTCCGAGCGCAGTTTTTAGATGAGGGAACAAAAACAAAAAGAAGTCGCTTGGGGCTAGATCTGGTGAATAAGGCGGATGGACAAGCAGTTCAAACCGTAATTCATGGATTTTCGCCATGGCAACCGCTAAGGTGTGAGACGACGCGTTACCTTGGTGAAACAGGATGATGTTTTTGGATGGACGCAGAATGAGTGCGAGCGAGGCCTTTTTGGAGTGATGGAAGTTAATTTGGAGGAACCGTAGCATCACACAATCTACCAGAGAAGCCTCCACCACGGTGTTGTTCGAGTCTTCCGATTCTGAACACGAACCGATCCTCATCAAACGATCGTGAAGGATCTCTTTAATTCGTCGTCGGTTTCCAATTCCGACAGAGTGTCAGAGATGGAGACCGTCGACTGAGTTGTCATCTCGGATAGATTGGAGTTGTTGCTATCGAATTCAGGAAAGGATATCGAATTCTCCAGGATCTGAGGCTGAATTTGCAATTTCGTTTAATGCACAAATCTATAAGTGCCCTTTAGTTGCTCCATTTTCCCGACTTTTCAGTCATGAGTCGTGAGGATCAGGTTGCTGAAAGTATTGAGCTTGTTTTCTACGGAGAAAGATTCAGCTGGGATCCATATGCGATTTCTAGGTCTGCTAGGGATATCCTCCTTAGCCATAACCTCTCCTAATTCACCTATGGACTTCGTGTAAAGATCGAGAGATCTTTTGTCGGCACAAGTGATAAACTTGACGTCTCCTTGGTACCAGCCAGCATCGCTTGTGATGGGAGGTGGTTCGGAGTTTTTCCACATGACGGCCAAGAAGTTGCCCGAAAGACCCATAAATGAACGTCAGCGACTTTCTTGCTGTCCTGTAGTAATAAGTATGCTAGGCATAAGTAACACAACTTCAGGCGAAGCTTGTTATAAAGATGGCACTTCTTTCAGTTTAGGTTACGTGTACTCGGCGCTGGGTATTTCTACTATAGGCACTTTATCACTGCAGCGCTTACTTATCTTTCTAGAAAAGACTGAGAAATTACAGTAGCAGGAACACGCAAGTACAATGGACTAATTATTCATTTGAATGATCTGACCTTGGAAAAGACGCACAAATTTCAAATCGTGACTCAGTATCTCTTCATCGACTTTAAAATCCAATATGGATTCAGGATTCATCGTCTTGAGGTTAACAGAGCCATCGTCGAATTCGGAATCCCGCCGAAATTCAGACAGCTATGTCGCATAAAGCTGGAATTACAAATATAAATGCAAATACAAAGTGCTATTTGGAAGCAAGTCCTCTGGACTATTTCAAATATCGTCGCCGAAAACTGGCAACGATTCTCCACCCAAGAGGATCTTCAAATATCGGTTCCGTACGACAAGCAGTACCGAACTGATTTTAACGTCCAAGCATCTTGGATGTTAGAGCGCTTGATCCAGATCTGGACACAGCGTGCTCAGGATCAAGGCAGCTTTTGTCTCATTCAGAGAGTATGCAAGTATGGAAGTAAGTTACATCCATTGCCGATAGTTCAAGGCACGTAATGGTCGCTATGATAGTATTTTCAACACTTTCCCTTAACAGCTGCCAAATTTCTCTGTACCTGTAAGGATGTTAGGGTGAGCAATTTGAGACTCATTTTTTCTGAGGCATTGACTCCTTGTCATTCTTTGATATAAGTTGTCTCTTCAGGTTTCCACAAGTCAAAGGAAGTCTTGTAAGCATCATCTTTCTACAGACCTGAGCTTGGAACTGCTCCGCATATAAATATTACCCTTACATCTAAATCACTCTATTTATGTACATAAAATCCTCCCAGCGATCACGTGAACAATTCCAAATTGCCAAAGTCAATTGTCGCGAACACGATTTTGGAAAACTAGAACAAAACAAACAGAAGACCCTCTTTGTCACTTACATAGACACCGAAAAAGATCACAAAAAAAAAATTGTATTATCACACCCTTGACTCATCTTTTCTCAACTCAGCACTACTCCAAATATTCATAGACGGTTTCCTAAAAAAAACAAAAATTGTTTGTTGTTTGCTGAGCTCGCAATATGTTTTATTCATCAGCAATTTACATGTACAAACCGCCATCGATCAAACAATAATATTTGCTCAGGCAATTAACGAAAAATCCCATCTCCATCATACCCAATAACTACCATCAATAGCTCAAATCCCGCTCAACAACTCAACACCCTATAGCCGAACTGCCTTCTCCTGCCAATTGGTATAAATATTTAATTTTAAATTTTCTACTCAATTAACTCCAAATGGAATAAATTCACAGCAAACCAGCACGTTACCTGCCGAACTCATAACCAGCTGCTCGCCGACCCAAGTCAAAGTCACCTCCCAAACAACCTGTGCCAAAGTACGCGCCACTAAATTGACACAATTTTTCAAAAAAATCTAAAATACCTGGCTCGTGCTTCCTAAGAGGCATTACCTCGACCTCCAGTTTGTACGAGTATGTCTTGCCGATGGCTTTGATAACAATTCGTGGAAGTGTCAAGATCCGATTCCACGGAACCAAACTTTAATAAATCAAAAGACCAACCAGTTGACATATTGGAGCGAATTTCGAAAGTCATTAATCTTTTCGGAGATTTTCGTCCAACTCGATAGGAAGCCACCCTATTTGTAGCTCCGATAGATACGAGTACTACCCGCAGCCGTTACCTATAAATTGAAAAGTGAATTTTGATTTACGACCACACACAGCAACTATTGATTTTTGTCCTTTTCTCTATCTCTTCCACAGGCTCGCTTCAAAATGTCGTCGACTATATTGGTTAGACCAGCCCGTAGCCGAGCCGTGTCACAAGTAAACTGCCACAATGCGTCCGCCGCTAACAGCGAGTGCCGCCAAAAATGAAGTGGTCCAACCACTGGGACTACAAAATCGTAAATCGAAGGAAATCCTCTTAGAGAATCACCATCAGCAACATCAGCAACAACGTTTAACGACTACAACAACAAATAACAATTTAAACAACAATAGCGAAGACTACAACCCTTCAGAATTTCGTATCGTCGACCTTAGTACGTCACCACCCGATTCGCCAGAAAGTCCATTCGAAAGATCACCTAGAAGTCAACTCAACCGAAAGACACCGCTACGTTCAAATTCGAATTCGAATTTTTTCGTGAATCACTTAGACGAGAAGTACGTACTGTTTGAGTCATTCGGTTCGAATGATTCATCGGAAGTAACCAGCGAACTTGGGATCAATCATCATTTGCCGCTCTCCGAGACAGAACCGCTTCTGACAAACATTGAAGCGACTGTCTCCGATCCGGAACGTTCGATTTGTCTTCAGAAGAACAGTGCCTCGTTGATATTTACTAAGAAAGAGGTGTCCGGTAAGAAGCATCATCATCATCATCATCATCATCACCATCGGCAGGATAGTTACAACTCAGATCGTGGTGGTAATTTTGTCGATGATAACGTAATCGAAAGTCAACCGTTTTTGTTGCATCATCGACAGTCGATTGGTGCATCGGGCGAATACTCAAGTTATCATCATAGCGGCGGCCATCGTAATCATTACAATCACCGGCATTTGGAGAAGAGCGCAGGTGGAAGTGTACAACAGCATCATCATCGTCGCAGTCTTCCATTGAATTATTCAGGGGGTGGTAGCAGTAGCACTAGTTGTGGTACTGGACAACGTTCTGGAAATTGCTTAACACACCAATCGACGACAACGAACACAACGGCTGCGAATACAAGAAAACAGCACGCGTACTCCTGGTACGCTCCGGTCTACAGTGCCCTCGAGGAGGAATTGGAACAGGATTCTAGGGTGAGTTTTTATTTTATTTACAAAAGAAAATTGTTTCACTTTAGTGTTGTGCATAAAATGTTGATCAGCTCGTTGGTGGTTTGGAATACATGCAAACGGTCTTCTTTAAATTCGATATTTGGTTCGGTATTTGTGGCTTCGGTTGTATGTAGTAGTGACTACGCATTTCTTAGATGCTTAGGGCATTCAAAAGAAGAAACCTAATCCATCATATACTCGTATGCTTCTTTAATTCGATTCTGTCAAGAGCTGATTTGTTGTGATCTACAGTTAAAAAGCCACAATCGTAGTCGAGGAATTGCCCAGCTTTTCAGTCTTCTGAGGTCTAATTCCACGTAGGATTTGAGGTTTGAGTCATTGAACCTCGCGGTTTTCAGTTTGCATTGGCCTTGTAATCGCTGTTTATTTGAGCTATCGCCTCAATAATTTTCGTTTGTCGTGCAGATACATATACGCTACGTTACGAGCATTACAAATTAGACTTAGTGTCAAGAATGGGTCCAATATCATAGTAGTAACATACTCTTTGTAACAACACATTGTAGAACATCGTACATCCTGCGGCGATTAAACTATTACCAATTGACACTATCGTTAAACTTACATTTTTGTGTTAATTAATGTCAATGTCATGCCTTGATGAAGGCATTGAGTTGGTCCATGAGCGAGTTGCGCTTATGGTATTTGTACCACTTCCGGCGATAAGCTGCTTTTAGTGTGACCCTAGCCTACAACACGCTCTAAATACATAAGACCATCGTATTTCCGTCTGGTGAATTCGCGAGCCATTTTTCGGTCGGAAGGAAGTGTAGAGCATTGTTTTTTCCCATTCTTCTTTCACCTTGAGTTATGTGAAAGGTGTCGACCCAAATTACGTAAGTGCCCAGGGTTTCAGTCCTCCTTCCTACGTTCTTTCACGACCCAGTTGCGTTAACCTTGACCCCAGGGACCAGGGATACCAGGGGAGTGCGCCTTTTGGCGGACACTGTGACTGTGGTCTGTGACCGATACCATGACAGAAAGAACGAAGATGGTTTTTGCGATCTGGCCGCCATCTGAGCGGTCAAATTCTAGTGTGATCTCTCCGTCAACCAAACTCGACCGTTTTGTGTTTACATGACTTGCTGAATTGTGAACAATGTCTCGTCTGAAAAGGCGATTTTTGAGATTGGGCCACTGGCGGCAAGGTGCTTCAATTTAGTTGGTCTTTTCAAATACTGCTTCGTCTGCTTATCGTTGAGATCATGCAACTTTAGTAACTTGTGTGGGTGTCGAATGCTACAATACGATACATGCACTCCGTCCAAATCTTTTCTTCAGGCTTTGCACCATTGCGAATCCAGTTGGACTTCTTTTCTGACCATTACCATAAAGTTTTGCAATGCTGCCGGCATCGTTGAAACGTGTTATGGAGCGAGACATAAGCAGTTTGTTTCACTGGTTGCTACTAGATGCAGCGCAATCACAGTCTAATGGCCACATCAGAATGTCGCGTGCTTCGGGATGATTGCTACCTGCTTTATATCGAACTTACGATAATTTGCAATCCAAAATGTCGCTTGGTAGACAAAGTATTGTTTCCTCAAATTTCTAATACATGAACACGTTGCACGAGGCAGAGTAGACATTTACTCTTTTTAGTTTTATTAAGATTTAATTGCATTTTAATAAATAAATTAAAGAAAACCCATCATACGGGTACATACAGCAGTTCAAAACTACAAATCGAACAAACCAACGCTAAAAGCAAAACAAATTGTCAATTGTCAAATGTCAAATGTCAAAGCGCGCAAAAGTAGATGGTAGGTCTACTTTCACTTTGCAGTTGCGTTTACGATATTTACGATACAAAGCTGACACGAAGTTTGAGGTAACATTGTGAATTGCCCCATATGTTTGCTTTGTTCTACTCAATATACCCCAATCAAAGCTAGCAACAGCGAACTCGACATAGTGAATTTGGTGTAACATTTCAAATCCATCATCGCGAATAAAATTCTTCCACACGCTTTGTCAACAATGAAATTAAATACCTACTGTCAAATTTTCAGCGCGCTGTCATTTGTATTTTGCCTGTAACAGCGACTTGAAGTTGGTAACAGTTTAATCGCCGCGGGGTGTTGTTAGATGTCAAAACATTGTAATTTTGTTCAGTTGAAAGGTATGGCTTAGAGATAATGTTTTTTTTTTTAAGTTTAGAACTCATAGAGTCGCAGCTATGTATGCCTTCTTTCTTTTTTTTTGTGTCATACGGCTGTTTTGCTGAGAAATCTAAATGTCAGACGGAGTATCTTTCTTTGGAAGGTACCCAAATTCAGTTCAGTTGGCTTCTTTATCTCCAGCATCATCTCACTTAGGTGTACATATGTAAAGGGTATGTCATTAAGCGCTTCCTATCTTTAAATTTGAATAAAACAAAGTGTGTGTGAGATATCATCGCAATTTTTTATTCGTTTGAAAGGACTATTGATGCCATTATGTATGGAACATAACATCGTTCAATTGTCCGCTGCGGCTTCTTTGTGTGGTGCGCATCCGAAATGTCCAATTTTCCATGACTCTGGCACATAAATCAGGCTGAATTTGACCGATGGCATGGGTTATGTTGGTTTTGAGGGCCGCTGTGGTTTGTGGCTTATTCGCGACTGCGACTTCAGAAAACCCAACAAGAAAAAATCTGACAGGGTCAAATCGCACGATCTGCTCGCAGCACCTCCACGTGAGACGACCATGCCCTCGAATCGCTCGAGCAGAATTTCCAATGTGGTGTGCGCTGTGTCGCACTTAGCGCCGTCCTGTTGAAACCACATATCGTTGGTGTCCATATCATCCAATTCAGGCCAAAAAAAAGTTGGTAATCTACGACCTATAGCGCTCGCCGTTGACGGTGATGGCATGGCCAACGTCGTTCTCAAAGCAATATGGGCCGATGACGCCGCCAGCACAAAATCCACACCAAACAGTGACTTTTTCGGGATGCATTGGACGCTATTGAACCTCATGTGGATTGGTATCGTCCCAAATTCGACAATTTTATTTGTTGACGTACCCATTCATCCAAAAATGGGCCTCATCGCTGAAGATGAGTTTTCAATGCAAATTATGGTCAGTTTCCAACTGCTCGAGAGCCCATTCAGTGAACACACGTCGTTGTCTATGGTCGTTTACCTTCAGCTCATGATCTGTTATGTTTTGTACGGGTGTAGGCATAATCACGACGCAAAATTCACCAAGTTGTGGTCTGCGAAAGGTCGAGTTCTTGTGATCGACACGGAATCGACTGCCTCGTTTTCTCCTGTATACTCACACGGACAGCGGCGATGTTTTCGGCAGATCTTGCGTTTCTTCAACGTATGGGTGTTGGTTTATCGTTTACTGAACCAGTGGACTCAAATTTATCCACCACACTGGGAGCAGTCCTTTCGGTGGGCGAAGCGCACGGAACGTTGTCCGAACAAAACACCCATTTTGATAAAATAAATTTTTCAAACTGAATAAATGATAGCCAATTTGACAAATGTAGCTTCAATAATATGGCCGCTATCAACTGTCAAAGTTCGGAAGTCCCTTTTGGAAGACCCTGTAGATCCATTATGATGCTCAAATGGGAGAGTCAGGAGGACTTATTCATTAGTTAGTCAATGGTTTCATTTGTCCTCTCGTCTTGATTAATACAGAGTGGGACAAGAATAATGTCATAATGTGAATGTGCCATAATTTTTGCAAATGACGTCAAGTGTCATTGTTCTTTGACATTTATGCTGTAGCCAGATAGAGAATTTGTTGACAACAGGCAATGGAACGATACAAACCTGAAGAACGCGGAATTATTGTTACTGCTTATTTGTCCCATTTCCGGTCTATAGTTTTAACGCAGCGTGAATTTCATCGTGCGTGCACGATGTGTGCGAACAATTAAACGATTGGCTGAGCGCCTCGTGCAAGATGGGTCCACTAGAAGTGGCCCGCCCCGTATTGCTCGTGCTTGACCGAGAATATCACTGCGGTGGCCGAGGGCGTCCGAGAGAGTCCTTAAATATCGACGAGAAAACGATTTACAAAATTTGGCATCAGAAGACGTTCGTTGCGTCGCATTTTAATGAAAGACCTGAAGATGTTCCCTTATAAAGTGTAAACTGTTCACCAATTGCTGCCTGCTGAAGTAAAGTTAAATTACTCCTGTTAAACCTGGTGCAAGAAGAGGATGATTTCATATCCAGAATCATAATGACCCACGAAGCTCATTTCCACTTAAGTGGTTATGTGTATAAACAAAATTCGCGTTTCTGTAGCACTGAGAATCCACATGAAATACACGAAGAGCTATTCCATGTCCTCAAAGTGACAGTTTTGTGTGGCATTTGCAGTGAAAAAATGATTGGGCCTTATTTTTTTGAGGAAGCCGATGGCACCACAGTAACTGTAAATGGTGAGCGCTACAAATAGATGTTAAACTATTTTTGCCGCAAGTCGCTAAATTAGATCTCAAGTATTGCTGGTTCCACCAGGACGGAGCAACCGTTCACACAGCTCGTGCAATGATGGACATTGAACAGGCCGGCCAGATCGCCAGATTTGACGACGCCAGACTTTTTCCTTTGGGGCTTTTTGAAATCTAGCGTTTTCCACAACAAACCACAAAGCTTGTAAGTCTTGAAAGGCAACTTTTAAGAAGAAATCCCCAATTTGGTGGCAGACAATTCAAAATGTCGTAAAACGAGCACAACTCAGAAGGTAGTCATTTGAGCGATATCATTTTTTCAACTGATTAACAAAATGACAACCAATATTACTTTTGCCCCACTTTCTATTTGATCTTGATGTCGGTCTTTGATTGGGTCCTAAACATCCAGTAACACTTGCGAATTCGAAATAAACATTCGGTCAATTGTGGAATTACCAGGCCTAAAACCGCACGGGTATAAGTGCATGTAAATTTTGGAAAAGCTTAGCAACATGGAGTTGGACATCATCTGCATAAAAATGAACTAAAGTACTGGTATACAGTCGGAAGGCCATTTTTAAAAATACAAAACAGTAAAGGTCCCAAGATTGACCCCTGTGGCATTCCCTGTGAGATTGTTTGTAGGGAAGAATGATTTCCATTTGAAATGACTTTTTGCAATCTCTCAGTTTACTGTATCGAATCCCTTCGAAAATTCAAGCAAACAGAGTAAAGTTACGAGTATATTAGTCCTATCAAAATGGTATCTTATTTCTTGTAGTAAATTTACCATAGCCATCGAACAACAACGGTTTCCTCTAAACTCAGATTGCCAAGAATTTAGAAGGTTTAGTGTAATGTGTCTCATAAATTGTTTCGCTATGATTTCTTCGAAGACCTTAGACAGACAATAAAGACTGCTAATAGGTCTAAAGTCAACAAGCAAGTTGGATTGTATTTTTTTGCAATTGACAAAACTCTTGCGATCTTCCAGGACAGGTTGATGTCGTGATGCACCAGTTGATCATATGGGTTAGTGAGATAGGTGGTAATAAATGGCAGAACAAGTTTAACAAAGCGTATTGGCACACGGCCTTCTCCTACGGAGTTGGACTTTATAGCGTTTACGTGGCCGAAAACCTCGTTTTCATTGACTGTAATATAGTCTTCAAAATTTGTCAGGTGCACTTCGTTGACAACACGGTTGACATCAATTTCACTAACACGAGAGGCATCTTCCAGGAAAAATTTATTCAGCTCATCTCGAGCTCGAGACACCAATCTTAGGCCGATTACTCCCAAGCTTTTTGGCGGGCAGGGTGGCGTTAAACTTTGAGGCATACTAATTTAGCTTGCAGCTGCGGCAGATTGAGGTTGAAAAATTTCGAGCAGCCTTGTACGGGTATGCAATCCAGTTTGAATCTGTTGGGCTGCACTACCAGCTACTATACCGTCTGTAACGTTTTTTGATGGAACTGACAACATCAGAGGTGAACCATGGGCAAGCCTTGGTTTGTATTCGAATAGTCTTGGTCGCTACAAATTAATCATATAACGCTGAAGGAATTGATTGGAAGCAATTGACTTTTGCATTTGGGACAGCAATTAACCGACATTGTTCCCAAGGTGCTTATGTTATGCCAACCTCAAGTGCGTTAAAATCTGTGGATTTGAAATCTTCAAAAGTATAGGAGTCAGTTTTTGCGGACCTGAACAGAATGACGCTATACGTACAAAATATGTGGAAGATCGTGGTCAGAAACAGAGTTTCTTTCGTGGGAACGTGAGGGCATATGAGGCACATGTTCGCGAATTTAGTCTTGGTGCGAGTTGCTTCAATGTGTTCGCTCAGATGTCGAAAACTCAAAATTGATTGCTTTAGTCTGCCGCTTACAACAACTTCGTATTCAAATAGACGTTGCTTCTGGTCTCTATAGCAGTCACCACAGTACTCGTATATGTGCATGTTACACTTTTAATCCCTTATTCGTCTAGCCCATTCCTGATATGAAGATTTTAGCTTAATAGCAGTCTAGGGCTTCCGGTAGTTGCAGGGCTACACGTCCAAGATCCATGCATTCCATGTGCAGATCCGAAAGTCATTGTCGTCAGTTAATCTCTCCTTGTCATATTGCTGTGTTATTTATTGGCTCCTTCGTAACACTAGAGTTTGTAACTCACTCACAGCTCTCAACCTGAAGGGTCCGGTGATTTCTTGGACTCCATGTGCAACAGGGGCTTAAGGGTTCCTCCGCCACCATCTCTTTTTCAGCACCCTGACTAGTCCTAAAAATTCTTATTGACCTCAGGTTATATATTAAAAAAAATCTGTCATGCTGTTGATGCCACCTTTGATTCGGACACAGTAATGTATCAACTGTCTGTCCTCATTCTATTTTTACAACATTTTAGGGTTGCTCGCGCTTATAAGTTTGGTAAGCCAAGCCCGGTTGGACGAATGCAAATGCTCTTTATACCATCCGACTCTTTATCACCACAGTCCTAATTGCAGAAACATGGATATTAGCGAAAAAGAAAAACGCTGTTGTTGGTCGTTTTGGACGCAAGATTCCTCGAAAGTTTTTTGGCTTTTGAGAAGAAGATGTGATAGCGAGCTTCACGTGCTATATTGCGACACTGCCCTGTCCTATGACATCAATGAATGAATGAAGAGTCTTCATTTTCTACCCCGAAAAGAAATTAACACAGTACATCAAGACCCATCCTCTTATGATGCGCGCAAGTCTATAAGAACCCCAACCATCTTGAAGTACGCAACCGAAGTCTGTTGGTCAAACACCGCGCTAGCTTAATAGGCTTATTGGTATAGATCCAAAACCAGACACTGCGGACTGTGGCCTCATCTCAATAAATAAGAACGTAGAATAACATTTCAGGTCTTTGTGGGAAGCCTCTTGTGCTATCTTTGTAACTCCAGAACACCGAACGATATTCCTATAGACAGGGACATGTTTTCTTAGATTTTCTTTTCACTGCAATATCTGTCGTTTTATGTGTGATACTAGTCATGTTGCTGTTTCCGCTTGGGTAGTATGACGTCCATAGCTTCCTAGATGCTTCCCATGAGTGTAAAGCTTTCTCCTAGGCTAGTACTCCTCTCATATGAGAAATACTATTCGCAGGGAACTCTGTGTATTTCTGGTTCGTTGTGCAGCTGAATTGGTGTCAGCGACTCCTACGGGCAGGAATATCTGCGCCCATCATTCTACATGTTCTAGCCATTCTATTAGATTGATTTACCAAAGCTGTTCATTGAATTTTCTGTTGAAGCTATATTTGATAGACAGTCATGGAAGATATGCTTAGTGATGTATCCATTACTCACACAATAAGCTTCTCAAACTTAGTTACTTAAGAAATGCGTAGTGCTATTGTCAGTCTACTGTTTCTCCTGCTCAGAGACAGCAGGAATGTCGTTTGCCATCTGCAATAGATGCAATGGGGAGCATTCATTTCCATCCGTTAACATCTTGAGGAGTCAGACCATCTATAGTTTTGTTCATGAAAACCCAAGCTGCCTTGGAACCCCTAACCACGTGCAAGGATGGTCCAAATACAGTTCTTGACAAATTCTCCTCTGATCCGTACATAACTAGGTATAGTGTAGCAAGGCACCAAACGCATTCGCTGCGCATGTAATGTAGATACTTGCACATTCCAACCGTTTTTCAGCACAAAATTCTTGGTCATTAGGCTGGACCGCTTCTTCGCACTCAGACTCTATTCAAAACCAGACCCAAGCATAAGTAGTGTCCTAAAGCTGGGTTTATTATATAATCCTTTGCGAAGACAAGCCTCAAGACTTGCCAAAAATTTTCCTTTGCCGCTAAAAACAGAACAGTGGTTTGAAGTTTTCACAACAATTTCAGTTTTAATTGGTTCAGGTCCGAAAGGCTGTATAGTGAGTTCATCTATGCATTGCATATGTTATGTCTGATTATAGACTTGACAAACTCACTAAAAGCAGGCACTATATGTTTCTGGCGCAGTCCACATCCACAACAAAAGTTTGATTTATCATCACTGTTTCACTTCTCAAAGGAAATGGCTTGTCTGTGTCGAATCGTCTGGTCGTCAAAATTCACGTAGCCAAAACCGAGTATTTAATGTCCTCATCCGTTACCTCAACCGATGACAGATATTGTACCAACTATGCGGTGATAGGAGCATTAGACTTGGTTCTACGTCGGGCCATTCTTTATAGAGTTGCGTGCAGTCTAGCAGATAAAAGGTTCAGTTTTTCCAGCATGCCGCCTTAAAAGGAACCTTCTGCGTAAAATAGCAACAGTTTAAGAGAAGCTTGTCTCCGGCAATAAAATGTATTCACGTCAACACTTTTGTCAAGAGAACTAACAGCAACCCTTTTCTTCTTAAATCTGTTCGGGTTGATCAAAGAGGTTGGTGGGTTTCTATTCAGTTCCGCCAGAAGCTGAAGTGCTGAAGACTTTAATTAAACTTCTATCCATTTAGATAAATATCAAGCGAACGATTATCAACATGAGCCTTTCTTGTTTCTTCCGGTACAATGCACGCAGCGTGCCATGAGTCAATAGCACCACCGTCTCCTGTAACATATCTGTTCGTGAAGTCTTCCAAGAATTTGTACATATTCCCTAAACAATTTTGCTTTCATCTAACGTTAATCCATGAGGGTGTTCTCTTCACCTTCTGACTTACAACTTGTCAAAATTTCAATAACGCCTTTTACATCAACTCAGTAACCATGAATTGCCATAAATTCAATTTTCGTTGCCCTATCCATTGCTTCGCAATTGATGTACTCATTCCATTGCAGCCAGAACAAGACCCCGAACTTGGGTTTCAATTTCACTCAACGCTGCTGGTGGCTTACTGGAAACTTGATGAACCAATACCTGTAGCAGTCAATCAGACTCAGACATCATCCAACCCCGGGGGATTGAAATTCCTCAGAGTTCTGTTAATTATGAGCAATTACCCACAAGACTGACTGAATGCCAAGGGGAAATGGTGTACGTAGTTCCTCGAATAATCCCACACCATCCACCTATCTATGGTATGTCAGGTGTTTCGGAACGCAAATCGAGTTGGATGAATGAAATTAAATGAGAATTTCTCAAATGGAATTCCAATAGATACTCGCACGCCCACCAACAAATATGTAGACGAGTATTTGCTGATATTCCAGGAATCCCCCTTCGAGAAGGGGATTTTTTTTCGAATTTCTGCTTAGCAAAAATTTAAGGAATCGCTGCCACATATTTTCTGTTTTGTTTTGCTAACACCAACTGAATGCAATGGGACGAAGTTCGGTGACTCACTTATTCAGTGAAAAAATAAACACGACAACAAAAGCGCTAATTGCAGGGGAATACGAGCAAAATAAACCAAAGCAATGAGTAGTAGCCTAGGCAGTTGTTCTTTCTATGTGGACCTGTCGAGACTTCTAGACGCTGTTATAGTTAGTTAATTATATTTCTATCCACTCAATGTTGCAAACTAAGTTTTGTTTAATTTTTGTTTTTTATGTTTTTTTTTTTTATTGTAGGACTCATCACCAATTCACAATCTGGCCAACTCGAAGAAATCAGCCAGCCGTCAGGTGCCACTTTCCGACAATGAAACCGCCTCGTTGCTAGACACCAAAAATCACTGCAACATCCAGCCGCAACTTCATCATAGCAACCTTCGGGTACGGCGGACCACATCAACATTCCAACCGCCACCTAATCTACAACTTTCATTGTCAGCTAACGCCACCTATCCGGCACACAACAATAATAACATTTCAAACGGCATCAATAGTCAAAATCAAAACCACTACAACAACCACCAACCGAATGAGATCGAGGGCCCTCAGGCAGCCTCATTGCTTGCTGGGGGCCCAATACCGCGACGGCGGCGTTTCGAGAACTTCCTAAAATCCCTGGTCGGTCGAAAACCCTCCAAAGATACCTTATTCAATCCACCGTTGCTCCCATCACCCGAAATCACTATCACACGAACACCATCCGATCAAAATATCATCCTTACCAACGACCCATCTGGTGAACTGAGACAATCAGTGAATTATCTGGCGGAAAAGATTCCGGCGACCAGCACCACCTCGTTGAACAGTGCCGTTCAGCAGAAACTCTGGAATGTGGTGCCACTACTACGACGAGAAGGTAGCGCTGCTAGCCTTCATCATGAAAAGTCTCAATCGATTGTACAGTTCATGGGAATGCGAAAATGCGAGACGGTACTCGCTCTTACGCGGCAAACATCGTCACTCTGTTCGCCGGTTTCGGAAACCACTGGTACACCACTAGGTGGCGGTGGTGGTGGGAATTTTGCCAGCGCAAATGGCATCGAACAAATACGACCGCTCAATCGACTTCGAAATAGTTTGTCGGCATCGAACGCTACCTGTTCGCGTTGTTCTAGTCTGTTATCGTTGGCCGCATCCGGTTCGCGGTATTCCTTGAATACTGCTAATAGCGGATTCGTAAATGTTAACAACAATTCAAATAATCTAAACAATAACTTTAGTAATTTAAGTAGTTGTAGTGTAAATAAGGGTAATGACTGCCCAGATGGCGGTAGCAATGCGAGTTCGAGGAAGAGTTCCGCCGGTGCCAACGGTAGTAGTCCACCATCGAATGTTACAACGGCGACGATGAATTCATCGTCTTCGTCGGGATCAAGCCCATTGTCGCCGGTTTTAGTGGCGAATGGCAGTGGGACAGCACTTGAAACGGGTTCGGAGGAGTTTACGTGCAAGCTGTGCCTTGGGGATGTGGTGCCAAATGAAGTAACCACTATTGGACAGTGTGGATGCAGATTTTGTACTGAGGTGAGTCAATACTTTTTTTGTTTTTTTGTATTTTTTTGGAAATTGGAAGGTTTATTGCCTCTAATATTTAACAGTAATTTTTTTGGAGAAAGTTAAAACACCTTACATTGCCATCAACGAGAAACTTCATATTCTCTCCAATTATAATCTTTTTTAGCTCAAATTGGTTGGGAACAAATCCAGGCATTCAGTGAGGAGCGCATGTTCTAATAGTTATAAGTGCGCTTCCGTCTCGTACCTCTAATAATATCGCAAGGTTATGCACACCTGAAAATCACGTAACTAAGAGGCAATCACTTAAGACCTAAGCTTCCTGTAATATAACTTTAAAACTACTGAAAGCATTTCAGGGCTAATAACCCCTCCTGAGTGCTACTTATTTATGTTGTTATAGTGTACGAGTATATCTTGGACAGAGCAGTCTCTAAGTATCAGTATTGACTTTACTGTATGCGGATGGAGGACGTAGGTGATTCATCTTCAGTATGAGATACGAGTACTCTGCTCTTATTATTTTCACTTTTCTTTACAATGTGTTGTTCATGAGACTTTAACATTTTTCTTGAATAGAATCGTTATTTTAACCTTTAACTTGTCCTGCTGCCCTTATTCCGGGTTTTTGTTGGGGTACAGAGAATTCTCATGCACTTTTCGCTCGTTGACTAACATCAAGTTGTTAAAAAAGACGGAAAAAAGTCTGCAAAAGCATCAACGTCTTCAAAGTCGGGTCTTCAAATTCTGTTTCATTTGTAATTCGTAGACATTTTAGGAATGCAACCAGCAAATAAATCTACCCTCAGACTGACAGATATATAACGATGGCCCATACTAGTTCTCTCACAATATATCGCGGCCTCCGTGACCTCCAATTGACTGGATTGGCAGCATAGGTATTCAAGTATCTGAATCCGGAAAGGAACAAATGGAGAAAACGCTACCTCGCTACCTTCACAACTGGCACTAAATGCCACTTCTTTCAAGACTTCTGCATAACTATTCCTTCAATCTACTCACATATCGTAACGTCTTTCAAGTCGAGCTACCGGCTATTTATTAGGCTGTAACTCGAAACAACCTAACTCAAAATACCCTCGACGGATACTGTAACATGCGTACACAGCCAAGGAGTGATCGGGTCCCTATCTTCGAGCAGCATAAATTACGAGATATCTAAGCAGAATATAACCACAGTCTCTTCTGCTCTAGATCACTCAGACATTCCGTCGATCCGCGCCGATTATAAACTGGCAAGACTCTGATCCTAGAAATGTTAAGTCACCTATGTACCATATGCCAAACAAATGTCACAAATATTACATTTTCAAGCTCAGTATCGATCTACGAGATCTACGTTCTACGATCTACGACAACTGTGAGAATTATGAACTTATATGGCCCACCCTATGAAGATTGGTCAACCTAAGGCGAAGATATATCTCCAAACTCAGTAATATAATCACCGGAGTATTGGGTATTCCTCACAAAGATTTCTGAAGGAACTGCATAAATGAAAACGAAAGATACCTGCTTTGCCGCGCAACTGAATGTGGTTACTACTTGTTCGATCAAAATGATATTTGCTGCGTAAACATAACCGCTTTCGACAAATTTATCAAGAAATCTTTATGATTCTAGGAGATGTAAGGGCATCAATCTCCCTCATCACAATGATCCTAAAACTGTCACTCTAAGTCAGGACCAATACAGCTTAACCTAACCTAATTTCTTTTTATCTTAATCGTATATTCCCGACATACGCGTCTGTATTTGTTGTATTTATTTATTCCCCTGTTGTATCTACAAGTATTGTATGTATGGATCCGCTTCCCATCGGAGGAGTAGATGCTTGAGAGTCTTCAACATACCCAGCTTTAATGTTAAGTGGATCGGAGCACTATTGCTCTTTTTGTCTTCCTTTTAATATTATTTATTAGTCCTTCATTGAAAGATCAGCATTCGACTTAGCAACTACAGTATCACCAGTCACCGCATCAGGTGCTAGTGCCATCGAACACAGAAAGGACATTCACATCGAGAATGCTCAGCCCACACGAATACCAGATATTCATACCGCCAACACCCTGAACTTGTTTTTGACTTCTCACCCTGACAAATACAAGATCAATATGCTATTCCCTTTAGGCTCCTCGGACCACTATGTCATATCAGCTAATTTCTCTTATACCGGCCACACAGTTAGAAAAAGATTCCCAAAAGAACCGTATGGCAATACGAGAAATCCAATTGGAGCGATCTAACAACTTCCTTAGGAATTTTAGCTGGTCGTTATACCACCTTAATCAAACATTTTTCGAAATTTATTCAGAAAATTAAAAATTCGAGTTTATTCATCCAAATATATATTGTCCCCTTTAAAGTAATCCCCATCGACTGCAACACACTTATGTCAGCGCTTGATCCAATCCTCGAAACATTTTTTATATTCGGTTTTCGGTATGTCCATCAGTGCTTCCTGCGATTTTTCCATTACTTCCTCTCGGTTGTTGAAACGCGTCCCCAGTAGTGGATTTTTAATTCGATTAAACAGAAAGAAGTCACAGGGAGCCAAATCAGGTGAATTCGGTGGCTGTTGGATGGTATTTGTTGCATTTTTCGTCAAAAAATTACGAATAATGATGGCACTGTGCGACGGTGCGTTATCATGGTGCAAAATCCACGAGTCTTCTGCCCACAATTCTGGTCTCTTTCGGCGAATTGCTTCACGAAAACGTCTCATAACGCCCAAATAATACTCTTACTCTTTGTTTACTGTCTGGCCTTCTGGCAAAAATTCATGATGCAGTACACCTTTGTAATCCATGAAAACCGTAAGCATTGCCTTCTTTTTTGACTGAAAACGACGTGGTTTTTTTGGTTTCGGCTCATTTGGTGAACGCCATTCACTTGCCTGATGTCTGGATTGCGTGTCGTACTCATAAACCCACGTCTCGTCTCCAGTAATGATCCTTTTGATGAATGTGGGATCGGATTCAGCCTTGCAAGTCATCTCTTTTGCGACGTCAACACGGTCTCTTTTTTGCACGAAATTGAGTTCTTTTGGCACCAACTTTGCTGCTACGCGACGGAAACCAAAATGTCTTGGACGGATCCATAGGCAATGTTCAAGTCCTTCGCTATCCCTCTGATGGTTAATTTACGGTTATTGACCAACATTTCAATGTTTTCGTCGGTTTTCGATGTCGAGGGTCTGCCACTGCGTTCATCATCTTCGATTGACTCACGACCACTTTTGAACCGCTCGTGCCACTGGTAAACGACTGTTTTCTGTAGAGAATTTTCTAACATTTCCAACATTAAATCCGTTTTTTACGCAAAATGGAATACAAGTTCGTGGTTGCAAATTGAAATCCATTTCTAAAATTGTAAAAAATCGCCAACACACACAGAGATAGATGTACGCTTGGCTGCGTAACTTTTGCAACTGTCAAGCTATGATGTTAAGATTGAGAGGGAATGTCAACAACAGATTTACCAACCCAACAAAACAAACAGAACTCAAATCGGAACAGTGGGAGCAGCCCACCGTGAGTGTGGTGCGGGAACTTTTTGATCAAGGTGGTATTCCCTCGATAACGACGTGGATGCCGCTGC
This sequence comes from Volucella zonaria, assembly GCA_963966105.1. NCBI lineage: Eukaryota > Metazoa > Arthropoda > Insecta > Diptera > Syrphidae > Volucella > Volucella zonaria. The sequence goes on along the minus strand of OZ014531.1, from coordinate 172,406,301 downwards.
TGACTATTAGACACTATTCTCTTTGGAAAGAAATCCTCTATTCTTCATCGGATGAAAAGTGTCAATCCAAAAAACAGGAACACCTGGTACGACTCGAGCTGTAAAGAAGCTGTCAGGGTTAGAGAAATGTTTTTTCGGTTCTATAAGCCCAGCCCAACAGAGGAAAACCGAAAAAAGTTCAAACAAGCCGGGAATGACTGCAACGTCTTTCTTAAGCGTGTAAAGTTCCAATACGACCAAAAACTGAAGCAAAAAATACTACAATGTCCCAGAGGTAGTAAACATTTTTGGTCGTTCCTCCTCCATCCCTACGCTCATTTACAATAACATTCCAGCTCTCAGCTATTTGGACAAGGCCACTCTGCTTGCTGCATACTTTGCGGCCAGCTCAGCACTCCCAGATTGTGCTTTGTCTCCGCCTACACTTGAGTGCATCGAATCTTCATTGGAGCAAATCCACTTTCGAACTCGCATAGTAGCAAGAATTCTTAAAGATCTTAACATTCACAAATCCGCTGGTCCAGATGGTATATCTCCCCTCCTTCTGAAGAGATGTTCTTCATCGCTGGCAAAACCACTGCGTAAGCTTTTTCATCAATCCCACTCTTTAGGACTGTTTCCGAGAAGATGGAAAATAGCATTTATCGAGCCTGTCCCTAAAAAATGCAAATCTTCCTCTCTCTCCTCCTACAGACCCGTTGCATGGAAACGCTAATAAACCGTCAGCTAATGAAATATCTCGAAACACGAAAACTTATCAATGATCGGCAGTAGGGTTTTCGTAACAACAGGTCCACTGGTGATGTGATGGCACGTCTCACCGAAAAGTGGAACCAAAACGTCCATCAATCTGGCGAAAGCAAGATAGTTGCACTTGATATTTCTAAGGCATCTGATAGAGTTTGGCATTAGGCTCTTTTGTCGAAAATGCGCGCTTTTGGGATCGAGGATTCTCTTCTTTAATGGATTAGAAATTACATTTCGGAACGTTCAATTCAAGTTGTCTTGGACGGTTCCAAGTTTGATATTCACAAAATAAATGATGGTGTGCCTCAGGGCTACGTTTTGTCTCCGACACTCTTTTTACTTTTCATCAACGATCTCTTTTTTGCTACCTCTAATCCAATATATTCCTTTGCTAACGACTCTCTGCTTTTCATGTTCGTTGCCGGACTCACGTCCCTGCTCTTCGGCTGTAGAACGAGAACGCCAGCGTATGTTAAGCTTATTAAATTCTGATATTAACAGCACAACTAATTGGGGAACCACTAACAGAGTAGAATTTAATGCTTTCAAAACACAATGCTGTCCTTAAAGCGAAATTTAAACACCCAGCCGTTATCCATGAATGGCACTGGCATCGTCGAAACCGATAAACTTTCTATCCCCGATATGATAACTTGCGTTAAAATGACCACATATTCGGTATCGTCAAAAATGCTGCGATATGTCTAGGTTTCCTCAAGCGTTGTAAGAAATACTTCACCTCCTCTGATCTGGCCTCAATATGTAAGGCATTCATCCTCCCAAAATTGGAGTACATTACCCACATCTAGTCAGGTGCTCCCAAAACATCTCTGCACCTGCTAGATAGAATTCAAAACCGTGCGATGAAACTCGTAGCTGATACTAATATCACTCAAATAATGGACGCCCCCGAACACCAACCTAATGTCCCGTGTCGCACTCTGTTTTATCGCTATTTCCACCACCAATGCTCCATAGAAATCGCCAGTAGCATTCCGCCCTTTTAAACTTTTTACCGTACCACCAGTCTCGCTATAAATGGTCATTAGTCATCAGTATACCCTCAAGCCCATTTTCGGACGTACTCTAAAATATCATGATTCGTTCCTAAGTTGCACAACCCGCTTATGGAATGACCTGCTTAGCTCTTTATTTCCTTGTCATTATAACCTTCAAGCATTTAAAACCAACGTTCACCGGTACCTCTCTTTCCATGCTCCCTGCTTTTCGTTCGCCCGCGCTGTGTGCAAGCATTTTAATGGTACTTAAATCCCATGAGCAGGACTGGAGTGACATCACTCTCGCAAGTGTCGTAGCACACGTAAGTGTTAACAAATATGAATTACGCCTTTAGGACACCAAAGAAGCTTTGTATTATCGAATTAATTTAGAAGTTGTGGGGCAGTTCAGCAAGATCCTAACATCAACTGCGCTATGCCAACACTCGAAAATGCTTTGCTTCAGTGCCTTGTTCTTCGTAATATAGTTCATTACCATGAAGATGAACTTTGAAGATAGATGAAGCATAAGACCCATAAGGACGGTACAGTCAACTGTCTTACGTTCAAGCATATTATTTCAGCAAAGTTTCACAGGCGTCGTCGGTTATGCTTCTATGAAAATCAATCGGCCAAAGAAATGCGAACCACAGTTCCTGAAGTTGGTACATCTCTTACTTGACCATCGAGTGGATGACCTGGGACCCAGGCAAAACTTAATAAATAAAGCGTCAAAACAAAACTGATTGTACGAGTAGCTTGACTGATTGTAGCTTGACTGGCGTTAACCCTTCTTAAGTAAGCTGCCGACTTCTTACCTAATCAGAAGTATAAACTGATGGTATCATGCTCCCCGTAAACAACCTCTAGTATGTTGACTACTTTGTGGCCTCTTTTTCCGACCCAGAATCCAGCCAGAACCATAGTCCCAACCACCATAAAGCCGACGTTATAGATACGAGTACGTCGCAATCCGCTTCTGCTATAACCCTCTTTGGTCATTCCCCATAGCTGCGAAGCCCCCACATCGTTCTCTTGCTTGCTGCTGTGTGCGTGTTGCAGTGATTAGTTCGTTAGTTACGAGTATAACGTCAAAGGTATGAGTTTACATCAAAACGTTGCATTGAAAATTGGAAAGAAAAAAACACTAAACGTCCTGACCTTTCGGTGAGTAATGGGGAACCTGCGAAAGTTCGGAGTCACCAAATACCAAATTGTCCTCTATGACAAGGCGAACACTGGTTCGAGATAAACTGCCATCTGACATTCAAAATCAAAACACCAAGTCGAACCAGGTAGATTTACTATGCTTGAGTAACACTCTATTTATCATATGGAATGCTCAGCTCTTTAAGGAAATCGTTGTGATCTATGGTATTTCGCCGTGCTTACAATACTCTGAGAGCAATTATTTTTTACGACTTGGCAGATAGTTAGACGATTCGCGCAATTCTGAGTCTCCTCACTAGGATAACCCCGACATTTAGAACATTTTATAGACCACAGTAGTCTATTGCATATAAGACTTACATGCTTACTTAGGTGGCGTTACCGTTCGGAGTGAACTTGGGCCTCAACTATCAAGCATTTCCAGTGTGTCCAGTGTGTCGCTAACTGCCTCAAGTTGCGCACTCCAAGTCGGTTGAGGGCCCCTTCTACTTGTGCGCGCTACCTAAGATGAGGTCTGCCTCAACCGCGTTGTCCTTCTGGGATAGATTCGAACACTCTGCAGGCCGAAGCATTTGTGTCCATTCGCTCTACATGTCCCAGCTTTCTCAGGCGGCTGATGCGCAGTTTACTCACTGGGACGATGTATAGTTCGTTGTTGAATCTTCCTTTCCAAAGGACGTTAACGCAAAAGGGACCGAATATTTTTCTCCCGAAACGAGTGAGGATATCTTCATTCGCTTTCGATAGAGTCCATAAAGTAGGACTCGGATGATCAAGGTCTAATATATCGTAGAGTCTCCTTAGTTTTTCGGGATAAGGCCTTACATTCTTAGCCCAAAGGAACAGCGATTGGCAAGAGTGATTCTTCGTTTTATTCCCGCTGAGGTGCTATTGCCAGAATTTATAGCAGAGTCAAGGTAGACAAATTCCCTTACTCCCTCGAAATTATATGAATTCGAGTAGCTGTCTAGTGCGACGTTCTGGCCAATTCGTCGATGTTGTGCGTCCCTTCTTGGTGACAGCATATACTTGGTTTTGTCCTCATTTACCGCTAAACCCATTTTTGCAGCTTCCGTTTCAATACCAGCGAACGTACCGGCGACACCACGCTGAGTTCTCCCAACTGCTGTGGCGATATCATCGGCGTACGCTAGTATTGCAAGTAGTTTCACGGACTTTTAAAGGATTGTGTCACCGGTGTTGGCTTGTGTGTTCCGCCCCAGACTCTCAAATACGATGTTATAGGAGTCACAAGGGGTTATTCCACCCTTAAAATATTTCCATACAGCACGTGCGTGATGATTCCGCGTCGCCTAGTCTGAAACCTTTTTTGACATCAAAGGCCTGGGTTAAGTCCTTATCGACCTTGACGGAGCGGCGCGCGTTCTCAATCGTCATTCTGCACAGGCAGACGAGTTTGGCAGGAATGCCAAAGCTAACCATGGCTCTATATAGCTCGTCTCTATAAATGCTCTCATATGCGGCCTTAAAATCAATGAATAGGTTGGGTGTATCGATTTGGACTTCTTGAGTTTTTTCCACGGTCTGCCGGGGTGTGAAGATTTGGTCGATTTTCCTAGTCTGAAACCGCACTGATCGGAACCAATCAGGTTGTTGGCGTAGAGTTTCAGACGTTCACACTATTTGGCAGCTAAGATCTTGTATCCGATGTTGAGCAAACTTATATCTCTATAGTTGTTGATGTAGTTCAGGGGGTCTCCCCTTTTGTGGATCGGGCATCCCATTCATCAGGCATACAGTCTTCTGACCAGATCTGAGAAATGAGTTGGCGCATGCTCTCCTCAATGCCATTTCCAGCTTTGAATCCCTCGGCCGGTAAGCCGTCAAACCCAGCTGATTTGTTGTGGCTATCATCGTCTAAGTTGAATGGTCTATCGGGCTTCTTCGCCGTTATACAGTCTGCAAAAAAAGTGTTTCCATATTCTCAGCACTGACTGTGACTGCCGTGCAGGGTTTCTTTCTTCATCTCTACAGGCTCCTGGATGGATCTTCTCGCCCTGACACGCTTTTTTTGCCTGCTGGTAAAACTTCTGTACGTTATTCCTGAAATACAACCTCTCAATATCTTCGATCGTGCGCGTCTCGTGCTCGTTATCCTTCTTCTAAAGAAGGCGATGTTTTTCCCGTCGCTTCTGCTCGCAAATCACATGAGCAGCTCTCGTCCTTCGTTGTAAGGCCGCTTTGTAGGATTGATGTTTAGCTGCATGTACTTGCTGGCATTCTTCGTCAAACCATGGATTTCATTGTGGTGGTCGGGTGAAATTCAGAACATCAGTTGCGGCATCTTTGACGGAACGTTGGCAGGTTTGCCATTGGTCTTCGGTACTTGATGCTGGCAACATAGGAGTTTTTGAGAGATTCTGGCGTGGCGATTGCAGCTTTTTTACGTTATATCTTACAGTAGTTCTTCTTTGTAGCAGCGCTTCGGAAATCCGCATTCGCACCTTGGCTGCAGCAAGGTGGTGATCCGAGTCAATGTTGGCTGCCCGGAAGGTTCGGACGTCCAGAATAGTAGAGGCATGCCTTACGATGGACGTAATTTGATATAGTGTTTGATGATCCAGGGACCGCCATGTCCCATTGTACAAGGTGAGGCAAAAGTAATGTCATAATGTGGATGTGCCATAATTTTTGCAAATGGCGTAAAGTGTCATTGTGCTTTGACATTTACGTTGTTGACAGATAGAGAATTAGTTGGCAAGAAGCAATGAGAGGACACACATCTAAAGAATTGTTACTTCTTATTTGACCAATTTGCGGTCTGTTGTTTTAACGCAACGTGGATTTCGTCGTCGTTCTGCACTATGTGCGCGAACAAATAAGCGTTTGGCTGAGCGTCTCTTGCAAACTGGGTCTACTAGAGATTACGCAAGAAGAGGCCGGTCCCTTATTGCGCACGTTCTCTGCGTCGAATTTTAGTGAAAGACCTGAAGATATTCCCTTATGAAGTGCAAACCGTTCACCAATTGCTGCCTGCTGACCGTCAAGTGAGGTTAACTTGCTCCCATGCTCTGTTAAACCTGGTGCAAGAAGAGGATGATTTCGTATCCAAAATCATAATGAGCCACAAAGCCCATTTCTACTTAAGTGGTTATGTGAACAAACAAAATTTGTGTTTCTGGGGCAAGGAGAACCCACATGAAATACACGAAGAGCCATTGCATCTCCTCAATGGGACTGTTTGGTGCGACATTTGAAGTGAAAAGACGTTAGACGAGTTCTTTTTTTGCCGCAAGTAGCTGAGTTGGATCTTAACCATTGTTGGTTATACCAGTACGGAGCAACTGCTCACACAGCTGAGCAACGATCTCCCGTTTTGGCGATTTGAGCAGGCTGTTCAGGTCAGCTGTTTTAGTCGTTCAGTCTCACAAAGAAGATAGATTGGGAACAAATCTAAAGCTAGATGTGCCGTAAGAGAGCGACGAATACCTATACTTGTCCCCCTGCCAATGACTTTCTATATTCCATTACTACCTTCTCACAAATTGGCCCACCCTATTCATGTGAATTTTTTATATCAAGGCCACCGAAATCTAATCTCCTTTCGATCTGCAATTTGGTATCCCATTTAATGTCCATCTCGACCACACACCGATCGGAAAACTAGATTCCATGGAACCTTTAATTTTCAATTAACCCACACCGAACGCTCTAAATCAATTTTGGGCCAACCCCAATAAATTACCGTCATTTTTCAGCACACAATATCGATTTATCGTATCTTTCATCGATGTCGTGGGCTAGCGCCAGAGCCAGTTGCCAGCTCCAGCATTCATTATGTGCTTTGTGGTGGCAGGAGCCTAGAGTTCGATACGTATATGGTCTACAGGAGTGGCCCACAATTCTCATCATGTCAAGATTCGTCAGCTAATTGAATATTAAGCTGAAACCCGTCTGTGCATCCAAGGTATCGGGCAACCTCCTCCTTTGGGCAATTATGTTTGTTCAGTCATCGACTCGAATGCCAAATGCAATTTAAACTGACTGTCGGAATTATGGGCAACCTGACTTGATGATTGGTAGTGCTTTGTTGACGCATATCTGGCCGATATCCTGCGGTTATCCGTTGCCCTAGCCGCTAAGATTCCCCGATAAACTGTTGAATACCGTTGGGTGCGGAAAAATTTAACCAACGAGCAATGGTAGAGCTGATCCTGGAATTGCTTGCGGTTTGGCCTGGTAAGTGGCAAATACGAAATTGCAAATTTGGAACAATTGTTCGCTGTTCCGAAACGGCTGGCATTACGGATAGGCAGGTAGGGTAGGTGAACAAAGTTCCCGGGGAAGCACGATTGTCCTCAATTTTTGAGTTCAAACGGGCGGCACATATTAACATCGTCATGATGGGTGGGTGGATAACGCGGCTTATCTTCATCACAATCAGTCTGCTCTAGTTGTTGCAAATGACGCCTGAACTCTTTATGCAGCTCATGGTGATGGTGATGGTGATGGTGCTACTATTTCCGCTGCTGGTGATGTGTGTGAATTGTGATGTGTCAGACGATTGTATGGGGAAAAAGTAAACCAGGTCGACTCAATGTCCATGCTTCCTCCAGCCATAGAGATTTTTTTGAATTGTTTTTTTATTTTTTTGAGAGAGAGAAAACTATCAATTGAACGCAGTGACTGAAATGAAGATGCTAAAGTAGGTGACTCTGTTTGCCAGAAGCTGGAGGTGGTTAAATGGTCTGTTGTTGCTATTCTGTGAAAGGACATTAAACCGATTGTAGGTTGCAAGAGATTGTCATTTCTGACAATTTCACTGAGTGCAGAGAGGAGTTATTTTCCAATTATCCGATGGAGGTCATTGAGGAGAATCAGATTAAAGGATGCTCTAGGCATTTGTACGAGGCCGATTAGTGTGGACAATGCGATTTTGTGGCCAAGAGAAGCTTCTGGTATTCATAGCTGGGCGGTGATGGTCTTTTGTCTTCGAGAGAAGGATGTGAGCTCTTGTGGTTCACTGAATACCACTTAAGACTGGCATTTGGCCAAATATTTGTTAATCTTTTAGCAACTACAGTGGTCACAAGGATGGTAATCGATTATCGATTGTTCATTGGACTAATTCAAGGTTGGACGTGGTCATGTGTGGGGCAGACATTGGTCTATTGGGGAAGCCAAATTTTGTGTATTGAAAAGATAAATTCTGCTTTATGATACGAATTCTCTCGCATGAGAGAATTTATGCCAGCGTTGGTAGATTTGAATTTGGCTCTGTAGTAATTATCGCCATGCTTTGGCAGTTTGTCCAACTGGAATCATCCGAAGAATGGAAGCGATGAAGGGTTGTATTAGGTGGACGACAGATGACAAGGAATATTGTTTCGTGAACTTAACAAACTCTGACTTAACTCTGACTGATGCTGTCACAAACATATTTGAAACGGAGCAGTATATAGTTTGTGCGTTAGATCGAATAGCACTTGATGCAAGTTAACCCAATCTTGCAAGGTCTGTTGACTTTTGTTTGAGTTTTGACACTCAATCAAGGCAAGCGTCTAATGGTTGATGTTTATGGGCTCAATTCAAACGTCAGGTTCTTCTTAAACTATTTGGCTTCACCTTATCGACCCTAGACCTACGATTAAAGCCACAATACACGCTCTATTTCTTTATGTAATACTAGGAGCACAACTTCACTCACGCTGAGAAGACTATCTAAACGAGTAACCGGTTGTTTAACCAAAATTTCATCGTAGTTTTTGTGGATTGATCTAGAGAAACATGCATTTGTATGGTCTATTTAACAAAGTGAGGTCCTAACAGAATAAACATGTTTTTCGTGCTCCTTGTGTTGTACTTTGAATGTAATATCTCAGAAAGGCCAGCAGATTGAGGTCTTTCAGTATCGGCATTAGCCAAATCAATATGAAGGACTTGTCGCGTGAAAGATTCTTCGAGAAAAGCCAATCAGAAACCCCTGGCTCATGCTCACGTCCTGACAAATACTCTTGCCTTGTCTATTAAGTTTATCAACGATCTCATTTCCCTTTCCCTGATTTAGAAAATTCAGTCGTCTGATTGTGCTCAGACAAGTTTACCAACTGACCAAGTTATTTAGTCAGTTGCCATCACACTGCTCTACCGGAAAATACAAAGCGGAGCTATCTGCAGAAAGGGCGTCCAAAACATTCCTACTCCTGACTTTGTATTCGCTCGGTGCGCTAAAGCAAATCCTAGTTGAAACTCATGATCTTTTCATCGACTTCAAAGTCTCATATCCTCGTCCTGAGCTCCAGAAGGCGATAGCCCGGCAAATCTGATCTAGATGTGCCGCGTAAAGCTCGAAAACACGCTGTGCAATGTGCAATTTGAAGACAGTTCCTACGAGCTATTCCAAAACATTCACTGTCATATGATTTTAATTAAGTACCCATGCTGCATCTAGTGTTCAGAGCGAGTGTTAACTCTAAAAGCAGTGTTTCCAACAAATCTGTGCTTCTCCTGGGATGCACAAACGACATCAAAATCATCGGTCACTCCTAGCGCAACATCAGAGAGACTTCCAGAAATAAGCATCTGCCTACCACCTAGGAATAAACGTCAATCTTGACAATAGTAACTTCGAAGTGGTGAAGGAGTTTACCTAACTGGTGCAAATATCAACGGTCAAGAAAGGACGCAGAAACTCCTTCGGATTTCGGTTAAACAAGGCCAAGCACGATTTTGAAGTGATCTCACGATTGCGCTTGTTCTCCTGTGTGAGCAAACGCGGCACCCATTTCGCGGACAGCTTTCTCATGCCCAAAATCTCTTGCAGAATCTGGCTAACGCGTTCAGTTGAGATGCCTGCTATCCCAGCCAACCCGCGAATTTCCACTCGGCGGTCCCCCAATACGAGATGGGTTTTTGTACACAGAGGACGCGGTTCATTATAAACTGACGTGCGGCCACGGCGAAACTCTGCGAACCAATGGTAAACGGCTGTACGGGAAGGTGAATGGGTGCCATACACACCATCGAGAATGGGTTTGATTTCCTCGCATGTTGTGCCACTCAAAAACAAGAATCGGACGAAGGAGTTTTATGTCAAAACAAAACCAAGCGTCGGATTATCACCAAATTTTGACAGACGGGCTAAAAGTGGTTAAACTGAATGATGGTACACTCATTTTGGACCAGTAGGGTAGCTTCCAAACAGCCCTCGTATAGCGGATGGTATAACACTTGGTTTGGGCAATTGAAGATAACACGTCCGGGATCGAAGAAAGTGGAAACTGCCGTGCCTCAGTTAGAGACTCTTCACGAGTCGGGAGCGTGTTAATTTTTTTTTTATAATTAGCGCCATACCCTTAAAATGTTTGTATACAGCGCGGTCGAAAGAAATTTAGGGAGGAAGAAAAGAGAGGTACCGATGTACATTGTTCTTAAATGTTTGAAAGTTATAACGACTAGGAAATAAAGAGCTCGACAGGGCATTAAATAAACGAGTTGTATGGCTTAGGAGCGAATCAAGATATTTTAGAGTGCGTACGAAAGTGGGCTTGAGGGTATACTGATGAGCATTCATAACGAGACGGGTGTTACGGTTGAAAGTTTGAATGGGCGGAATGCCACTGGCAGTTTCAATGGAGCACTGGTGGTGGTAATAGCGATAAAACAAAGTGAGACAGGAGACATTACGTCGGTGTTCGAGGGTGTCCATTGATTGATCAACTATGAGTTTTATCGCACGGTTTTGAAACCTATCTAGCAGGTGCAAAGATGTATTATTAGCACCTGACCAGATATGGGCATTATATTCCAATTTTGGGTGGATGAATGCCTTGTATATTAAGGCCATCATATTTACATCGCTTGAGAAAACCTACACATTTCGCAGCGTTTTTGACAAGCCGTAGCCGATTTGACTCTCTTCACGATTTTGGTCCAATCGCAGGAGGAGCTAACAGCGCGTTCAGGCTGCGGCCTACGTTCGAGGTACACCTGAATTTCCAAAATATATCTTCAAAATGATAGTCTACCGTAAAAAAACCGATTGGGTTTCTCAGCGGAACCTATGGATGGACTGTTGATTGCATCATCAATCAAATAAAGTATGAATCTCGGAGGGTTATTTAAGGTCAAACTTCATAAGTGCCTAAGGCCAATAACACGGAGAAAGTCTCCAATACGGTGTCCCATCTAATTAATTGCTTCGCTCAATGAAAATAAGGCCGGTCTTTGGCAAGACGATAATGCGCCATAGACATGACTGCCTCGCAACCTATTGATGACCTATCGCGTCTCGATGCGCGGCAGAATGGGGCATAAAGCTCATCTGCTCACCCACTGTCATGTGCAATATACTGACTTTGGTCACGTATCTGAGACTAGCATCATACATGCGAGAGGTAAGAGGTCACCTTGCTGACAATCTTGTCTTATCCTTCAGCAGACTAGCACACACTCGGTCAGCTATTTTGACAATTATCAACGCACTCTGTTCGGGAGAGTATTACAAGAGCCAAAAGGCTCAGAAAATTCTTTGGTTTCGGTTGGATTGACCAAAGTCCACCTAATTCTCCTTGTCGTCGTATTTCAAAAAAGTGCAGATATAGCCCTTTCGCCTTCGATTGAACCTGGAGTCTTTTTGCAATGAGCATTTGCTGCACACTTTCTCCTTTTTGGTTAATCTTTAGACAGTATGCCTGAGTCTCTTGGAGTCTTTTTTGGTGTTCCAAGTTGTGTTGTCATCAAAATCAGTACTCTGATCAGCCGTCTTCATTCGTTGAGAGTAAGGTTAAACCTCTCAGTTTCTTTCTCTAAATTCCAACTTAATCCACCGAGATTTTCGGTTAAATCGAAAATAACAACGAGGTTATCGCCTTAAATAGCTTGGCGACCTGGACATATGCTGATTGGGCTCTTGAAAGCCTTTGCCGTGGTCGCAGTCAACATAACTATGAGTGGTAATTGTCGGAATTATGAGTACTGTTCTAAGTTTGTACTTAAATTGTTTTGGTCTCCTGAAATCAGGACATCATTGTCTTACTCTGAAGCCTCAGCTGGGATCTTTTCACAAGTTTACGGTGGGCCATAATGTATGACCCTTTAGACCTTTATTATAGAATGTCGGTTGTGACTCGAGCAATATGCGCCGTTGCTCCGTCCTGCTGGAACCACATGTTTCGTTAATTGGTGGGTGATGCTTATTGGATCATAAGAACCAATCAACCTAACGTTCGTTCCTTCTACCTCTATATTTAAGGACTAGATAACTGGAAAATGCGTGGTATGCATTCCGAAGAGCACTGTCTATTTAACCTAACATCATTGGTGTGCCATCCGGAGAAAATAGGATTATCAACGTCTTCCTCCTTAAACAATGGAGGGCTTATATAATTTGAAGCCTTCCCACATCCTTTCAACTCTGTTTTTCTGCAATAAAATTTGATCTGATAAAAGAACTTGGAACTCGAGTGCTAAAGAGGGTATCCGACGAATGCAAAAAAAATTCCAACGAGCCACTATCGCACACCATTTTTGACCATTCACTATTTGCTTGATTTGAAGGAAAAGTAGCCACAAAACCAATAACGGGTACAAATTCCTTTCCAATATTACACTAACCTTACTTTATGCGTCCACACCTCTTCCGTCGTCTTACACTTCTCAGGAAGAGGAGAAAAAATCTCAAAATTGTAAGTTTTCCCTCTGAAATTGGATTCCTGTCTCCGTCTTTTACGACATCCAATAACCTAAAGCTTCTGGTAAAATGCAATTTTTATCACTTAAACTTTGCACTTAAACCCTCCCCATACACCATGTAACAGGGTAGCAATTTCACCCTCAATATTGCCACTTACAATCGTTTTTCCAATTCAAGCAAACACATTCCGAGAATGGTAAAGGTGCAACGTGGGTTTCTAGGGATTCTTTCTTTCAAATTGGATTTTTTCCTCATCGTTACTGGAATTGAGAAAATTGCATGAGATACAACAAAAAACGAATCTTACCTTGTACACCTTAGGGATGGATTTGTTTGAATCAACAATATTGTGACGATGGAGTTATAAATAAAGAGCCGCAAAAGGTTTCTGTGGATAGCTGGAAAGAAGTCCTGTTGCTATGATTTTGTCATCGAAAAATCATGGAGTCCCTCAAGATTGCTGTCTTGGGCCTGTATTCTTAGATTGCATGCAATTGTGACTTTTTTAAGTAGTTCTCGGGGAAATTTTCCGGAGTTCTAAGAAGATAGATGAAGCTTTTCAGATCAGTGTCCTCTCCAAATATTCTCAACTGACGGCTATTTCGAATTTTGAACATTGTCTCGTTTAAAAACTTGCGAAAAGATCACATCGCAGCACTCGGTGGAGCCATCAGACTGGTTAGAGCCAGTGAGAATCGAATCCAAAGCAGCTACTTTCTGTCTCATGGTCGAGACTCACTTCTCAAGTAAACTGAATTCAGAGCAATCTTCTGATGACATATCTAATGAACTTCATTTTATTTTGTGTTGGTATCATTACCGCCATGTGGTTAGAGCAACAATCCACTTAACCACATAACATATCACAACACATTGTGCCACTATTTCCGCAATTATGTACATGAACTGAATCCGCACAAACCGCACTGAGCAATTACGTTATCTAATTAAGCTAATCAAATGCACCATGTAATCTAATCTCGACTTTATGACGCCGCCAAACAATTAATTACGGACGACTCAACTCGTACATCAACGACGACAACCCTAACGGCCTTCGTAATTATCCGATCTCTTCTCCCACCCTCTCAGGCCGTCTTTCTGGGAAATTTTGTCTCACATTTCGCCCCAAATGTAATTCAACCGAGAGAACAACATTCATCCACATCCCCTTTGGTCCATATTGCCCACTATCAATCACAAGCTTCCTATTCCGAGGAAAAAGCAAACACACACGCGACATCTTACACCTCGTTCAACCCTTTAAATGCCCCCGCGCCATCTATCGGGTGGCAATTGCATTTAAATTGTTTGATTAAAGAATAGGCAACGGGCAAACACTACATCAACAAACACCGAACATCTGCTCTGCAAAGCCCGACCCGCCTTCGTGTTCGCCCTTGTTTGACATTTTGACATTCCTGCCGTGCTCCCATAACACCCTACACTCTTACACCCTATGGTCGTACGACCATAGTGGGCGTGACTCTGTCAAATTGACACAACAAAACAAATACATGTTCCGTGTTCCGTGTTCCTGTGAATACGAATAGTTATGGCAAAGCTGCTCCTGGAAAATGCGAAGATGCTTTTTGCGAGCAGTTAACATGTGTTGGAGTATGCTCCAGGGAATGTGACGGTAATCTATTGGGGGAACTCCCGATTTTCAAAGGAATTTATTGCAAAGTTTACGAGTAAAAGAAAGGAAGGACGTACGACGGAATGGCATTTCTAATCCACTACTTGGAAAAGTAGTTCAACTTGTAGAGGGATTATTTCATGAGAGTGCGAGTTCGAGTAGTGTGGAACAAGGAATACAAGGACTATCAAATTGCTGAGGGGATAATTAAGACAAATGAAGTTCTTCGGGACTTTAAGGATTCTCAGCATTTTTCTTGTCACTTGTTTTGTTTGAGTTGAGTTTTTGTTTAATGAATCGCGGCACAAGGTTTTTCTTTGGGATTACTCTTGAGACTGGTATTCGGTACTGATACTGTGTCCTTGCAGTACGGAGGAACTAGCGGTGGCACTGTTGTACATACTTATTCTTTCCGATGCAAGTCGCTTTTGTTCATTGCTCAAAGCATTAGATTGAGCAGATGCTCGGTGGCTTCCTTGTTTTAATAAGCGTGGCTGGGTGAACGGAATGCTCCAAGCAAATGCTACAGATGGGAGTTGTAAACCTTTAGTTTCGGAGTTCTGGTTGAGTCTAGTTTTGTGGGAAACCATCAACTAATCAGAAGTCATGCGATCAGGATCCGTGTCCTTATAACCAAACTGCAAAAGCCCATGTTACAGGACACGGTGTTTACTCCGTGCCAATGAGGCGTTTATTGGCTCCAGGATGATTAAAGTGGGCGCTGAACAGAGTCCCACTGCTCGAACTATTACTTTCAGCTACTGTACACGTCGTAGCTGCCAGTTGGACTTCACTTGCTAAAATTACTCTCAAAAGGAAGATGAATACGGACTGAATCAATAGTCAGCGTGGCAGATACTTTGCTTGTGTATATATGAGCTCCATCAACGTATTTGAAACTGAGATCAATAGTGATTTTTCAGGACAAGCCCGGGTGCTGATATGGAGATGGTGGCGGATAACCCTATTTGCGCAACGCGTTTTGTGTGTGGTTAATCTGTAATCAAGCAAAAGTCCCAATGTTGCACAGCAACAAAAATCCTGAGAGACGACGAAGATTAAGATTCGGTGCCCCCAATATTCAGAGCAGGAGGCAGTGGAAGCTCAACCTGAAAGCCACCACGGATGCCGTCTTTGATGTCTTAGAGCCACCACAATGAAAACCTTACGAATATCCTGGTTGGACCAAGAATACGAAAGAAGAAGCATACACAGCGGTGCTACATGATTGGGTTGGGTTAGAATGATCCCCGTGGGGGCGTACTTAGACCAATTAGAAGTCCATTGTAATACGAGTTTGAGAACGTGGGCAACGATGCCCCAGTTACTGCTAGAACCAAAGAGATTTCTTCCAAAATTTGTCAAGGTCGGTGGTCTTCATAGAGCAGATCTATGGCAAGGTAGATGAGTTGCAAGGAAGTGCGCCACACATTGCTCTTCCTCTTTGTCTCTGCAGCTGTTGCAGAAATTTTTGTTAGAAATACTCAATATTTGCGTACGTTTTCCAATAGCACAGTATCCGGTTATTATATTTGTGCGTTTTAAAATATCACTTCTACAATACTAAGGCTGATCAGCTTTCTCGATCATTTTGATGGACATACTATATAAGTTGACATCTCTCAAAGTTGTCTCGGCTCGGCCACGTATAACTGGGCTAAGTGAACGTTTCAAAACATGTCTTTTGTTGGTGTATAACATCGCTGGCCGGACGTTGCCAAGCTTCTTACTATTTGTTCCTAGGATTCGGGTTTGACCACTCCATCAGCGACGAATTTCCCTGTGACGTCCAAGTGTACCGAAACCCAGCAGTGTGTGATTTTGTACTGCTGAGCCACGTCATTGGGAGATGTGCGGGTGTACCTTACCATTCTCCACTTTATGGTGCTCGAAACTAGTTAACTGCTCACTGCTTCACTGTTCATTTATATTGTAATGCACGATTTTGGATGCATGCCCTGGTGGATAGATCAGAGTTCCTGTTTGTAGATGATACAGTTTTTGGTTAGACAGAAGTCCTCAGAGGTGACCTGCAAGAGGGACAGGATAAACATCGCTTTCTCCGAAAGAAAACAAGAAACGCGAGACGTGTCATGTCAAGAAAAAGATGCTACTGCAGGAATAAGGTTCGGAAATGCTACCCAAAGCTGGTCGGGCTCGAACCAGGCCCGAACCCCTCAACAACTTAAGTCTATGGTCAACGCACTGAGTGCGTTTTTTGATTGTGAGTGATTGCAATGTCGTTTACAGTTGTTTTGTTTAGTGTTATGTAATTTAAGTGTAAAACCGTCAAACTGTAAATGTATCCACCAGTGGACACGCGATCCCAGAATGTGAAATTACGCCGTGGGATCACGTGTCCACTGGTGTGCCCTGGTGTCCACTTTTTTTTATGTTGTTTTTTGCTTGTTTACAGTAAATAGAAATGGACAGAATTTTGAAAAATTCAGAGTTGGAGAGAGAAGTACAACGCACGATGGCTGCAGACGACAGCGATGGTGTTCCGGGGTTTTCCGACAATTCTTTGGACGACGAAAATTATGAAACCGAAGACGAAAAACATCAAGCTCAGATTCTGAAGAACACATTTCAGACGATGAAGAATATGAGCTTAGCGTACCTGAGCGTTCGGTTGATGGAAATCAAACATCCACTCTTCAATGGCAGTCTGTTGCGGGTTCAAGGCAAACATTTGCTGCTAATTTTCCAGTCAATGGCATAGCACCTGACGTTCATGCACAGCTGTTTGGAAAGGATCCACTTGATTTTTACAATTGTTTTGTTTCTAACGAAGTTATCTCACTCATCGTTACTGAGATGAATCGGTTCGCTGCTCAAAAATTGGAACAAACACCCGGTTCATCGCGCCAAAAGTCAAAGTTGCCTAAATGGACCGAAACAACAGCTCCAGAAATTCGCTAGTTCCTGGGATTGATTCAGTGGATGGGTCTTGTTCGTCTGCCCCAAATAAGAGATTATTGGTCTAAAAGCCCCCTCTACGAAAATAATATGAGCAAAGTCATGAGCCGCAACCGTTTCGAGCTTCTGTTAACAATGCTGCACTTCGCGGATAACAACATTGCTGCAAATGATCGGCTGTCGAAACTGTCAAGTTTGATAGGGCTGCTTCAAACGAAATTCGAAGAAGCCTACAATCCTGAAGAAGATGTTTGTATTGCTGAGAGCAATGTTCCATTTCGTGGTGGAATTTTTTTCCGTCAATATATCCCCAATAAAAGGCATAGATACGGCATAAAGCTTTTCAAATTTTGTGTTCAAGGCTGCTACACGTGGGCTTTCAAAGTCTATACTGGAAGGCAAAGAGTGGACAATTTAACTGTTTCCGAGAAAGTCGTATTGGAATTGATGGATGGTCTTTTGGACAGCGGAAGGACTCTGTTTTGTGACAATTGGTACACCGGTGTTTCATTCACAAAGTCCTTGTTCAGCAGACAAACCCATTTGGTCGGCACTCTTCGAATTAATCGTCGTAAAGACCAAAATAAAAAAAGGTGAAACGTTTGCTGAGCAGAACGAGGATAAAATCGTTGTGATGAAGTGGAAAGATAAAAAGGAAATTCTGATGCTGAGTTCAAAACACGATAATTCGTTGGTGCCTGTAACTTCCACAAGAGTGGTCATCAGCAAACCTGCGATGGTTGTCGACTACAATAAACGAAAAACCTTTATTGATCTGTCGGACCAAATGTCGGCATATTCGCCGTACTTACGCCGGACACTCAAGTGGTACAAACGCTTATTTTTCCACTTGGTTACTGCTACATCCGTTGTAAACTCTCTCTACGTCTGTTCGAACTGGCAGAAAAGAATTACCCGAAAACGATGTGCTGCGTGCTATAAAAATATGTCCCAAGAACAAGAAGCTGCGTAAATGCCAAAAGGATTAGCACCATCTCCTAATGTATTTCGTGCTTAATTTAACACACAAGTACAGCTAAAACCTTTTTTTCAATTTAAAATTTACTTTGTTCCTTATTTCTTTAAGTATACTGGTTTGAATTCTTACAAAAAATAAAAACAAAAAAATTTTTAAGTTTTTACTCATAATTTGTAACAAGGACCTAACTTGGTAGACCCAAAACTTTCTCTAGTATACTGAGGGACTAGAGAAACGATCAGCATATAAAAAAAATGTACATTTCGTGTCTACTGGCGGACACATGGGACTAAAGTCATATAGGCACATGTACCACCGGTGGACATGGCAGTCTACTGTTGTGATACAAAAATGTACCACCCGTGGACACATGGCGCTGAACGAGTTAAAGGCAGATCAACCACTACCAACCTCATTGAGTTCGTTTCTAGTGGGTGTGATTACTACTGACTTTAGCAAGGCCTTTGGTAAAATCGCACGTAAGTTAATTCCTTTCAAACTCAATGCACTTGGTTTCCAACCTGGGCCGATTTGTTGGCTCAAATCCTACTTGGAACAACGCTATTACCTATTCCATTTTTGTTCTCGTTTGTCTGAAACTAATAAAGCAACTTCGGGTGTTCCACAAGGCAGTCACCTTGGTCCATTCATTTTCATTTTGACTATTAGTGATGTTGTAAATCTGTCTATGCCGATGATATGAAAATCTATGGACAAATTTCCAATTATTCTGATTCTTAACCTCTACAAGACGATCTCAATAGGTTCTCAATATTGTGCCACACACAAAAACTTCCTTGAGCTCAAGAAATGCCAAGCCATCTCATACGCCAGGGAGCGTTCAACACCTCCGAACCGAACTTATTATATATCAACCGAAGCTGTAGCTTCGTTCACTTCAACGCAAGCCTTGGGTGTTATCTGTGATACTGAACTCAATTCCCGCACCTACATTAATTCCATAATTATCAGAGCTAACTTTCGCTCTTGGCTTTGTTAAACGATGGGCCACAGAGTTGTATGACACTTACGTCACAAAATTTCTGTACATCACTTTTCTAGGCTACTTCTTGAATATGCCAGATATGGTTCGCTTACTATGAAAACCATATTCGAGTTGAACCTGTCCAACGCAAATTCGTACGATTCTAGATAACAGAAATCAAGCAGTGTTGGGCGCGGTAAGTACGTAGTTGGATGACCACATGGGAACTCGGTACTCCGCGTGCTGTTGACAAAACGCAACATGGGCATAGTACCCCGGCGTTAAATCCCGGACTCTACAAATTAATTTGTATCGTTCCCTTGAAAATAAAAAAAAAATAAAAAAAAATAAAAAGCCTCTCCAATTAGCGCGATCTTTGGCTAACAACCTCCAGTTGCGCACTTCAAGTTGGTTGAGACCCCCTTCCACTTGCGCGCGTTACCTAAGGCGAGGTCTTTCTCTACTACGTTGTTCCTCCGGATTAGAGTCGAATATTCTGGAGCATTGGTGTTCATTCGCTCAACATGTCCCAACCATCTCAAACGCCCAATGCACAGTTTTTTGATCAGGTCGATGTCGCTATGCAGCTCGTAGAGCTCATTGTTGAATCGTCTACTTCAGAACCCGTCAACGCATACGGAACCAAATATCTTACGAAGAATATTTCTCTCAAAACGACCAAGGATATCTGCATCCGCTTTAGAAACGGTCCATGCCTCGGAACCATAGAGCAGGACTAGGATTACAAGTGTCTTATATAGAGTTTCCTTAGTTGTTCGGGAGAGGGCCTTACTACACAGTTGCCTTCTCAGCCCAAAGAAAAAGCGATTAGCAAGGTTAATTTTCGTTTGATTTGTGAAGAGATGCCGTTTTCAGATGTGATAACAGAGCCGAGGTAGACAAAGTCCCTTACTACCTCAAAGTTATAGACGATTCTGACCGATTCGTCGACGTTGCGGGTCCCTTCTTGTTAACAGCATATACTTTGTATTGCCCTCATTTACCGCCAGACTCATTTTTGCCGCTCCTGTTCACATACTCGCACACGCACCAGTGACAGCTCGCTGTGTTCCACCAAAAATATCGTATCGTCGGCCTATGCAAGCAACGTGACAGACTTTTGAAAGATCGCACCTCGTGTGTTGGCTTGTGAGTTTTGCACAATTCTTTCAAGTGCGATGTTAAAGAAGTCACATGACAGCGCGTCTCCTTGCCTAAATCCTTTTTTGACATCAAAGTACTCAATTAGAGCGTTACCGAACTTGATACAGAATGTACCTGGATTTTTAACATAAACCTCCTGCCGTAAGGCTTAATGTTTACGAGGTGCCTATACACCCATAGGGAGCAAGGATACGCCTTGCCATCGCTAAATACTCGCTTTAATATTATTTAATACTTCGCTTATATTTTATACCAAAGCAGAACTTGTGTTGGAGGTACAAGTCCCACCCTTGGTATGAGTCGAGGCCGACCTAAAACCTCTTGCTGCTCTTAGGGTCGCAGCACCCAGTACTCTATTTGCAACTCTACAATGGGCAAAACCAAGGAATACCCGTACCCGCGATTTGGGTTTAAACCACAGCCACCATGACGCTCCCACAAGGGGGCCTACCTCTAACAAGTCAGGCCCGGACCGAAATCCGGGGGGCTCCTGACTCCCATGGTACCGTGATTTAAGTCCTGGTATGGACTACCGGTGGTCAAGCCGCCAACAAGACCTATGACCGGCAACTTGTAACTGGTCAAATCGTAGCAACCATTCAGAGGCTGTAATCTGAAGATGTTTACGATAAGACCAGTTATAGAATAATCTACCCCCGCTTTTTATTAGACAACGTCATTGATGGGCGAAGCCTTGAACCGAACTTGATACAGCAGCGAGCTTTCTCCATCGTCATCCTGCACAAGTGGACGAGTTTGGCAGGAATGCCAAAACTAGACATGGCTCTGTATAGCTCGCCTCTGTAGATGCTATCGTATACGTCCTTAAAATCGATAAAAAGGTGGTAAGTATCGATCTGAAAACTTCTTCATTTTTCTCCAGGATCTGCCGTAGTGTGAATATTTGTTCAATTGTGTAGTTACTGGTCCTGAAACCACACCGATAGGGTCCAATCTGATTGTTGACAAATGGTTTCACTTTCACTCCCTCGCACAATACAGCAGACAAGATCTTATTCGATGTTTAGGAGACTGATATCTCTATAGCTGGCGCAGTTTAGAGGGTCTCCTTTTTTGTGAACCGGGCAAGCGATGCTGAGGTTCCATTCATCAGGCATACATTCATCCGACCAAATCTTGGATGTAAGTTGGTGTATGCTCTCTACCAAGTCATCTCCTGCTGCCCGGCAGCCTTGTTCGACTTCAGTTAAGATATTGCTATCCTCACTTCATTTTGGTCGGGTGGAGGGAATTTTTGACTTTCATCGTCAATATTGAATGGTTCTCTCTGCCTGACAGCGGAATTTGTGTCGTCTTCGCCGTTATACAGTCTGCGGGAAAAGTGTTCCCATATTCTCAGCACTGACTGTGACTGCCGTGCAGGGTTTGCTTCTTCATCTCTACAGGCTCCTGTATGGATCTTCTCGCCCTGTCTCGTTCTTTTTACCTGCTGGTAAAACTTCCCAACGTTATTCCTGGACTAGCACCTCTCTATTTCCTCAATCGCGAGCTTCTCATGCTCTTTCTCCGGAGCAGCCAATGTTCTTCCCTCTTATTTTATCGTAGAGCTCACGAGCTGCTCTCTTCCTTTTATGCAGCGCCGCTTTTTAGGCATGTTTTTTTGCTGCATGCGCTTATCGGCACTCTTCATCAAACCAGGCGTTTCGTGGTGGTGGGCGGGTAAAACCCAGTGGCATTTCTGATGGCTTCTCGGCAACTAAGCCACTGGTCTTCAGCACTTGATGCTGGCTGCAAAGGACTTCTCGAGAGATTGAGGGATACGCGATCGGCAAAGGTTCTGGCGGCTTGTTTCGATTGCAATTGTTTAATGTTAAATCACCTCATAGTATTTCCCCGTTGTTGTTGCGTCTGAGATATCCGTAGACGTACCTTGGCTGCAACTAGGTAGTGGTACGAGTCTATCTTGGCCGCTCGGAATGTTCGGACATCTAAAATACTTGAGGAGTGCCTAGCGTCGATCGCAACATGATCAGTCTGGTTGACGATTTGCTGGTCTGGTGTCTGCCATGTTCCTTTGTAAATATTGAGGTGAGGAAACCGTGTGCTTTCTATAATTGCGTTACGTCCCGAACCGAAATCGATTAGCCTGGGTCCGTTTCCTTTTTTCCAATTTTAGTATTAAAGTCGTCTAGGATGGTTTTAACGTAATACATCGGACATTGCTCGTAGGTTTTGTCGAGGAACTTCTAGAAACTTTCTTTGGTAGCATCGTCCTTTTCCTCGGTTGGGGCGTGAGCGCATATAATAAGATGCTAGCGGATTTACTTTTGATACGGAATATCATAGGACGTTCACTCATGTGTCGAAAACTCAAGACTTCTTGCCTAAGTCTGCCACGTACAACAAATCCGCATTCAAATAGATGTTGCTTACGTTCCCTATAGCAATCACCATAGTAAACATCACAGTTTTTCATCTTTCTTTTGTCGGGCCTATCCCACCGCACTTCCTGGATGGCAGTGATATCTGCTTTATAGCAGTCTAGGGCCTCCGCTAATTGTTCTGCTGCACGCGGCCTGTCCAAGGTTCGGACCTTGTGAATATCCGAACTTTGTTGTCCTTTGCTCGTTTTTCAGGGTCGTCAACAGTGTCCGTCCTTATCCGAGGCCATTTGTCGCTTCGTAACAATTACTTTTTTACGTGGTTGGGCAGTTAACTCCACGCACAACCCCCAACCTGCAGGGCCGGGCCCTTTTGAGCACCTAGAACAAAAGGAGCCGTACCAAATCCCGGAGCCAGTAACCCGCCACCAACTCTTTTCCAACACCCTGACTTAGTGTTGGAGATCCCTATAGACCTGGTATTCGAGTACATTGAAGCAGCTCATATAGAGATAGCGCTAGCTCGTCCTAACTGGAACTGTGGGCGCCACCGTTGATTCCATCCTTTGAATTCGTCCGGTGCTGTCCGAAAACAGGACAAAGTACCTTAACGGGAAGTCACTCCTTTCAGATGTCGTGACTTTAAATGCCATCATTGATTTTGGAAGAGTTTTTCGACCCATTGTCCTCTGCAAGTCAGTTGGCTCAAAATAAATATTCCTGATTTCGATTTTAGTTCTCTACTCATTGGATTTTCGATTCGGTAATTTGTATAATGTCTTATCCACAATTGGGATCCTTTTATTCTGTACCACTTTGGGAGTTTGTCTGCTTGACCCAGCTAATTTCAGGAGGGCCCGAATAGATATTTTAGTCTTTGATTAACGGAGTTTATAGAACGTCTCTTGGAGAAAGTTCTGATGTACAAAATATTGCCTCTTGACCAGGAAGAGCCAGAAAATATGTATTCGTACCAACAGACGAGGCAGATTTTCTTCGACGAGCAACCCCGTACTTCGTTAAGTCTGACCAAATTCAACCATTCACTAGCTGTTACAACATTTCTGGCAAAGGTTTAGCACACTTAAAACAATCTCACCGACCACCATTTGAAGTTGTGTTCCGTTCCTGAAACGACAATGCATTTTCTGCCCGTTTACAACTTTCCTGCAGTCGAGTACTCCTACCTACGAGTATTGTGGGAACAATAAATTTCAATACGTTCATTCGAAATGAGCTTATAAATCTTTGGAAATCTTCACCAGCCATCTAGCATTCGTAACAAACATTTATCAGAAAACATAAGCCTCTTGCTTTTCAAAAAGCATTCCACACTACATTGATTCCAATTCTAGCAGTCCCGCTCTCTGTCGCTAATTCTCGAATCGAAAAACTTAAAAGCAATCCAAAGTAACCCGTCTGCTCTGCCGCCATAGCACATCGCAGTGGGAGAACCGTACTTAATGCAAAAACGTGACTAGCATATGCTTCCAGACTTCAAACTCCAGTCATGTGCTCTGTCGGTGTTCCACTCCTGCTGATTCTGGTTGCTTTCAAATGCTCAACACACCACCATTGTTCGGTTTCTTGAGGAATGGAAATAAATTCCAATTAGATGAATACTTGTACTCGTACACTTCTCCGTTCAGAAAGCAGTGCTCCAAAGGGGGTGCTACAATAACAGGCAACACAATACGCAAAGTTTTGTGTCTGCCAGAGCTAACCACAAGTCCCCCTATTGTTGTTTGGGTGCTGTTCGTATTGTTTTGTTTTGTTTGGTTTTGTTTTGTTGTCGGGATTGTGTCTGAGAGAATCGGAAAATTAAATTCTTGCGTACGATTTTCGGATGGGGATTCCTTTATCCCCTCGCAGAGAACATCCCTATTCACCGCTAAATACAATACAAGTACGAGTATTTTACATTCAAGAAGCAACGTTCTGTTTGATTTGTGAAACAAACACATCGAAGAGGAGTTAATTAATTGCAAATGTCAAACAAATGACAACATCCGAAGAGCTGTCAAAACAAATTATGAATGCCGCTCTGTTAATGAATTGGTTTTCGTTTAAAGTGACATGTAGGCTCTGTTTGACCTCAATTCTGAGGGAAAATCAAACATTTGCACAGATACACACTGTTGCATGAGCGTTGTTGTCTAGCTGTCAGTAAGTATGATAGCATACATTTCATAAACCCCATAATAGGGCTCACCACTCGTATGTGACAACGGAAAATGGCCAGTTTTTGACTAGTGGCGCTGCTATTGTCTTTGGAAACGCAACAGAGCAGCGAATATAATCAAATGTCGATGGTGATGAGCTGGGTGACAGTAAACGGCAATACTATTGTACTTGACATCGCGGACTTGAGTTTGTTTTTACACATCATCACTGTATCGATTATGACAGTCAAAGTTTACTTTGTATCACCGATGGATTACTATGAATTGTGTTTTTTTTTTTGTCGAGACCACTTTAAAACTGCAACACAATGGCGACAGATACGAATAGAAGAGACATCCAAGAGCGCTGACGCGCATAAAGTGTTTGTTAAGTTGGTTACGGTGGTGATATTTTTAGCATGGTAATGGGATTTTGAAAACAAAGGTGCTGTTTACCCGCGCCATGACGAGTACCCGTATGCGTGATTGCCACTATTCGATTGATTGCAAAGGCGATTATGGTAATGGATACCGTGGAAGAAGGAAACATTCATTTGCTGTGAGTTCAGTTGTGCAGGAAGAGTAGATGTCACTTTGATGGGTCTATGCTACGTTGACACATAATCTTATAATCTTGTTATACCTGTAGATTTTTGTGAAACGAATGATGATTCTTTTTTAAGTACAATGAAAGCGGATTATGTTGAAAGTAAAAACTGTTTTTCGAAAACAATTTTCAAAGCTCGCATAACGTGTTGAATTGAGGCAGAAACTTAAAAATAAAATGTAGAGTCTGCCGTCCCGTGTTGGTGTTCTAGTGGGAATTTGGCTTAACTATATAAAAAAAAACATCTTTCCGTACATCAACGGCATATAGGATACTGGCGCAGTTCGATTCCCTAATCGTCATAGAAAGCGACTAATTTGGAAAATTCATGTTGAAGCACTTTAGCACCAAAGATGAGCTTACGGCTCATAAGACCACATGAGTTTTTCATGCGTTATTGGCGATGATCGATAGGGCAATAGAAAAGTCGACTGACTTAACCGCAACCGACTTCAGACTGCTATAATTTTCAAACCGTTCATGACAGTGAGCTCAAATTTTGACACATGACAGATAATTTTATTACTTACAAGCCTTTTAAACGATTTGCGTCTCAGTTGTGTTAAAAAATTTTTATCCGCGATGGAATTCAAACGTGATAGTGTGATTGCTTTATATTTGGCTGGAAAATCACAAGTAGCTATCGTTAGAGCCCTCCAGAACCTCAACGTGAATAAATCATTTGTGTCTCGAACCATAGCTCGTTACCGTGATACTGGCAGCGTTGCAAAACGCCATGGAGGTGGTCACAAAAAAAGAGCAACATCGACAGAAATGGTTCGGAAAATGAAGGCTCGAATTGAGCGAAATCCGCGTCGAAGTGGAAGAAAAATAGCTCGTGAGCTCAACATATCGTTGGAACGGATGCAACACATACTGAAAAATGAGCGTGGGCTCAAGCCATTGAAATTCCCAAAAGCACACGATCTTACACCGCAACAGAAAAAAGTTAGAGTCGAAAGAGCGAAGGAGTTGCTACGCTTGCACGAAAGTGGTGAGTTGCCGAATTTGGTTTTTTCCGATGAGTCGCCATTGTTATCGAGCAATATGTCAACAAACAAAATGACCGAGTTTACTTGCCAGAGAGGTCCTTCGAAAATTTACACCTTCGGACGGCCACCAGAAAGCAGGCAGCACCGATGGTGATGGTTTTGGCCGCCATAACCGCCGATGGTCGCTCTCCGCTCGTATTTTTGAACCGTGGCGTCAAAATTAATGCGATCGTATACCGTGAAACTGTCTTAGAGGCAGTATTGAAGCCTTGGGCAAACAATCATTACGGTCGGAGACCGTGGACATTTCAACAAGACTCGGCACCGTTTCACAAAGCTCGCGTCAACCAAGATTGGTTTAAAAAAACAATGTTCCACATTTCATTTCTTCGACACAATGGATTGCAAATTCTCCGGATGCAAATCCGTTGGATTTCTCTGTCTGAGGTATTTTGAAGGCGAAGGTTGGCACTAAAAAATACCAAAGTTTGGACCACCTTAAACAAGCGCTTCGCCGGGAATAGGCCAAAATACCGCAGAGCCACTTGCGTGCAGCGTGCGATGCTTTCTTCGACCGTCTCAAGGCCATTATTCGCGCCAAAGGTGGACATGTTGACAACTACTGATACAATTCGAAAATTGATGTATTTTCCAATATTTTTTGCTTTGGCACAATAAAATTTATCAAAAAATAAAAAAATTATAGCATTTCAAAAAGTTGGAGTTAGAGTCATTCACCCTGTACATTCATTTGTTTGCGTTACACTTGGGATATTATTAGCGCAAATTAGGTAGTTAGTAATCGATTAAATTTTAAACAGAACATCATGGAGGAAACGGGTTCGGAACAAAAAATTTAGCGGGAAAAGAAAAGAAGTCATGTTTGAACAAACTGCTTATAAAGCTAGAGCGGCACGTAAATATGTACTGCAGCGTTGGACGCCAAGCCCAGATAGATTGCTCTCTGTGCTTGAATAAAGCAAAACGGTGACTTAAGAATTCTTAAGGGATTAGGCCACTCTAGAGGCCGTTAAAATAGGCTTTTTGTGATTTTTTTTTTCAGGAAAAATATAAAATACGTGGACACCTTCAGAGCGGCAAAATACGCTAGACCGTCTCCACACAACGAATCATATGTTCACCCACCATACTTGTCAAAGGCGCCCCAATTATGCAGATGTTGCTTGGATCTCTGAATTTTTTAAAAAGAGGCATAACATCACCATCAGCCACTGCACAATATTCCCAACATCTCACCACAAAAACAAACGGAATTTCAAGATCAACTTACCGGCTAGATATGAATGGTTATTTGTTAACCCATCCAAAACCAACCTCAACCTCGAAAAGCTGCGGGTCTCCAAATGCACGGATCAACCAACCAATAAAAACATTGAACCAAAACGAAGCAACGTCTCCTCTAAAGCTAACTATAAATCGCCCAGATCCATTTCCCATCCACATCCTAAACCTGACCCCAAATGGAGCCTTAAAACCAAAATATTTCCCAACTTTTCCCCTCTTGTCTATATCAATAAGCAACCCCCTTCACGTCTCCCCACAAAAGCACCAACTACCTCGGTTCCATCTAAGCCCCAACGCGTTTCTTTTAATTGAACCCCTGCCCCTGATACTATCACCGTTCTACCGCCCACACCCGCTCCCACGAATACTAACAATTTCGACCATACAACAGGAGCAAAATACCCAAGTCCCGCTTCTACCTTGTCTTCTCCCTCGGTTTCTCGGGCCTCTGTCCTTATTTTTGATCCCCTTTCGCCACCTAACGTTAAATTGACCCAAAAGACTAGAGACACCACGGAATGCCGTTACGCACTCTCCCGGCTAAGGGATAAAAAGACATATGAAAATATTCGTCTCCTTCCCGCATATCTTTACGATAAATCCTACTCTGTTTGCTTTGAGGGAAAAACGAAAACATGTGTCATGGTCTCCATCCAACAGGAAGGCCTTCCTACTGATATAACCAGTCTCAGGAAACTTTACAACAGGAAATCTTCAACACACCTCCCCAAAAGTTTGCGGATGACCTCGCTGCTTTCCGCAGCTATGTACACTTTAAAAGAGTGTCTCACCTTCCGCGTAGCCGAGCTGACCATGCTAAATTTTTTCGTTCTTAACTTGCCTTCTTTGCCTGCATCTCATCTACACTCCCCTACCCCTCCACGTAACAAACTACCTCTTACATTTTACTATCAAAACGTAAGAGTCTTGCGCTCTAAATCTCGTGCTGTTTTGTCTAAATCTCATGGCCTCGATTTCGACGTCTATGCTCTTACAGAAACCAATCTGATCCCCGACATAAAGAGCCAGGAGCTATTGCCCTCCTCTTATAATGTTTTCCGAGATGACGGTCACTCATTCCCTACAGTTAATGATCCTGCCCTCCCTAAAGTTGATTCTCCATGCAGAGGTGTCCTACCTGCTATTCACAATAAGCTCAACACTTCTCTCATCGCTATCTCTACTTCTGTTAAACTTGAATAGGTCCCTGTACGTTATGTGTTGCTACATTCTCCCAGCTCAACCAATCGAATCCTACATCCTTGCTATTAAAGCAATTGACAAACTAATTGATCTAAGTGATTCCATCGACGATATCCTTATCTTTGGTGACTTTAATCTGGCCCTGCTGAAGTGAATTCCATCGGATGATCACTTATTTTTTGTGTGTCAAACGCTAGCTCATCCAAGGAATGTCTATTCATTGATAGCAGAACCGACTCGAATTGGCGTCCCTAACTCTATCGGTAACGTTTTGTCCCTTTACCCTATCAACTGCCGACAACTTTCACCCCCAACTCTTCTCTCATTTTTCCATAACTCTCCACCCCAGTCTACTCCTTCCCTTCTATCTCTTCTTACAACTTCCACAAAGCGAATTTTCGCAAAATCATTATCTATCTTAGCAAATCTTCTTTTGACTTTACCAACCTATCCTTATCTGATGCTGTCTCCATTTTTTACAGTGAAATTTTTAATTCCATTTCTCTTTACGCCCCCTTTTCTCGGCTAAAAACATCACCTACTTCCCCTCCTTTGTATAACAGAAGGCTTCGCTCTTTACGAAACAAAATAAAGAAATTATGGGCAGTTTTTCCTCGCACCAATTCTTATTATGACTCCTCTAACTATCTTGGAACCTACCTCCAATTCACTCAGCTCTATAACTGCCTCTATCAGCCCTATCTCGACACAGCGCAGACCAACCTTATCAACGATCCTAAGACATTTTATCAATTCGTCAACTACAAAAGAAATTCAGACGATTATCCGCCTCTCTCTCGTTCGATAATATATCATCTATCGACTCACATATTATAGCCAACTACTACAAACCTAGTTGAATTCGTATCCTTTGCACTCTCAGCCCTAGAAAATGGCAACGAAATCGATGTTATTGCTACGGCCATCGATAAAATATCACTTCAATGGATCCTGTTCAAATTGTCTTCCCTGGGTTTGGCCCCATATTGTTAAAATGGATATCTTCTCATTTTCAGAACCGTTATTATAGCGTTCGCTTTAGGTCAGCTTTCTCAAACCCCGTTTTTAGCCACTTTTGGTGTCCCACAAGGCAGCCATCTAGGTCCCCTCTTTTTCATTTTAACTATAAACTATCTTGACGGGATTATTAAACACTGCTCCATTTACACCGACGACGCTAAGTTCTTCAAGACTATTTCCTATTCTCCTTCAAGAAGACCTCGATAGGTTTTCCACTTGGTGCCTAAAAAATTGCTTAGAGCTTAATGTCTCCGAATCCCAATCTATGACTTTGTCACGTAAGTCCAATGACTTGGTTCAATTACTTCGGGACCTTGAAATATTATACGATAGAGAGTTTAACTTCCGTTCGCCTATTGATGAGATAATCCTTAAAGCTAACTCATGGCCTAAAGAATTTTCCAACCCTTATGTGACAAGATCACTTTACATTATCCTTGTCCGGCCCCTCGAATATGCCAGCCAAGTGTGTTCCCCCTTTCATCGAGTTCGTGTATCCCAAATCGAGAACATTTAACGTAATTTTTTTCGGTTTGCCCTTCGTGGACTACCCTGGGATGACCCCTTTATCTTACTTCGCTATCGTGACCGCCTCAAACTTCTTAACCTGAATAGCCTCGAAAAACGCAAAGACGTAGCTGACATTCTCTTCATTCACTGACTGCCCTCTGGTTCTGTGAATTGCGCTGCCATTTACAATTCTATTGCCTTCAACACTAACCCTCGGAATTTACGCTGTCCTCGTCTATTTCTCGCCCTTTTTGATTTTAATCTGAGCACTTCTCGTCTTAAACTTGATCTTCTCCACCATTCCCTTACTTCCTAGCCTTTAACTGTTGTTAAACGGTCTGCGGACATGGCGGTCTGCGAATCATGAAAGCTGAATTAAATTGATCACATTGCGATAGACGTAAGGCATGCCTTACGCAGCGAAAAGAGCCTCTAGAGTTACAACATCACTCAGTAGATTAATGGCGAACATAGGTGGTCCAACGCCAAGTAAGCGCAGGCTATTAATCTCGACAATGCATGCCATTCTCCTATATGGAAGTTAGATCTGGGCAAACGCGCTTCGACAAGAAAAGTACCGGAATCAGATGGCGGAAATGCAAAGACGTGGAGCTCTACGCGTGGCTAGCTCTTACCGAACGGTGTCGGAACCAGCCGTCCTTGTAGTCGCAGGAGTGACTCCCATCGATCTCGAAATCGGATTGGAAGCGGCAATCGACCAAGCAGAGCAGCGATACTGAAGTGGCAAGAGCTCTGGATCTCGGAATTGTGAGATAATATAACGTAGAAAAGCTGCGTAAGTAACGTAAGACACCGCCAGAATCTTCGCCGAACACGTATCCCGAGTTGTCTCAAAAACTTCTATGCTGCCAGAATCAATTACCGAAGACCAATGGCTACACTTCTAACGTGCCATCAAAGATGCCGCAACTAATGTGCTGGATTTCACCCGACCACCACCAAGACATCCCTGCTTTGATGAAGAATTCCGTCCAGGACATGCAGCTAAACAAGAAGCCTACAAACCGGCGCTGCAACGAAGAACGAGAGCTGCTCGTGCGATCGGCGAGCAAAAGCGACGGGAAAAACATCGTTTTCTCCATAAGAAGAAAAAAGAGCACGAGAAGGAAACCTTGTAGTAGAGTCACAGTCGGTGATGAGAATATGGAAAAACTTTTTCTGCAGATTGTATAACAGCGAAGATGCCCAACATCCCGCGGTCAGCAGAATAGACCTTTCAACTTTGACGATGATAGCCAAAACTTCTATTCACCTGACCAGAACGATGTAAGATTAGCGATATCTAAACTGAAAATCAATAAAACAGCTGGACCTGACAGCTTACCGGCCGAGGTATTCAAAGCTGTAGAGAGCTTGAACCAACAAAACAGAGAAGAGTGTATGCTTGACGAATGGAATCTCAGTACCGTATCCGCGATCCACAAAAAAGGAGAACCCCTCAACTGCGTTGTATAAGTCTGCTCAACATCGGATACAAGATCTTAGCTGCCATATAGTGTGAACGTCTGAAACTCTTCGTCTACAACCTGATTGGCCACTATCATTGCGGTTTCAAACCAGGAAAGTCCACAATCCATCAGATCCTGGAAAAAACTCAAGAAGTCATCGATTTTATGGCCGCATATGACAGCGTTTGTTAGACGAGCTATATAGAGCCATGTCAAGTTTTGGCATCTCTCCTAAACTCGTCCGTCTGTACAGAATGACAATTGAGAACGCTCCCTGCTCAGTCAAGGTCGGTAACGACATAACCGAGACTTTTAATGTCAAAAAAGGTTATAGATAAGGTGACGCGCGTGCGGAACTCACAAGTGAACACTGAGAGCACAATCTTTCAAAACTCTGTGCAACTACAATACTAGCGTACGCCGATGACATCGACGAGTGCCTTCAATAGTATTGAAAAGGAAGCTGCCAAAATGGGTTTAGCATTACTATAAATGAGGGCAAAACCAAAACCAATGGACCATTCAACCTGGACGATGAAAGTCAACAGATCCGTCAACCCAACCAAAATGGAGTGGAGATAACAATATTCAAGCTCAAGTACAACAAGGCTGTTGGACCGGACGGCCTACTTGCCGACCTATTTAAGTTCGCGGGAGATGTCTTTGCAGACAGCATCCACCAACTCATTCCATGACAGCATCTATAGATAAGAGCTGTACAGAGCCATGTCTAGCCTTGGTACCCCTGTCAAACTCGTCAGATTGTGCAGAACGACGATGGAGACAGTTCGTTGTTCCGTAAAGGTCGGAACGATTTCTGCTGTCAAAAAAGACTTGAGAAAATTGTGTGAACTTCGCAAGTCCTTGCATACGCTGATGACATGAATAGTTGTTAGAACT
Organism: Volucella zonaria; assembly: GCA_963966105.1. Taxonomy (NCBI): domain Eukaryota; kingdom Metazoa; phylum Arthropoda; class Insecta; order Diptera; family Syrphidae; genus Volucella; species Volucella zonaria. Next base: position 172,373,535 of record OZ014531.1, on the reverse strand, counting down.
TAGCAAACTGTTACTGTTGCGTTCAAAAGTATTGAAATAGAAGCGCCAAAAATGGATTTAGTCGTGAATGACAGCAATACTAAGTATAAGCTGTCAACAAGAAGGAACACACAACATCCATGTATTGGACAGAACGTCACAATAGCCGGCTATAACGTTGACGTGGTCAGTTACATTGTATTCATCGGCTCTGCTTTTAAATCTGATATTGACATCTGATCTGAAACCAAGCAAAGAGTTTCTTCAACCTAAGAAGGCGAATTAGTTAGAGGACCTTGTGAAGGATCATTAGAAAGACTCTATATATGGTCCTCAATTTCCCAGTCCCGCTTTATTATGCTTAGACTTTTGCGAAGTAGGATGAAGATATCCTTGGCCGTTTCGAACAGAAAGTTCTTCGAGTAATTTTTGGTCACATTTGCATTGACGTGGTTTGGAAGAGGAGATTTAACAACGGACTCTACGAGCTGTACAGTGACATTGATCTGGTCAGCAAAGTCACATCGGTTACATAAGATGGCTAGGACATATAGAGCAATTGAACATCAACGCTCCAAAGAGACTGCTTTGGATTGACAACGGAGTAGAGGAACACCTCGCCTTAGGTGGCGCAAGTGGAAGGGCACCTCAATCAGCTTGAAGTGCGCAACTGAATGCAGTTAACCATAGATCGCGCTAACTGGAGAGGCCTATTGTTTTAAGCTCAGCAAGTATTTAGTTTGAATCGATTTGTTCACCAGTTATCGTCTAACATTAACTCTGCTTGCAACAAGTGCCTGGGATTATTTTGTCTTTTACTACATGTAACCGTACACAGCTCCTCTCCCTGAAAAATCAAATGTAGGTTAACACATATTCACGTGGACAACCAAAGGTTTCAGATCCGAATTCATACTTCTAGTTCAAGAAGCGTTCAACGGCCTGCCTTTCATAGTCATCAACGGTAACCAAGTAACATACGAGGGTTGCCTGAAAAGTTTCCTACAGCAACGTAAAGATAGCGGCACTCGTCAATAAAAGCTAGTGAATGCTAGTTGTGCATTTTTTGACAATTACTAACCGAAGTTTCAGTCATTTTGGACGCGCAGTTTTTAGTTGACAGACGTTTGAGTGAGTCGATTGAGTGTGAGAAAGGCAATACGCCTAAGCAAATCAAAAATGTCTTGGACTCTGTGTATGGGGACTCTGCAACATCATTTACCACAGTGAAATTTTGGGCAGCTGAATTTAAACGTGACCGTAAGAGCTTGGGAGATGATGAACGTTCGGGGCGTCTAAAAACTGCAACCACTGACGATAAAATTGCTAAAGTTCGCCAAATGGTGTTAGACGACCGCCGAATTAAAGTGAGAGAGATAGTAGAGGTTATGAAAATGTCCAAAGACCGTGTTTGTTACATATTAAGTGAAGATTTAGGCATGAGAAAGCTGTCCGCGCGTTGGGTGCCGCGTTTGCTTACATTAGACCAAAAACGTGTTCGAATGAACATTTCCAACGTTCTGTTGGCGCAGTTTAGGCACAATAAATCCGAGTTTTGGCGCCGATTAATTACTGTAGATGAAACTTGGATACACCATTATACGCCCGAAACAAAAATTCAGTCAAGACAGTGGACTGCAAAGGGCGAGCCGGCTCCAAAAAAGCTGGTAAAGTGATGGCGACTGTGATTTGGGATAGTAAAGGAGTTATCTTAATCGATTATCTTCAAAAAGGAAAAACCATTACAGGAGCATACTACGCATCATTACTTGCCAAGCTGAAGGCAGAAATTGCGGAAAAACGGCCACATTTGCAGAAAAAGAAAATCCGTGTTCACCAAGACAAGGCGCCACCTCACACCTCAGCGGTTGCCATGGCGAAAATCCATGAATTACGGTTTGAACTGCTTGACCGTCCACCTTATTCACCAGATCTAGCCCCAAGCGACTTCTTTTTGTTCCCTCATCTAAAAACTGCGCTCGGAGGACAGAGATTTTCGTCAAATGAGGAGGCAATCAGCTTCGTGAAGAATTATTTTGCAGAGAAAAACGCCAAGTACTATTTGGACGGGTTAGAGAGATGAGAGCATCGCTGGGAGAAGTGTGTACAAGAGTTACAACGAGACTATGTGGAAAAATAAAAAAAATAAAAATTTGAGAAAAAATGTCTTGTATCATTGTTCGATCGGAAAGTTTTCAGAAAACCCTCGTATATACTGCTCTCCGTCTGTAGTTTGCTTCTTTGCTTTGCATAACAAATTCAAACGCAAGGAAACCAGACAAGCGTTCAAAATTCATCCATTTTGGCCTGATGGATTCAAAAAGTCAGAACTTGCTGGGTGAATGTGCATTCGAATAAATCCCAAACCACTTTTCGGTTCACATCCTGAGGCTCAATTATCTAAAATTAACCAAACCAACGCCCTTAATCCGGTGCACCTTTTTTTGTTCTACGGTCATTAAAAAAATGTTTGGTTTTGATGGCAATTCTTGAGTATCCTTGCGTCCTCTCAGTTTAATGGGTAAATTCAAAAACAGGACACTGCGTACATACTCGTAATTTGCAAAGCGTTTGTTCTAATTTTTTTATTTCAAATGTAATTGTGTCAAGTAGTCCCACTAAATTAAAATAATGTCCCGTGCAGAATGCCCACAAAAACATCCAGCCACTTTGGTATAGGCAAATGTATCTCAACCATCACCCCGTTGACCATATTTACATGCGAAAATTAATGGCCTCTGTCGAGTGCTTATTGCTGAATTTAATTGCTGCCAACCAGAGCTACGGATACGGGTACGTACGTATGCATGTACAAATGCATGTTTTCGATAGCAGCTCGTGGAAAAATATTTATTGCCAACAACCACGGAACATCCGTATTTTTTGATTTTTTTTTCTCCCCCCCCGTTTCGGACTTACTCGTATGTATGTTCGGTGCTGGTAATTACATCATGGTCTTGACGGATTTATGCGACTTGTACTGTAGCCAAGGTAGCATCTTAACCCAGACTGTAGAGGGTGAATGTAATTGCACAATTTCTGCTCTATAGTTAAACTCACGGTTCATGGTCCATCTGAGCTTTTTAATTTCACTAAAAGGGAGCAAATCCACTTTTCTATAGTCTCTCTGTTAACACAGAGTCCAACAAAGTCTCCAACTTTGTTCATATGGGTTTTGCAAGGATTCGTCTAAAATCCTTTTAAACTTTTGAACTAATCTTCCAATACTTCCGGCTCTGCACATAGCCAACTGTTCGAAAAAGATGACAAAGTCGCTAATGTCTTGCCGAACATAGTAGTCCCGATCTCCATCTGTCCATGGAGGGTACTCATAACTAGGTCAGACTTTAATTAAAGTTCTCCGACAAAATATATCCCGAGAGCAGGACTATAGTAGATCTGGTGGTGGATTTTAGCCAAAGTCCCGCATCGATTTATTGTTTAGCTTGAATTCCAGCCAGAAACTAGGAGATCACAAATTGCTTCCATTTACGAAGGATGGCAAAGTTTTTTCCTCCAAAGGCATAAGTTTGGAGGGATTTTCTTCTATTTGTTCCCTCTAAAACTGCATCGAGAAGTGCGGGTATCTTGGGCTAGGAAATATGTACGGTCGTATCCAACTTCATCTCATATTTATTCCAGGAAGGACTAAAGATATCAGTGCCATATACTCGTATGTATGTATATGAATGGTGACATTGCATTTGATGATTTAGTTGCATTCCTGATTTGAAGGAAATTTTCTAGGATCCATTCGGCTCAGAGAAATGCAAAGTTTTCGAATGACATTAATGTTTCCATTTGGTTTGCATTTCAATCTGTTGGTTGCTCCTTTTTATTATTTTTTTTTTTCTGAGAGAACGTCGTCTAAGTATTCCTTAATTGAAATTGCAAGGAACAAGCCAGCAGAGACGTCTATTGTCATACTCGTAGTTTGAATTTTTCAAGAGTTTTCCAAACTAATTTTCAATAGTACTGGGGTTGAAAGTTTTTGATGAATAATGTATCTCGCATGATAGGCGAGGGTTGAGGAGTTATTTTTTCGAAGGATTAGCCTGCAACGATTAGAATTATAAATTTACGAAGTGGAGTCATGGAGTGGGTAGTAAGTACAGGCAAAATGATGGGCAAGACTTTCAATGGCAAGATGCATTTGTTAGCGTATAATTTTGGGGCGATATCATGAAGTTTTCGTGATGTCATATTGGCTTAATGCGTTGGCAGTGTGAAATATCAGAAGTTTCCATCTGAATCAAGTTGATACGAGCGTTGATATGAATATCTGTCAAGAGTAAGTAAGAGGATTATGGATTTACTACATAAGTCTGAACTGAAATGAATATATTATTTATTTGAAACCCAATTCGCCATTAACGATCACATCCGTGTAAGGTCTATTTATGTTAAGGCAGAAGAAGCAGCCTCTACTTGACCGCACTTAGATTTTTGACGACCCATTGAAGCTTGACCGTCTCGATGGCGGCTTACAGGCCGAAGGGGTTCTGCGTCGTAACCAACATGGTTCATCTAGCTTTCTATTGCGCACGCCGAATTGGTAAAATCCTCTTTTGACCGTGTGCACCACCTTAGATAAAGTGTATCCTTACTGCATTCGACGATCCTTCGCATTGGAAAACTAATGCGCTCTACAGTGCCCTATAGTCTTAATTACTGTAAAGCAGCCGAAGCACTTCTTCTCGTCCAAGGACCGAAGACCAACAGGACAAGGATGATGAAGGTTTTACATAGCGTCCTCTTCGTTACTTGTTCAAGATTTTTGCTATTCAATTGCCTTCTTACCCTATAGAAGAAGCAGTTACGAAGAGCTATTTTTCGCTTGATCTCCGCTCTGATGTCATTGGAATATAAATTTCTTAATTACCTCAAAATTATTGCTGTCCATTGTTATGTTCAACCGTATTCATCACTCCTGATTGTCCGTTTTTGATGACCATATCGATTTGATGTTCTTAGGGTGACCAGATAAGAAGGATTGGAAAAAAAACTTAAATAAAACAACAACGGTGTGAGATATAAAATTGATTCCGGCTTTATTTTGAAGCTACATTCATGCCATTATATCTGGAATAGCACATCATTCAAATGGCTGCCTCGGCTTCGCTGGCAGTGCCTCAAGCGGTCGGTCCAATTTTTTATAACTCGGTCCAATATGTCGGAGTTATTCCGGCGATAGCGTGTCGAATGTTGGCCTCGAGCTCGTCCAAAGTGGTTGGCTTGTTAGTGTAGACTAAGGATTTGACGTAGCCCCGGAGAAAATAATCGAGTGGTGTCAAATCGCATGACCGCGGCAGCAAATTGATGAACGATCGCGTGTGATGACCCAGTCGTCAAATTTCTCCTTCACAAGTTTGAGCGTTGCGTCGCTTTTATGACATGTAACGCCATCTTGTTAGAATCACAGCTCGGATATATCGATGTTATCCAGGGTCATGGAAACGCTGATAAACCTTCAGCTCGTGATATATCTCGAAACACGAAAAATTCTCAATGGCGTGTCCCACCGAAAAGTGGAACCAAAGCGTACATGCATCTGGTATTTGACAGAGTTTGGCATCAGGCTCTTTTGTCGAAAATGCGTGCTTTTGGGATCAAAGACTCTCTTGTTCAATGGATTAAAAATTACCTTTCGGAACGTTAAACTCAAGATGTCTTGGATGTTTTCAAGTTTGATATTCACAAAATAAATGCTGGTGTGCCCCAGGGCTCCGTTCTGTCTCCGACACTCTTTTTACTTTTCATCAACGATCTCTTGTCTTCTACCTCTAATCCAATCTATTCCTTTGCTGATGACAGTACCTACTCTCTGCTTTTCATATTCGTTCCCGGACTCACGCCCCTGCCCTTCGGCTGTAGAACGGGAACGGCAGCATATGTTAAGCTCATTAAATTCTGATATTAACAGCATAACTCATTGGGGAACCACTGGCAGAGTGGAATTTAATGCTTCCAAAACTCAATGCTGTCTGCTGTTATTAAAGCGAAATTCAAATACCCAGCCATTATCCATGAATGGCACTTGCATCGTCGAAACCGATAAAATTTCCATTCTCGGTATGTGTGTCAGTGACAACTTACATTGAAATGACCACATATTCGATGTCGTCAAAAATGCTGCGAAATGTCAAGGTTTCCTCAAGCGATGTAAGAAATACTTCACCCCCTCTGATGTGGCCTCAATATATAAGGCGTTTGTGCGCCCGAAATTGAAGTACAATGCTCACATCTGGTCAGGTGCTCCTAAAACATCTTTGCACCTGCTAGATAGGATTCAAAACCGTGCGATAAAACTCATAGTTGATCAATCAATTGACACCCTCGAACACCGACATAATGTCTCCTGTCTCACTTTGTTTTATCGCTATTTCCACCACCAGTGATACATTGAAATCGCCAGTGGCATTCTGCCCATTCAAACTTTCAACCGTAACACCCGTCTCGTTATGAATGCTCATCAGTATACCCTCAAGCCCACTCTCGGACGTACTCTGAAACATCGTGATTCGTTCCTAAACCGAATAACTCGCTTGTGGAATGCCGCGCCGAGCTCTCTATTTCCTAGTCATTATATTGGGTATATAATTTATTTCGTGCGGTTTTTTTTCAAAATTTAAACATTTATTTAAGAAAAACATGTACAATAGTATTATTCAAAGTATTGCCCATCTGAAGCTATGACTTTTTCCCATCTTTCTGGCAATTTGTGGATCCCATCTCAAAAGAACTGCGCCGGCTTGGCAGTCAAGAATGAATCAAGCCAATTTTTGATATTTTTGCTCTGATGTGAACCGTATTTCAGTGAGGGCGTTCTGCATTGACCGGAACAAATGGTAGTCAGATGGGGCAAGGTCTGGGCTATAAGGCGGGTGGGGTAAGACTTCCCATCCACTGTTTTCCAAATAGTTCTTAACCGGAATAGCAACGTGAGGCCGAGCGTTGTCATGATGGAAAATTATTGCCTCGTGTCTGGTCGCATATTCCGGGCGTTTTTCGGCCACTGCTCTCTTCAAACGGATTAATTGTGTTCGGCAGCGTTGCCCATTGATGGTTTCACCCGGTTTTAGCAGCTCATAATACAGCACACCCATCTGATCCCACCAAATACAGAGCATTACCTTCGCGCCATGGATATTCGGCTTTGCCGTTGATTTGGCTGGTTGGCCGGGTTTCACATATGATTTTTTGCGCTTGGGGTTGTCGTAATGGATCCATTTTTCATCACCAGTAACAATCCGATGCAAAAATGACTTCCTTTTGTGGCGTTCCAGCAGCATTTCGGACATGCAAAACCGCCTTTCGACGTCTCTCGGCTTGAGTTCATGTGGAACCCAATTTCCTTGCTTTTGAATATATCCAGCTGCTTTTAAACGTTTTGAAATGGCTGCTTGAGTGACACAGAAAGATTCTGCGAGCTCTTCTTGTGTTTGGCAACAATCTTCATAGATTAATGCTTCCAGTTCTTCATCTTCAAACTTTTTTGGCTGCCCAGGACGTTCATCGTCTTCCAAGCCAAAATCACCACTTTTAAATCGTGCAAACCACTTTTGGCACGTTCGCTCTGCTAGCGCATGTTCACCATAAACTTCCCCCAAAATACGATGACTTTCGGCAGCAGTTTTCTTCATGAAGAAGAACTCCCCGCAAAAACACTTTTTCAGGCACAAAGTTCGACATATTTCAGTGAAAACAAATTATTGTTGTTTACGCTTCAAATGAATGACATATACTGAAATGACTTACAATGACAGTAGCTTTCCAACGCAAGTTCCAATGGAATAATAACAATGGGATAATACAAGTTACGCCATCTCTTAGCAAACCGCACGAATTAAGTTATTGACCCAATAACATTCAGGTATTTAAAACCAACGTACATCGGTACCTATATTTTTTCCTCCCTAACTTTCCTTCGCCCGCGCTGTGTGCAAACATTTTAAGCGCGCACTACTTTATAAAACCACCATTGACAGTAACGGTATCCTTCCTCATTTCGAAAGAAATAAGGTCCGAAGATGCCGCCATGCCATAAACCGCACCAAACAGTCAGTCTTTTTGGATGCATTGATGCTTGGCCGAACACTTGTGGTTTTTTTTTCGCTCCAGTAACGACAATTTTGCTTGTTGACATAACTGCTGAACCGAAAATGAGCCTCATCCGAGAAGATGATTTTTTGGCCAAAAACCGGATCCCCCGCCAATATTTGCAGCACCCAATTAGCGAACTCATGGCTTTATCTATGGTCGTCCGTCTTGCGTCAGCACCATCTGATACCGATGTAGGCCCAAATGCAATTACACAATAAGCCGGGTTGACTCTCTGGCAATGCCCAAATTTAACTGATCGGCGCCGAATTGACATTTCAGGGTCTTCTTCGATACCGGCTGCTACGGCGGCTATGTTTTCTTCATTTCGCACCAATCTCTGTCTGGTTGGTGGCTTAAGGCCAAAAGAGTGTACTCACGCTCAAACTTTTCCACGGTGCGACGAATTTCCTGCACACTGAAGCAATTATGACGGCTGACCTCACTACGAAATTCACGTTTGGCAAGCGTAACACGATGCATGATGAAATTGCAATGCAGAGCAGGATGTCGTTGATAGCTTTGACAGCTGCTGAAACATAACAATTAGAAAAACTATCATTACTATCTCGTAACCCTTTACATAGCTTATGTCTATGTACATAGGTGCCGCAGTTTAGTAAATCTCCTTCCATCAGAACCAGAAAGACGAAGCTGAAATAACATTCACCGTATGTGCTCTCCTTCGATGAAACTTCCTTACCAATTTTTGCTTTTTTTTTCTTTAAGTCTCTTTTACTAAAATTTGTCAGTCTTTCCTAGAACATCTCAGGTATGAATTGCCTACAATATCAGCACTCTTCAAAGGAGGTGATCCGCGGTATCGTCATCTCTCTCACAGCAACCATCGCAGTATACTCGTATGTATTGTTGTGCAGTAATGTCCGGCATACCTAGACGCAAGATCATCTACGATCTCATTATGTCCACACAGGACTCAGTGAATTCAGCCTTTCGACTGCCTTAAAGAAGCCTAGCAATTTCAAATTAGTTTGGAAGTGATAGGAGAGTTTAACATGACCTTTAACACACCTCGCCTATCGCTGCAGGCGCAGATAATTCACCGCCTCTACTGATTCCTTACAATGTCCGAAGACAGACACAGTTTTCTCTAATGAGGAACGAAATCGAACATTGTCGGCTTCCAAAAAGCACCAGCGGCGTATCCACACCTTTACTCTCTCAGATTCTTGCCGAAATCAGTTCTGAGGAATGCCAACTCCGTACTTTTGTAGCATTCGGCGCGCAAGTTCATTAAACCTCCATTACGTATGTGTTATACCGAAGATCGCTTCTTTTTAAAAGGACTCTCCTCGGCGGCAGGTCTTATATCTTGTCAAAAGCTCTATTAGCTCCGCCAATCACTATTGGTTTGGTCCAAACACGTTTGGCATCCAAAATGACATCCAAATAGTTAGCTTCTTTGTGAAACGGATGGTGATGCCTTTAAGCACTAAATGAGTCAGAACAGTCAGCTTCCTTCTTCTCATGAAGAGAAAGCCTCAGTTTTGAAGGAAAGCTCATTTGTGGTGCTCCAATTCCCGATCATGTCTAGGGCCGACTGCGATTTAGAACCAATGCTCGGAAGTTGTGCATCGACAGAAAGTGCATCTTTTTCACTTGCTCATGTCTGAGCGTTGACATTGGAGCTACTGAGCGCGTTAAGCAGAGAATCGGCCAGCATATATCATAACAGTGAAGACTAAACGACGCCGTGTGGGTAACCCTTTGGAATCGCAACAAGTCTGTTCTCTAAGATTGCTTTGATGCAGAAAACTAGATATTAGTTTACGCCGTGTTGTCTGGAGGTTAAATGATCCCGAAAGCACTCTCAATGTCGATGAACACACCCTGCGCCTGTTGAGAGCGTCTTCAATTCTGCCCACCAGATTTTCAAGCGCAGTTTCCAAGGATCCTCCTTCGTGATAAGTAAGTTTCATCTTGGGCAGAGAATGCACTCCCCAAGCAATTTTGCCTAAACATCCCTCCATAAAAGCTCTTGGCGAACCAGAATATCCGGTGCCATGTTAGCATTAAGAATTCTCTTCTTCTCCCACTGGATATACTCGTATGCTATCGGTACCAGTCATCACAAAAGCACGCAACAGCTTATTTAGTGACCTCATCCTTCATCACAACCGATGACAGATATCAGCTACAACAGGTTATGCTATTCAGCTCACTTGCAGCTTCAGTGATAAGAGCTGGTTTTGGGCAGGTTCTGATAAGCCTACGTGATCAGTGAGTCTCGATCTTGAGACAGAGAATATCTGTTTTCAACTCAGTGTAAGCGCCGTCTGATCCTCCGAATGACTCCAGTAAGGCTAATTTGCCCCATTAAAGGCCTCTGACTAGTCTTCTGGTTTCTTCGAGTTTTTTTTTTTTATCTTTTCGCAAGAGTTGTAAGAGCTACTTGTGCGTTTCTCCAACTCCATTTTTCAGTCCTTCGAAGGAGATGCGGTATATCAGATGGCTTATTAGTAACATCGCCAATGATCTTTTGCATTTGATGTTGGTAATGTACAACTTCTCAAGGGTTTTGGAATACTTCATCCGAGAAAGCTTTATCAGTCATCTTCGATGTTTTACCATCGACGGTATCTGTCACTGTTATTGGCTTGTTGCAAATCCAGAATAAATCCAAAAGTAGCTGTTTCGTGCGAAGATCGTAATGAGATCAGTCTGGTCTGTATATCAGAAATTCACCAGGTCTTTTGTGGTTATGGAGTTGTATGCTACGATAGAACTTCACACCGCTGCAGAATCGATTAGTCTGAGCATTTCTTCTGCTAAAAATGCTCTGCACTCATAATTGGCCAATAAAATCACAACTGGTTTTAATTTCACCCTAAGGAGAGTGCTCATATTTTGTGTCAAGAATATGGTAAGATCACTCCTTGGCAAAGTTATCCTCCTCTTGCGAGCTCATCAGCTCATATAGGGCTTCTGAATTCTTCCTTCCTTCAAAGACATCTTCAATCTGTCATATTTGCGTACCTAAATAGAAAGGCGTAAATAAAGCTAATGACTCTACACCCAATTGTCTTGTAATAAAATGATTGTCTATCACTGGTACAACATTCTCTAAGAACTTCATAGATCTTTTATTTATTAACTTCTTGCGAATTGTGCCATCGATGATGTCAATAAGCGCATAGTCCCACAGAAAGAAGCCGGCAGTATATGAGTAAGGAACGTGATGTCCGATATAATCCAAAACAACTCTATCTGCCACCTGCAACAGCTGCGATGGAAGAACAAAAATAGAACCACAAGCAACTTGGACATTTATAGCAGCCAGAATGGCTGGTCAACCTCTTACAGTCCCGTTCCGAACCAACCCCAAGATGGGCCACCATCAAATTTACGACCCCGCTCAATTGTTTTACTTTTTAGGGACATTCTAGCTTTGTTCTTTGGCATAATTTTATTCATAACTTATCTGGACGGCCGCGTCGATCCTACGCACTAAATTTGGCTGTACACGAGTATTATCTACTAATTTATCGGTTGATAAAATTTCTCCGAAATGAAAAAATGTAAATTATCTGCATTTACGGACGGATGTAGCTCGGTTTTATAAGCACAATGACCGCCCTTCTGAATGTCGTTTTTGTTCGTGAAGCCAAAATTGCTCTCGTAACCAAACTGGATATGAATAACATACTTGTATGGTAGATACATTTTTGCTTTTGCCAACTATAATTAATTAAGTAAATTTGAATACGGGGACATACTTCACACTTCCCGGGCAGAAGATGCAAGCAAATCAGTTAAGAAGGTAAACAGAACACGGAATGTATTTTCTCAAGAGCCTTTTCGAGTCTTTGCTTGCTTAATAAAGTCATCCGAACAGATATGATCTCATAAAAAGTCTCACAATGCGTAATTAAGAGCAGAATAAACAAATTTACTGCGCAGTAAGAACTTGTAACCCGTAACTGATGTTTTAAACAAATTAAGATATACAAAGAAAAAACAGGAAAATACATTTTGAAAGTTATTCGGGGTTTTATAGTACGAATACAGTGAGTGCCAGCTTTGATAAATGGACCCAAGTATTCGTTTTCATTGAGTAAAAGTCGTGTGCTAATGATATGGACGATAAACCTACAGATTGAAGGTCAAAGGGTGAATAACTTAAAGCGATCAGATGTTTGTCATAATCATCACGAACAAACATCGAATTTAAGATGATTAACATGTTTCATGATTTTGTTTTTTTTTTTTTTTTTTTTTTGGAATTCGCTCGTACAATTTGCACGTAGTTCGCAGCCTGTTCGCTAGGGTAAATCTAATCAAAGGTATGAGAAATGAGGTTTTATTTTATCTTAAAAACTAGTTGGATTGGTTTGTTCTTACGTTGATCTTAAAAACGATTTGTTATTGAACTAATTCAGGTCCAATTTAGGATTGGAAATTTGAAATTTGTGTCTAATTTATTAAGAAGTTTTTAACCCGCATTTCTGCATTATTTTTTAGAAGGAATGGCCTTAGTATGTGTATACATACGTAAGAGCTTTTTTATAACACAGTGAACCTTTTAGGCAAATCTTAAATCATGTATCTATGCATATCGCCACTTGCCTATTGTATGCCGTATCCAACTGACTAGCTTGTAAAGCTGCACTGTATATGGAAATCCGCGTTTATTTTCTTATTTCTGTATAAGAAATCCCTGAGATAAGGTTGGCTATGTTGGGAAATAATCGGAAAATACAGATTCTTCCTGGACTATTTACGTGTATCTTGTATCTGTTAGAACTTCATGTAACTAATATAGCTCTTACTTTTTTAGATGATTTTTTTGGCATGCCTATTAGCTTATCTATGGATCCTCAATTTTGTATCTTTTTTCGAAACTATTTGGGCGGTGACTATGAGCAAAAGAAAGTGATTTTTCGAGGAAAATAAAGGAAAGCAAAAGAAACATTGCCATGCTGAACCTCTACATCAAAACAAGGCGAGCAACCTTTCGGCGCCTGGTTAAAAGATAAGGTATCCGTCCCCTTAACCATATCCTTATATTTTGAAAAGGCTTAAAAGCCTTCAAGGTATTGTAAGGCACCTACAGAGAAAATTCCAGCCCACTAGCAATGACCAGCTAAGAGAGAGAGAGAACCTGAGCATGCATTTGATGCTGCTGCAGGCCACACTGAGCACCAGGATAAAATGACGAAGATGAAGCCTAGAACCGAATTTAAGGAAACGCCAGCAGCAGTAAAAATTAGCCATAAGACTATATCCAAATCTCAGATAAAGAACGATAACGACAGGAAGGAATGCAGGAGAGATGTACGTACAAAGTGAAATAAAAGGTGGTCGGAACATGGGGACATTCCTTGGGTTCTCGTGGATAAAATGTTGCTCGAAATCACTCGCCAGTTAGTTGGAAGAACTGCAACACTCAATAGGCTGTCTGATGGCAGAGTTGAGAACGACGGGAGAAGTCGAGTTTGTTTAAATTCACACACATGAGACAAAAGAAAATTGTAGAGTCTCTTATTCAGGTGCTGGCAGTTAGAGAATAGATTTAAGGACAAATAGTGTTTAGGTAAGGATCCACTGGAATTAGTGTGATATGTTGTCTTTGGCGGATTTAGCTATAGCAGAAACCGTTTAGCTCTAGTAGTAAGAGTATCTGTATCTTTTGTAGATGCCATTCTGACGTTCGAAGCCGACTTTTAAGTTCGTATACCCCGTATTTCAGGACAAGTAAACGAAGGTGTTCTTCGTCGATCCGGATAGGATAGCGAGGTGGAGGAAAGTCTTGCAAAGGCTCTTCCGAAATATGTTCAAAAATACCAAAGAACAATGAATGCAAGGCAGAATGTGTGCCTGTAATGCTGTGATATTATTGCACATGCTTTTCAGAGACATGTAGGTAGGAAGTCGGAGGAATTACTGCTTACGCGTCTTCAACAAGCACGATTGAAAAGAGGGGTGCTGCGTTTTTTATATTTAAATGCTTTTTTATATTTAAATGGCTCCGGGATGACATGCATCTGTCATTGAAAGATTCCTACTAAAGAAAAATGCTGCGAATACTCGTATACTTCTTCTTTCTTACTTATCCTAAGTACCCACCTTTGCTATCCGGGACTTTCCAAATGCTGCAGCTCTACCTTGCCTCCATTGCACTATGAAAGTCTTGCTTTCTTGTCTTCTTTTCCTCATTTTGTATTTAAGTCAAAAATGATGATCGGTCAAGAGCCTCAGCTTATTAATAGGCTGTTTGGGAACAGTACAGGGTGGGGACATTACAAATAATGTGGTCATAACCGCTAGCCGTTGTCCCTATTTTTATATCGGTTGATGAGCTTATTAAGTGTTAGATACTTCATTCATGGTATTGTGCGCAATATTTCTTGGATCTGTGCTCGCAATACATATATGTACATGGTTGCCGCTGGTCTCCGCATAAATATCAGAATCGTACTTATTACATGTATGATCTTAAAATGGATAGTAAAACCGCTGATGTGATTTAGGATCTCAATAGCACAGTTTGTGCAGGTAAAGCTAATGACCATTCGGTGCAATGGTTGTCCTCGCATAATAATTCAAGAGCTTCCAAGAGATGGTGTAAGCAAATTAGCCATCACCGATCCTTGGAAAAAGGACAAATTGACGTCACAAAAGTTGAATGATTTCCAGAAAAAATCAGCGGTACAAGACGTGTTCTGTACACCTTTGCCCGGAAATGAACCATTTCTCGGAGAACTGTGTCGTGCGATGATAAAGGAATTCTGTATTACAACCGATATCAGTGCAGTAGTTGGATCGAGATGAAAACCAAATCATCACCCTAAGTATAAAAAGAAGACAGTGGTGATTGTTTGGTAATCAATGGACAAAATAATTCATCTAAGTTTTCAAAGTCGTGCCAAAATACTGCTCATGAATTGACAAAATACACTAAGAACTGCCGCGTTCACTTCGAAGATTTGTCAACTGCACAACAGAATCCGCAAAAATTTAACTATGATACTCACTAGACCTTTCATCAACCGATTACCACTTCGTTGTTCTTTCATTCTGTTCATAGATTAATGGGGACTTTTGTATTGTCTGGCAGAAGTTCAATAGCAGAGGAGTGCGCGATCTTTTTGAAAAATCAAGCTTATCTTCAAATTATCTATAAGATCCTTACCCATACTCTCATGGATCGACCCATTGAAATTCCTATCAGGTTATGATTGCTGTAGTTCATGCTGTAGTTTCAGGTATTTTACATCCATATAGTGCTACGCAGGAGCGTACAAATTGAACCTTCGAATTCCAATTGTTCCAAATGGTGAAATAGCTTAAAATATTGGTGGCCATAGCGTCATTAGGGCAGCTAATTTGGAGTTTATCAATTATTCTTAAGACCGCACTCCTACATCGTACCTCACCACGTTATTATCCTCTCTATCCTCTAAAGCTTGGAATTTCACAGAGAGATGACGTAAAGGGATCCAGCTGAGGGCATGCAGTGTTGTCAAGGATATCGGCGTAAATGTCTCTGTAGCCTTGGGCGATAGAAAAAAGTTCTTGTCCCACATACATTTGCTTCACAAATCTTGCGTTGGTTCTCCGAAAAATCTCCTTATCAAGTCCGTTGTTCACTAGCTTGCGTCTAAACTTTTAACACAAAAAGTAGTCCGAAAAGATATCAAGTTATCCACAAACAAATTCATCTGTCCAATCTTATTGAATTCAGGAATCACGGAGGTAAGGTGTGTTTTTCTTTTCTTTTTTTTGCAGTTCCAGATTTTTCAATAGGTATTAAATGTCTAATCAGCTGTCACATTGAACTGGCGACCTCCATTTATTTTCAGTACAGATTGCCATTTCGTCAAGAAAATATTGACGCCACAACGGCGATTTCAATTCGTTGAAACTGATTTCCAAAATCGAAGCTCTGTTCGCGAAACTTATAAAGCGCTTCGTGATATTTACGGTAGACATCATCGGTCATCTGCTACTCGTATTTATCGAATTATTGAAAAATTTAGTACTCAATTGCAGCAACTTGGTCCTTGTCCATCCATTATCTGGAAAATTCTGCGTAAGATCGCAAGGCTTATAAGATACAATTGGCGCAATATCTAAAGCCGCGTGACCATTGTTTCGGGTCTTCAATGATTGGGCCTTAAATCAACTGGATGTTGACCCAGTTTTTTACTGTAAAATTTTGTTCAGTGATGAATCTGATTTCTGGTTAAACGGCTCATTTAGCAGTATTATCGTACAATATTTAGAGCAAGGACAATCCTCCAGAAGTTCACCAGATGCCATTGCATCTAAAAAAAAAATGTACGTTATGGTGCGGATTGTACACCGATGGCAACATTGGTCCTCATTTCCTCAAAAATGAGGCCGACACACAAGTTATTGTCAACAGACACCGCTACAATGCCGTGATCAACGATTATTTGTTCCCACAACTTTTGCTAAATTGCTTTCTTTTTTGCTTGACTCGGTAAGAGGATTGCATTACAAGGCAAGCCTTCGAAATATCTAGAGTAGAGTGCCTTATGGCGATTTCTAACAACCTAAGCCCTAGTCATACTCGCATGACAAGCCGTTCATTTGGAAAACTCTCAAAATGATACGAATTCAATCTTGGATTTCTCAAGTTCTAGAGCCTTGGGCTGACTATGGCGATTAATTTCATGCTCTTCGCTGGAGAGAAACAGTGGCAGCTCCGTTTAAGTGCTCAAATCATTGTGAATCCATACTGAATACAGATTTTGTCTTTAGTCAGCCGAAACGGTCCTTTCCGGATAAGGAAAATTGTTGATTTTCTCCATTAATCTCATTTCTTGAAACTACACAGCGCGGACTACAAGCTATTGTAGTTAAGGAAAGGAACGGTGCAAGAAGCAACTGTCTGACAGCTTATTGGGATTGTTTAGAACACGGCACTTATCCACACTTGGTCGATGCAGGAAAATCTACCAAAATATTGTTCTTTAATTCATGATGGCTACTTCAAATTGCCATTCTTTGACATCCAAATGATCATTCCTTTCTTCTGGAAAATTCTCCAAATTCTCATCATCTGCTTGCTGTAACATTTTAAGTTTTCATTGCTCTTCTGTCACCCTTGATTGTATACTCACACGCCCTGATTATTCTCGATCCGAGGTTGAGATGTCCCTGTGAGCGTATTAAAGTCCATCTGTGTCGTTCCCGGGAATATTTTCTATGTTATCGTGATTGTGGGACTACAAGATGCGGCAAGATAACCTGCTTTTTTGAAATGAGCGCTATGACATTGATGGGTGTCCCAGGCGGCTGTGCGTTTTCGTCCTTTCGAGAAACTTGTGTTTCTGTCGTCATCATGCCTTAGAAGCTCATTTTTCCAACGGCCGTTCGGCAGTTTGAAACCAGCGCGCCTTCCGAAATCGCTTTAATGTTGCGCCAAGGGCTCCTGTTCCGGACCGGAAATCAATTCTTTTGTGGGTCACAACGTTCAAGTATATGGTTCTGTGCAGGAAAGAAGAACTGGGATTATCAGCCCACGGTTTTTCGACGAAAATGAGCAAACTGTCACAGTCAATTCAGACCATTATGTGAACATCCTCGAGGAATTTTTGTTTTTTGCCACGACTTGATGAAATGGACTTAGGGGACACATTTCAGCGCGCACTCAAGGGGTTTTTGTACCCTTAAAATGTTCGTACACAGCGCGGGCGAAGGAAATTTAGGGAAGAAGAAAAGACAGGTAGTGATGTACATTGTTTTTAAATCTTTGTAAATTATAACGACCAGGAAACACAGAGTTCATAAGCGAGTTGTACGACTTAGGAACGAATCACGATATTTTAGAGTACGTCCGAAAATGGGCTTGAGAGTATACTGATGAGCATTCATAACGAGACGGGTGTTACGGTTGAAAGTTTGAATGGGCGGAATGCCACTGGTGGTGGAAATAGCGATAAAACAAAGTGAGACAGGAGACATTATGTCGGTGTTCGAGGGTGTCCATTGATTGATCAACTATGAGTTTTATCGCACGGTTTTGAATTCTATCTAGCAGGTGCAAAGATGTTTTAGGAGCACCTGACCAGATGTGAGCATTGTACTTCAATTTCGGGCGCACAAACGCCTTATATATTGAGGCCACATCAGAGGGGGTGAAGTATTTCTTACATCGCTTGAGGAAACCTTGACATTTCGCAGCATTTTTGACGACATCGAATATGTGGTCATTCCAACGTAATTTGTCACTGACACATATACCGAGAATTGGAAGTTTTTCAGTTTCGATGATGTAAATGCCATTCATGGATAATGGCTGGGTGTTTAATTTTTACTTTAACGACAGCAGACAGTATGTGTTTTGGAAGCATTAAATTCCACTCTGCCAGTGGTTCCCCATTTAGTTATGCTGTTAATATCAGAATTTAATGAGCTTAACATATGCTGCCGTTCCCGTTCTACAGCCGAAGGGCAGGGGCGTGAGTCCGGGAACGAATATGAAGAGCAGAGAGTAGGTACTGTCATCAGCAAAGGAATAGATTGAATTAGAGATAGAAGACAAGAGATCGTTGATGAAAAGTAAAAAGAGTGTCGGAGACAGAACGGAGCCGTGGGGCACACCAGCATTTATTTTGTGAATATCAGACTTGAAACCATCCAAGACAACTTGAATTGAACGTTCCGAAAGGTAGTTTCTAATCCGTTGAAGAAGAGAGTCGTCGATCCCAAAAGCACGCATTTTCGACAAAAAAGCCTGATGCCAAACTCTGTCAAATGCCTTAGAAATATCAAGTGCAACTAACTTGCTTTCGCCAGATTGATGTACGCTTTGGTTCCAGTTTTCGGTGAGACATGCCATAAAATCACCAGTGGACCTGTTGCTACGAAAACCATGCTGCCGTCATTGGACAGTTTTCGTGTTTCGAGATATTTCATGAGCTGACGATTTATCAGCGTTCCCATGACCTTGGAGAGAACGTAAGTGCAATGGGTCTCGAGGAGGAGAGAGAAGAAGATTCGCCTTTTTAAGGGATGGACTGGACAAATGCTGTTTTCCACCTGCACCATGATTTCAACAGGACGGAGCAACGACCCATACTTCAAGTTTATCGATGGATGTGTTCCAAGAGCACTTCCCAGAACGTCTCTTCCCACTGAGAGATAACTTGGAGTAGCAGGAACGTTCATCCGATTTGACCCCTTGTGAGTTCTTTTTATGGGGGTATTTGAAATCCCGTGTCTATACCAACCGCCCACATACTATGGACGCCCTGAAAAGAAAGAATCAGGAAGAAACGGGGCGAGTGATAGGAATTCATTTCAACCAGTGTATCGACAATGGGGTCGTCACTTACCCGATGTGATTTTTAAAATGATGTAAATAAGGAAATTATCTTGCCACACCTGTTTTAAGATGGAGCTGACTTGTTTTGAGCATCGGATAGACGTCGGTTAATTCCTATATGGTCCGTCTTATACGTTATTTGTCGACTACTTAATCTTTCTGATGCGTAAATTGGTGTTTACCATTGCCAAGATCAACAATCTATTCACCATTGTCGTGTTGTTTGGTCGCGTGTGTCTGTAAATGCTTGGAATCGATATTGTCGCCTTCTATCTTGACAGCGATCTCGTTTGAGATCGATGCAAAATAATTTTTTTACATTTTTTTTGATAGCTACTGGAAGGAAATCGTTAGGACATTATATTTGTTCCGCATATACTCCAATAAATTAGAGTCATTGTAGATGTAGGCTATGGTTTTCACTTCGTTGGTAAAGCGGATTTGAATTCGGAGTAATCAGTGCGTCGTAAAGCGATTTTCGTAGAGTTTTTATTATAAAGTGAATATAAGGTAAGGTAAGAGGCAATTTTTTTTTGGCATATTGTACTCTTCGAATATCTAATCAATGATGTTGTGAAAGTTACGAGACGATGTGTATACCATTGACGTAAATATCTACATATACTCGTATGTAAACATTACTGATCTCGATCGATACCGCTGGGACTTTTCGTTATCTCACTTGTTTACATCTTCTTCGTTACTATTTCAAAGTCAACATACTATACAACATGTCTCATTGTGGGTTCAAAAACATGGAGGAAGCTGTAGAATACTTGCAGTCGGAGAGAATAGAGGCTGATTTATTGGCATTGCCGCCCTATGTAGACGAGCTTACAGATGAAAAAATATTGAAGAAGATAACTTGGAAATGCCAATTGTAGTGGATATTCCACCTACTGTGGAGGTTTATGTACTAGATGATAAAGTTGGTGAAGCGTTTCAATCAGGCCCAAGCAGTGCGAAGAAATTGAAATCTACTCC
Organism: Volucella zonaria; assembly: GCA_963966105.1. Lineage (NCBI taxonomy): Eukaryota > Metazoa > Arthropoda > Insecta > Diptera > Syrphidae > Volucella > Volucella zonaria. Next base: position 172,353,155 of record OZ014531.1, on the reverse strand, counting down.
AGTAAATTGGTCTTCGAGTGACCCTACTTATTGCTTTCCGAATATAACTGATACAATCACTTTAAAAAACAACACATCATTCACTATCACTAAAGATAATATAAAAGTGTTTATTGGATTTCTGTTATTTTCGGGATACTATACTTTAGCAAGTCAAAAAGACTATTGACCACAAGAAGACGATCTAAGAGTACAAATTGTAAAAGACGCTATGAGCAGAAACCAGTATGTATCGATAAAAAGTGCTCTTCATTTTCAAAAAAATTTTTTTTTTTTTTTTTTTTCCGGCGAGGGCAGGTGAAAATCTTCCATCAGACACTATGAGGATCAGAAGCGCGTGCTCATAGTAGTGTGAGATTCTTACTCACTAAAAACACCTCCCTTCATTGTTGATTTTAATACCGCAACTAAGTAGAACTTATCAAGCAGTTTTTATTTCATAAGTTAGTCACGATTGGTAGGACACTTTCCAATGGAAGACCCTACATATTCCGCTTTCTTAATGCGGTTTCAATTTATCGCGCAAGGTCCAACGGTTTAGTTCGTTGAAGACGGCGTAGTATGTTTCGTTCGTCCAAGACTTCTAGGACTGTATTGTTGATATGGCCGCTTAACCGGACTTTATGTTTTCGTGCGCAGTTCCTGACTTCATCTTCCACGAAAGGAACTCCGAGGTCTCGATGCAGGTCATTATTTCTTATAAACCATGGGGCACGCACAAATTGTCGTAGCACTTTATTTTCAAAAGTTTGTATTATATTTACATTTGATTTCTTAGTACAACCCCAGAGTTGTATACCATAGGTCCACACCGGCTTTAGCACTTGCTTATAAAGAAGCAGCTTGTTTTCTAAGCTTAGCTTGGAATATTTACCAAGTAGCCAGTACATTTCTCTGTATTTGGCCTCTAGTTCTGTTCGTTTCTTTCTAACATGCGTTTTCCATTTAAGCTTCGCGTCAAGTGTCATTCCCAAATACTTAGCCTCGTTTGCAAAGGGGATACACACCGAGTTTATAGAAATGGGCAAGTGATTTATCTTTCTGTAGGTGAAGTCAACATGTACAGATTTTGTCTCATTAAGGGTAATTCGCCAGATCTTTGTCCACTCGTAGACTTTATTTAAAGCAGTCTGAAGTTTCGCCGTTGAGTCTTCTATTGATTCTCCAACCGCTAAGATAGCGGTGTCGTCAGAAAAAGTAGCGAGAACAGTATCCTCGACGTGTGGTATATCTCTTGTATATAAAAGGTACAAAAGTGGGCCCAGTACGCTTCCCTGCGGTACTCCGGCTAGGATATCTTTAAATTTCGAAACATCATTTCCGTATCGAACGCGAAAAATTCTATTTTCAAAATAGCTTGTCAATATATTATAAAGCTTTAATGGCAAAATTCGTCGCAGTTTGAACTTCAAACCTTCATGAGATACTTTGTCAAAAGCTTGTGAGACGTCAAGAAATACGCTCGAACAAATCTTTTTTTCTTCCAGGGATCTTTCAATTACATTAGTAATTCTATGCACCTGATCAATTGTTGAATGCTTAGTCCGAAATCCAAATTGATGGCTGGGAATAAGATTTTGGTTTTCGATAATTGGGAGAAGACGTTTTAGCAAAATCCTCTCAAAGATTTTCGACAGGATCGGTTTTCAAAAAAATGCCTTAGTAGCTTCCAATAAACATGGCACGAGTTTCAAATTAAGACCATTGATGGATTTGATGGGTAAGAACTTTCAAAAGTGAACTTTTTTTACTGGGCACGAACTACTTGCTGTTTTGAAAAGCAAAGGTTTCCGAGCAACAAGGACCATAAGAGAGATGCGAACTAAAAAGTTCCCATTGATAAATAACAAAGATATGCAAAAAAATTAAAGGGGGTACTACGACAGCAAGTTTGATAACGAAAACAAAATTTTGATAGTACTCTGGAAGGATAAGAACTGTTTTTCTGTAGCTATGAACTTTGACACTGTTCTTCCCTTATTACAAGTGAAGCGATGGTGTCCAAATAGTGAAAAGAAAATCAATGTGGGCCAACCGAATGTAATAAACAATTACAAAACATATATGGAGGCGTAGATCATCATGATTGGCTCTTAGAAAAACACTCAATTGCTATTCGTGGCAAAAAATAGTACTGGTGCCTTTTTACAAGAGTGCTTGATATGGCAGTGGTGAATACGTTTACTTTATATAAAAGGATGAACGAGGACAACACGTTTTTTATAAAATCTGTAAGGAGAGAAATAGTCAGGACTTATCTAGAGTTGGGAAATGATATAAGAATCGCTCGTGGTCGCCCAGCATCAACACCATCATCTTCGCATGCTAAGGTCTTACCAGGAATAAGATATGATGGCAAGAACCATATTTTAGAGAAAAGATCTAACCAACGGCAGTGGAAATTAGACGGATGCACAGGAAGGCCTAGAACATTTTGTGCAAAATGTGATGTAACATTATGAATTTCTTGTTTTAAAACTTTTCATAATACTCGTATGTAAAAAAAAAACAAATTAATGATAGACTTTTTTTTTATATTAAAGTCCCAGCGATCTCAGAAGAGATCGGCTCATAAAACTTAGACCCCTTACCAAGAAATTATAATATTAACAAAAAACAGTAATTTACTTATTTCTAAGTCAGGGTTATGAATATGGAAGGTTTGTATTAGGAAAAAATAAGTCGGGACTTAATGGGTTAAGTTGTAGCCCCTGGGCGACCAACATTACCAAACTTAAAGATGATTTTTCGTCCGGCCCTGATGGCCTTCCGGCTGTTGTAGGGCTTGCTGCCCTATTTAACTTGTCTGTCTCAACAGGTACTTTCCCTTTCCTATGGAAGGAATCCTACATCATCCCTATTCATAAAAAAGGAAGTAAGGCCGAAGTCGATAATTATAGGCCCATAGCAAAACTCTCTTGCATACCCAAACTGTTTGAAAGCATAGTCTATCAACAACTGCTTCTGTACTGTAGGCCAACTATCTGTACAAATCAGCACGGTTTCATGAAAGGTAAATCAACGACCACTAACCTAACAGAGTTTGTCTCTAGGACGCTTCATGCTTTAGAAGACGGTGATGAAGTCGATTCAATTTCCACTGATTTCAGCAAGGCATTCGATAAAATTTCTCACCAACTTATCATTTTTAAACTAAAAAAACTTGGCTTTTCCCCTCATTTTGTGGCATGGACCAAATCCTATTTAGAAGACCGAGAATACAGGGTCATCTTCAGATCTTCAATATCCGACCCAAAGTCACCTTGGGCCAATCATCTTTATCCTGACGATTAACGACATAAATCTCATTTTAAAGAATTGTAATCTTTCTATTTTCGCTGATGACATGAGAATTTCCAAAGTCATTTCATTGCCTTCTTACTCCCATTGCCTGCAAGATGACTTAAATAAGTTTTCGGTATGGTGCAAGCAAAACTTTTTGGAGCTTAATGTCAGCAAATGCCAAGCGATAACCTATTCCCGCAAACGTTTACCTCCCCCTCCAAGAAACTACTTCATCTGCGATGACCCTATTCCTTCCACTACCCAAGTACGGGATCTAGGAATAATTTGTGACAGAGAATTGAACTTCGACTCACATATTGACAGCATTATAAATAAAGCTAACTCTGCACTTGGTTTTATCAAACGCTGGTCGAAAGAATTTTCCAACCCCTACGTTACAAAGTCCCTGTACATTACTTTTGTAAGGCCTCTTCTCGAATATTGCAGCCAAGTTTGGTCACCCTATAAACTAACCCACATTCAAAGAATAGAAGCAGTCCAACGCAGGTTTATCCGTGGTTTCGTGGTCTACCCTGGGCCGACCCATATGGATTACCCCCCTATGAAAATAGGCTGGAACTAATTAGCATGCATACCCTAAAAAAACGTCGTGAAGTCGCTGATGTACTTTTTATCCACCAGTTACTGACTGGAAACATCGAGTGCTCGAGAATAACGCAAAATATTGCATTCACTCCCAATCCCCGTAATCTAAGATCTGTCCCACTCTTCCTGATCCGAACTCACCGTACCAACTACGGTCACTTTGAACCAATATCTAGAATGTTGCGTATAACGAACAACTACGCCGAAGTCTTTGACCTAAATAGCAGCAAACACGAAATGAAAAAAGCACTGCTCAATATGCCACTCCCTTAACATCTACCTCGTCCACCATTTCTCCTCGCCCCATATTAGGTTAAGAATATCTTTGTTAGTTTTAAGTCTAGGTTTAAGTTTTTGATTGTTAATAAGCTAAATAAAGTTGTCCGGGGTAGACCCGGGCTAATAATAATAATAATAATAATAATTGGATATCTCATCCTCAGTCGAAGTTTTCGTCAGTGCATAACACTGGAGGATGGTGGGTTTTCTTTGTTGTTGTCAAAACCATATGATGGTTTTCTGTTGGGCTAGTGTTGGACTAGGCCCTACGTCTGACTTCCGCATCCATCCACCTAGCTTCCTAGAGTAGAGCAAGTACTCCTATCTGGTTCCCACAAACATTCCACAATTTAGTTCTATTAAGCGCAGAGATGTCCAACTTGAACTCCAATGAACTTTCTCGCAAGATGAAGGAATATGTCACTGTGTTGACGTTGTCTTCGTTAGCCTTGGAAATTTCTCACCTTTCGGAATCGCATCGTATTCAATAATGAAACATCCGTATTCGATTGATTTCAACACACTATTCTGATCCACCCCAACTGTGCCCAATCTAATGTTCTTCTAGTTCGAAAGAATGCTCTAGAACATCAGGAGTTACTGTTTATACCTAGTTTAGTCCATCAAGACGATAAAGTGAAGTCTTCCCCAGAACGCCATCTTACATCGAATGGATTTCGTCAAATTTGTATTCCAGGTAGCATATCCTCGTAAAGTCCTGAAAATCTGCTTCATGTCGTATAAATAGAACTCAAGAGATACCTTAGAGTGTGGTGGTTAACTACAATACGAATGAGCTTCATTAAATAGAATTTCATCTGAAAATTGTAGATAGATACGTCGGAACATATAAAGCCACCAAGATGGTTAAAAAAAACATAATTTACATATTTCCCTCGCAATTAGAACACATTTAACATTTATCTTTAATTTTTTTTTGCTGTAAATGATTTCAATTAAAAATGAAGCTATCGAAGCTGTTTTGTTTAAGTGAAGCAACCAAACAGCAAAAAGGTTTCTCTATTTCGAATACATTTATGGGGCGCACCTTTCCGCCAGTGATGACGGTAAGTAAGTCAAAATCTCATTTCAGCTCTGAACAGCTGAACCATCTGTGAAAGTCGATTAATTGTTCTCCAATCGATCGTTTCTTTTTTTTTTTATTTGAGAAAAACTTTTCCCACTTCTGGTGATTCATTGGGAATGGGATCAAAGTACTCTCGGGGGAGCCGGAAAGCAAATCGAATGGATCGATTGTAATTGAGTTGTTCGAGGAAAAGGATTCCATTGACTGTTGCAATTAGATTTCAATTTACCAACTCAATTAGAAGAGAACATTTTTAGATTAATTTTATTGGGGATTTTATGACATTAGTGACTATCCTTTGACAGTATACTTGTGAACATGAAAGGGTAGTATTGCTTATAATATATTCATATGTCCTATCATACATATACGCGACCTACACGTTCAGGATTTTGGGACGTTTATTGGCCATTGGTTTTTAGCACCACATTTGTATATAGGCAACGACCCCAGGAAGTACTTATGCCAGTTCAAGCTGAATTAAAAATCGAAATCCAAGACGCCACTAGTTAAAAAAGGCGAGAAGTCTACCATTAGAGCTTTTCACCCGTTGCCAGGGCATATGATACCTCTTTTTTGACTTTGCAGTTCTTTAGGAGTTAGTAAAGGGTCTTTCATTAAACGCTTCTACCTTTAAATTTAAATAAAACAAAGTGTGTGTGTGAGATATCATCGAAATTTTTTATTCGTTTGAAAGGACTATCGATGACATTATGGGTGTTATATAACATCGTTCAAATGTCCGCGCGCGGCTTCTCTGAGTGGCGCACATCCGAAATGTTCAATTTTCCATGGCTCTGGCACATAAATCAAGCTGAATTTGACCGATGGCATGGGTTATGTTGATTTTGAGGACCGCTGTGGTTTGTGGCTTATTCGCATAGACTTGCGACTTCAAAAAACCCCACAAGAAAAAGTCTGACGGGGTCAAATTGCACGATCTCGATGGCCAGCTCACATCACCTCCAAGCGAGATGACCATGCCCTCGAATCGCTCGAGCAGAATTTTCAATGTCGTGTGAGCTGTGCCGCACTTAGCGCCGTCCTGAAACCACATGTCGTTGGTGTCCACATCATCTAATTCAGGTCAAAAAAAAAGTTGGTAATTTTCGACCTATAGCCCTCGCCGTTGACGGTGATGGCTTGACCAACGTCGTTCTCAGAAAAATATGGACCGATGACGCCGCCAGCCCAAAATCTACACTAAACAGAGACTTTTTCGGGATGCATTGGAGGCTGTTGAATCTCTGTGGATTGGTATCATCCCAAATTCGACAATTTTGTTTGTTGACGTACCAATACACACAGAAATGGGCCTCATCCATGAAGATGTTTCCAACTACTCCAGAGCCCATTCAGCAAACACACGTCGTTGTCTATGGTCGTTTACCTTCAGCTCGTGGGTCAGTTGAATTTTGTACGGGTGCAGGCCGAAATCACGACGAAAAATTCGCCAAATTGCGGTCTGTGAAAAACCGAGTCCTTGTGAGCGACGCGAAATCGACTGCCTCCGATTCTTCTGCACACTCTTGCGAACGGCGGCGATGTTTTCGGCAGATCTTGCATTACGTCGACGTACGGATTTTGGTTTATCGTTTACTGATCCACTGGATTCAACTTTATCCACCACACTGCGAATAGTCCTCGCGGTAGGACGATTATGGCGACCGTAAAATGGGCGAATCGCGAGGAACGTTGCTCGAACAGAGCACCCAGAACCATATGCAAGTGTTGTTGAACGCTATGTCCGTCCATGGTGATTTGGCAAAACAGACTGAATAAATGACAACCAATTTGACAGATGTAGCCTCAGCAGTATGGCCGCTATCAACTGTCAAAGTTCGAAAGTCCCTATTGGAAGACCCTGTATAGTACCTAGTACTAGCAAATATTTTGGTACACGGTTTTAGGCTAATAAAATGAAAAGGAATGAATATTTTTCAAAACATTTTTTTATCTGTTTATTGGGTCACTCAATGGCTACAAATTGTAGAACAACGCCAGCAAAAGCGAAGTCGGTCTAGCCACTCGTCGATTCCACTCAGACGCATCTCATTCATTGGAAAATTGTCCACTCCTCAGACAAGGGCGCGCCTCAAAGACTCCATACTTGGATGTCGAGTAGTGCAAGCCATAGTCTCCAGAGCGGACCATAGTCTTGTAGTCTAATGGATTAAGGTCTGGGCTACCAGATGGCCAATCATTTGTGGAAATGAAGTTCGGAATGTGGTTTGTGAGCAATGTTTGAGTCGTTTTTACTTTATGAACTCTAAAACGTCCGTTTAATACATTTTCGCCGAGGTTTCGACACCTTACTCGCAGGAATGGAGCTCGGTGACCACATCGAAGGCGACTTCCCACCAAACTATCATAGAAGCCGGTTGGTGGCCACGATGACTCTCCGAGCGAGTTGAAGCGCATGTCGTGATGACAGAACTTACACTCCATCGTTCTGTTTGTTGAAAGATTAAACATTTTCTCGTCGGTGACAAGACGAGCAAGGCTTTCGATTTTAACTTACGTTTCTGTTTCAATGCTTCTGTGAGTAAGTGACTGGCTTGTCTTTTGTATGCACTGAGTCCCAAATCACGTTTTAAGATGTGCGACATTCTGTCCTTACTGATATCCGTCTCCCGAGACATGATTTTCTCTTTGCGCAGCGGATTTCGACAGATTCAATTCTCCACGATTGTGCCGTTCGCACAGTACGCGGACAGCCTGACTTTGCACTGTCAACTATTCCACCAGTATCCTCAAATAACTTCACGATACGATACACAAAGTTTCTTGTGTGGCCGCAAAATCCAAAAAAATTTCGCCTTTTTCGTAGTCGCATTTTTTCTGGGCACAACGCGATTTTCGGATGAGCCCCATTCCATGATTGCAAACCACTGACGTCAACAACTTTTTACGTGGGAACTTTGCATAAATGTCACTTGTCAAATAGCCGTCAAGTTGGAGTGGATGCGTTCATTGGTTCTTGAGAATGAATATGTTCATTTCGTTTACCAAAACATTTGCTAGTACTAGGTACGAGTATATTGGAATATGCAATAGCCGTCTTCCATCCGCTTCGACGATCCTAGGAACGCTGTTTTCAATTTACTTGACCATTGGCCTGATAGCTGAGTTTCAAACACGAGGACTTCCTAAAGATGTCATTGGTGAAATTGATGTTTTTGCATATACTCTTCGATTGCAATTTTAAGCGATGTAATAGCTTATTGGGAACCTTTTATGTCATCGATATTATTGGTCGTAGCGATTCTCTTCTATCTTAACGCCAACATCACGAACAATTGTTTTCTACTTAAACCAAACGCTAGTCAATTGAACTCCTTATCGGGGTACCTCATCTACAGCCTGATCAGAGCTTAAGCCGAACAATCATAGAGGAAATGCTCCACAGTGTTGTCGTTATCGTTGAGAATTTGTCGAAGGAAGTGGTAACATTCTTGTACTGAAAAATAGCGTTGCTTTCCGTTGAATTGTCAGCATGCAGTCTGAAGTCTAAAAATTGCAGCCCTGACTGGGAACACATTTAGTTCTAGCCCAGATTGTGATCATGAAAAGTCTTCCTCTGCGCCCTGGCACCCGATGCTATAATTGGCTATCCCAATTCTTCCAATTGTTCCCAATGCTTGTATTGTGACCTGATATACAGTCAAAACTCAATCTACGACTATTGCTACATATGCACGTACTCATATGTTACTTTGGCCGCGATTGGTTGCTGTTAGGTTGTGTACCCTATACACTGACCAGTACCTATGACTAGTCATCAATTTCGATTATTTTATCTTCTCATCATCTCATCTCATCTCATCTAACCCGGCTCGACTTCCCAAACTTATTAACGCGAGTGTTAGAGAAAGTGGCTACACAGTAGGAGGAGGTACGTCGTTAGAATCAGGTAACTGAATCCAAGGTGATGCAAAAAGTCACCATGGCACATTCTTTATATGAGCTACTACTAGTCAGAGTGCTGTAATAGAGATGGTGGTGGATGAATCCTTTATGGGTACATGGGACCTTTCATATCACCGAAATGGATTACTGTCTACGAAATGCCCAAATCTTTTTGTTCAAGGCGACCGAAAATAGCCCTATCGGGGCTTTTGGTGCGACTACAGTGAAGTAAGCGAAAGCCTCGGATGAGAATAAAGTTGTCAGACAAAAACAACCATGAACAACTCAAACAAACGGCTATAGACCCGCATTAAGAAGACAACACCGTTTTCCATGAAGTCCGATGGGATGGACCGGATAAAAGGTGTTTGCAAAACTGACACATATACAATATTATCTTGACTGCTACAGAGAACATAAGCTATAAGCGGCAGTCCACTGCAGATGTCTTGAGCATTCGGCACGTGAACGAACTATCCCCATCAAGGCTATATTCACTAACGTCACTCTGGTATGCACTCACGCCGTAAAAAAAATGTACGTTGCTACTAAAAAATGGTCTACGACAAAACCTACATGCGATGTCCTAAGTAGTGTACGCCAACATTAAATGGAAAAAGCGGACATCTTTGCTGGCAAAATAGATAGCATAGCCTTCACAACACCACGTCCGCAAATGGGCTTAGCTTATATATTTAGCTGTGTACGAAATTCCAGCTATAACAAGATTTATGTTGAATGACTGCAATCGGAAGAAGGCTCCAGATCCTTTGCCAGTCACGTATCCTTGATGGCCTTACAACCACTGTAATCAGTAGCATCGATGTGCTGTGTTTCACTCGACCACCTGGACGAAACGCCGGTTTGACGAAGATTGCAGGCAAGCACATGCAGCAAATCAATTCACCTATGAAGCGACACTGCGTAGAAGAACGCGAGCAATTCATGCTATCTACGAGGAATGTTGGGGACAGAGAAATAAAGAACATAAGATGTTCTTGATCGAGTAAATGGAGAATTCCTAGACCGGGAAAAAGGTCCGAAAGTTTTACTACAAGAAAAAAAGAATATGTCAAGCCAGCAAGACCGAAATAGAAACCTGTTCAAGCGAGTCACTATATCTGCCTCTTGGACCGGACGACATTTTTTTTTTTTTTTTTAAATGCATTTTATTTTCTGAATCATTAACTCTTACATACTAACAAAAAATGCTTAAATGCTAGCTTAAAATTACTTAACAAACTTATATTAACTTACTGGCCCCACACAGGCACTCTAAGCTACTCTAAATACTTATATCTATGTCTTTCGACTTTGTTTACATTTTACTGAAATATATATCTTGTATAATTAAGGCTAAGAAAAAAATTGTTAACAAAAACCTAGCATATGGACTTAATTTTCTATAAAACTTAATATCTAACTTAAAATAAACCTTAGTCTACCTAACCTACTTACACAATATACACACATATATATAATACACAATTATATACATATATTAGTATATACCTTTGTATATGCTAATATATGTTATTTCTTAAATGCTAACCTAAACCTATGTAAGCTGGCCATCGCTATTCACAGAGGAAATAGATTGGTCAGCTCTGCCCCATTATTGAGGCTGGTCAGTAATTGGCGGAAACGACGACGAAACATCTTCTCCATCATTCAACCACCAGAAATGCTGGTGCTGCCGAACGACATCCCTCTTATCGCGATTCCCCACCGCCCTACTGAACCTGAGAAGATCCACACTGCCGTGTGCGACGTCTCTGCTGTAGTTGAGTCGCCTGTCCCCAGCTTTCCGAGCGACATGGAAGATTAACGGGACCGCTGATCTATCCTGGATCAACCCTTTCTGATCTAGGTAGAGGAATGCTTCTGGTGGAACGAAGCCATCATAGCGCACACTCTCGTGGTAAAGGTAATTGGGGTAGTAAGCCCCAGATATCAGGTTATTCGTCGAGGTTATTGCTCTTGCAATGTGCCTTCGAGTGAGCTTAATTACGAAGTTGTCCACTCGTATTAGGTTCGCCCTGTTGTAAAGGACCTCATTACGATAAAATTTTTTGTACTCCGACTCTGGTGTTCTGTACAAGCGAAGGCAAGCCCTCTCAAACACCCGAATCTTTTCCATTAAGCTTGCTCGCACATTGAACCACACGGGACACCCGAATACCAGCAAGGGCCTGATAAGGGCCGTGTAGCAGATTACCTTTACCCTTGCTTCGAGTTGGCTGCTATAAAACAGTCTCTTTGTAAGGGCAAAAGCGCCCTTAGCTCTGGCCAGAGCAGCATCTACATTTTTATCAGAATACAGAAACCGATTTAGCCAGATCCCAAGGTATCTGACTACATTTCGACAGGCAAGAGGCTGTCCGTGTTGTCCAATGATCGAGAACTTACGCCAATTTTTCCTAGTATCCCTAGAGGCTCTAGACAACGGCGTCCTAAAGAGAATGGTTTCCGACTTCTGAAAGTTGTTTTTCAACTTCCACTCATCGAAAAATCGTCTTATCTTATCAAAGTCACGCTGCAAGAGAGTATTAATGACCTCGATTTTAGGACCTGTGGACCGGACGACATACTTACCGTTTGCTTCACAAATGATCTCATTTTTGTAAAATCTATCGCACTTTCCGATAGGATCATATATTATGGCCCACCCTGTATCATATTTGTATACGTTGATAACATCGACGGAACTCGGCGAGCTGTCAGTGGTAGAAGTGTTGAAAATTAAAAGACAATGCGATAGCACCTTATCAAAAACCACTAAGGAGATCCGGAATACTGTATTGACAACGTTATAACTGTTCAAAACGTCAACCAGAAGACTGATCAACAGGCACTACAAAAGTGGAATCAGGCAGGTGCACCTGTCATGTCATATACTCGTACATATTGTCCCCAAACTGACTCGGCAGTCATTGTTTTTTCAATGAGGGCTGTTCCTATCTGTAGGGCTCCAGTGCTGCGGAAAGCTGCTTTATCCTCTCAAAAGCAGAGCACCTAGTCTACCATATAGATGTTTTCACCATAGCTGTGTATATGTACGTATGCCAGCAGCCCCCAACGACTTGAAAACCGTATAAGATGGCAGTTTAAAGGATCATAGAAATTGGTTGGGAGCCGATTTTTGTTTTATTAGCTGAGAAGTAAGTTTCCCCATGTGTAGGTACGAGTACCATCCGATTTTATGAGTGCTTCCTGCCGCGTGAGTTACCCTTTGGGGCTCTGGTGTCGATCTTTTAAGAAAGGTTTTGTTAGAATAGAATATGAGAAACTATATTGCTATGACTTTGGTCAGCAAAGATTTAAAACCAGTAGCGACGGCAACAATGATATCCCACCATGCCACTTTAATCGTATGGTGTCAAACAAGCAAAGGTGGATAGTTTCTTATCTACAAAGTTGCTGCACTGCTATATTTAAGCATGGAATATGGGATCTGCAAAGGGTTTTCCTTCAGCACGATATATTTAGTGAATTCGCCGTACTGATTTTGTAAAGCTTGCCCTGTGTGCCGTCCACTTTAGTTCTTGTTAAAGCGGAGTTTCGACAGATCGGCGGTACTTATTTACTTTCATGGCGCTAAAGAACGGGGTGGACCAAACCTTCAGCTAACATGCTTCTTCAGCCAGCTCTATCTTTTGCCAGCTGCCTTCAGTTGGCTGCCGAAGTTAGCTGAGGTCCGCTACCATTTGTATGCCCCACCTAAGATTATACGAGGATATTACCTAGTTCGTCACATTTTTTTAACTCTTCCGTATAGGGTTATGAGCCCTATGACGGTTAGACCAGTTTTATTTTACTGTTCAAGTATGCCTATGCCATTTTAACTTCTATTTACTCATGCTGTTACCGGAGACCACCACTGGGAACTAAGGCAAGCACTTCGCTGCGAGCTTGATTGTTGCAATCAACAGTTTGCATATCAATTGGCGAGCAGTTTGGCCTAGCTCTTCTTAAAAGTGTTGTCAGCTGGTTTTTCTCGTGTTCGGGATAATCTTCTTCGAGGCTTTGCGTCTGATTCGGAAATCGATTTACCTACATCCGTTACATCACACAGGACTGGTAATCTCCTCAACAAAGTGAAAAATTTTACTTTTCTGACGTCTGACGTACGAGTATACTCTAGTACTTGTTACTTAGCCTGAATTCTCTAGAGTGAGTACGCAATAAGCATATCGTTCCCTGAAGATCAGGCAGCCTTTTAAAGTGTTTTTTCCATCTTGTTGTTGTTCCTTCTCCAAAGTCAGTATGACGGTATCTACCGTGTTTCTCAAGTGCTGAAGCGTTTCCAAAAGGCCATAGACTGTAACTTTGCTACATATCATATGCTGTGCTTCTGATTGTATACTCCTCGGTGAATATCGTTACATTGAAATCGCGCATCATGATCCCGAAATGCCCAAAAGTCACCGCCCGTCTGATGGGATACAACAAATGTTGATGGCGAGCTTCTAGAAGCTTTTCATTAAGCAACCATGGGCCTACACTTCATGTGCGTCTTCGATTGTCGTGTCTTAAATTTTCTCCGCTTCCAACCTCCTCATCTCACTAAGCTACAAAATTTCCATCTTGTATTGCGTTCATTGTCTTTTCAGCGGAAAGAATTTGGCGTTTTAAGAAGGGTCCTGAGACATTCATATTGATAGCCACAAGTCGTTACCATGTTATCCGCCCACACTTGGGATGTTTATTTCCGTATGGGTCCAGAGTTTTTTTTTTGTTAGCCAAGTTTGGACGATAGCCCACGCAGACTCTAAATCTGTTTTGAACGCAGGAAGCTCTTTTCCATTTGCATATCTCAAAGAAGTAGGAATTACTAAAAAATCATCAGTTGCAACATCATTTTGTGAGCCAACATCTATAGTCAGTGTATACGTCTCCAGTCCTTTGTTAGTCATTTCCAATTCAGCCTCAGTCTTATAAATTCTTATTGATGATTTTTATGGGCCACCGGCCATAGGGTCAAAGGGGGTAATTGTAAGCGATTTTGCATTTTAATTTTTTTCTAAATTTATAGTGTTTCATCCAGCTTAACGAACTAACATTTAAGTTCTTTCATCTTTTAGACAAAAATAATTGTAAGTGTGTAAGTTTACTAGTTTTTGTAAAAATTCGTGTTTACATTTACCTTCGCCTTTTCTTAGGAAAAAGAGAAAAATGGGGTAAATGAAAACAAGGAACTTAGCCTCTTAAGGCTGTAGAATAAAAACATTTGGGGTAAAAGCAAACTAAATCAAAAATGAAAACATCACAAAAAAAAATTTAATGAGCAACAAAATTTAGAGTTAGTTGTTTAAAAAGATTTTATTTCAACGTTTTACGAGTACCTGAAAATGAACGACACAAAGATTTTGTAATTATGAACTTAAAAAGAAAATTCTTGTAAATTGAAGTTTAAACATTACAATTCAAAAACTGGAACTTTTGCATTAAACTCTACAGTAATCTTTCCTTCGACAACAATTTTTATTGGATCTGGCAACAATCTAAGAACTTGGTTAATAGAAACATAACTTTTATCGTTTTCGACAACTTGAAACATTGTTTTTGAGGAACCAATACTTATAGTCCCAACTACTTCGACATGTTCTTCTTCCTCCAGGACCATGCAAATCTCACAAACGTACTTATACGTGGTAGCAAGCCGTTTTCCACCCTTAAAATTGACAACGACTAACTGGCCTGGCCTTAAGTTGTTTATTCCCTCAATGTCCAGACATTCTACCTCTTCTGCTTCTTTTATCCCTTCATTCCACACCGATTCAAGGCTTGGTATTAGAAACATCGTCTTCATCTGAAGATGAGCTCAAATTTGTCTTCCTGGTCCTTACTTTTTTTGATTTTGAGCTTTTTATTTTCCCCTGAAGCACAGGTTTTTCTTTCTTAGGCCGCTTTTTTGACAGCTTTTCAGCTTTGAGCTCGTCAGCTTGTTTTAAACGGGTTAGCACTTCATCTGTGGTTAGAACTTCTCCGTATTTCATTTGTCTTAAGCGTGAAACTACCTTCTTAGCTATTTCTAGTTTAGTTATTGATGACGGAGACGAATTTTGTAGACCGAAGATGTTTTCTAAAAGTTCTTTAAAAATAAACAAAATTCGAATTAGAATATAAAGTTTAACTTAAGCAGATAAGTTAAAAGATAAATGCTTGATTAATAACTTACCCTGAGGAGGTGAAATCATAGGCACTGTACTTGCGTTTCTGGTATTCTCGAAAGTTTGGGAAGTACAATACCTAGACACAAAATTAGTAGACAATGAAGAGTACATCAATCAGGTAAAGTTTATTTACCTTTTGAAGTGGATGGCATCTCAATCTGGGTTGTACCTGGCAGAGGAACGGGGGGGCTGACATATATTTTAGGAATATCTAGTGTTCGCCTAATAGCGTCTACAAAATCAAGTAGAAAGGATGGTGTTGGTTCTTGTTGAGGCACTGCAATAGATGTGGTTGCATGTTCTGGTGAACTAGTTGACCAGACTTTGCATAGTTCGTTATAAATAGCTTGCTCCCTTACGCTGAAAGCATTAAATTTGGTCGGATCAAATGGGAAAATCCCAGTAGATTTAAATCCTGATACAATGTTTGCACACGCAAGATTATTTTCCCAAATCGGTTTCAGAAGTGCAGCAAATTCACTTTTAGGAAGCCGGCAACTTCCTTGTCCCATCATCTGTTTGCCATAATTGACAAGAGATTTGTCTCATGCTGTTTTAACTGGACCAAAAACACATTTGTCGAGTGGTTGTAATTTATCGGTTAAATGACTTGGTAACCGAATTAGTTGAATATTATTTTTAAGAGCTTCTTCAACGATCCTAACACTGATATGGCTAGGAGTGACCATCGTAGAGAAGAACAGCAGTTTGGTCCGAATTGCATTTTTCAATGCGAACTTTTTGGACGTGAGGAATGAGACCGTTTGTAATCCAATGATAAAATTGAGGCTCTTCCATTCAACCTTCCTTCGAAGCAGCATAAAGAGTTCCTGGGAAGCAATCTATTGAAGTCCATCGTGCCTGAACAGCGCCATTTTTGAAAACAATTAGTGGTAGTAGCTTATCTCCACTAGCTGATACACAAGCCGATATGGTTGTTGATTCTCTGCCCGAACCACCAGAAACACGGCTTAAGGGTACACCTTTTTCTCCGATGGCTCTCAAGCGACTTGGATCACTGCCGAAACCACATTTACCCGCGTTCAAAATAAAAGCTGCCTTGTCGGGGCTTAGCAAATTAAAATCATCGTAAACTTTGGTAAGTTTTTCATAAAAGTCAAAAATTATGTCAGCTTTTCGAGCACTTTTACCCCATTTCGGTGTTCACATTTACCCATGATGTAAAAAAAAATGGGGTAATTGTAAACAGCCCATAACTTTTATAATTTGTTACAAAGAATTGAAAAACACATCACATGCATTAACACTTATATTTAATATAATTATAAATAAAACAGTTACTTACTTTGATCACTTATTTTACGTTTTCAAACAATTTTACTTAACACCAACAAACTTGAAAACACAGAAAAATGAATAAATCACGCCAACAATCAAACTGCAACTAACCCATTTACAGATTGCGTCTGGCGCGTGTCAAATAATGGCATGGCATGCCTCGATGGAAAACCGGTTTTTGGAGAATTAAGTGCGTTTACAATTACCCCTGTTCACAATTACCCCCCCTTGACCCTACCCATTTTCGTGAAGCTCCTGAGCTGGATGTTCTACTTTTGGGGACGGTTTTTTGCCAACAAACTCCACCAAAAACGGCCTTGTTAATGGCTGCACACATATGTGCGATGAAGTTCGTCTGGATCTACTTCCACTGTGCCGAATCCGTAACTCCGAAGACCTTCCTAAAAAGTGACTTTCAAGAAAGCAGCTGCAGTAAGAACATGCGATATTGCTCACCTGAAGTCGGATATTGTCGGTAGGCATCTATGTAGGTCAAACACCGGGTGGAATCGTTTGTCATGCTTTAACCATCACTGTTTTCTGTCCCGCTACACAACGTCGTCATAAACTTAGCTCGTTATTTTGAATTTCAAAATTGCTTGCCTCCATTCTTGTAATGAAACCATCTCATCAAAAAGCTATAAAAGTTCCCAAAATAAACTTCATTATAAATGCACACTTTGCTGCCCTATCAAGAAGTAGGATAGGAAGAAGGATATCCACTGAAACCTCCACGAACAAGGCTCTATTTTTCTGCGTAACGTTGGTTCATACCATATATCAAAATATCGATTTAAACTTTTAGCCCAAGTGGTGTCGTGAGGAGATGATTGATTAAAAAATGAAATCGCCAAGTGTAAGACGTTTCTATTGGCAAGATGAAGGTTGTACTACAAGGACTCAGTGGTTAAGTATTATAAATTATACCACGCGTCGTTTTTAGTTATTCGGCGAGAAAAGATCGAGAATATTATTAATAGTGTCGACGTGGTGTTGTCATGATGATGATGATAAAAACTCACGCATTTGCAACTCCAACGACAAGCTCTTTTGAAATATCCATCCAGTGACTGGCATGTGTCGCCGCCACTATAAGTTTGACAGAATGTAGAATCGTTAAAAAATTCTGTTCTGTTGTCATACTCGTATCTGTATGCCGATGCGAAAGGTAATTAATTTGTTAAGTTGAACAGAGTGTCATGCCTATTTTATGTGCGCGCTGATACACATACACAGACTTCCTGGTATGCATCTCTCCAAATCTCGAAAGTATCTTTATTATGCACTAAAAGTCCTTTGATGTTGCGTTCTGATTGAAAGTAACGTCATGCCCTTCATAACTAGGGAACACCAAAGTGCAACTACTCACTATTCGTGTCTCCTCCACTCGTGGCAATCCACGTGGAATCCTTGACATGACGAACTGAAAGTACGCACTTACGCGAACGGTTCGGATACGAGTACATACTTGCATTATTCGTGATTTTTAATTGAATAAATTTGAATTCATTTTTCGAAAAGCGTCACTGCGAACTTCCACGTCGTAGTGCGATTTTTTTTTTCCTTTTTTTTTTGCTTTAAAATTGCATACGATTCCGGGATTGACGTTGAATATGAATTCGATTTGTGCACTCTAGGTCTGACCTGGTTGCGAAACATACGAGTTTATCTAGAGAATTTATAGGTACTTTGGGGCTTCTGATTTGCATAACTAAAGGATGCTTCAGAACGGATATCAATCCACGCTGCAAACTGAAAGCAAAGAAATCTGCAGGTACACTCGTATTATGCTGCGACAAGCCTGACGGGTTGATGTTTCAATTTCAATTTCTGCAAACAAAAAGTTCCTTGGGACCCACCGAGTTTTAAATTCAAATTTAAAAATGTTGCTGAGAATTGTGGATTCATAAGTCTTACGAGTGACATTTCCTCGAGAACTGGAGGTGGAATCTTAAAGTGTGAAACTAGGATCACATCACAAGATGGAAATTGCATGCGTGTTTTTCAGGGTGAATTATGCAATGCACCGCCGCACCGGTTCGTTGGCTGAGTTCAGTCACCAATTGGAATTGCTTTCTTCTAAGTAAACGTTCAGTGGTGAGATGGAAGATTTTTCTGACTGATGTGCTGGGTGGCGCAAATTTAATACCCTATCGGAAGATGGTATAATTTTTGTGACATTTGTGAACTAGACAGCTGCAGTATACAAACAGACAAGCAATGGAATGCTATACTCCACAAGAGCGTGGAATAATTGTGTCGATGTATTTGACCAATAATGGGTCGGTGGTGTTAGCGCAGCGTGAATTTCGACGTCGATTTCCTAATCGTGTCGCGCCAACTGGGCAAACATTCCGGCGCTTAGCTACTCGACTCGAACAGAGTGGAACCACAGGAGACCATGCAGGGCGTGGCCGCCACCGGACTGGTCGTTCGGCGGAAAATATTGCGGCTGTAGCTGCTGATGTCGCTGAGAACGAAGAAGCATCAACCAGGCGACGCAAATGGGCATCATCAGACGGACCCTGCAGCTAATTTTAGTGAAAGACTTACACATGTTCCCGTACAAAGTGCAAGCAGTGCATTAGTTAATGCCTCCTGACCGTCAGTCGCGTGTGAATTACTGTAAAGTTATCCTCAATCTCAACAACGAAGAGAACGATTTTGAGTCAAAAATCATTACGAGCGACGAGGCGCATTTCCACTTAAACGGTTACGTCAATAAGCAAAATCTTCGCGTGTGATGCACGAAGAGAAATTGAATCCACTGAAAGCCACTGTGTGGTGCGGCGTTCACGCGGGAGGAGTGATTGGGGACGCCATCGGCAATACTCTCACTGTTACTGGCGAACGCTACAGGGCCATGATAAACGACTTCTTACTGCCGGAATTGGATGAGCGGAGCTTGATGAACATGTGGTTTTAACAAGACGCTGCAACCGCACACATAGCACGAACCACAATGGATATTGTGAAAAAGCGTTTCCTGGTCGCGTAATCTCCCGTTTTGGCGATTTGGCATGGCCAGCAAGATCGCCCGATTTAACCATTCCAGACATCTTTCTTTGGGGCTACTTGAAGTTATGGGTTTATGACAACAAGCCTCAAACAATCGCAGCCCTTAAGGAGAATATTCGACAGGAATACGAACAGTTATTACCGGAAATCTTGCGGATAGTCATGAAAAATGCGATAAAACGGTCACAAATGTATATCAACACTGGCGGCAGCCACTTGGCGTATATCATCTTTTCGACTTAACAGAAACAATTGCAAAGGTCCAAGTAAAGATTTCCATTACTCAAAATCATTTTTTTTTTTTAGTAGAAAAGTAATTCAAAAACAAAATTGGATGATTAATTTTGCGCCACCTTGTATAAGTGTTCATCCGCACCTTCTGTTTGAAATGCAATATTTCGTTGGACTACCTTTATTTGCCTCAAGCAAGTCGTACATCAAGCCACGAGTTACTTGATGTACGACTTCTTCTTCTATTCAAAAAAAAATGCGAGCTGATGTCTCGTCATTGTCAATTGCATTCCTCAACTGTATTTCATCCCAGCAGGTGGGAAACCATAACTGATGATAACAAACAAAAAGTTACGGAGAAAATATGCAGCCTTGTTGTACTCCATAGTCTTGCAGCATCTTTTTATTCTGTAAAATGCGATTTAGAACTGGCTCGTAGTACAAGGAAAAGTTGATGCCACTCAGTGGCTACAAATCGTAGAACAAACTTTTTAAAATGACCGCCATTTGCCTTCAAGGATGACCTTAGAAGCTCTATCATCGATCGCAACTCACATCACATGCATTGGAAAATTGTTGAATGCTGCGGTCGGGCCAGTTTTTAAGGCTCAATATTTCGGCGTCAAATAGAGCTTCTAAAACTGGCCATAGCTTGTAATTGTAATTCACTGGCCATAGCTTGTAATTCAGCCAGGTGACCGAAATTATCCGGTGATGTTTTGCTTATTAAAAGACCAGTGAACAGAAATCGACATATGCTTGCCTCGTATATCGGTTGTGCTTCAATTCGATTGTGAATATGCTCAAAGTATATTTCGTATGCACGGAGAACTAAATCTTCCAACGTAAACCTTGGACTTCCTCTCCTCCGGCAAGACTTATCCGCTTAGTCGTACCTAAACTAGGTATAGGTGTATAGCAACGTTATTTGGGCTTGTAAACTACTGAGAAAATATTGTTACCTGGGACCCAAACAAGACTTAGTGAGTTAAGCTTCCGGACTGCGTTCAGAGAAGTCTTGCATCCTTGTACTATCTTGGAAGTGGTTAAACCGCTCAAGAAGGCCTTAAACGCAGCTTGGTTGCCGCTGCAGATGCAGATTCTTTCCTCCCCTCTACCGATTGTTCACAATTGCGCACGAATTCATTTCCATCAGGATTCTTTGAATGACAGACGCAAGGTTTCACAACGAGGAATGAAATCTAACGTTGTCGTCCTCCATAGAGACATTAGCGCCGGCATCCTAGATCGACTTTGCAGCCATCTGTTAAGACCCGATTGCATTCCTTTCTTGGCTCTGTTTCTGACCGAAGCATGGAGCAAACTTCATATTTGCGCAGAAACCGGAGGTCTGGTTTCATTGCGTCTCACGTTTTTAAATGGCAGATGGCTTTGCAATGCAGCCCATGATGTGAATATCAGGGGGAAGGAGATTCATCAGTGCTTCGTGAGGAGAATTAGGCGTGCTAGGGACGGCTCTCATGCATCCGAGACACGCCGTTCTTTGGAGTCTACTAAAAGCAACAGTTACATATTTTCGTGAAAGATCACTGTTTCGAGATATTTCATGAGCTGACGGTTAATCAGTGCTTCCATGACCTGGGAAAGAAGGGACGTACGTGCAATGGGTCTGTAGGAGGTGAGAGAAGCAGATTCACCTTTTTTATGGACGGGCTGCTCGGAAAGAGTCCTTAAGAGTAGGATTGATGAAAAAACTTACGCAGTGGTTTTGCCAGTGAGGGTTCTTCCTCAGGTGTTCTTACCTTTTCAGAAGAAGGGGTGATATACCATCTGGAGCAGCGGATTTATGCATGTTGAGATCTTTGAGTACTCTTGTTACTACACGAGTGCGAAAGTGGATTCGTCCCACTGAAGATTCGACACATTCAAGTGTAGGCGGAGACAAAGCACTATCTGGAAGCGTTGAACTGGCCACAAAGTGTGCAGCAAGGAGATTGGCCTTGTCCAAAGAGCTAACAGCTGGAATGTCATTATAAAAGACCGTTATAATGGAGGATGAGGCAGAATTTCTAATATCTTTGACGAACGACCAAATATTTTTACTTCCTTTGGGACATTGTAGTATTTTTTGCCTGAGTTTTTGGTCGTATTGGAATTTCACAAGCTCAAAAAAGACGTTGCAGTCATTCCTGGCTCGTTTAAACTTTTTTTCGGTTTTCCTCTGTTGGGTTGAGCCTGAAGTACCGAAAAAACATTTCTCTAACCCCTACAACTCGAGTCGTACCATGCCTTTTCTTTTGGTCTTATACCCTTAATCCGATAAGGGATAAAGGATCTCATTCCAAGGAGAATAGTGTTAGTGATCATATCAGCAGCAGCATGGTTCCTCCATAACGACCAATTAAATTTCCTAAAGAAGCTGTTAAGCACTCTATAATTGGCTTTCTCGTATTTCCACACGGTTCTTTTAGGAATCTTTTGTCTAACTGTGTGGTGGGTGTACGAGAGATTAGCTGGTATGACACAATGGTCCGACGAGCCTAGAGGGAAGACCACATCAACGGTGTACCTATCAGGGTGAGAAGTTACAAACAAGTCCAGGGTGTTGGCGGTATGATTATCAACGTCTGGTATTCGCGTGGGGTCATTTACAAGCAGCATTAGGTGGTTTTCCGCAGCGAACGTCTCAACACACCGTCCTTCGGATGTTATCTCTCCAGAATGTCTAAATCACCCAGAATTGTATATATTGAATGCCCGTAATAACGATTTCGTAAGAGGATACAGGGATACAACTCTGTGTATCGCATCAAACTTGTTAAAAGTCGAATTGCTGTCTAGTTTGGGGCTTCTGTAAATAAAGCAGTAGTGGATAATTTGCTTAGGGAACCAATTGAAATTGAATTCCGGATACAGGTACTACATTGTGGTGGAATTTGGTAAGCCACATCACTACGCACGCAAATGGCGAGACCGCGCCATTGGCACTAGCCTCAGGTCAGAGTGATCTGAGAGGTGTGGGCGGTGTGGGCGGTGATCTACCTGTGTTTCAGTAAGTGGTCTGAATTTACAGACGTGGGCGTACGCAGAAAAGTGATTACTTTTCAGCCCGCGTATTTTTGCTATGTCCACTCTAAATTAACGAGTCATTACAAATCAACAAACACAAAAGACACAAACACCGACGATGCTAAACAAGGCTACAACGTGAAAATTCTGACTTTGGTTTACCGAATCAGATCGTGTTGTTCATCTTACAACAGAATGAAACAGAATAACGAGTACATGCACTCAGTCACTGCTTCTGCTGCATAACAAAGTTATACAGTAACGGCAGTGGTCGAGTGCAAACAACAGCACTCTAACTAGGGGCAGGAAGTCTGGGAGTGCCCGCACTATGCTAATATGCAGTATAGCAGTCATAACGTATTGGCCGCAAGCACCCGCATTTAGGGTCCTATTCTTGTTGTCCATACAACTTGTGATTCGTCTACGACGTGTTGTCTGGCCGAGATACACCTGCAGTCAATAAAAATGCCCGAAATTCCAAACGCGCCTTCACTTTTACCCTCCAGATTTGTTAGAACAGTCTCACAGGACTTGTGCTTTGATACTCGTAGGTATATTGCATTTTTGACTGAGTGTATATGTATTAGGAAAGCAGTCTTATGCACATAAAGCTCGACCATTCTCTCCCTGCTCTTCAACATAAAGGAGATCAGACTGAAAGGTCTGATGCTCTTGGTGGGCGTTTTTTCGATTGTCAGTGAGGCTACTCTCACTGCTCAATAGGGTTTCGGGATGCATGCCACTGTCAGGATAGAAATCCAGATGTTCTTCGGAGTTGGGAGCAGCTAGGCTAGATCTTTTGTAGCATTACTGGATGTATGCAACAACGTTACCACAACGGATGAAAAATACTAGCTACGGACTGGTTTTTTTACTCAGCTTACTTGTTCTGATCAGGTTACCTGGGAAGTGATTCCCAAGCATGAGACAGGCAGCTGCTTTCAACTCGGTGTGTGCATCTGGCTGATTTACGCGTCTTTTGAAGGCTTCGACAAGTCATTTAGTTTCTGACGGGTCCCCTCACTGCTGAAGCATTTAGAGTGATATTTAAATCCAGGTGTGACGATTGGCATGTGCTGTTGGCTTTCCAATATGAACAGCAAAATGGGGCTGATCATTTTCGCTTTCTCTTTCTGAAACCTACTCTATACTTATTCTAGAGCTCCTTTCTTGAAGCAGCGTATGACCTTCTGCCTTAATACGATCTACATACGTACCTTCAATGACTACGCGGTTTTCTTTGCTGTCCATCAATCTCTCGTCGTTGTCTCGTTTTTGGCCGCAGTTAAAGTTTCGTAGCTTGATGATGGAAATATCCCGAAATCTAAAAAATCACTTACAAGTTTCAGATTATGAAGCCAAAAAGACCCTCTAGACAGAGAACTTCCTTAGACTTTCGAATGACATGTCGCACGAACGCGCATTCAATTTTCTGGCCTTCTCATGTTTAC
This sequence comes from Volucella zonaria, assembly GCA_963966105.1. NCBI lineage: Eukaryota > Metazoa > Arthropoda > Insecta > Diptera > Syrphidae > Volucella > Volucella zonaria. The sequence goes on along the minus strand of OZ014531.1, from coordinate 172,328,784 downwards.
ATATTCTCTAGGAGCAGTTATTCTTGCTGTTTCATAAGACCTGGGCCTTATCAAGGCTTCTTCCATTAATGAAGTCGTCTAATAAAAAGCGAGCATAGAGGTAATTACGCCACGGAAGTTTGCTGCGATCTAACGAGTTACAAGCTGCCGGTCATAGGTTCTGTTGAGTGGCGGGACCACCGCTAGTCCCATGCAAGTACTTAAATCATGGTACCGTGGAAGTCAGGGGGCCCTGGACTTCGGTCCGGAAATAACTTGGCTGAAGTTTAAAACCTACAACCCAGGAAGGGTCTTCCAGTTTTATTTCGACGTGATGTAGAATTGCAATAAGTACTGGGTGTTGGGAGCATGAGAAGATCTCGAGAGGTTAATGGATAGGTCTCGACTCATACCAAGGATGGAGGTGTGCTCACAACACAGTTCCGATTTGGTGTTCATAATATCTGTATGCGATGGCAAGGCGTATCCTTGGTCCCATAAATGTATGGACATTCAGTCAACTTAAGCCTACACGGCAGGTGCTCACTTACAAAACATGGCACATGTTCATAAGACCTAACAGTTTAGCATGCTTGTAGCAGGACAAAATACCGGTGAATATAATAAAGAGATATCCCAGAACCATTTAGAAAATACACACATATATGCCCGTCTAACGGCGGCTTGTCTTATTACAAAATCCAGGATCGTTGTTTTAGTTACCCAGAATGGCTTGACGAGAAAGGTTACCCCTTAATAATTCTCCAACCTATCCAACTAGCTCATCGGCGAGCTCATTTCCCTTTTTATTTGCAATGTCCTTCTACACCTCATAACCTGACGCGGTGCTGTGCGTATAATGCTATGAATACTGTGCGGCAACCGTGATTTAGTTGTGGCTAACTCCAGGGCTTTAAGTCCGGGCTAACTGTCTGCGTATATTTGTATGATATTAGCCGTCGTGTGAAGTGTATAATTGCTAGAATAGGACGAGTTTGTAGACGTTGCATACGAGTTATCTGTCGACAAGGAAGTGCAACGAACGCCAACGTCTCGGATAGCTCCCAACCATGGCAAGACTCTGTATCTTGGCTTCGATCCGTAGAGATCAATCGAAGAAACACTTTCGCCAATCACTGTTTCTTTGGACTAAGAATATAACTGAGAAGCAAGACTCACTGCACTAAATCAGGCACTCAAATCATTATGTAGAAGCATAAACTTTATCCAAAGCAGAGGCTGCGTCTAGAGAAAAGTTCTCCGAATGATTTAAGGTTCCGCCTGGGAAATCTAGTGTTAGAGAAGAAAATATATCGAAGACATTGACCTTTTAAGGACGGTAGCACAACCCTAAGAAATAGCAACGGTCATCTGTCGGCTTGCGAATCCGCTTTTAACCTCTTCACCATGGCAAAGTGTCTAGAATCGTTGGGAACAGCCTATGCCATAATTTTCCCAATCCGAACATAACCAAGGGCCATTTGTTATTTTGTCCTTTACCATGACAATTTGATCAAACCGATGCTAGATATATGCCATCACCCTAAACTCCTTATCATCTTAATCGTAACCTTTCCCCAACGATAGTTCAAATCTTGTTGTCATATCTAATTGTCTTGGAAAACGGCTCAAGAAATCCGCCTGCCAAGATTTCTCTGCGTTGAGGGCACGTTCATTGCAGGAGCAGTAAGTATGATTCCATTCCTTTAGATTCAATTTGAAAAATTGCAGGATATGTACATACTCGTATGTCAGCCTGCTTCCACTTTGGCTTATTGCATTTGTAACTATTGAAGGATTCGGATTGTGTGTCTAGTGTTCGCAGAAGGAACTATGAATGGTTATGTTCAATTTCATTGAAACCAAAACGGAGGATGTTCATGAAGACTTACATACGAGTACAATGTGAAAATGAGTTGAAGGAATAAATACGAACTGTCATGATGAGTGTAGGGGTTAAACGAGTCCCACTCCACGAATTGCAGTCGATAGGTGCCACCTACATAGTCGCAGGCAATCCATTTTTATCAATTTACAGCTTCTGAGTGAAAAGGAAATGGAAAATAATTATTTGTGGATACAAATATTGATAGGAGTCCGTCTAGACCGGAAGTCATAACCAAGTTACAGGGAAAGAATTTTCAATTTCTCTCGCAAATTGATTTCCGCTACCCCATTCCCTAGGAAATGGCCAACGTCCAAATGACTACATACGATCGAATCCTCCTACAATATTTACATTTCTACTTACGTTCTGCTCTGAGGATTTCCAATGCAATATAAAAATTTATTGCAGTTTTTTTTACGAGCAGATAAAATGGTGTTTCTCAAGTACGAGTACGAGAATATTTAAATACGGATACCTCGGGAGGCTGCCACTTTTTGATGCATACGAGTAACGAGTCTTTCGCAGCAGCACTTGAATAAGTACGAGTATGTACTATATACATATGGATGTAAACGTGAATCTGCATATAAGAGCGAATCTACAAAGTGATGACGAATACATTAAAACACCCCATTCCGACTGCACTTTGCAGTAAACAAATTTACTTTGGGCATCTGCCAAAAGCATTCACAGTGTCGGAAATGTTGTTGAGTACGGATTCGGTTTTATGCATTTCTTTCAGTGCCGCTGCCATCTTCCCCGCAGATAACTCCTGCATCTTCATTATGAATTCTGACAGGAGCTTTACTTATCCTCATCCTCACCTTCTTCCTTCGACCAGAAAAACACAAATCCTGCCGGATAAACGTTGTAACACGGAAAAGTTATTTCACTTTTACTCTAGAGTTTATCATCGTTTTACATCATCACACGCAAGTTTGTGTGTGTGCCTCATGCAAGAGTAATTCCTTCTCAGGGCTGCAGATTAAGTTGGTCGGGGGGTGTTTAAAAAATAAGGACCATAGCCGGTCTTAGTTCACTGCCAATTCCTCTAAAAGACTTGCCAGCTAGCCAACTTGCAGAGTTGAAAAGAAATATATGTACTAGTAATTTGTTCTCGAAGGATGTGTATTGGGTGATTGGTACTAGTACAGTAGCGTACACAACTTGCAATGAGAAGTTAACTTAACTTTGACACATGTGGCGTATACGGATTATTTTGTTTTTTCTTTCGTTCCGGTTTTCATTTTTAATCAATTTTTTTCGTAGAAGGAAATTTTCGAAAAACTTTCGGAGTAATTAATTCGTGAAACTTTGAGCGGTGGAGAGTGCAGGAGTTAAAGTAAAAAGTCGAAAGGCTTCGAGGGTTACTTAACTTTTTGAAAAGGCGACGACGATAGCTCTAAGCATACTCGTACTTTGGTGAAAAGGATTTAATCTCTACATCAATAATGAAAGGCCAATAAGTTTTTCTCGTTAAAGAGTTTTTGTAGTTGAAAATAAGGTTATCGAATACCTACTTTCATAGAGGAATTATGAAAAGACCAAGATGAAATGAGGAGGATGTCGTGGATGTATAGCAAATCCATCAAAAGATTGTTAGCATGGAATAAGGGGTGATTGTTTTACGACCAACAAAAACAGCAACCTTCCTTCCGTCCTGTACGGAATGCCAATCCAGACCAAGTGTTTTGGCTCCTTCAATAGTTGAAGGTTTTAATTATAATGCTAGGTTCTGACCTGGAATTGCGAAGCACACTGCGAACTGAAGTAACTTTTGTACCACTAGTCAGTTTCGATTTTTGTCAAGACGGCAATTTTTGTACGAGGACTGTTTGATGAGTACCCGGATTGGAAGATAGCTGGCGCTACTAAGTCAAAATGAGTGTACCATTATCTAGTACAACCACTTTTAGCCCGCCTGTCAAAATTTGGTGACAATTCGACGCTTAGTTTTGTTTTGACACCTTTCCGGCCGAACGAAGGCGCGATCTTCGCCTTCTTTGGAGCACGTTCACCGGGTAAAACCCATTGTTTCGATTGTTCTTTGGTCTCTGGTGTGTGCCAATGAATCCATGTCTCATCCACGGTCACGAAACGACGCAGAAACTTCTCCGGATTTCGGTTAAACAAGGCCAAGCACGTCTTTGAAGTGGTCTCACGATTTCGCTTGTTGTCCGCTGTGAGCAAACGCGGCACCAATTGGGCGGACAGCTTTCTCATGCCCAAAATCTCGTGTAGGATATGTTCAGTTGAGATGTCTGCTATCTCAGCCAATTCGCGAATTTCCACTCTGCGGTCTCCCAATACGAGATCATGGACATCATCATTTGTCCACGGTCACCTGGGTGCGCTTCATCAAAAACCGACGTGCGGCCACGGCGAAACTCTTCCAAATAATGGTAAACGATTGTACGGGAAGGTGGATGGGTCCCATACACACCATCGAGAATGGGCTTGACTTCCTCGCAGTCAAAACAAATCTATGCCAAATGTCTCACCTTAAAAATTCGAAGTATGCTACTGTATCCCTTTCCTTGTTAAATACAAAACCTCACATAATATCCATTCAACAACCATGGGTATCGGAAAAAACTGGTGTAATTCCGGATGTTAAAGGGGTCTCATACTACTATACATATGAACGTAAACTTGCTTTTTTCTTCCGAATCCACTCACATCATCTAAACAAGGACAATTCTGCCAATTATCTCCTGGACTGTTGACTGTTGACCTGGTTGTCAACAACACTTTTGGGCCTCTGCCGAGGAAAGAGATATCAAGTTATCGACTTAACCTTATCCAACAGATACCCTAAGGAGATTACCGGCTGGAAAGCACTGTCGGAGGACTCCATGCCAGACTATACACCCTGAATGACTCGAACTACAACCAACTTCAGACTGCTATAATTTCCAAACCGTTCATGACAGTGAGCTCAAATTTTGACACATGACAGATAATTTTATTATTTACAAGCCTTTTAAACGATTTGCGTCTCAGTTGTGTTGAAAAATTTTTATCCGCGGTGGAATTCAAACGTGATAGTGTGATTGCTTTATATTTGGCTGGAAAACCACAAGTAACTATCGTTAGAGCCCCCCAGCACCTCAACGTGAATAAATCATTTGTGTCTCGAACCATAGCTCGTTACCGTGATACTGACAGCGTTGCAAAACAGCAACATTGGCAGAAACGGTTCAGAAAGTGAAGGCTCGAATTAAGCGAAATCCGCGTCGAAGTGGAAGAAAAATGGCTCGTGAGCTCAACATATCGTTGGAACGGATGCAACACATACTGAAAAATGAGCTTGGGCTCAAGCCATTGAAGTTCCAAAAAGCACACGATCTTACACAGCAACAGAAAAAAGTTAGAGTCAAAAGAGTGAAGGAGTTGCTACGCTTACACGAAAGTGATGAGTTGCTGAATTTGGTTTTTTCCGATGAGTCGCCATTTGTTATCGAGCAATATGTCAACAAACAAAATGACCGAGTTTACTTGCCAGAGAGGTCCTTCGAAAATTTACACCTTCGGACGGCCACCAGAAAGCAGGCAGCATCGATGGTGATGGTTTGGGCCGCCATAACCGCCGATGGTCGCTCTCCGCTCGTATTTTTGGACCGTGGCGTCAAAATTAATGCGATCGTACACCGTAAAACTGTCTTAGAGGCAGTATTGAAGCCTTTGGCAAACAATCATTTCGGTCGGAGACCGTGGACATTTCAACAAGACTCGGCACCGTCTCACAAAGCGCGCGTCAACCAAGATTGGTTAAAAAACAATGTTCCACACTTCATTTTTTCGTCACAATGGATTGCAAATTCTCCGGATGCAAATCCGTTGTCCTGTCAGGGGTATTTTGAAGGCGAAGGTTGGCACTAAAAAATACCAAAGTTTGTACCACCTCAAACAAGCACTTCAACGGGAATGGGCTAAAATACCGCAGACCCACTTGCGTGCAGCGTGCGATACTTTCTTCGGCCGTCTCAAGGCCATTATTCGCGCCAAATGTGGACATATTGAAAACTACTGATACAATTTGAAAATTGATGTATTTTCCAACATTTTTTGCTTTGGCACAATAAAATTTATCAAAAAATAAAAAAATTATAGCATTTTAAAAAGTTATAGTTCGAGTAAGTCACCCTGTAGGTACATCGAATTTAAAATCGGATGCAAGATATCCACTTTGTGGAACAAGAGAAATCAAAGAAGAACTAATTGCTCCGTCGAAACTAAGAACAAAGCAGATGGTAGAACAGTCTGTTCGGAACCTGAACGGTGCCTCTAACAAATGTCCTAAACTGGCGTGGCATACCTGGAAAACCCATGCGGATCGCTCGTTCCATTTAGAAACGTAGAATTGCAGCGAACACGTAGGGAAACTTTTAAGCATTGCATTTACGACTAATTTAAAGAAAGTTTGAAGTCTTTACAGATCAAAGCCTTGTGGGTGGCCGTGGTGTAGTGGTACTAGCAATCGCTTCTCACTCGGAAGGTCAAGGTTCGAATCCTAGAAACGGCAAGTTTTCATTTGTGCAATTGGAACTCAGTCAGTAAAATCTGCGTGTGAAGGCATAACACTGACATGTAGATTTGGCTGTTGTAGGGTTTTCAAGCACAAAACAACCGTTAAAATTCACAACCTCACCATTCCGAGTGAAGAAAATCTCTCCGTCCTATTCGGACTCCCACCCCTGGAGAGTCAATATCGAAACCAAACACACCTGAGTTTCAAACCACTACATCACAAACTTTCCTTTCTCCTCCTTCTACCTTTCCGCCCGCGCCCTGGCAACAGTGTAAGGGTATTCATAACCCCTTTGGCGCGCGTACATTATAAAAAAAAAAAAAAAAAAAAAAAAAACAAGCTAACAGAACATAGTAATCTAATTCGGCTTTCGGGGAGCGCTCCTTATAAAGACTTGCAAAAAGAGTGATACACTCGGTGAATCCAGTAGAATGGTCCAAGTCCTCAAGGCTCCGATAATATGATGGCATCTGCACTGAGTGAAAAGAAGAATATCTCTGTATTGTGCTCGAGACTCGCTTCCTAGGTTACCGTTTCACCACGAGCCTCTATCACTGAAGCTGCAAGTGAGCTGATTAATACCGCCCACTGAAGGTGCTGCATCTTATTGTTATCGATTATTGAGACGCTACACTTTTGCGTCCTTGAATAGCTGCTTCAAGTTAGTTGGCATATATCCAACTATGCCTCAAAAATGCATATACCAGCTGCTGGCAATCCATAAGATAACTGCCATTACTAGCCTGATACTAACCTACTATACAAAGTGGGGCAAAAGTAATGTGGTAATATGAATTGGCTGCCATTTTCTTAGAGATCACACTGCCTGCAAATTGGTGATTCAAAATGTCCATCGTTGGCCCAGCTGTGTAAGTGGTTGCCCCGTCCTGGTGAAACCAACAATGCAAGAGATGCAATTGTTACGGCAAAAAAGAATAACATTTATCTGTAGCCCTCACGAGTTACGCTTACGGTGGTGCCGTCGGCGTCCTCAATAATATAAACCCCAATCACTTTTTCACTGCAAATGCCGCACTAAACAGTCGCTTTGAGGGGATATAATGGATCTTCGTGCATTTCATGTGGATTCTCCGTGCCCCAGAAACGCAAATTTTGTTTGTTCACATAACCACTTAAGTGGAAATAGGCTTCGTTGCTAATTATGATTTTGGATACGAAATCATCCTCTTCTTGCACCAGGTTTAACAGGAGTAAGTTAACCTCACTTGACGATCAGTAGGCAGCAGCGGTTAATGGTTTGCACTTTGTAAGGGAGCATCTTCATCACCAAAATTCGACACAACGAACCCTTGTCGTCCACAGAAGTCATATTCTCGGTCGAATGAGCAATATAAGGCTCGCCACTTCTTGCGACAGTGGAACAGTCCGCGCACATGGTGCAGGACGACGAGTAAAACGACGATGAAATTTACGCTGCGTTAAAAGAACAGATCGGAAATTGGCTAAATTAGCAGTAACGATAATTCCGCGTTCTTCAGGTGTGTATCACTTTATTGCTTGTTGTCAACTAAGTCCCTACACCTGTCGTGTAGATTTAAGTTTACAGGATGCCAATACATCCATGGGAGCAAGGATACGCCTTGCCATCGCTTACCTACATTAATAGTAATACCAAAGCAGAATTTGTGTTGGAGACACTAGTTCCACCCTTAATATGGGTCGAGGCCGATCTAAAGCCTCTTGCTGCTCTTAGCGTCACTGCATCCAGTACTTATTTGCTACTCTATAATAGGTCAAACTAACACGAAGACCCTTCCCGCGACTTTGGGTTTAAACCACAGACACCATGACGCTCCAACAAGGGGGCCTACCTCAATAAGTCAGGCCCGGACCGAAATCCGGGGGGCTCCTGACACCCATGGTACCGCGATTTAAGTTCTGGTAGGGACTACCGGTGGTCCTGTCGCCAACAAGACCTATGGCCGGCAACTTGTAACTAGACAACGTCATTGATGGGCGAAGCCTTGATAATTGGGCGCGGGCCTTGTCAAAGCACAATGAAACTTGACGCTATTTGCAAAAATGATGGCACATTCACTTTATGAATAACTTTTGCCCCACCTTGTTTATACATACCGAACCACCGACGAATAGTAAGAGTAGCCTTCATGCCGAAAATTGGAAAATGTGAATACGAGTACACGCGTCTCAAGAGACTCAGGTCAATGACTTCTTGCATGTTGAAGACTCATTCATACGATAGCTTCATTTTTCACGAATGCATCGTCTGTCCAAAATGCAACCGTCTAACATCGTGCCCTAAAATCTGGCGTGGGCAAAATCTAAGACGTACTCTACAGGAAGGAATACGGGTTGGACTGGGCAACACAGGTAGACGCCCGCCTACACCTCTCAGATCACTCTGATCTAAAGCTACCTGAACTAGTACCATTATTCTTCCTTCATCGCGGTCTCGCCATATATGTGCGTAGTGATGTACCTTACCAGCTTACCAAACTCCACCGCAATGTAGTCCCTGTTCTAATCTCGAATTAAACTTCATGTGGTTAAAATTCCATTTTTGTAACCAAATTATTCACTACTGCTTTATTTACAGAAGCCCCAAACTGGACAGCAATTCGACTTTTAATGAGTTTGATGCGCTGTCTGACTCCATACAAAGAATTGTATCCCTGCATCCTCATCGTTATTACGAGCGATTTCAATATACACAATTCTGGGTGGCTTCGACATTCTGGACAGACAACACCCGAAGGAAGGTGTAATGACGTGGAAAATAATTTGACCTAGCTTTGTAATAAGCCCACACGAATACCAGACGTTGATAGTCATACCGCCAACACCCTGGATTTGTTTTTAACTTCTCACCTTGATAAGTACACCGTTGATGTGGTCTCCCCTCTAGGCTCGTCGGACCATTGTGTCATACCAGCTAATCTCTCATACATCCACCACACAGTTAGACAAAAGATTCCTAGAAGAACCGTATGGAAATACAAGAAAGCCAATTGAAGCGGACTTTACAGCTTCTTTGAGAAATTTAACAGGTCGTTATGTTTCCTCGACAACGACGTGGATGCCGCTGCAGATATGATCACAGACACTTTTCTCTTTGGAATGAGATCCTTTATCCCTCATCGGATGAAGGGTATCAAACCATAAGAAAGGCGTGGTACAACTCGAGCTTTAAAGAAGCTGCCAGGGTTAGAGAAGTTTTTTTCGGTCGCAGAAGACTCAACCTAGAGAGGAAAACCGAAAAAAGTTCAAGCGAGCTAGGAATAACTACAACGTCTTTTTTGGGCTTGTGAAATTCCAATACGACCAAAAACTGAAGCAAAAAGTAGGACAATGTCCCAAAGGTAGTAACAAGTTTTCGTCGTTCGCCAAAAACATTAGAAATTCTGCCTCATTCTCCATCCCACTTAAAAAGAAATTCCAGCTGCCAAATCTTTGAACAAGATCAATCTACTTGCTGTACACTTTGCGGCCAGCTCAACACTCCCGGATTGTGCTTTGCCTCCGCTTACACTTGAGTTCGTGTAGTCGCAAGAGTTCTTAAAGATCTTAACATCCATATGGTATATCTCCCCTCCTCCTGAAGAGGCGTTCTTCCTCACTGACAAAACCACTGCGTAAGCGTTTCCATCGATTCTACCCTTTATCACTCTTTCCAAGAGGATGGAAAACAGCATATGTCCAGCCCGTCCCTAAAAAAGGCGAATCTTCTTCTCTCTGCTCCTACAGACCATTGCACTTACGTCCCTTCTTTCCAAGGTCATGGAAACGCTGATAAGTATCTCGAAATCTCATGAAGTATCTCGAAAAACGAAAACTTTTTAATGACCGGCAGTATGGTTTTCGTAGCAATTGCCCACTAATGATTTGATGGCATGTCTCACCGAAAAGTGAAACGAAAGCGTAGATCAATCTGGCGAAGGCAGGATAGCTGCACTTGATATTTCTAAGGCATTTGACAGAGTTTGGCATCAGTCTCTTTTGTCGAAAATGCGTGCTCTTGGGATCGATGACTCTCTTGTTCAATAGATTAGAAATTACCTTTCGGAACGTTCAATTCAAGTTGTCTTGGATGGTTTCAAATCTGATATTCACAAAATAAATGTTGGTGTACCCCAAGGCTCCGTTCTATCTCCGATACTCTTTTTAAATTTCATCAACGATCTCTTGTCTGCGACTTCTAATTCAATATATTCCTTTGCTGACGGCAGTAATTTCTGCTTTTCATATTCGTTCCCGGATTCACGTCCCTGCTCTTAGGCTGTATAAGGGAAAAGGCAGCGTATGCTGAGCTAACTAAATTCCGATGTAAACAGCACCACTAAATGGGGAACTTCCAACAGAGTGGAATTTAATGCTTCGAAATCACAATGCTATCTGCTGTCATTAAAATGAAATCCAAACACCCAGCCATTATCCATGAATGGCACTTGCATCGTTGAAACCAAAGAGTTTTCCAATCTCGGTATGTGTATCAATGACAGCCTACGTTGCAATGACCACATATTAAATGTCGCCAATAATGTTGCGAAATGTTTAGATTTCCTCAAGCGATGTAAGAAATACTTTTCCCCCTTTGATCTGTCCTCAATATATTTATAAGGCATTCATCCACCCAAACTTGGAGTGAATGCCCACATCTGGTACTAGATTCAAAAGCATGCAATAAGGCTCATGGGTGATGCTAATATCATTGTCACCTTGCACTATCGCTATTTTCACCACTAGTGCTCCATTGCAATTAAAAGTATCCTTCTGACCTTTAAACGTAACACTCGTCTCCCTATGAATGCTCGTCAGTTTACCCTCAAGCCCACTTTCGACGTACATTTAAATATCGTGATTCTTTCCTAAGCCGCACATCTCACTTCTGGAAGACCGTACCGAGCTCTTTATTTCCTGACCATTAGAACCAATTCTAGTGAGGAGAATCGTGACTCCTGATGCTCTCTGGGGCCAATATGTAATGGTAGGTGTAAACAGAGCTTATCTGCAGGATGACTTAGTTCGTCGTAGTTAGTCCTCCCAAAATTCAGGGTGTTCTCTTCACGAGAAGGAGAAAGCTCTCTGGTCTGTTTCGTGCTAGGCATTGTGTTGGGTATCCACTTCTTTGGAGTACGAGTATATACACATGTCACGTCGAAACACCCAAGGCATTGTGGAGTTTATTTGACGTACAGATTGGAGGAAGGAAAAATGCTGATAAGCGGAATATAACTACGAGTATGTGCACACTTTAAGCGAAACCAGCAAAATCCAATGTTTTGTAATAAAGCACGCCAACTACTCTGGCTCGGCCACTTCAAGAGATGTGAAAGAGAATCTTCGAATCACAAGTCCCAGGCTCGAGATGACAAGGAAGACCAAACCTCCGTTTTAAGGATCACTGATGCCAAAGCACTTGGTTTGGAGAACTTGAAATAGCATGCCCGAGATCGAAGAGAGTAGACGGCTGCCGTGTTTCAGGCAGAGACTCTTCAAGGGTTTGGAAGCATCCTGCTCTTCCAGCAAAAATATTTGCGGTATTGGGGGTCAGTTTAGTATGACTTTTAACTGGTTTTGTTTTTACTTCGCGGGTATATCACTTAAAAAGTATAAATCCCAACCTAGGACCAAAAATTGCTACGAAGAAGTGTTCAGTTTCACTGAAGTCCGCTTTGAAACTGTAGGCTGTATTTTGAAAATTACAACATTTGGCAGAAGAGATACATTCGACCATATCCAAATTAATAGAAATTTACAAGTATTTTATTTAATTAGAAAATATACCCGAGTTACTGTCGGCTTACCAAAATTGCCCCCTAATCCTTTATTCAACAGAAATCCCATAATTTTGAAAGGAAGAAATAATCAATTATCTGCCGGAGAAGCCTTAACAAATTAACGAAGAAAAAAATCTATTAGGACGGCACAAAGGACGACTACAAATCATCAGTAAATACTGAGAACGGGTGCAGAAAACTTTGAATCAATAAACGAGTAACGCCTCGTGCTTGAAACAAGTTCTTAGAAACGCACCACCCGACACGTTTATGTTCAATGAGCTGCCATTAATCTGCAAATCGTGTGCTTTCCAGTGGATACGGATACGGATACGGATACGGATACGGATACGAGTACGACGAATACAGATACCGGGATACCATCTGCCATACTAAATATCTGTTGTCTCCATTTGTTTCATTTTATATTCTTTCACATGGAATAAATAATAAGCGAGTATTCTCGTCTTTTCGATTATTAATGACGGTTTACCTCGGGTCCTGCGTGTCTTCTATAAGATACGAGTACACACACATGCCACAATATTGTGGATATTCTTAGTATTATGAGAAAAGTTCTACGGTCTTTACCCCCTAAAAAAAAAAAGAACAACTGACTGACTGACAGTGATTACATAAGTTCTTTTTTCCGCCACCCTCGATAAGCTCTCTTTTTTGTGGCAGTTCTTCTCGTACATAAGCGAGTATGAGTATTGATGAAAGAGGATAAATTTTTGTCCTGAAATATTCATTGGGCTCATGTTGGGCGCCAATACTTTTTTTTTTTATTATTTTCTTGTTTTGTTTTCTTTTTAATATAATTCTTGTCTTCTCTTCTTTTTGCAGTGTATGAAGGCGTATGTGGAATTTGAAATATCTGAAGGGGCTTATGAGATATCATGTCCGGATGCTCAGTGTCCAGCCCAGGGTATTGTTGCACTAAATGAAATCGATAAACTTACATCACAAAATCTTATGAAGAAACATCATCGATATCGATTGAATCGAGGTAAGTCATTCCACAGTCATGTCAAATCTATCTACGGCTTGTGTATACGTAAACCTGGGTCTTAACAGGCAATCACTGTTCATTTAATTTGCGCGTTTAAATTTCAAGTACGCTCACGACTTTTTATGGAAGTGAGAAGAATACAAAGTTTGATGACACGCTGTCAGTCACAAGTCAATCTCTGACTTTTGTGACATTGAAGAGAATGAAGAAAATGTAATTATACAGAGTAAAACGAAAGCAATTTGACAAAAAAAAAAAAAAAACTCGGTCCTAAAATATTTCATTGATCTCAATTTGCGCTAATTTTTTTGTTAATTTCTTTTAAATTTCATTAATTTTCAAATATGAAAGTAGAACTAATGGAAGATTCATTAAAGGCATTAGAGTAAATTAAAAAGGCAAAAAAATATGGAATCCTTCGTACCATATCTTTAGGAACATTTGACGGGGAGCAAATAAAAAAGATTGACGAGGGAAAAATTGTAATGCCGACCCGTCTACCATAAATGTCGTATCGTCACTTTTAAATAGGCCGGGACTTTTGTACTTATTAACTGTGATAATGGAAGGCATCAATAATTAAGTGCAAGCATTCATTAATAAATTACTTTGGAGTTTACTGAGAATGGAAATGATTACTCCTTATTTTGGGCGGTGGTGTTAACCTTTAGATTATTTACGCATTTCCTTCCTGCATATACTCGTATGTATGACGTAGTCAACATCATTGAATTCGGATATTTCCGTCACACGTACAAGCTAAAACTGAATAGATCTCTGTCCCTTATTCAGAATAGGATATTTGATTGCATGAACAATGGCGTCAACAATCAGATTCCATAAATGCGTTACTTTTCAAGGCCAGCTGGAATGCTGAAAAAGGGATACTGGCGAATGAAGGCTCAATGCCGCCTGGTCAACGCCAGCTCTCCAATCCACCAGTGGGTTTCTTGCTCTGTAATATCCTGGCTTTTTTCTTAAGGGGTCACAGAAAGGGTCTAACCGTCCAGGTTGGGGTTGCTCATTTGGCTAACTACCCGGTCACGTAAAAAACCTATTGTTGTGAACCCTCGTATAAAAATCAAGATTGCAAAAGACTAACAAATTACAATCAATTTGTCCTTGATATGCTTAAATCCTTCAAATATTAGGCCTAATAGAGCTTTAGATGCAATACTCAGTAGTAACTGCAGTTTGCGAAAACGCCGTTCTTATAAATTGGTCAGAGTTCGCTGCGATTCCGATTACTAAGCATTCTTTCTTCCGGGTATATTTTATCACAATCACAATATTTCAGAGTGCTCATCAGACTCATAGCAAGATTAAAGTTTGAAAGGGGCGAAATGCTACTGGCAATTTCGATGGAATACTGGTGGTAGGAATAGCGATACAACAAGGTAATACAAAAGATATTACATCGGTGTTGTAAAGTGTCAATTGCCTAGATGACGCTCCAGTCCTATGTACTTGGGTATCATACAATACGCCTCTCAAGTTAGCACAGTTAACTGCGTCCAGTTGTTTATAGTACTTCAAGTTCCACCTTAGTACGCTTAGGTGGCGGGGTCTTACCCTTCTGCGTTGTCGAAGATTTTTTCGGGCTAGCACGTTTCATTCGTTGAACATGTCCTAGCCATCTTAGGCAACAGATTTGCACATTTGTGACCAGGTCAATGTCACTGTACAGCTCGTACGGCCCGTCGTTAAACCTTCTCTTCCAAGCCCCGTCAACATAAACGGGACCAAAAATCACCCGAAGAATTTTGCGTTCAAAATGACCAAACATATATTCATCCATCTTCGATTGTGTCCACTGTCCTTGCTTCTGCAACATAACATAAGATTGGGATGATCTTATATAGCCTCTGTAGTGTTCCTTGACAAGCCCTTATTACTCATTTGCCTTCGTAGGCCGAAGAAACAGCTTGATTTCTGACGAGTTGTCATTATCAGATTTAATAGCGGAGTCGAGGTATACAGAGTCCCTGACTAGATCAAAGTTTTAGCTGTCTTTTGCCATATTCTGTCCAATTCGTCGGTGTTGTATGTCCCTTTTTGTCGGCAGCATTTACTAAGTTCGGCCCTCATCCACGACTAAACCCATTTTCCCCACTTCTGTTCCAATACTTGCAAACGGAGTATTGAGTTCTATCAATATCATCAGCGTATGGATGTAGATGAAAAGACTTTTGGAAAAATGTGCCGCTGGTGTTGAGTTTGAGCTTTACACACTTTTCTCAAGTATGAAGTTGGAAAAGTTATATTACTGCGCATCACCTAGCGTAAATCCTTTTAAAGCTCTTGGAGAAATCGCTTCCGACTTTTATGGAGCAGCCTTGGATCTCATTGTCATTCTTTAGAATCTGGGCTTGGCAGGGATCTCAAGGCTAGACTTCTATGGGTGCAGACATACGCGGCCTCGGTAAAGAGGTAGTGCGTATCGATTTGGACTTCTTGGGGTTTTATTGATCGACTGTTGACTTACCAGAGCTAAGATCGCACCTATAGAGGGCAATAAGATGGTTGATGGACCACTTCCGGCGTTCGTACGAACGAGCGATAAGATCTTACATGCAATGTTAAAGCGACTGATGACTATATAACTGGCGCAGTTAAGAGAGTCGCCTTACTTGTGGATCAGCAAACGGTGCTATGGTTTCATTCTTCAGGCAGAAAGCCAACTAAATTTTTGAAATGAGTTGGTACCTACTTTTTACCAAGTCATCTCCCGCTGCCTTAAATAACTCGGCAGGAAGGCCGGCCGGTCCAGCAACCTTATTATACTTAAGCATGGATATCGCTATCCTCACTTCATTTTGATCGGGTTGACGAATCTCTTGACTTTCATTATGTACGTTGAATGGTTCATTTTGTGAAATTTTTGTGGTCCACACTGTTTAACCGTCTGCAGGGTGTTTTTCCATATCAGTACCGGCTTTGACTCTTATACTAGGTGTCCTTGTGTGTGTTCTTGTTGCCTTGACAAGTGTTTTTTTTTTTTTTTACTTTTTGGTAAAACTTCCGAATATTATCCCGGGGGTAGCACTTTTCTATTTCTTCGAGAGCGCTCTTCTCATACTATCGTTCTTCTATGTAGCCCCGCTTCGTAGATAAGTTGGTTCCCTACGGGTGCTTGCCTGCATTCTTCATCAAACCATGGGTTTCGTGGATATGGTCGAGTGAATCCCAGCCAAGTACCTCGTAGAAATATTCTTTGGTAGCGCCTCTGTAGGGCGTAATCGCATATCAGACTGTAGTTGTCGAATGAAGTTCAAGACTTCTTGACTATATCTGCCACTTGCTACAAATTCGCACCCAAATAGGCTCTGTTTGATTTGTCTGTAGGAATCGTTGTAGTATTTTGTAGTACGAGTATACGTCACAGTTTTTCATCATTGTTAGGCTAAACGCGTTATCTTCAAGGTTCTAATATTACATGTGCAGAGTCGAACGTCGTTGTCCTTTTTTCGTTTTACAGGTTCGTCAACAGTAGATACGTCCTTATCCAAGGCTTTTGGTTGAGTGAGCTTTTGCGTAATCGGGAAGTTAACTCAACACACAACCTCCAACCTGGAGGGCCAGACCCTTTGATGATCCCTTGTGCTAAAGGGGCCGAATATTCCGCAGCCAGTAACCCGCTTCGCGGATACGTGAACTACCGTTTACCCATTTAGGTTTCACCCGCCACCATCTCTATTTCAACATTACTGCTCAAAATCTGTACTGACCTGAGCTCCAAATACGTTGAAGTAGCCCATATAAGGAGGTATCTGCCATACTGACAGTTGAAGCTACCGTTAATTCAATGGTGTGCATCTATCCGACGTACGCCCTTCTTTTGAGTTAGAGTGATTGTTTACAGTGGATTATAGTGTTTTTGTTTACCTTTGTTCAGTACTTTCGCCTATAAGTTAGACGCCCACGTCTGGTTGGATGAGACATGAGACCAGGGGAAGTACACAGCCAAGGCACCAGTGTCTTTTGACTAACCAATATTGGCGTCACTTACTACTTACATCGCACGGTTTCGAATCCAATACATATATCCAGTGCAAAGGAGTCTTAGGAGCTTCTGACCAGATGCAGGAATTATACTTGAATTGAGGGAAAATAAATGTATGTTATATTGAGGCCAGATCAGACGCGTTAAAGTATTTCTTGAGGAAACCTAGACATTTCGTGTGATTTTTGGCGACATCGAATATGTAGTCATGTCAACATAAGTCATCTGCATACCGAGAATAGAAACCAGGACCTATGACGGATATGGTAGAATGGCAATTGGTCTACAAATATATTCTGCTTGGAAGTTGGTTAAAGCTTACTTTTTGAATACTGGGATAATATTTGCAACCTACCACGCAGAAGGAAACTTTGAAGGCGACAGGGAGCATACCATATATGGATTCCGTCAATACCAACTGTCTTCGATTTAACTTTCAGAACTCCTCAATGTGTTCCTGTTCAATTGCGCAACGCTTACAACACCAACAACAGGTCTTTACATAGGACTGAGAAACTACAGGCTCCACGTTTCATATGATTAACTGGAGTCAGTTTATTTTCTTAATCTTACTTAATCAGTAACCATGTACATTTTTCGAAATGTTGTTGTTTCAGGCGAAAAGGTTTTCCGTTTCTCGCTCAACTTTTCTTATTTCTGGGTTGTACAGGGTTTGGGAGTGATCGAAAAATCTAATAAAATTCTGTTGGTTTGAAACGTTTCCACCTATTCGGTTACAAGTCTGACCTATAAATATGTAAAGGGTGTTTTTTGTAGAGGTTTGGTATTTAAATCGGCAACACTGTTTCTGTTTGATGAATCGTTTTCGCACCACGTACACTCTAGTGGATAATACGCATCCCCAAAGAGGACAAACAGTGCAAACAGAAGAAGTTATTGCCGTTGTGGAGCGCGAGTCGATTCGCCATCGTGCACAGCAATTAGGAAGATCTTGGCTTAAAAGCTTATAAGATCCAGCTTGTGCAAAAGTTGAAACCGCGTGACCATTACACGCGTCCTAGGTTTGGTGAATGGGTCGAAAACATGATTCAACTTGATCCTCATTTTCAACGCAAAATTTTGTTCTCCGAAGAGGCCCATTTTTGGTTAAATGCATATGTGAAGTGGAGACAACCCAGATGCCTTTGTAGGGACGCCCTTACAACCATTAAAACTCACTGTTTGGTGTACTTTATGGGCTGGTGGAATCATCGGCCCATATTTCTTTAAGGACGATGGCGACCAGAGAGCGCTATAGAAACATGATTTTTGACTTCTTCGTTTCTCAATTGAATGACATTGCCGTGACAGAGCTTTGGTTTCAACAGTTTTTTTTTGGTGGGGGCGAAGACCCCCATTTATTCGGCTTAGTACAAGCTATAACTTAAAATTAAACTTAAACTTAAACTTAAAACTAAGGTTGCTTGGAGTGGTGAAGGAGAACGGATTTGAGGCAGGGAGTGGTGCGGTGGAAGTCAAATATGGTAGGGTTTGAATTGATTTTACGTAGCATACGGGAGATTGGTTTGTTCCCGCCATAGGAGGTGTGATGGGTTGGTAGATAGAAGCGTCGAGAGGTAGGTAGATTTCGAGGGTTAGTGTTGAGGAAAATAGAGTTGTGAAGGGATGCGCATTCAATGTGACCTGAAAGGAGTCGATGAATGAAGAGAAAGTCGGCTGCATCTCTGCGTTCCTCAAGGGTGTTTAAGTTGATAAGGCTGCGACAGTTTTGATAGGTGGGCACTCTAGAAGGGGGCGAACAAAGGTAATATAGAGGAGCCTGGTCACGTATGGGTTGGTAAATTCTTTGGACCACCGTTTTACAAAACCTAGTACGGAGTTGGCTTTAAGGATTATCCCATCCATATGTAAACGGAAGTTGAGCTCCCTATCACACAAAATGTCGAGGTCGCGAAGATATTGAACGGAGGAGATAGGTTGGGTGTGGAGAAGGTAGAGTCGGGGAGGAGGGTGGTGCCGCTTATGAGAAAAGATCATGGATTGGTATTTGGGTATATTAAGTTCTAAACAATTTTTGAGGCACCAGATCGAAAAACTATCAAGGTCTTGTTGAAGGAGAAAGGAGTCATGGGGTGAGGAAATGGTTTTGAAAAATTTGAGTTTTGTAAAGGGAAACAGACGAGTGTCTGATGATCCTGTCGAGATCATTTATGGTTAATGTAAAAAGAAGGGGACCGATATGGCTGCCTTGTGGAACTCCAAACGTGGCCAAAAATGGAGCCGAGTGGGCTGACCTAAAACGAACACTGTAAACACGGTTTCCGAGTTAAAAGGAAATCCATTTTATCAGTATGGGTTCAAAGCCGAGAGCAGACAATTTAAAGAGTATTATTCGATGAGAGATTTTACCGAAGGCCTTGCTAAAATCGGTTGCAATTACATCGACTTCGTTGCCATTCTCTAGGATAGAGAGGGCAAAGGATACGAATTCAACGAGATTTGTGGTGGTTGACCTACTTCAGGAAGCCGTGTTGTCTAGGGGAAATAAGTGATTTGCATTGGAAGCTTAGAGCCTCATACATAATACTTTCGAAGAGTTTGGTTATATAGGAGAGTTTGGCGATTGGGCAATAGTTTGTTATTTCATTCTTTGATCCTTTTTTGTAGATCGAGGTTAGGAAGGAGGTTTTCTAAGCCGTAGAAAATTCTCCTTGTGGCAGGGATAGACGAAATGGATTAGAAAAGGCAAGGTAGAAAGAGGAAGAACATTTTTATGTATTTTTTATGGCAGGGAGGTCATCTGGACCGGGTTTGAATTCGTCATTAAGTTGGTGTAACTTACATATATTCGATACAAGACGGGTCCAGGGTGTGAGAGAGTAGTAGGCCATTGGAGAAATTCAGTAGGTAATTAAAATAGGATGGATCCGGCACAAAGCAGTCGTTGGTGAAGGATCGTTTGGAAAAGCTGGCAAATAGGTTGGCAATCGATCGGTTGATGGACTTTCTTTTGTAATTAACAAAGAAAGAGAATCATAAAGTTCGGTGAAAAGAAGATAAGCGCCAAGATAGTTGGAATAGTCCAAAAGGGATCTGGTGCGAAGGAAAACAGCCCATAACTTGGCGCAACAATCCACTCGGCGCACGACGCCATCAATTTACTGCGTGAAATATTTTCTGAGGGCATAATTTCGCGTAATCGACCTGTGGACTGGCCTCCACGATCCTGTGATCTCACACTTTTGGGGTATGTGAGATCACTAGTCTATGCCGATAAACCAGAGACATTGGATGATTTGGAAGTCAACATTCGCCGTGGTATTGCTGATATACGGCCCCAGTTGCTCGATAAAGTTGTCGAAAATTGGACTTCACGATTGCGCTTCATTCGAGCTAGCCGTGGCGTGCATATGCCCGATATCATATTTAAACACTAATGGCATAAAGCTAATATCATAGACATTAACAGTGGCTTCAAGTGTTTTATTTCATATTAAATTTGTATACCTCTAAAAACAAAAAAAACCTTTATTCAGGATCTTAACACCACGCTACACTTTTTGATTACATCACTTTTGATAACTTCTCCTCATTTAGACTTTAAACGATGACATCCAAAGTAAGACTGTTTGATTCAGTTTCAACTTTGTATTCCTGAAAATGATAGTTTTAAACACTGCTATTCGATTTGGAGATTATTTTAGTGATTGTCATGTTGAGATATCGCCAAATGTACCCACAAAATATAAAATTGTGCATTAGTTCAGATCCGGTGGTCCCCAATCCAAGGTCAAACTTTTCCCTTGCCCTTTGATTTCGCCCTGTAATTGAAATCCCCGACTATGTTCTTCCCCATTGGTTAAAGATCTGATTAAACGAAAAAGTATAAATTACGAATAATTCGTAACTATTATAACAGCAACTCATACGATTCGCTTCAGTTTGAGGTTCAACCAATTTCTAATAGGAAAATGTTTTTCAAAATTCTGATCCTTGTCTTTTGTGTCAGCACTGTATTTGGTTATCCCGTGGAGGAATATGCCGAATTCGAAGAGATTTTCTTGGATGTGGTAAAGCAAATATTGTGACTTTGTTATGTACGAGTACTTCAAAAATTAATGAGATTTATTTATTCTAGGAAACTGTTGTAAATGAATTTGAGGAAATATCAAGAACAGAGCGTCAATTTAACCTACATGGTGGTGGATCACAATTTCAAGGATTCGATCCTAGTGCTTATACCCGTTTCCAAATTTGGCAACATCAAAATGAACTTACCTCAATTCATGGTACAGCTAAAAATTTCCAACTTCTTGACGGTCCATATGGCAACAGTCGTCCAGATTTTGGTGATGGTCTGATTTCTACCCATATGTAGTTGAACGTTTCTCTTCGTTATATTGAATCAATCAAGCAGGTTACCTCCCTCGCGCAAAAAAAAGAAAATATATTTATCCAAATGCTCTTCACCAAAACAACTTGTTTTTAGTTTTAAAATACTTTACTGAAGCTCTTTAAGAAGCATGGAAGAGGGGCCCTTTTTGGAATACCACAAAATTAGCATCAAAATTAAGCTTTTGTCGGCTTGAATGCAAGATTCTAGACTCTCACCTCACAGAAACAGCACTAGATGTTGGTTTCACTACAGCGATAACAAGTGCATCTGAAACTGGACATCTGGCAGCCTTACTATTAAGTAGGTTACATTATACGCCTACCTATATTGCCATTTAAGAATTTATTTAGAAATTGGAAACCTAAAGAATGCAAATGAATAGTTTCCTGCTCCACAAGATGGGACAAGTTTCGGGTGTTCTATTGCAGAGAGTGTCTCAACCGCGTGTAAAGGTCAAGATATGCGCTCAGAATCCTAAACAAATACCTCTAATACTGACTGATAATCTGTTGACGATCCCTGGCTGCCGGTCAAGGACAATACTATGATTTTGAAACGTGAAGATGATCCTCAACTTGCGGGAAACAAGTCTCCAGAACGTCAGATTGTTCCTACCGAAACGGAAATTCACATAGTACAGGGTCTTCCAATAAGGACTGCCGAACTTTGACAGTTGATTGCGGCCATATTATTTACGCTACATCTGTCAAATTGGCTGTCATTTATTCAGTCTGTTTTGCCAAATTACCATGGACGGACATAGGGTTCAACAACACTATTTACACCAATTCTTTAACAAAATGGGTGTTCTGTTCGGGCAACGTTTCGCGCGGTTCGCCCATTTTACGGTTGCCATAATCGTTCTACCGAGAGGACTATTGACAGTGTGGTGGATAAATTTGAGTCCACTAGTTCAAAACCAACGATAAACGATAAACCAACACCCGTACGTCGACGAAATGCAAGATCTACCGAAAACATCGCCGCTGTCTGTGGAGTGTGCAGGAGAATCAGAGGCAGTCGATTGCGCGTCGCTCACAAGAACTCGGCCTTTCGCAGACCACAACTTGGCGAATTTTGCGTCTTGACTTGGGCCTGCATCCGTACAAAATTCAACTGACCCAGGAGCTGAAGGTAAACGACCTTAGACAACGACGTGTGTTCGCTGAATGCGCTCTGGAGCTGTTGGAAACGGACCCTAATTTTCATTGAAAAATCATCTTCAGCGATGAGGCCCATTTCTGGACGAATGGGTATGTCAAAAAACAAAATTGTCGAATATGGGACGATACCAATCCACATGAGATCCAAGAGGGTCAAATGCATCCCGAAAAAGTGACTGTTTGGTGTGGATTTTGTGCTGGCGGCGTCATCAGTCCATATTTCTTTGAGAACGACGTTGGCCATGGCATCACCGTCAATGGTGAGCACTATAGGTCGATGATTACCTACTTTGGAATGAATTGAATGATATGGACACCAACAACATGTGCTTTCAACAGGTATGGCATCGATAGGCCTTTCATACAAATAAAAAATCTCGATGATATCTCACACACACTTTGTTTTGCTTAAATTTAAAGATAGGATAGCGCTTAATGAAAGGCCCTTTACATGTTGGACGATATAAGGTGATAAGATTCGCATGTGTATATGTCATCAACCAAAACACTTTGAAAATCCAGTCAGTAGCGCCAGTAAGTCTGGCATAATACTGCTGCTTATTCGAAAACCATAGAGGCGCCTGAAGGGTAGATAACGATAGGAAATTGATGAAAAGATTCATAGCAGGTTATCAGAAAGAACACTTTCACTTACTGGGTACCAAAAGTGGATACGGCAGAGGGTAAAAGCTCCTACTTTTACGGCCACCTTGTGTCTCTCACAAATTAATGCACAACGGTGACATGGTTGGTTAATTGCCAAAGTGAACAGCAGCAACATCGCTCTCAAACATGTGGTACGAGTATGTCCCCACGCATTAGACATCGAAAGAAATGGTGAAATGGCCTGTGGAATTGTGTAATGACAACTAATGACAGTTATCTATTATAGTAATTGGCGATACGCTGGTTGAACGCAACACCTACACAAGGAGCAACCGGAACTTTACTGACTGGACGTCCGAAACGAACGAGGAACTGAAAACGAAATGGAACGCGATCACCATCTTATGGTAGCTCCCATTCGTTTTCGTTCTGCAAATGGGGTGCAAAGCAGACAATTTAGACTGCTTCTTGCAAGGTTCTCGAGTTTTAAACAGCTCTGCCCGCAGACGTCTTCCTTGTGTTCCAACTGGGTATTAGACTTCAAGATTTCGTTGCAGTCAGTGCCATCATCAAGTACGAGATTCGTTAGATCATCGATGGAATTATTACCCTTTTCACCGCTCAAAAACTTCGAAATGAAAGGCACAATCCTTTGGAAGTCTGTCATACCGGCCGCATAGGCAACATCCGACGCTTGTAAATAAAGATTCAACTACTATCTTAGTAGTAAATATCTTAGTATAAATCTGACAAAGCCTGGCGCTAGCGATTTGGTAAATCAACAAAGACTGCATTGAGTTGACAACATCGAGCGACATCGAGCACCATTCTAGCCGAACGAATCTCCAGTTCAAGTGAATCGTGGATGCCAAAAAGATTCATGTTGCACACTGCAAACTACGTACTCGAAATTAGGACATTTGAGAGGTTACTGAGAATGTTCTTTGGTACCGTGTCTAGTCTCACATATCGAAAAAATCTTACCTCGAGGTGTCTTGAAACAGTAACGACCTACCTGGGTTTCTTCCAAGTCATGCACTTTTCCTAAGGCAATAAGTTTACTGGGAATCTGCTTGTCTCAATCGCAATGGGAAATGATTCATAAGAGACTTAAAGCTGAAACTCTCAAAATTACTTTTACATGACTAAATCCTGGTCGTACTCATTCTTCAGCATCCAAAATATTTTGCCCCTCAAAGATATGGATCAAAAAGTCCCAAGTCGATGCGAAACATTTCTTCTATAATTGTTCGCCTTACACCCTACTCAAGGCGATGGGATCGAGCTCTGATTTGACGGATGTTGGTGCTGTAAGCATTTTGTCGCTGGTTCATTAGTTAGCCTAGTCTTTAGTAACGAGTTTTTCAGCAAATTTTCTTAAATTCATTTGTGAGGTTGACTGTCCCATAGGAAGATATGTACTCTGAGGAAAACTACGTTATCCTCCCAGAGGAGTTACGAGCATTTCTTCAATACTAGGATTTGGACACCTTTTCTATTTTTCAATAAATTAGTGTGTGTTTGGGTATCCTTAGTCAATTGAAATTTCACGTTGGGGTCCTCCTTTTTCCCTTTCTACTTCTCATACAGATGCAGAATAGTTGTCCCAGAGTTATCCAGTGAGGATCCGTCTTGTGATCAAGATCTTCGTTCGAGTTAGCTATGATGCCACTTTGACGTGGGAAAGAAAACAAAAGGTTTCAATCGTCCTCATTTTTAAAAGTCTGAACTCGTTTGATAGAATGTTCGGTGAATCCTCTGGCGAGTTCCGTTCTTCAATTATAAATCAATTGCAAAGTCACTATTCTGGAAACGCAAGACCCGGGATTTGAGGGATCTTGTTTTTGACAAACACTCCAAGCCTAGTGGCAAGATCTGGATTCTGTGAATCTGTTTTGAGTCCGTCTTTGTTTGTATCCCTCAATTTCACTACCTCACTACCAATTTATACTGCCTCTCCTGCTACAGCTGCTGTTTTTACTTCTTGAACTGGTCACTCTAAATTCTGATATCCACCCGAAACTATTACATCTTTCTCCTTCATAAAAACAATAACTAACTGATTTTTTTTATTTTCATTTAACAGAAATAGAACTGGACAAATTCCGAACGTGGTGTCCAAGAGCTGGTTGTGAGACAGTTTGCCTGGTTGGTTGTACATCAGATGCAGCGCTTGCACCATCGTCATCATCATCATCATCATCATCAACGTCAACGTCCAATGATGACAAAGAAAATGCTATCCAACAAGCCCTATGTGCTGTTCAATGTCCTTCCTGCAAGGATGAATTCTGTTCCGGATGTAAGAAACCTGTAAGTACCAACAAAAAAAGTGTCTTACTCGTATTTCTTACTACTACTTAATACCAAACTTTCCTTTTTATTTTTAGTGGCATCCGAATATATCCTGTGATGAGAACAATCGGCGTTTAGCAGCCGATGGTCAAGATGATATTGGCATACCATTTGACAATGATTTAATCAAAAGTTGTCCAATGTGTGCGGTTCCTATTGAAAAGGACGAAGGCTGTGCCCAAATGATGTGTAAACGCTGTAAACACGTCTTCTGTTGGTATTGTCTGGCAAGTTTGGATGTAAGTTCAAATCGATTTCCATTCTCAAACCATACTAATCGAGAGTATTCTTAAAATTTAATATCTTTTAGGACGACTTTCTTTTAAGGCACTACGATAAGGGTCCATGTAAAAATAAACTGGGACATTCCCGAGCCTCTGTGGTATGGCATAGAGCTCAAGTCATTGGCATTTTTGCAGGTTTTGGCATTTTACTGCTTGTAGCATCACCACTTCTCCTTCTAGCTGCACCTTGTATTATATGTTGCAAATGTCGCATCTGCAGCGGCGGTAATAAAATGGAAGAAGGCGAAGGTGATATGGAGGAAGCTACAGCTCTTCATAGGTAAGCAGAAGAGACCTCGGTGGATGATTACTTTTTTTATTTATTTACTTGTTTATGTATTTGACAAAAAGAATCTTTTACAATAGACTAAAGCACTTATGAGTAAAAGTTACTCTAACATTACAAATTAAGCACAGAAAACAGTTAACACATTGAAGAATAATCGATTGAATGTCTGACTGTGTAATTGATAAGAACAATCGTTTGGTATGATGTATCACTGTTTTACAGCTAAAGCCAACAATTTGGTACAAATAAATCGCGGTTGTAGGATATCATAACATCGTTATGAGACGTTAAAAGTAATTTTGTACATGAGCGTCAAAAAATCAACATTTTGTAAAAAGTTTCAAGCGTCCAGAACTTGCAGGTAATAGGTGCATAAGTTACACTCCAAGATATGTTTTTCGCAGACGTCAAAACGTTTGATATTATACACATATCTGACAATATTACTAAATGCTACAATTAACCTTCTTTTCGTTTGTGGCCACTGAAAATGTCGCGCCCATAACTTGTAATCAGCATCATAAGGGCTTAGCTTACACCATTTTAGTGTTTTTTTTTTTTTTTTTTTATTTAAATGGCGCTACAGTCCGGGGTGGACCAGGGCTCAGCGGAGATCGTCCTCTACCGTGTTATTCCTCTGGGTTGGAACCGAAAACTATGGAGACAAAGTCGCCATCGCTGTACAGCCCGTAGGGTTCGCTGTTGAAATGTCTCCCCCATTGTCCATTGATGCAAACGGGGCCGAGAATTACCCAAAAACTTTCCTTAAAAAGAGCCCGAGAACATTTTCATCCGCATTCGTCAGTGCGTAAGCTTTTGCGCTTCAAATCAAAACTGGTATGACCAGAGTGCTGTATTTTTGATTACTCTCAAGAGAGCTGCCTTATAAACCCACGCTAGTATCATTGCCGGAATTATTAGTGGGGTCGAGGTTTATAAAGTCCCTATTTGCCTCAAAGTTATATTTGCCTATCGTGAGGTTTTGTCCTAGGCGTCGATGTTGTGTGTTCTTCTTTGTTGCCACCATATACCAATCGTTCCCGCTTCTGCTTCAGTAGTCGTAAGCTCTCCAATGACAGCTCGCTATGTTCTTCCCATTATGTCAATATCGTCCGCATATGCGAGTTACTGAACAGGCATTTGAAAGATGGTGCCTCTTGCACCAAAAATGATTGGCTTGCGAATTTCGCACAATTCCGTCAAGAACGATGTTGAAAATATCACATGACAACGCATTGCCCTGCTTGATCCTTTTTTGACATTGAACGTCTTGATGCAATATCAATCTAAACGGAGCGTCGTGCATACTCGATCGTTATCCTGCATAATCGAATGTGCTTAGCACGGATGATCTGTATAATTCATCTTATATGCGGCTTTGAAATCCATGAAGAGATGATTTGTATCGATTTGGAGCTCCTGGGCACTTTCTCAGATCTGCCGCAATGTGAAAATTTGATCTATGGTGCACTTTCTTGGTCTGAAACCACACCCATAGCGGCCAGTCAGATTGCTGACGAAGATTCTTAGACGTTCACAAAATACAGCAGACAGGACTTTGCATGCGATGTTGAGGAGATTGTTCCCGTGTACGAATATTTGGCGCAGCTCAGGGGATCTCCCTTCTTTAGAATCGAACAAGCAATGCTGTTTTGTCAACACAAATTTTATACATAGATTCGTTGATGTATGCTCCGTATCCAAACATCACTTGCTGCTTTAGACAACTCGGCAGTTAAACCATCGTATCCAACGGCTTTAGAAATTGTTGTAGCGACTTCTGCAGTATGTAGAAATAAACTTTCCAGATTCTCAGAACCGATTGTGGTTCTACTGTGGGAGTTTCCATCCTTGCAGCTTTGGCATATTCGTTTTATATTTTGATAAGACTTCCGAACTTCATTCTTCTGATAGCACCCCTCTAAAGACTTGATCAGGCGTTCGCTAGCCCCTTTTCGTTCTTTTCTGCAGCGCCGCTCCTTATATCCGGTGTTTTTCTAAGTTTGCCTATCTGCTTGCGTCATCGAACCAGGGGTTTCTTTGTTCGGGCGGGTTGTTATCCACCTCATCAGAGGCGGCCTCTTCTTTGGCTGCTTTTTGGTAGTGATATGGACTTGATCGGAAAAGGCCCTGGCAGTGTCTTGCGAGTTTAACCCTTTGGCTCCGAATTTCCTCACAACGGCTCGCTACCTTGTATATCCAGATCCATAATATAATGGACCAAGTAAATCACCTAGGACGCTTTTCACGTCTTATTTGACGCATTGCTTGTAGGTTTTGTCAAGGAGTCTTTTGGTAAAGCTGACCTACACCTCAGCTGTGGTGAGGCTTATTTTGGCGAATCGTCTTCAGCCGTTTGCTTACATGCAATAGTGAATCCGTCATTATCCGAGCCTATTAGCTGGTTCGTCACATTTTTATCTCGTCCGTATAAGGTTGTGGGTCATGTTTTTTTTGAATACTATATTTTGATTGGTCTCGACTATTCCCTCTGGTTTCAGCAACAGCCATGATGCGATTGGAAAGATATTTTGTTTTTTCACGAGTTGGACCTATAACACCAGGTAGGTGAGTTGCTATGCGGGAACTTCTAACTCTGAAGCTGCTGGGTGGGTTTCGATTTTCTTCATCATAAAGTCGAAACACCCTTAAATATTCTGGATCTGAACCAGTTTTGCCAATCATTAGTTCGCTTATGTCTTTATCTCTAACTCTAAGATTCCGCACCATTGTTTCAATAAATTTATTGATTAAGGTCCGCGACAGACCCGGACAGGTTTATTATGCAGGCAAAAACGTAAAAACTAACAGTATTGCTAAGCGCTATGGCGTGGGACTATAGGACGACAGACATAGAAAGTTTAAATGACAGTCTTACTCGTCAGGAAAAGTTTAATTAGATAATGGTCATAGACAGATTGATTAGAGTTGGCTTTTAGACATGGTTTTAGGATATACATAGTCCATTCGGTGAAGATTAGTACGAAAGAGGATAACATATCTGAAATTCCGTGGGTTAACATTCAAGGAGACGAGCAGCAGAATCAATGTTACCAGTTAAAAGCTAATGAACTCAGAGTATGTTGCAATAAGGTGACCATGTTGCAAAGGGTTGTAGCTTTGCAATCAAGACGGGATGGAAGGTTGAGACTGACGCGAAACGATTTAATCTTCGGTGCAAAGATTCTGCGCGTAATATATGGCTGTTGCAATAGGGTGACCGTATTTGGCTGGCGCATTCGAGAAGAGGCCCTACAAAGTTAATAAAGAAGGATTTTGTGGGGTTTAGTTCAAGTGCGAGTATACCTAGTCCTGCCATGACTTCTGTTACAAATATAAAACGCTATAAACAAAAAAACGGTAAACATATTGTATTCAAAATTGTATCGTTTATTAGACCACAATATTGATTATTAAAAAAATTGGATTCACTCGAAATGACTGCTTTTTGCTTTAACACAAACTTCTAAACGGTGTGGCCATTGGGCTATAGCGGCACTTACGGTTTCCATGGAGATCGTGGACGCTGCTTTGGTTAATGCTGTCGAAAGGCTTTCCAAATTTCTGTGGGGAGTCTTGCAGGCCATGTTCTCCAATTCTGACCACAAACCATAAACAAACCTTGGATTCAAATCTGAACTCCCCGACGGCCAATCGTCTGCTGCTATAAAGCCAGGAATATTCACTCTCAGCCACGCTTGCGTGGTTTTGGCTTTGTTCACTGGAGCAGAGTCCTGTTGGAAGATCCGTTGAAAAGGGTATTGGTCAAACCCTTCACAACACCCTCTATCGCATCTTCTTGGTAAACTTTTGCACTAGTTTTTAGGCCTTTTTCACAGAAATGGAGGGATGTGACACCATGGTGAGAGACCCACACCAAACCATTACGGAAGCGGGATAATGTCCACGTTGAACCCTTGGAACAACATTTTTCGCTTCCTTAGATGAAGTGGCATAAATTTTGTCATTTTGTTTGTTGAACAGAATGTTTTCATGACCTTTGTCCGCATGCCACTGCAAAAGTCGCTTGCATCTTTCCAGCCTAATTTTTCTTAGTTGAAGAGTTAGAACATGCCCCGTGGACGGACGATTCGCTTTCATATGCAGATCATCCCGAATCAGCCTAGACATAAATCTGGTTGATATATCCAATTCTTTGGACATGATTTTCTGCTTCCAAAGAGGATTTCTCTGAATTTGTTCACGCACTGCCTTTACCACCGTATTCGAACGGACGACGCGCGAGCGACCGGCCTGTTGGACTTGGCCTGTCCTCTACTACAGACAATTCGCCGAAGAAGCAATAGCCCGATAAACGAATATTCTCGATATTCCGAGTGGTTTTAGCAACTCAAAAATTTGGCCAGCACTCTTTCCGCACTTATGCAACGCTATTACCGCGAGTCGATTTTCTTTAACGCCCCACTCCATGTTAATAGTTTGAAAATTGAAGCCAAACCGACTAGCATTTTTCACTTATCAAGAAGTTTTGAACAATAAGTGCTGGAAATTATGTAACAGAACTTATGGCAGGACTTGGTATGCGAGCGCAAAAGTCCAATCCATTGTCACAGACAAGAGTTTAATCGTGCATTTCTGTTTCTATGCGAACAAGTTCGTTATAAATAAAATGGATCCGGGGTAAAGTTGTAAAACCTTACGAGTGTATGTTATAGTTTGGCATTTTTGGACTCAAGGTATGAGAAGAATAACTATGCGAAATTTTATCGAAATTACATCAACTTCTTTCCCATAATCTGTTGCGTTTGTGATTCTTGATGTAACCTTTATGGATCTAGTTATTCGACAGGATGGGTTGACAATAAAAAAGACATTGAGTCATATATACCTAATGCTTTAGAAATTGATGTTTTTATGTCTGCGTTTTTCCAAGAATTATGAAAAAGACCCTGTGAAAAGGAAAGTTGAAAAAGAGTTGTGAAAGACTGTGCCAAGTAGTTCATATATTTTTTCAAAATGATTACGGGCGCAGTGTTCGTCCTTAAGTTTTTCAATTGTTTCATTCACTGATGAATTAATGATGTTTCTGGACAACTGCTCACATAGGAGAAGTGGAGTTGATCGGAGTCTCCAGAGTGGCTAAAGAATTGAACAAATAGCTCCGCGATTATTTGAGAATCCTCAGAGAATGTATTGCCGAGTTTTAATTTAGAATGGTACTCATACACTTTTCTTTTGCCATTAACAAATTGTAAAAACCATTCCGGGTCGGAGATTAAAACGTGATCCATACGGTTTAAATAATTTGTGTTACCTAAGTGGTAGTCATAAAATCTACATCGGAGTGTGATCTCAGATAAGTGCCATAGTTTATTTCTCTTGTTTCGGATTGCGTGTATTTCGTTGATATATCAGATTAGAGATGATGAGGAGTCCTTTGGGGGCAAAAATGGAACAGATTTCAAAAATAGTTGAAAAGTTTTATATAAAAAGCAGTCAGAGCGTAATCTACATCCTACAGAAGGGCAAGAGTTATCATATAGAGATTGTAATTGGTCGTACATAGTAAGTTGTTTGGTTTCACGTAGACTTCTCTACGAGAATTAAAGGTATAGACGTGTTCGTAGGATAGAGTTTCAAAACCGTTGTCAAAGACAAATAGAGGGGTTTTTGGCAAAGGTCTAGATGATAGAGAAGGTGATTGGTTTTTGAAACAATGCAGTTATGCGCATCAGTAAAGAAATTGAGATCACGCTGTCTCTATTAAAATAGTTGGTGATACCATTTAATTGGCAAATATCGGAGTTGGTAAGACAGTCGATTAAGATGACTTCTTTTCAGACCTCGCCTTGGCAATGGTAAAATATGTTTGATCAGTCAGAACGCATTTTAGTTTAAGTAGGTTAAAACCACTCAAAATAACTGTGAAGTCCCTTGAGTTAATGTGATTAAATATTGTCGAAAGCATGTGTAGCCAACTCATAACTGCGGGTTGGTTCAGAAGGGCGAAAGTAACTTCATCACTTACCTATCAAAAATCATGGGTACCGGTACTACAACTCCTGCAATGTGCAACATCATAAGATAAGATTGGCGCGCAAAGAATATCACTGCGCGGTTTCAAAATTGATCCGAGATTTTCCTGTTGTCGCGTTTAAATTGAACCACAATTCCAGTAACGGGTTTACATTTTTTTTTAAAGCAAGTTTCCGAAACGCATATACATACGAGTAGTATCGATGCCAGGGTATTACGAAATTCATCTACTCGTATCTTTGGGTATAATCTTTGCGCATTCAAGTGATAGATCTGATGCTCAATTTGTTGCTCAAACAAAGTTTCCAATATAATGCGCAAATTTACGCTTTTACGCGAGTATTTACATTGCTATTAATCACTTTTAAAAAGCATAGATATCTGCCTATAGCATACCGAACATAGGCATAAAAAGACACAAATCAAATTATGACCGAATAATCAGACATTATTCTGGTACAAATGTGCTTACCTGGTACCACTTTTCAAAAAAAGCGACAAAAAAATAAAAATAATTTTCGACCGATTTCCTTGTTACCTTCAATCTCTAAAATATTTGAAAAGGCTGTTAAAAAGAGAATAGTTTAAACTTTTTTTGTCCAATACAATTTGGGTTTAGAGAAGGTCTTTCCACTGAAGATGCTCTTCTGGCTTTTTGCTCCTTTATAAACAAAGGTCTTGATGACAAAAAATATTGTGCGGGTCTTTTTGTGGATAGTAGTAAGGCGTTCGACATGGTCAATTGCAACATTCTTTTGGACAAGCTTTATGGTGCTGGCTTTCGGCGCTTTATGTATAATTGGTTTGTTTCTTATCTTAAGGACATGACACAAAAAGTAAGAGTGGATGACTATCTTGGCGACGAAAGAGTAATTTCATTGGGTGTACCGCAAGGGTCTGTCCTTGGTCCCATTTTGTTTTTGATCTATATCAACTCTTTGTTTGATCAACCATTTATATGTCACTGCTTTTGCAGATGATCTTGGCATTGCCTATGGTTCAAATATAAAACCCTTTGGATCTGGCTGCTGACATAAACCATGATGTAGATTTGCTACGGATCTGGTTTGTGAAGCACAGATTAATTGTCAGTATTTCAGCCTTAGCATGCAAGAGTCTCCTGACATCGAAATATATTTCCATGCACTTGACTGCGGTCAGCAAAACATGATAAATTGTACTTGTTCTGCGGAAGCCTGTAAAATCATGTAAAGGGTGTTCAAGTTTGAGGTATCGTTTTAAATTTTGAATGAAAGACATAAATTGTGTGAAAACTGTATTTATTTTTATAGGAAATTAATGTACATTGATTCCGGTTAATAATGAAAAAGAACGTCATCCAAGTGACCTCCTCTGCTAGCTCGGCAGACTGTCAAACTTTTGCCAAAAATTTGAATCACTTTTTCGCATAATGATGGTTTAATAAGTGATATTTGGTCGATGATGTTGTCTTTGAAGTGTTGAACAGTTTGAGGATTATCGGCATAAACTTTACTCTTCAAGAAACCCCATACATCCAGTAGTGTTAAATCGCATGATCCTGGTGGCTAATTCACGTCCGTTTTTTGGGGAAATTATGTGATTGTTAAACCTCTCTTTGAAAAGATCGATTGAGTTCGTTGTTGTGTGGCATGTTACACCATCCTGTTGAAACCACATATTCTGCACATCAATATCTTAGAAATCTTCTACACAAAAAGTTTGTAATCATCGCTTGATATCGAGCTCCATCCACAGTAACTGCATTGTCATTTTCATCTTCGAAAAAAAATGGACCAATTACGCCACCACACTAAAATCCACACCATACAATAACTTTTTTTGGTTTCATTGGCCTTTCAAGCAATCCTCCAATGCGTGGTCAGTTGGCTTTAATTCTTGTGGCAACTGTATTTTGTTAGCATTTACATGCAGATCTTTGTGCAAAATGTTAAACAAAGTTGTTGGTTGCTGTGAACGACGACGAATTGACGTCCTTGGCTCTTCAGCAACACTTCTGCTAACAGCTGCAATATATCCACTCGAACGACCACTGCGATGATAGACTTTACTTCTTTGATCTTGAACCGAACCAGTTTCTTCAAATTTATGAGCAATAGTTTAATAGCACGGTTTGACGGAGGATTTTCTCTATCGTACTTTGAACGAAATTTTGTTTCAACTTCTGCCAAACTTTCACCATATTTAAAATAAGTTTTAATAATAAAAACACATTGTTCAATAGTGTACCGATCCATTTTAGCTAACGGGAATGTATTTACTTCATACCTGAAATAACTTGGGTGTAATCTAATAGTTGTAAAAAAAAGTGGGGGCCAATTTAAAATGATACGTCAAATTTGAACACCCTTTATAATGACAGCATGACATGCAATGTAAAGTTGAAGTCGTAAAACAGTTTAGGTACCTAGGTGTTGTTATAGATGAAAATCTGAGTTGGGTCGCGGTCTTAAAAAACTGTCTGCGTTCGGCTATTCGTAGTCTTTATCTACTCAGAAAATGTTGTATGAATCATACTTTGAAAAGAGTTTGCTACTCAATTATTCATTCGAAGATACAATATGGTATTAACTGTTGGGAGGGTACATACATCACCAATCTCCAACCACTTGTTGTGTTGCAAAAGTATGCCGTCCGAAGAATATGTAATGCTCACCGCTTATCCCATTCTATGGTGCTGTTTAGGTCCTTAATAATCCTGCCAGTTAGGCATTTATACTATTTTACAATTTCAAAGATCTTTTTTATGGTGGATATATGCGCAGCCCAATCTCTGACACTTACAATTCAAGAAGTATTCTCCGTTCTGTTGTCGGAATACCTCCTTTTCGTACCACCCATTTTAGAAACTGTTTTTGTGTAGTATCTTGCAAATTGTTCAATAGACTCCCTGTAGAAATACGACGCATTAGAACATTAAATGCATTTTTAAAAAAAATATAAAATATGGCTCCTTGATTTTAATCATATTGGCGCAAAATAATAGTCAGATATAGTCCACTTTAAAGTCATTTTAGTACGTAACAAACGCAATGCTAATGTTTTGATAATTATAGTCGAGATAAAATCCACTTTATCGTTATAAGCTCGCGCTAAACTTAATACCACATAAAGTCCATTTTATCTTTTAGTATGGACTTTGAAATGTCATTTCAGTGAAATGTCTTAAGAAAATTTGTTTGCAGATTTCGATACGAGGGTTGTCCGACCGAACAATGATACAAGACATTTTTTCTCAACACTTCTCCCAGCGATGTTCCCATCTCTCTAACCCGTCCAAATAGTACTTGGCGTTTTTCTCTGCAAAATACGAGTAATTCTTCACGAAGCTGATTGCCTCCTCATTTGACGAAAATCTCTGCCCTCCGAGCGCAGTTTTTAGATGAAGGAACAAAAAGAAGTCGCTTGGGGCTAGATCTGGTGAATAAGGCGGATGGTCAAGCAGTTCAAACCGTAATTCATGGATTTTCGCCATGGCAACCGCTGAGGTGTGAGACGGCGCGTTGTCTTGGTGAAACAGGATTTTCTTTTTCTGCAAATGTGGCCGTTTTTCCGCAATTTCTGCCTTCAGCTTGGCAAGTAATGATGCGTAGTATGCTCCTGTAATGGTTTTTCCTTTTTGAAGATAATCGATTAAGATAACTCCTTTACTATTCCAAAAAAACAGTCGCCATCACTTTACCTGCCGAAAAAACAGTTTTTGCTTTTTTTGGAGCCGGCTCGCCCTTTGGAGTCCACTGTTTGGACTGAATTTTTGTTTCGGGCGTATAATGGTGTATTCAAGTTGCATCTACAGTAATCAATCGGCGCCAAAACTCGGATTTATTGCGCCTAAACTGCGCTAATAGAGCGTTGTCAATGTTCATTCGAACACGTTATTGGTCTAACGTAAACAAACGCGGCACCCAACGCGCGGACAGCTTTCTCATGCCAAAATCTTGATTTAATATGTAACAAACACGTTCTTTGGAGATTTTCATAACCTCTACTATCTCTCTAACTTTAGCAATATTATCGTCAGTGATTGCAATTTTTGGACGTCCCGAACGTTCATCATCTCCCAACCAAAAAAAACAGTGCAGTGCCATAGAAAAAAAAAAACAAAAATTATCACACAGTGTGGGAATCCTACACCTCTCCCGCTCCTGGTCGTAGTACTGTTGCTTGCACTCGGGCCGTTACTGTATCTATCATACGGTACGGGCAGTGACTGAGTGTCACAACAACAACTGATGGATAGCGGGTTGTGTGTGAAGATTTGTTGGTGCACTGTTTCATGTAGTTGTAAGGGCATAACACCTACAGCAATTTGTTTCAGTAAACCATCGTCAGAATTTTCACTTCGCAGCCCTGCTTAGTATCGTCGGTGTTGGTGTTTACTGTGTTTGTTTGTGATTATGTCTAGGGAATTCAGGGTGGACGTAGCCAATATACGCGGGCTAAAAAGTAATCACTTTTCTGCGTACGTCCACGTCTGTAAGTACCGACCAGCTGTTTTGGCACTTAGCGAAACATAGGTAGATCCCCTCCCACACCTCTCAGACCACAATGATCTGAAGCTACCTGGCTACGAACTAGTGCCACTATTCTTTCCCCATCGCGGTCTCGCCATTTATGTGCGTAGTGATGTAGCTTACCAAATTCCACCACAATGTAGTCCCTGTTCCAATCCGGAATTCAATTTCATGTGGTTAAAATTCCATCTCCGTAAGCAAATTATCCACTACTGCTTTATTTACAGAAGCCCCAAACTGGACAGCAACTCGACCTTCCACGAGTTTGATGCGTTGTCTGATTCCATTCAAAGAATTGTATCCCTGTATCCTCATACTGAAATCGTGATTACGGGCGATTTCAATATACACAATTCTGGTTGGCTTCGACATTCTGGATAGACAACACCCGAAGGACGGTGTGTTGAGATCTTCGCTGCGGAAAATAACATAACCCAGCTTGTAAATGAGCCCACACGCATACCAGACGTTGTTAGTCATACCGCCAACACCCTGGACTTGTTTTAACTTCTCACCCTGACAAGTACTGCGTTGATGTGCTCTCCCCTCTAGGCTCGTCGGACCATTGTGTCATATCAGCTAAATTCTCGTACACCCACCACACAGTTAGAGAAAAGATTCCTAAAAGAACCGCATGGCAATACGAGAAAGCCAATTGGAGCGGACTTAACAACTTCTTTAGGAATTTTAACTGGTCGTTATGTTTCCTCGATAACGACGTGGATGCCGCTGCTGACATGATCACAGAAACTATTCTCTTTGGAATGAGATGCTTTATCCCTCATCGGATGAAGAGTATCAAACCAAAAGAAAAGGAATGGTGTGATTCGAGCTTTTCGGTCCTACAAGACCAACCCGACAGAGGAAAATCGAAAAAAGTTTAAACGAGCCAGAAATGACTGCAACGCCTTTCTTAAACGAAATTCCAATATGACCAAAACCTGAGGCAAAAAATACTGTCCCAAAGGCAGTAAAAATTTTTGGTCATTCGTCAAAAACATTAGAAATTCTGCCTCATCCTCCATCCCAACGCTCATTTACAATGACATTCCAGCTGTCAGCTCTTTGGACAAGGCCAATCTGCTTGCTGCACACTTTGCGGCTAGCTCAACACTCCCAGACTGTGCTTTGTCCCCGCCTACACTTGAGTGCGTCGAATCTACAATATGGGACGAATCCACTTTCGCACTCGT
Organism: Volucella zonaria; assembly: GCA_963966105.1. Taxonomy (NCBI): domain Eukaryota; kingdom Metazoa; phylum Arthropoda; class Insecta; order Diptera; family Syrphidae; genus Volucella; species Volucella zonaria. The sequence continues at coordinate 172,290,854 of OZ014531.1, read as the reverse complement.
GTAGTAGCAAGAGTACTCAAAGATCTCAACATGCATAAATCCGCTGGTCCAGATGGTATATCTCCCCTTCTTCTGAAGAGGTGTTCTTCTACGCTGGCAAAACCACTGCGTAAGCTTTTTCATCAGTCCTACTCTTTAGGACTCTTTCCGAGCAGATGGAAAACAGCATTTGTTCAGCCAGTCCCTAAAAAAGGCGAATCTTCTTCTCTATCCTCCTACAGACCCATTGCACTTACGTCCCTTCTTGCCAAGGTCATGGAAACCCTGATAAATCGTCAGCTCATGAAATATCTCGAAACACGAAAACTCCTCAATGACCGGCAATATGGTTTTCGTAGCAACAGGTCCACTGGTGATTTGATGGCATGTCTCACCGAAAAGTGGAACCAAAGTGTACATCAATCTGGCGAAAGCAAGTTAGTTGCACTTGATATTTCTAGGGCATTTGACAGAGTTTGGCATCAGACTTTTTTGTCGAAAATGCGTGCTTTTGGGATCGATGACTCTCTTCTTCAATGGATTAGAAATTACCTTTCGGAACGTTCAATTCAAGTTGTCTTGGACGGTTTCAAGTCTGATATTCACAAAATAAATGCTGGTGTGCCCCAGGACTCCGTTCTGTCTCCGACACTCTTTTTAATCTTCATTAACGATCTCTTGTCTGCTACTTCTAATCCAATTTATTCCTTTGCTGATGACAGCACTCTCTGCTTCTCATATTCGTTCCCGGACTCACGCCCCTGCTCTTCGTCTGTAGAACGGGAACGGCAGCGTATGCTAAGCTCATTAAATTCCGATATTAAGAGCATAACCAACTGGGGAACTATCAACAGAGTGAAATATAATGCTTCCAAAACACAATTCTGTCTGTTGTCATTAAAGCGAAATTCAAATACCCAGCCATTATCCATGAATGGCACTTGCATCGTCGAAACCGATAAACTTTCCATTCTCGGTATGTGTATCAGTAACAACTTACGTTGGAATGACCACATATTCGATGTCGCCAAAAATGCTGCGAAATGTCTAGGTTTTCTCAAGCGATGTAAGAAATATTTTACCCCCTCTGATCTGGCCACAATATATAAGGCATTTATCCGCCCAAAACTGGAGTACAATGCCCACATCTAAAACATCTCTACACCTGCTAGATAGGATTCAAAACCGTGCGATAAAACTAATTGGTGATACTAATATCAGTCAATCAATTGACACCCTCGAACACCGACGTAAAGTCTCCTATATCACTTTGTTTTATCGCTATTTCCATTACCAGTGCTCCATTGAAATTACCAGTAGCATTCCGCCCATTCAAACTTTCAACCGTAACACCCGTCTCGCTATGAATGCTCATCAGTATACCCTCAAGCCCATTTTCGGACGTACTCTTAAATATCGTGATTCTTTCCTAAGCCGTACAACTCGGTTATGGAATGCCCTGCCGACCTCTGTGTTTCCTGGTCGTTATAACTTGCAAACATTTAAAAACAATGTACATCGGTACCTGTCTTTTCTTCCTCCCTAAATTTCCTTCGCCCGCGCTGTGTACGAACATTTTAAGGGTATAAAACCCCTTGAGCGCGCGCCGATTATAAAAAAAAAAAAAAAAAGCTGCCCAAAATTTCACTGTGGTAAATGATGGTGCAGAGTCCAACTCATTTTTGATTTACGTAGGCGTATTGCCTTTCAAAAACAAGAATTTAATAACAGCTCGATACTCACTCAAACGACTGTCAACTAAAAACTGCGCGTCCAAAATGACTGAACCTTCGGTAAGTAACTGCCAAAAGATGAACAACTAGCATTCACTAGCTTTTAATGAGGAGTGCCGCTACGAGTATCTTTACGTTGTGGTCGGAAACTTTTCAGACAACCCTCGTATTTCGAAGTAAGATAAAACAAATATTGTCACGAAAGAAAATTCACTTTTTTTTTTAATTAAACGCCTTTTCTGCTTCCATTATTGATAAACTGCTATCCAAATTCATATTTAAAATTCAAAATTCGAAAAACTTGTTTTCTATTTCCTTTGACATTTCTGTCAAATTCATTTCAATTTTGTAAAAGTATACTCCTTAAACTGTGTTTGATATCACAAACTGTACATTTTTAGGTTTGTTTGACTAAAACACACTGGGGGTACGTTCTAAAGCCAATACTATAGTAGTTGTAGGTAGGTTAGAAATTGTTTATAATTAAATACAAAGTTAGGAGCTGGTTTTAAAGTTAATGTGATGTTAGTTAGTGCGTACTAAACCTACCTAATACACGGTGACTAAAATTTTGCGCCATTGATATTAAAGCTTTTCTGTCCTACATTGTTTGATTTTTAGTTTTTTGTACAAGCTCTAAAGCTCCCTGTTCGTTTATATTCTTTTCTAAGTATTTAATTGAATTATTATTCACCCCACAATAAATAATTTAGTTTTGCATTGTTTATTGTTTAATATTTAATGTCACTAACTATTCTATTGTGTAAAGCAATTCTGTAATATCATAGTAAGGTCGAAAATTTTTGTAAAAAAACAGAAACAGAATAAAGAATGAATCAAGAATCAAGAAACACGTAAACGGGATAAGACAACTTAGAATAATATTTAAGACAAATACGATAAATGATAATAACGTAATATAATAATTTTATAGAATTCAAACTAATAAGAATCTCATTACAGCTAATATTGAAAGCTACCAACACCGCCAGTACCAGTTGATGACTCAACAACGGAACTTAAAATTATCAAAAATAATTCACACAACATTTACATGTATTATTACTGAATGTGTATGTACGCTGGTCCCCCCTCCTTACACTGTGATGTATGTACGGAAGACTACATACTCAAAACCAACAAACACACATCCATTTAACTTAATTTTTTTTATTGTAAAAGAAAAAAAAGGAAATTTTAACAAGTTTTTTAAGATACAATTTTATTCTTTGTCTCAATATGGATACAATCGTACGGGGAGACTACAGTAACGCAAACGGAAACGGAAACGGAAACGGAATCGGAAACGCTTACTCGTACGTTCCGTATCCTTTTAGCTAGAGTTTGTTATATATTACGATATATTTAAATCACGTATAACACTTATTAACGTTTAAGCATTAGAATTGGGTTGCAAATACGAATACACATATAAGTATATCGTCTTACCTATGATACATATACATTATATATACATAGATACATCATATTTATACATTCAACTAAATTGTGATATTTACAGTGATTCGATTATATTAAAAACAAAAAAAACTGAAAATTTGAAAATTAAAAAAAACAACAAACAAATTATCGAAAACGAAAATGATAATGATAACGATAAAAATAAAAATAAAAACAAAAAACAAAAAACAAAAAAAAAATAATAATAATAATGGTTACGAGAACACAGAGTCCAAGTCCATCCTTTCTTTTTACATTTAACTGTAGATAAAATTATATTAAAACAAATATATACCATATATTGCGTAGTCCTTTTTTTTTTTTTTTTCTTTTTTGTCTAGTTGTAAGGATATATCAAAAACCACTTAATTCGGAATTAAATTTTAAAAATAAAGACAAAAACAATTAGAGGAATTTGTATAGATACAACAATTTAAAAAAAAATAAAATTTAAATAAAAAAAAAATATCATAATAAAAATTAACGACGAACTGTATAAGCAAATTTGCAACAAAAAATGATATATGAAATGCTTTTTATGATTTTAGATAGATTCATACATATTACACATTGAAGTGTGCAGTGTGCAAGTGTTTTTAATAAAAAAGAAAAACAAAGTATAAACAATTTTATTACTACACTAATGCAATGTGGTCTAATTCGTAATTGAATAAAATATTTATGTAAAACTCTAGAGAATATAGAACTATTAATCGTTTGCATATTTAATAATGAAAAGTGTATGCTATTACTATTCTAATTATTATTATTATTATTATTATTACTATTATTATTATTACATTATTATTATTATTATTATTACATTATAATTATATTAATATACTATATAAAAAAAAATATTATGAAAATTCATGCGCTAATATGCGGGGAAAAAATCAAATAAAAAAATATTTAAAAATGATGGCATGGTTTGTCTTTTCGGTTCCTTTGTGATATCCCTGAATTATTTATTGTTGGAGAAAGCTTTCAGGTCCTCCGTCTGTTTCAATATCGAGTACATCGTTTTTACTTATCCAAACCAAGCACTTTGACATTCGTAATATAATGTGTTACCGCCACACGATGTCCACCAATAAGGTTTCACCATGAGAATTTTAAATAAAAAATTATTGCATTAAAATGATTTGGATTTTTGTTTTTAAACGATGCTTATGGATCGATAACAATTGTGTGTGAAAGCTAATATGGATCAAATGTTCATCATGGCTTCGGCGGCATATATCAATCCATTTGTCCAAATTTAGGATAACATCCTGACATAATTGCTCTTCTAATAGACCAATATGCCTTACTATCTCGTGCCTTAGCTTTTGAATTATTCACGTAAACCTTTCTTTTGAGACAATCGCACGATGTCGGTGGCCAATTGGCGTCGCTGTCTCGCGAGTTAATGCATCCCCAGAACTTCCCTTGCAACAAAGTTATTGATCACATATCGTCCGCATGCATATCATCCAATTTCGGCCATCAAAAGTTAATTTAACTTGGTACGATAGCATTCACCATTCACAGTAACAGCATTACCGGCACCATTTTCAAACAAAAAAGTCAAATAATTCCTGCAGCTCAAAAGCCACAGCAACTCTTTGAGGATGCATCGGTTTCTCGACAATCTCTCTTGGGTTTTCATGGGCTTAAATGCCCATCGTCATTGAAGATGATTTTCTTTGAAAAGTTCTCATCCAATCGGCTAACGTACGGCGCTGGAAGTTGTCTGACGGCTTTAATTCCTGCGTTATACGAATTATGGAAGCGTGCAAAATTAAATATTTTGTCAAAGTTCAACGTATTGATTCATAATCAAATTTGTTTTTTTTTTTTCTGAAAAGTCCTGACTTTTTGTCGCAATGTAATCCTTAAAAGTGTCTATGAAGCCTGCTCGGGTTGGACAAATCCACTTTCGCACTCGTGTAGTAGCAAGAGTTCTGAAAGAACTTTACATTGATAAACCCGCTGGTCCAGATGGTATATCTCCCCTCCTTCTGGAGAGGTGTTCTTCCTCGCTGGCAAAACCACTGCGTAAGCGTTTTCATCAATCCTACTCCATAGGACTCTTTCCGAGAAGAAGGAAAACAGCATTTGTCCAGCCCGTCCCTCTCCTCCTATATACCCATTGCACTTACGTCCCTTCTTCCCAAGTTCATAGAAACTCAGATAAACCGTCAGCTAATGAAATATCTCGAAACAGGAAAACATCTTAATGACCGGCAGCATGGTTTTCGTAGCAACAGGTCCACTGGTGACTTTATGGCATATCCCACCGAAAAGTGGAACCAAAGCGTCCATCAATCTGGCGAAAGCAAGATAGTTGCACTTGATATTTCTAAGGCATTTGGCATCAGGCTCTTTTGTCGAAAATGCGTACTTTTGGGATCGATGACTGTCTTCAATGGATAAGGAATTACCTTTCGGAACGTTCAATTCATGTTGTCTTGGATGGTTTCAAATCTGATATTCACAAAATAAATGCTGGTGTGCCCCAGGGCTCCGTTCTGTCTCCGACACTCTTTTTAATTTTCATCAACGATCTCTTTTCTACTATCTCCAATCCAATATATTCCTTTGCTGACGACAGTACCTACTTTCTGCTTTTTATATTCGTTCCTGGACTAACGTCCATGTTCTTCGGCTGTAGAACGGGAACGGCAGCGTATGTTAAGCTCATTAAATTCCGATATCAACAGCATAACCAATTGGGGAACTATCAACAGAGTGAAATATAATGCTTCCAAAACACAATTCTGTCTGCTGTCGTTAAAGCGAAATTTAAATATCCAGCAATTATCCATGGATGACACTTGCATCGTCGAAACCGATAAACATTGCATTCTCGGTATGTGTGTCAGTGATAACTTACGTTGGAATGACCACATATTCGATGTCGTCAAAAATGCTGCGAAATGTCTAGGTTTGCTCAAACGATGTAAGAAATATTTCACACCCTCTGATCTGACCTCAATATACGAGTACTAGGTGGGGTGAAAAGTAACCTCCTTGGGAATTAAAAATTATTTTTTTTTAAATGTTTTTTTATATTATTCAATATAGTCCTCTTTTAGTTTGATACACTTATTCCAGCGATTTTCCAACTTCTTGATCCCGTCCGAAAAGTAATTTTCCGGAAGGTCTGCAAAATACTCCTCCGTGGCGTCGATGATTTCCTCGCGTGAGCTGAATTTTTTATTGATGAACCATCTTTTGAGGATGCGACAGCAATTGGAGCCGTAAGTCTTTATTTTAGCCGTGGTTGCGGCAGCGGCAGGATAATTTTTTCATATGCAGAATATTGCCCAAAATATGATGTGTGCGCTCAGTACTCATCTTTGTGGTATCTGCTAGCTCGCGCACCTTCACTTTCCGGTCAGCCAACACCATTTCATGTATTTTTTTGACATTTTCCTCTGATCGGTAGTGGAATTGCGGCCACCACGAAACTCTCGAAACCAATATTTGACGGTGTAATCTGACGGAGCATTAGCCCCATAATATTTATCCAACTTTTCTTTTGTTTCCTTCGCCGTTTTGCCTCTCAAAAAATAATGTTTGGTGAGAGAACGAAAATCGTTTTTGTCCATACTCAGCATGACGCCAAACACGTCAACAACAATCAGCTGTCAAAACAAAACTAAAGACAGTATCGCACTGATATTTATCATGTCTCCCTAAATATGAACGGACTTCAAGGCATCATAACCTTTTTTGCAGTAGCAGCGCATTCTGGCAGTCAAGGTGGTTACTTTTCCCACCTTACCCACCTAGTATGTATAAGGCGTTTGTGCGCCTGCAATTGGAGTACAATGCCCACATCTGGACGGGTGCGCCCAAAACATATTGGCGCTTGCTAGATAGGATTCAAAACCGTGAGATAAAATTCATAGGTGATACTAATATCACTCAAACAATGGACACTCTCGAACACCGACCTAAGGTCTCGTGTCTCTGTTTTATCGCTATTTCCCCCACCAGTGCTTCATAGAAATCGCCAGTAGCATTCCGCCCCTTCAAACTTTTAACCGTAACACCCGTCTCGCTATGGATGCTCATCAGTATAACCTCAAGCCCACTTTCGGACGTACTCTGAAATATTGTGACTCGTTCCTAAGCCGAACAACTCGCTTGTGGAATGACCTGCTTAGCTCTTTATTTCCTAGTCATTATAACCTTCAAGCATTTAAAACCAACGTTCACCGGGACCTCTCTTTCTATCCTCCCTAATTTTCCTTCACCCGCACTGTGTGCAAACGTTTCAAGGGTACCTAAATCGCTTGAGCACGCAAGTTAAAAAAAAAAAAAACATTGAGGAAAATGTGATAGTCTACTGGTGAAACATCAGGAAAGTTCTGTGGATGGGGAAGAATTTCCAAATCCCAATCGTAGCAGTTTTGCAACGTTACGCGTGGCATTGTCGTGCAATAGGGTTGAACCATGCCTATTGACCATCACATGCTGCTTTTTACCCAATTTTGTGAATTTCCTCACAATGCTTGACGGCGTTTACCGTTTCTCCAGGTTAAACAATTGTCGACCATAACCTTTTTTGGATGAAGACCGGACTGAGGATTTAAGAGTGTGTTTTGGGTTTTCATCTGTATCCAATCACTTTTCTTCGCAGATGCAAAGACGGGTCAATTTGGTATCTAACACTAAGCGATGCACAGATTTCCAGCAGCCGTAGATTTTAGGGCTCCCCTGATTCATTGGGTGCACACTTATCGAGTTCCTTTACCTAGAAGAGAAAGGTGTCGATTTATTGTCATGGGGCATACTCCCGTACTCTGTACAATGTCCCCCACCGATTTCGTTGGGTGGCGTGGCTCGTTTTCGATGATGAAATCTCTGGAACGGAAATTTTCAAACCAATGCGGAATGGTACATTCGTTTAGCGCTGCCTCCTTAAATGCGTTGTTAATGTTTCACGCTGCTAGACACGTATTATATCCCGGTTCAAATTCATAAAAGAAGAGATCCCGAATTTGAACTACCAACACGATGTTAAACAGTTCCTAGGAAATAAAATAAAATCGTACAAGACAAAATCAAAATCATAAAAGCGTCAAGCGCATGCAGCACTCTATCTTATATACGCTAAAAGATAATTACATAATCTGACATAAGCATTCAGTCAAGAGCTTCTTACGAGTATTTCGAACAATCGTTTTCCTAACGAGGAATGCAATCTTGTGGTTTTCCAAGAAAAGAAAAAAACCAGCGCGGCATCCTAGATTGGTTTTCAAGCTATCCGCGAAGACTCCACTATATTGCTCCTCACTCAGATCCTAGACGAAATCACTCCTGCGCATTGAGAGAGTCGATTTCGTATTATATCAGCAATAGGAGTTCTGACCTCATTGCATGTCCATAAGACCAGAGTCAAAAGACAGCGGCACACAAGGTCATCCCTATCCCAGTGTTTGTAAACGTAACGTATAAAATGTCTTTTAGAGTGCACCCCACCATGCACCCGGGACAGTCCGTTCTTTGGAGTCTGGTACAAGCACAAATACATAGCCGTGTAGATCCTAACGTCCTTCCTCAGTGATAAGTCCTATGTCTTCCCCGAAAGCTTCTTTATACTGTTGTCAGAAAGTCCTCATCGTCTTGGAGGTTTTCGGCGTGACATGATTACTCCACAGGAGTTTGTTATCCAGGACGACGTTCAATTATCCCTAGCTTCGTTTTAAAAATGGGTAATGATGCTTTGAAGGACTTTATGAGTCAAACCAGTCAGCTTCCTGTTTCCGGTGTTCCAATCGTTTACCACGTCAAGGCTGTAGCCTGAGTACGCTTTAAAGCAATTAGTCGCATGACTGTACAGCTACTATTGATAGCTCTATACAGTAAGTCGACAAACATGCACCATTGCAGGGGAGATAGAATGGTGCCTTTTGGGCAACCAGTGGTTGCTCGCCATTACATGTTGTTCGCCGTCCACATTCGCAATCAGCGTCGAATTCACCATCATTGCTCTTACCCACAAAACTAGTAATTCCTCTACGCCGTGTCGTCTAGCCGAGTTACACATCCAGTCAAAAGTTACGTTGGCGAAAACAACGCCAAAGCCAAAGAAAATGTCCAAAATTCAAATGCGCCTTAACTTTTGCCCACCATTGAAGCTGGTTATGAAATGCTCTGAACTGAAGTAGGTATAAATTATGAGACAAAGTCCAGAACTAATCTTCAATTCCTGATGTTGGTGACAAATTACCATAAAGTGCCCTACAAATTTCTTTCAATTTTAGACGCACGATCTCAAAAGTTTCTCACAGTCTCTTTTTGTGTTTGCGTTGTGTCCGGTACATCTGAAATCACACTTTCGCTACAAGGTAGTGGTCCAAATAAATATTCGCATTCCGGAACGTGCGGACATCCATCATACCGGAGGAGTGACTAACGGTTATCCCAATGTTATTAAATTGGTTGATGTGTAATTGGTTAGGAAAAATCTATTTCTCTTGCGAATATACAGATACGAAATGCCCAATACAAAACCTATTAGCCTAAATCCCTTATCGAAGGTGCAATCACGCTTAAAACGCACAGAAAAATTGAGCGTCATACCTATGGCGCTACTCACACATTTTGTCCTGAGCCCCAAAGACACTCTTTGGTGTCGTCGTCGTTCTCCTCTGTACAAATTATGGTCTATTGGCATGAGGTGTTTACTGACATGCTGGAAACTCAGAGCCTAAGTCTGGTTCCTTTGACAAATCCTTATTCAAATAAGCGCTACATTCGCTATTAGCAAAAATCGTCTTATGCAATCTATAAGTTCTAATCTTACCTCACGGAACGTTTTCAGGTGTCTCCTATTATACAATTCATGGTTCCTGGTTTAGGATGATCTTCTGCGTTTTTGGGCACACGCAGAATAAGTGGTGTGTAATGGAGGTAAATCTGAAGAAACCATAGCATCATTGCTACAATCTGTCAGGGAACTCTCCACCACGGTGTTATTTGAGTCTCCGATTCAGAAAATGTGCACATCTTCGTACTTCGTGAAGAAACTCTTTTTGATTCGCCGTCGGCTTCCATTTCCGACAGAGTGTCAAAGATGTAGACCGTCGGCTTGGTAGTCACCTTTTCATGATATTAGGCTGTACTGCATGTTTCAATTAAAGGAGGTAGAGGTTTCTTATCGGAATCCAGCTCATCATTTTCGTAAGCCATTCGGGTTATGGACTCGATTCCGAACGGAATCATGACTTTAGTCTGTCCCAAACCATTGAGGGATTCCTTATTGATCACAATTAAACCGCAGCTAAGGACCCCTTAGTTACTCCAGCTTCGCGACTTTCCAGAAGGGTTAGGTTGTTGAGCCTAATGATCTTCAGAATGTCTTCTGGAGAGGAGGGTTCAGCTGGAATCCAGGTGCGGGTTTTAGGTCTGCTAAAGATATCCACCTTAGCCAAAACCTGAAGCTTTGCACTGAGCCAGATTTCTAATCTAACTACGGCTTTAGTGTAAAGATCGCGAGATCTTTGGTCCGCACTAGCAATAAGCTTGACGTGGCCTTGGTGCTAGCCAGTGTCGCTTGCTATGGGAAGTGGTCCGACGCTTCCCCGCATGATGGCCAAAAAGTTGCCCGAAAACTTTAACTTAACCAACAGCCACTGTTCAGGTGTTATCGATCCGTCGGCATCGTTTTTATCTATCACCGCTTTTAGGACTTCTCTAAAAGACCTCAGAAATGTGACATTGGATGGCCCTGGGGGGTTTTGACGTTTTTAAAATTTAGGCATTTTGGAAACCGGCACGGTTTCCTCTAACGATCTGAGGCAGATGGAGGAGACTTTTAGGTTTTTGGGAGCAACGGGTAATCCGTTTTTAAAGATGTTGTTGGCCTACTTTATTTTACTCATCATGTTCGGGTCTTGATTATGCGTACAGCACTTCGGCGTCTTAGGAGGAGGAGTTTTTGTAGCAGCAGGAAAACCGTGGCCTGTCACAAAATTGCTGCTGCTAGGGGTGGAGGAAGTGGTAGGAACATGGCTTGCCATGGTCTTGCTAGTCGTTGAGGGTTTACATTTTGGTTCGTTGCTTTTGCCTTTTGAAGGTGCACCATGGCCTACAACAGAGTATGAATTAAAGGAGTACCGATCTCGGTTTTTTTTTTGTTTTTTGAGAGATTGATATCCATATCCCACGAGTAGCGGAGAAAGGGAGGTTCATCTGAAGAGAGATCCGCTGTATACAGATAAGGATAGCTAATCTGGTATCCGGATATTTGTTCACGGCTGAGCTTTTTTTGAAGATAATATTCCCCCAACCAGGTTGATCGTCGGCACGGGTTCTGTGACACCTTGATCCAGCCCAGGGAGGAAAGGAGAGGTTGGGAAGGTGGAGAATGTGGAGAGGGAATGAGGGGGGCATCCTTTAGTTTTAGGACTCATCTGAAGAACTTCTCGATATTCTTTGTTTTTTTTTTATGTGCGCGCGCTCAAGGGATTTGTGTACCCTTAACAGCTCGGGCGATGATTGAATTTACTCAGCCACTACAACTCGACAAGTTCGCTGCTCAGATTAAGGGTGCAGATTCGAAGGTAGTTGTTCTTTTTTCGTTTGTATCAGCAGTAAATCCATCCTTATCCGAGGCTTTCCATTGCCTTGCAACAAGAAGGTCATCTCCAGCTGTTTTAAATAACTCAGCCGGCCGTCCAACTGCGCCACCAGCTTATAAAACTTTAGCTTCGATGTTGCTACTAGAATTTCGTTTACGTAAAGGATCCGGATCTCTCTGCCGGTGTCGTTGTAAATAAAAAATAAAAGTTGTCAAAACTTATTTCTTTTAAAACGAAACAAGTTTTAAAAACGTACCAACGTTTCATGTTATCGACTTCTACAAAGTCCAATTGGAATTTAGCTCCGTTATCGATTTTCGTTGCACATATCTAGGTTCGCCCAATAAAAGCCGGCTGTCAGTTGTCACTTTGACATGTCGCAATTTTGTTTGTTTGGCGTTTGTTAACAGAAATCCGCAATTTTTCAAAAAAAATTCTTAATATTTACTAATTTCCTTAAACTTACAAAAAATTTCATCAACAAAATGGATGAACTAGCGTGCCCGCGTTGTAAAACAACAAAATATCGCAACCCGTCACTCAAGTTGATGGTAAACGTTTGCGGTCACACGTTGTGTGAAAGTTGCGTGGATCTGCTCTTCCTAAAAGGCTCTGGCTCCTGTCCTGAATGTAATGTTCCTCTACGAAGAAACAATTTTCGTGTTCAACTCTTCGACGATCCGTCTGTTGAAAAAGAAGTCGACATACGAAGACGAATCCTACGTGACTACAACAAAAAGGAAGAAGATTTTGAATCACTGCGCGAATACAACGACTACCTCGAGGAGATTGAAGAGATCATCTTCAACCTTGCCAATAATATCGACATATTCAATACGAATAAGAAGATTGAACAGTACAAAAAGGAGAACCGTGAAACAATCATGCGAAATAAAGCAAAACTAGGCCGTGAGGAGTACGAACTCGAAGAGATGTTGGAAATCGAGAAGCAACAAGAGGAAGCTAGGCGACTGGAATTGCTGGCTATTGAGGAGGAAAACAAAAAGAAGAAAATTCGTGAAAAGGAGGCCCTGATAGACGAACTGATGAGTAGCTACGAGGATGCAAGTAAGATTGTTAGTGCGTTTGCTGAGCAGGCGGAGAAGCAGCGTGAGGAATCGAAAGTGGTGCCGGCGCCGAAACAAGCTACACAGTTCTCAACTGGTATAAAATTCTCAAGAGGTGGCGAGCAGTTGTTTTTACCTGTGCCAAAGCAAGATGAAGGTCCACTATATGTGCATAGACTTCCTGAGTTGTACAATGAAGGGCCTGAACCACCACCAGCAGCAGACATCGAATTAAAGGGCTACATAGCGCATGTTCGGGCGGAGAACTTGGCTGAGAGAGCCGGCGGCTACAAGGCTACGATGGCTTGTCAAAGAGCCCTACACGAAGCACTACAGGGGCTGTTTCACGGTGGATAGCCTGCTGTGCGTCTGGAGTTGTTATTTAATTTTCTAATTCTAAATAAAAAATATTTTTAAAACGAAGCTGTGCTGTGTTTTCTTTTCCACTTTCCTGGTCTTAAGTCTCGACGCCGATTCATCACTGTCTTTTGTACGGGACTAGATTTGATCAAACATGTTAGCAAGCAATCAGCCTTTGCATGTCGTATTAGGAACGCGTTGGTGCACATGCACGATTTTTTGCTGGCTCGTGAGAGATAATGAGCACGTATAGACGGATGGGGACTTACTTATTTTCTTTTGCGTTGAGGTGCGTCTAAGCTTCGGGGTGAAACTGATTATCAAAGAACAGATCTCTCTAGCGTTTACGTAGTTCACGTTGATAAAGGTCTCATTCTGATTGCTCAAATCGTCTCAGACACTCGATACGCGATTAATCGGTTTTTAAAACATTTTTCTCGTAGCGTCTGAGGGTATCTTCACTAACTTTGAATTGATTCCGTGCTGCAGCGCTGTGAGGTAGAACAGATATGCATATACAGACTCTTGTTATTGGGATGCGCCTTCGTATGCTGTTGCTCCACAGCCCAAAGAAACAGAGAGACATGTGATGTACTTTGCTTGGCCCCTGACGGATAAAATTCTCAACTTCTACCAAGTTGTAGAGATCGATTGTGACGTTTTGACCAGTTTGTAGATGTTCGGTATTCTGTCTTGCTGATATGGCCCTGTCCAATTCCACAGGCTACGCCTTTTCAATGGCGTAATCTGATAATAAACGGGGGGTAGAGCAAAGCTGGTCTTACGCAAAAGAACATCAGAGTTGCAATTGACGTACATAGCACTTGAAGGCTTTTCTGCGGCCAATCGATATATGTATGTGATCTGTAGGCGGGTCTTACTGGCAGCCCGACAGAGACTTAGTTCTGTACTATGCGAACCAGAAGACCCTGAAAGCTCGATTCAAGCCTGGTTTGAAAGAGGTAGGCTCCTTTTGGAGCATCATGGTGGCTGTGATTTATAGCTAAAAACGCAGGGAGAGTCTTCTGACTGTTGTTGAAAAACCCCAAAAATGTAGGAAATACTACAGGGCGCCGTGACCCTATGTGAATACTTGAAACCCTATATCAACAGTCTGTGTGGTTCTAGGGTTGGTGAGTTCACTATTGACAAGACATTCACCTACTCCATCAAAGTCGTCTGTCTGTGTAAGACGACAACGGAGAAATATCGCTGCTCTATAAAAGTCGGAAATAACACCAAGAAGGGTTTCGACAAGGTGACATGCTGACATGTGGTTTCTTCAATATCACGCTGAAAGAATTCGGCGAAACTTACAGACCAATGTCAGAGCCACAATATTTCAAAATCCTGTACAACTGTTAGCATACCCTGACGACATTGACATCATGAAAAAAAATCAGCAGAAGCAGCGGAGATGAATTTAGTCTGAATGAGGGTAAAAACAAATGTGTGGTACCAACGACTCTAATAGCACGCCACAGCAGGAAGCTTGTATAACTTCGAGATGGTTAAAGTCTTTGTCTACTTTGGCTCCGCTGTAAATTTAAAAATGACTCCAATCGCTGTTTCGTTGGACTAAGAAGGCAGCTGAAAAATATGTAAGTTCCAAAAACGAACAACGAATAAAGGAATGCATATCGTCTCAGTCCTACTGTATGACGCGAAAGCATGGACTTTACGTAAAGCCTACGAAAATGCTCTTGAATGCTTCGAGAAAAAGTACATTTGAGAGGTTCGCCTCATAGCTAAAGAAATATCAGGTTTAATGAATTTAAAACCAGCTGGCCATGCAACTACTCGACATACAACTACCAAAGCTGTATGAGCTTTAAAGGTTTATTGAACTGCCTATTAGTTCATCGCCTATTTCATTTCCCATGATTCCATTGTAGCCTGGGACCCAAACAAGATTTAGTGTATTCAGCATTCCGACTGCGTTCAGTGAAGTCTTGCATTCTTGAACTAGCTTGGAAGCCTTGAGAAGGTGAAACTAGTCTTAAAGCGCAGCTTTGCTGTTGCTACAGATGTGCCGATTCTTTACAATATGCTTCGTTTCCATCAAGATTGTGTATATCTCCCCTTGGAATTCAGATGCAGGTTTCCTTAACGAGGAGCGAGACTTAACGTTGTTGTCTTCCAGAACGACACCAGATCGGGTTTAGCAGCCATCCTTTCTGGGATTAGATTATGGTCGAGTTAGTTAGTTTCCTATTTTTGCAGCAACGGGAGTTCCAGATCAGTCGGCATGTCCATAAGACCGGAGTCAAAAGGCAGTCCTTGAGCACGTGCATCAAAACTCCAGTGGAGACCCGGAGATAGCTTTGGGTGTGTAGCCCATGGTATTGGGCTTCTTTGGAAAATTAAATGGTGATGCCTTTAAGCACTAGATAAGTCAAACCAGTCAGCTTCTTCCATCTCGTAAAGAGAACAATTTCAGTTTTGAGAAGATTGACTGAATGGTAATTTCTAGTGTACCAATCGTCGATCAATCATGTCTAGGGCTGTATGCGCTTTAGAAGAGTAGCAAAGAGCTGACCAACACGCGGCATAGCAGTGAATATAGGACTCCGTCTTGCAGGTACTCCCTGTTTATCTCAGCCATGACATATCGGCCGCAGTCCGTATCCGATATTATGGTCTTTTTATTGGTTTATGACATTTTGGAGCCATTCTCACAAGTTTAGTGCCAAGAGCTGTCCCTTAAATGGCTTGAGGGTTAGATTTAAAGATTCTGCGGACCGGAGCACAGGTATCCATTCGCTCTACATGTCCTAACCATCTTAGGCGACTGATGCGCAGTTTTCTAACTAGACCGATGTCGCCGAACAATTCGTATAGTTCGTCGTTTAATCTCTTCCTTCAAAGCTCGTCAAAGCGAACGGGACCGAATATCTTGTGAAGAATATTTCTCCCAAACGGACAGAGAATATCTTTATCCGCTTTTGATTTAGTCCATGCTTCAGCGCCATAAAGTAGGACTGGGATGATTAAGAATTATATAGAAGATCCTTAGTCTTTCGGCGCAGGGTCTTACTACTCAATTCCCTCTTAGCCCAAAGAAATATGGAGTGGAAAGAGCGATTTTTCGTTTTATTTCTGAATTTCCGAATTTATAGCAGAGAGACTGGTAGACAAAGTCTACATTCTGTCCAATTCGTGTCTCATCTTGCTGACAACATAGACTTGGTTTTGCTCATTTAACGCTAAACCCGTTTTGGTAGCTTATGTTTTAATACTAGACGGAGGGAAAAGTGACCTTCTTGACCGCCAGACTGCGTTGCTACTGCAAAAAAGGTTATGGTGGCTTGAAGTCCGTTCATATTTAGGGAGACTTGCCAAATATCAGTGCGATACTGTCTTTAGTTTTGTTTTGACAGCTGATTGTTGTTGACGTGTTTGGCATCATGTTGAGTATGGACAATTTTCTTTCTCTCATAAAACATTATTTTTTGAGAGGCAAAATGGCGAAGGAAACAAAAGGAAAGTTGGATAAATATTATGGGGCTAATGCTCTGTCAGATTACACCGTCAAATATTGGTTTCGAGAGTTTCGTGGTGGAAGCAACTCCACTACCGATCAAGTCCGCAGCGGCAGGCCCTCCGATGCGGTTACAGAGGACAATGTCAAAAAAATACATTAAATGGTGTTGGCTGACCGGAAAGTGAAGGTGCGCCAGCTAGCAGATACCACAAAGATTAGTATTGAGCGCACACGCCATATTTTGGGCAATATTCTGCATATGAAAAAGTTATCCTGCAGCTGGATGCCGCGAATGCCCACTTTTGACCAAAAACACGAACGCGAGAACACTTCGAAAGAGCGTTTGGACTTGCTGACGCGGAATCGGGCGGACTTTTGGCGTCGATTGGTAACTGGATTTAGAGCCCTCGGACCCAAACCTCAAAGGATGGCTCATCAATAACAAATTCAGCTCACGCGAGGAAATCATCGACGCCACGGAGGAGTATTTTGCAGACCTTCCGAAAAGTAAGTTGGAAAATCGCTGGATTAAATGTATCAAACTAAAAGACGAGTATATTGAATAATAAAAAAAACATTACAAAAAAAAAAAATTTTAATTCCCAAGGAGGTCACTTTTCACTCCATCCAGTACTAACAAACACACCACTGACAACCTACTGAGTTCCCCCAATTATCTCGATATTATCGGCGTACGGTAGTAGTTGCACAGACTTTTGAAAGATTGTGCCTCCAATGTTCCGCACAATTCTTTCAAGTATGTTATTTAAGAAGTCATATTACAGTTTACCTTGTCTAAAACCACAGACAAAAGAGCTTGACAGGGATGCCAAATCTGGGCGTCTCTATATGCTGTCATATGCGGCCATAAAATCACTTTAGACTTCTTGAGTTTTTCCCAGGACCTGCTGGAATGTGAAGATTTGACCGGTTGTGGACTTTCCTGGTCTGAATATGGCAGATATGATCTTGCATGCGTTGCTGATGCTTATAGATACCTTTATGGTTGCAGTTGAGGAGGTCTAATTTTTTGTGGATCGAGCAAACGATACTGAGATTCCATTCATCAGGCAATACACTCTTCTGGCCAGAACTGAGAAATGGAATATGCTCTCCACAAAGTCATTTCCAGCATCTTTGAATGCCTCGGTTGGTAAGCCATCAGCTCCAGCTGCTTTGGTGATTTTCAGCTTAGTTATTTTGGTCAGGTGGACGGAAGTTTTGGCTATCATTGTCAATGTTAAATGGTCTATTTTCCCTAACGGGGGTTATATATGTAGTATGCAGAAGTTTTTCCATAATCTCAGCACCGATTGGACTATTACAAGGATTCCTTCTTCATCTCCACAGACTTCTGAACGAGTCTTGTTGCCTTGACACGTTCCTTTTACTTTTGATGAAACTTCCGTACGTTGCCCCAGGTACAAAGACTGAATATCTTCAATCACGCGCTTGTCGTCCTCTTTTTCTCCTTCTAGAGAAGTCGATGTTCTTTCGATCTCTTTTGGTCGTAAAGCGCAAAAACGGTTCTCGTCCTTCGTTGCAGCGCCGATTTGTACGCTTCTTGTTTACCTGCATATGCTTGCCGGCATTCTTCATTAAACCAGGGATTTCTTGGTAGTGGTCGAGTGAATCCCAGCACATCAGTTGCGGTGCCTCTGATGGCACATTGGCATCGTCGCCACTGGTCTTTGGTACTTGAAGCTGGCGGCATAGGAGTTGTTGAGATTTCGGGATATGTGTTCGGCGAAGATTCTGGCGTGAGGTCACTTGCGATTGCAGCTTTTTACGTTATATCTCTTTACAGTAGTTTTTCGGCGTTCGGCGTCTAGAACACTGAAGTCATACCTTACGTCTATCGCAAAATTACCAATTTGATTTAGTGCTTGATGATCCGGAGCGCGCCCAATGTACATTTGTGTATATTGAGATGAGGAACCCGTGTACTTGCTATAGTGATGTTTCGTCCCGCAGCAAAGTCAATAAGCCTAAGTCCGTAGCTAGACGTGGTGTCGTGTAGGCTATGCCTGCAAACTGTCCTATCAAAGATATTCTGGGCTTCGGACATTGTTCATGGGTCTTGTTGAGGAACACGTAGAA